>CM073741.1:10168001-10813154 GCA_037127355.1 Schoenoplectus tabernaemontani | reverse complement strand
TGCCACCATGAGGTAGCTTCAACTTATGTTAATTTTAATGTTCATGTAAATATTGATTAACATTACACTCACATTTTGAGTTCCTATTTATAGGTCATTGAGTTGGTCAACCACATAATTGATTCAATCTAGCACCCTTGATGCTGTATATACCTTTCTTCAGCAGAATCTACTCATTTACACAGTGACAAATTTTGCAGTATATCTACCTACCAGCTATGTAGTTCAGTGTTTTCCGATTAGATTTTGTGGTGTTTATTGTGGATGACATTGCTTGGGTCTAGGCAGGGCAGCAATTACTAATTAATTATTTTTCATCACTAGTTTCTAGTCTACGATTTCAATTTTTGATCCTGTTAGGAATTTGCTTGTGCATAGTCGTTCTGATTGCAAGTAAAAACAAATACAAAGAAACGAGTACAAATGATGTTTAGTAGAGAAAGACAGTTTTTTTTGTATATAATAATTATATTATTAATAATAAGAGTGATAAAATCAAATTTTCAAATCTACGAATGATAGCGCGATACTGGTAGTGGTGTGGAGCAAACGCATCACTGTCAGTGGCGTCTTTGTGTAAAACAGTATAAACGTGTCACTGATAGTGGTGTATTTGCTATTGGTTATCCTGATCACGATTTCATTATCGTTAGATCAATATTACTACTGTCATTAAACACTTTATTATTGGTGGCGCGTTTACAAAGATATTGTTGTCAATGGTGTGTTTATATAAAGACGCTTCTAATAGTGACGTGTTTGCTCCACATCACTATAAGTGGTGCGCGTTGTCATTTGTAGATTTCAAAATTTATTTTTATCATTCTTATTATGAATAATATAATTATTATAATTATTATATACAAAAGAAACTGAGAGAAAGATATAGCAACTTTCCAATCGGGTGAAGATTTATGGGTGTTTAAAAGTTAGAGGTTAAGGTTATGGCTTTGACGCTCATTTTATCTCAAAAGTAATGTTGTTCAGTATGTAATGTTCAAAATGCCCCTGCTTATAATACAAATAGAAGTGTGAGATTTTAGTACTTTTTCGCATCAGAAACTTCTTGTATTAGAACCTCATGAGTTTGATGCTTTACTACATCCCATTGTATGCTTCACAAAACAGTTGTCGGAATTTATCTTCCTTTAAAGCTAACTGAAGGGACAAAATTGGGCTGAAATGTCTAGGCCCAAAGTGGTACATGTTTTGTCCCAGCAAAACTATTTGCAACATCAACAAATTTAATCTCAAGTTATTATCCTTTGTTCAGTAGTGTTTTTATAGTTCTCTATTCATTTGCAACAGCGGCAAATTTTATAACTTGTCTATCACAAGTCATTTATATGTTCCCATGGTTAGATTTGGTAGTGGTCATGTGCGGATGACATTGCATGCCTCTATCATATATGTTCCCATGGTTATTTAGTTACTTTTACATGATTGTAGGTCCATTTACAGTTCTTATTTTTCGGATTTGAACGCGTGTTGGGAATTAGTTTGTGCATGTCAGCATTGATTTGCTTCGAGTGCTGATGGACAAGAAAAGAAACAAACAACAATACTGAAAACATGATGACTGATGTGTTTAGAAGCCTTCCGTGCATACATGAGTCTTTTTACTTTCCAGAATATTTTTTATTAAAATTGAACCCACGTCTGTTAAGATCCATTATCATATACATAAATAACAACTGCATTCTAATACACAAAAGATGTCCCAAATAAAAACCAACGTAGAAAATTACGTGCCAGATTTTACTTCATATATTAGAAGGAAACCCGTTGTGCCCCCTACTTCTAAAAAATGACTGTATATACCACTAATTTTATAACTAAGCATTATATTTTAATATAATTTATATCTAAATTAATTACAATGACCATAACTTTTAAATAATTAAAATCAATTCATCATTTAATAAAAGACAGTTTACAAAATATAGCAATTTTCTTTTCTTATAGAAAAAAAAAATTAAACATAGTGGGTGGTTAATTTATTCGAAGATCGACTTCTTTTTTTAAACTATCTTTTGTTTATGTACGAATAATATGAATTACCTGAAGAGAATATAGAATCATATACCGGTTCAACTCCTTGTCGGTTTTATCAATCTTTTAATATGGATCGCCTATGTAAGAGGGGCATTTAAGACATTTCGCGTTTTGATGAAATGAAATGGACGAATTCAATTGTTACGTGTTTTATAATGTAGTATAGAGAACTCATTTGTTATGTGCTTTATAGTATAATATATATAATACTATAGAGAATTCATTTGTTAGGTGCTTTATAGTATAATGAGAAGAGATTCAATTATCATCAATTTGGTGCCACATCGGTGCCATTAAATAAATATTAAATAATTATTATTTAAATTCTTAAATAATAAAACTAATTGAAGAAATATTTTGTAAATATCATCTTATATATATACAAAAAATTATATCATTTCAATATTATTTATATAGGCATCAAGCGTTAATAAATCAACGGACCAAATTTTATAATTTAGACACATTATTTGATGGCTATTCAAATAAAGTTAAAATTTTATGACTTTTCATATACATATAATTGAAATGATATAGAATACATCTAACGGTTTATATTTTTAAATTTATATATAAATAAATAAATAAATAAATAGGCATCATGGACACCAAAATAGTGGTAATTGAATCCCTTCTCTAGTATAATATTTATATCTATCCAATATAAATTAAATACGTAGAGAGCCCCCAACATCTTAATTTCTGGTGCCTTCACTTATTTAAATTTTAATAACAAAATCTTCAAATAAAATCATTAGATGATTTATACACAAAAGTAAATAACTCTTATACTTTCATTTTATGTTAAATAAATAAGTTACAAAATTTTATGTCTAGAAATTATATTTTTCACATTAATGCTTTAGTTTTTCTGTAAGCCCTTGATATCGAACAAAATAACACTAGAATATTGCATATTTTTGTTTGCGCATAAAAAAATAATAATAAATCACATTTAGTGATTTTATTTTAACATCTTTTTGTTGGAATTTGGTTTATTGTCTAAAGATAAAAAAAAGTAATAGAAACACACAAAAAAGAATTTCAAATCATCTAGACCCTCTTTGTTTAGTGTATATATACATGAGTGCATATATAGTTTATGCTATTGTGTGACGAACATTGTTGCAACTTGCAATATTCTCTAATGAGAAGGCATGCCTTTGAAATTATTTCGCCGAAGATATCTAGGCCCAGTTTCTTAGCTTTTCCTACTTTTATTTTATTTATTTTTTCCTGTTTTTCCTCTTTGTGATTTATGCGGGGTTGAGTAAGTGACCCGCAAAACATACTACAATTGTGCTGTCAATTGAAACAAACAAAAATTAAATGTGAAAACACATGTGCTTTATATATCTTGCTTATCATTTAAGGGAACAATTTAAAGGTTGTCCCACGATGACATGATCTGTCGTTCTCTTTGTCACTTTGTTTACTATTTGAGGGGACGATTTATTTTTTACATGCTATAAGAGTAATTCATGCATGGCCCTACTAAGAAGATTTGAATACGGTTTTTCCCTCAAAAGAGCAATTCATTCTAAGTAAGCGACAGAGATAAAGTATATCTTTACTATAATAAGCATGACATGCGCTTTGCTTAATAGAGGAGATTATGAAAATTCCCCCCTTTGAGAGGGTTTGGGTTTCCAAAGTAAAAAAGTACAGCATTCCTAGCTGGGTATTGCTTTCTTTAATGGAAGAAAGTTCCATGGAATAATTTCTACAAAAAATGAGTTATCATGTCTGATCACATGTTTTCTCGTTAGAAACGCAAAAGAGAAGAACAATGTAATGCTGAATTTAGATCTGCCACAAGGAAAATGTTTGAGTGATATAGAGATCGATATTAAAATTGATATTAAAATTCGTGTGCTTTAATTTTCAATCTCTTGATCGTGATTAACATAAATATTAAATTCATTTGAATATAAGATGGTTTAACTTGAATAATTCTGCACCTCGATCTCTTCTACTCTTTCGATCTCTCTCTCTATCGTCTCTTCTCTCTTTTTATCTCCGTCTCTTGTTGGAATTAATTATTATTAATTATAATATGTATGGGCTTATATGTAATAAATATATTATATAATGGACTATCAAATTATACCCATAATGAAGTGATCAAATTCTGTATCGGGTTTATTATATGTCATGAGAAGTGGGGTCTTTAATGTGTAGAATGCGTATTAATGACTTTATGATTTAGTGATGGTCTGAATTATATAAAGTCTGATAATAATACAATTATACTATTGGTCCCTGGAGAACACAACCATAGACAACTTTCTGATTAAGCAATGAACCCGTTAAGAGAGAATCTGGATCCGATATGGACCCGTTAAGATATAACCGCACTCTGTTATATGGACGTCCATATATATGCAGGGATACAGTTGGTTTTGGACATCCTTTCATTTCCCCACTTTCTGACACCCTTTCATTTCCAACAGATCCAGATCTCTCTCTTAACACTGTTCCAGAAGAGAAGAAATTGTCTGATGCCGGTCCTCTCAATCACTCCATCGGATTAGAGGAAGATTGCTGAAAGGCTAAAAGAGTCTGGTGATCAACGGGGTTGTGTCTCTTTGGAAGACTGACAGCATGGATCAAGGTAACTTAATTTATATTTAGGGTTCACTAGAGGATCATGGCCATAATAGTAAAAATTATAACATCTCTTTCTCAATCTCTCGGTCTCTCTCCCTTCCTTGCCTTTTATCTCTCTTTCTCAATTTTGTTTATCATCTCTCTCTTGATCTTTGTCTCTCTCCCGCTCTCTCGATATCTTTCTTTCTGCTCTTCCCTCTCATCCTACTACTCCACAATCTATCTTTAATAACGGTCAAAAACCATATTTTATAGCGGTCCAAAGGGGGCTGTTATTGAGGAGTGCTATAAAAAGTCTTGAGAACCGCTATTAAAGAATATCATTTAATAGCGG
This sequence comes from Schoenoplectus tabernaemontani, assembly GCA_037127355.1. Lineage (NCBI taxonomy): Eukaryota > Viridiplantae > Streptophyta > Magnoliopsida > Poales > Cyperaceae > Schoenoplectus > Schoenoplectus tabernaemontani. Next base: position 10,808,155 of record CM073741.1, on the reverse strand, counting down.
TTGTTATATAACAACCACTATTAAAGGGTTGTGCCGAATTAAAAAAAAAATACTGACAGATGTAATAGCTGTACAGCTGTCACATCCGTCAGTTTTTAATTTTTTTATTTTTTCATTCTAAAACATAAATTTTAAATTCAAAATTTTAAAACTAATTTGAACAAAAAAATAGAATAAAAAATAATTTGAACAAAAAATTTAGAACATAAAAATAATTTGAGTTTTAAATTTGCTCAAAATTTGAATATAAAATTTAAAACAGAAAAGTAATTTGAATTCAAAATTTAGAAAAATAATAATTTGAGTTCGAAATTTGAACAAAAATTTGAACAAAAAATTAAAAAGAAAGAATAAACAAATAAATTTAAAAAGAACAAAACAAAAAAATTGTCCTATTTTTTTTATTTATTTTGAACTTTTTATTTGATATTTTGTGTTTAAATTTTGAGAAATTGGGAAGATGAAGAGAAAATGAGAGATGAATGGGGGGTGAAGAGTGGTATATATATAAGTAAGAAAGAGATGAATTCGTGATAATTTTCTGAGTGATTTTTGAGCGTTGGATCGATTAAAATGGATGCTGTAGATTAAAAAATATATTAGCAATCCATGGACAGTTGTGCATATTCGTATGACCCCTTTTATAGTGGTTGCTATTGAACAACCGCTATTAAAGGTTGACCTTTAATAGCGGTTTTTTGGAGGGACCGCTATTAAAAGTACCCTTTAATAGCGACTCTTTAGTAGAACCGCTATAAAAGACATTAATAGCGGTTGTTTAATAGCAACCACTTTAATGTCTTTTATAACCGTTATTAATGTCTTTTATAACTATTCTATTATATAACCGCTATTAAATAGAGCTACAAAATCCTTTTTCTATAGTAATGTCCACTCGCTCTCTTTCTTTGTGTCTCTCTTATTCCCTATCACTCGATATATCTATCCTCTCTCTCACTATATCCTTGTTATTCAAATTAAATCTACATTGTATTGAAATTAGTGAGTTTAGTTTTCAGGCTAAGGAGTTTGATATTCATGTTATTTATGTATATTTAATTTAATTAGTGAAGTTGATATTTAAGTTATAATTTGTTTGGTATTCATGTTAGTGAACTTAATATTCAAGTTAATATTAGTGCACTTCTTATTCAAGTTAATTCATCTAATATATATTTAAGTATGTGAATATAATATTCAAGTTAATTTTATATTCTAATTAATGATATGGATTTTGGTATGAACTTGTGTATCACTGTATCAACTTCCATAGAGTAAAATTATTAAATTTCGTAGTGGTTAATATTCTAAAATTGTGTAAACTAGAGCAGTTTTCCATTTAGAAAAATATAAACTACTACTGGATAAACAAAAATGTTTAATCGATCTTCTTTAATTACAGAAACTAAAATTGTTTACGCGCTTCCCTTCGATGAAAAAAAGATTTTTTTTTTTAAAAAAAAAATATACATTGAAATTTCTTTTAGATAAATATCTTTTTGAAAAAAGTAAAGATGTGCAGCCGATTGTGTTATTTGGCGTCGGTCGATAACCTGTCTTTGTCATTTCGAAAACAGTATTTTTTTTTCTTTTGTGCGAAAATTTTAACTTATTTTTCTAGCTAATATAAAAACTCTCTCGTTATAAAAATAAAATTTGCTAGTATTTTATTTTTCAGAGCAAGCCTGTAGTTACAATATATATATGTTACGTTCTCATGGATATAGTTTCAACCGTGGAAGGCAGAGACCTCCGGTCTTTTTTTTTTCTTTATCCCTTTGTTTCCTCTTTTGTTCTGAATCTAGAGAGAGAAAAGAAAACACTCTTTCCTTTGTCGTTGTTCCTCTGAGTACTTGATTTCACATGTCCGCACGAAGAAACAGTGAAAAGTTGCAAACGGGATAGTAGTTTAAATTTACAAAAAAAAAAAATTAACGATTTGCTCTACATATTGTTGATAAAATTTTGTTATAAATCAAACATTGAATATTGAATATGCAAAGTGGTTATTGGCTTATGATACAATTTTAAACTAAAGTTGTCGGCGTATGCATGGCACATTTTTCCTTTAACATGGCGGCCTCTTGTACATATATATATGGTGGCCTCTTGTACATCAGAAAATAGAGAAGTTTGTCATCAAACAGCAAACCAATATACACAGCACATCTCAATAGTTTAATTACGGATATATAATTTGAAATTTACGTATCAATCAAATATAAACATCATTATTTCTCATTAGCCATTTCTTTTCTCTACCCAAGCTAGGCGGCTATACAGGCAAGTCTTTTCCTCTCTTTTTTTTTTTTTTTTTTTTTGAAATGTAGTCCTGATCTCGATAAAAGAAATTCCGAACTAAATATCATATAACTCTCTAAACTACTACATCTTTTTTTTATTTATATTACATAACCAATTGTTCAATTTTTTTCTTAAAAAATATTGGGCAACTGACTTTTTCTAATTAAATAAAAATTATTTTGCTACATAATCATGATGCGTAGCTTTTATTTTTTCCCACTTTTGTACAGTGAAAATTAAATAATGAATGCATACGGGAAGGAATATTTAATATGACACCCGATATGTTTGACAAAAATGATAACTGATAACCGATAAAACAGTTATTAAAATAAAAGATAAAATTATAGATAATAATTTTGTAGTTTAAGTAGTTTTTTAATCAAATCATATCCAGCTTAAAGTTTTTTAGTTATTCGTGGATTAATATAAAAATGGCATCCTAATTTTTTAAACAGTAAATGAAAACTCAATCAATTTTTAAATTAAAAATTGATATGATAACTTAATTATAAAATATATGTACATTTAATTATTTGAGATTATAACTATCTGAAATTTCATAATTATTTGGAAACTTATCACCATTTTTAAGTGAGATTGATGTCAATTTAATTCATTCCAAAACATATGAAATATTAGTTTGGCAAAAGATAAGGCCTGCCTAAATGTAAGATAAGAAAGAGAAACACAACCACCAAATTTGCACACGACCAATCTTATATTCAACAAACCTTAAAATTTACGCACAACCTCATGAACCCAATCCACAACCAGAGCATGGTAATCATTCCCTTTAAAACAAATTTACACACAGCCTCATGAACCCAATCCCCAACCAGACAGAGCATGATAATAATTCCCTTTAAACACAAAATTAATCTTCTTCACAATTGACTCTGTCATAACACAAATTATTGACTTCACCATAAAAATTAATTTAAGACATAATGATAATTTAAACACACAAGCACACTTAATTAATAGAGCATGTAGGCAGTGTGTCAACAGATTTCACTCTCATACTGTGGTAGTACTCCTGAAGGAACCTAATGCTTTTGCAGCTGCTCCTCTAAGCACAATTTTGTGGTAAAGCGCCGCTATCAATGCCCCAAGAAGTGGGCCCACCCAAAAAATCCACTATCGCATCAAAATTATAACAACGAATAAGATCAGCAAAAAAAAATATTTTTTGACCTTAGCGGCCCAAAAGCCAGGAAGAATAAAAAAGGATATGGCCACCGGAAAATATGGATTGTATCTTCTTGCCCATATATGAAAAGGAAAAATATATGTAGGAACTAGGAAGTTATGCTTCCAAGCTAGGATGCATATTATCACATGCAAATTTTTTTTTGAGATCTTCTTTAATATATGCAATATATATTAACTTTTTACTCAAAAAAAATGTAGTACTTAATTGTTCAGATCCCTTATTAGAAGGCATTAAGTGTTTCTAACAATAAACTATATTAGTTAGTACGAAATTTCTGAAAAAAAAAAATAAATACATCAAGCACTTACATGGTCGTCCCAGATTTTCTTTTGATTGTAAACAACTGCCGCTCCAAGACTCCTGGCCGGGTTTATACCAGTTCCAGTTATCGGAATGGTGGCAAGATGCGCTATGAATACTGCAAATCCGATTGGCAAGGGAACCAAAACCTAAATAAAACACAAATTAATTCAGAATCTGCAGTAATGTCTTTACTCTGTGCTGTATATCATTCTCAAAGACTCAAAAAAATATGTTTAGCTAATAAATTTATTTTGTTATCTCCAAGTCATATTTCTGGATTTATAACTGAAACTCTGCTAGACAGATTTTTCATGCGCCGGTTTTTATGGCTAGTTAAATGTATTCTTGATTGCATTAGAACTATCAATTTAATCACACAAATTTAAAATGAAAATATACACATACTGGAACAAAGGAGTCACGAGCAGTGCGTTTCGGGTCAGTGGCAGAGAAAACAGTATAAACGAGAACAAATGTGCCCATGATTTCTGCACCAAGTGCAGCTTTCTTCGAATAGCCTTCTGAGACAGAATTGGCCCCACCTCCAAGTGAGTTGAAAGGGTGCTTCATGATGCCTTTCACGATACCAGCACCACATATTGCACCGAGACACTGTGCTATTATATACAGAAAAGCACGAACAAGAGAAATCTTTCTTCCAACCAGAAGCCCAAATGTTACAGCGGGATTAATGTGACCTCCTGCATAGATTTATAAATCAGAAATGTTCAAATAGACTATAGAAAGCAGCACAAAAAAATTGCAATATCAAATACAGCAAGGTCTTAACAATGAACTTTTTTTTAATAAAGATGAGAGTGCAATTTACCCAACTTTTTAAATGTTCACAAAAAAACCTTTCATTCAGATTTTAAACTTATGACTTCTCATAGGGAGAGCATATATAACTCTTAAACTTTCAATTCGAAAACAATTTTCTAAGAATGCATTTGGTTGTGTTCAGACTTCAGTACTATTACTGTTCGCATGATTGTACGCTGAATATTGTCTTCAGTACTAATCGCATCGTTGTATACACACATATGAATGAATTTCAGCAAGCTAGAGTGTGTGCTCGTGTCACTGTGTCGTGTGTACAGGTGCGCATGCACATGTGTGCCTGAGGGAGAGTGAGAAATAGGAACAAAAAGGACCTGAGACGCCGCCAATGCAATAGACAAGAACAAAGATGGAACCACCGAAAGCCCAGGCGACGCCCAAAAAGCCGACGCCAGTGCAGGCCTCGGCCTTACTCTGGTTCTTGTAGCCAATAACAGTGGCAATGGTGATGTAAAGGAAGAGCAGAGTTGCAATGAACTCCGCTATGACGGCACGGTAAAGAGACCATTTAGAGAACTCGCTCATGTCGAACAGCGGTGCAGGCTGGGGCTCTTTGTATGGCTTCTTTTCACTCTCCAGTTCTACGATGGTTTCCTGCTTTGACATGGTTGGTATTGGTTAAGCACTTAAGTTAGACGTTGGTGCTTAATTTTATGTTTCTATTTTGTTTTAGATTAGCGCGGACTGAGGTTCGTCGTGGGGGTTTAAATAACTGGGATTGAGGCGTGACGTAAGGGCATATTCTTCTTTTAACCTTTTTCATCTTTTTTATTTTATTTTATGAGAAATATGGGTAGGGGGCATTATTTATCGGATCTTAACCGATCTCATTGACATTATTCAAAATAAATGGGTCGAATATAAATTTAATTTTTTTTAATTCAAATCAGATTGAGTTGGGTTCAGATCAATCTGACGTGATCTGATTAATTATATTTTTTAAAATAATTTTATTATTTAGTACTAATTAAATTTTAAATATATACTAATTAAGATTAATTATAAATTAATTAATATTTAATTGCTTAAAATTATATAAAATAATTAATAAATATTTCAATTATTTTACACAGATCGGATCTGATTTCGTGACCTGGTCGGTCCAGATATGGATCATAATTTTTTAACTCAAATTTAAACGAGTTGGATTCGGATTGAATAAAAAATAATAATAAAATAATGTGATCCAATGCAAAACCGACCCAATCTATTTACACCCCTAAATACGAGCATCCTCTCAATTTATCTATCCATTTTCGATTCAATTCAGATCAATTGTGTACCGCTTTTTTATAATCAGCTATAATAAATCCATTTTTTTTAATATTTAGAAAAAAAAAAATGAAATTTCAAATCTATTTTGATCGCAATCCCTACTTACGTTTCCAGCCGAATTTTCATTTCTGAAAAAATGAAATATAATAATAAATTACGAGAGGGTAACTGACGCCTGCACACTTAGAAGCTGAACACAAAACCCCTACTTGCGATCTCACATTTCATTTCTGAAAAAAGAAAAAAAAATGGAAGCGCATGCGCACTTGCGCTCCCATGATGCGGAGATGCAATTTCCAATTAACTACTTATAGATTAAATATATTTTAATCTTCAAGTTTAAGAATATATTCGTAAAAGTTTATTCTATTTTAATAATTTTAATGAATTTATTTAAAATTCATTCTCGAGGTTGTGAAAATAAGTAGTTATTAAATGCATCAAACGTAAATTTAAACAAAATCAACGATTCAAATTCGGTGATTTACAGTTTTTTTTTCTAGAATTGACATAAAAAGTATTAATTGATATAACTTACGATATTGACAAAGTGTGTATTTATAAAGTTAACAATAAAATAGATATAATTTTTTTGAAGTAATAGAATTAACAGATATAATTAAAATTATAAATGGAAGAATCAAATTTATAAATAGATTAGTAGCCTAGTCTTTGCACACTGATTAAGAACATTGTTATTGTCCCTTCACATGATCCCTCTCATTAGACGTGGCTTCAAGGAAAATATTGTATATATTTGTATAAATTACTGTGTTGCATAATGTATATGAGTGTATAGTAAATTGGAAAAATTTTAAAAATTTACATTTTCGCATCTTGGGAGCGCAAGTGGTGCACGCGCTTAATTTTTTTTTTTTTTTTCAGAAACGAAATGTTGGATTACAAGTGTGGGTTGCGTTTCCAACTTCTGAATGAGCAGAAGCTGATTGCGCTGCTATAAAATGATTGACCCAATCTGAACCCGATCCGTTTAAGTTCGGATCAAAAAATTTTGACTCATACTCGACTTGATCGGGACAGAAGTCGACTCGATCCGATCCATGTAAATTAATTAATTAATTAATTCTTATTTTTATATAATTTTAAGTGATTAAATATTAATTAACTTATAATTAATCTTAATTAGTATATAATTAGTGTATATTTAAGTTTTAATTAGTACTAAATTGTAAAATTACTTCAAAAAAATATAATTAATCGGGTCGGTTTGAGTTGACCCAAACCTGATACGACTTTATTCGGTTCAAAAAATTAAATTCATACCCGCCCATTTATCTTAGAGTCATGTCGGATCGAGATTAAGTTCGGATCGAATCGGATTAATCCGTCGGATCATATCAATAATTGTCACCCCTAATCAAGCCCCTAACTTTAACTCTTTTTTTAAAGTTAAATGCAGTACACTTACATGATAGTTGCGGCATTTTCCTGTTAATAACGCTTTTCTTCATGCTTTGGATGGCCTTTCTTTATGCTACGGCGATTATTTGGTTAGGAGTACATAAAATCGGATAAAGGTAAGGAAATTAACGCAGGGATGGATGATGCATGGATCACCTTTAATTTGCTTCTTTTCTCTTTCGGGATGAAGCCAATATCGACTGGATAAGGCAGAGAGAGGCACAGGAGCGGCACAGAAAAGCGTACTCAAACGACAAGATTGACACTCTTTTCAAACTCAAATTGAGAAAAGCATTTTTTGTCAATTATCAGAAGAACTGTAAATATCGATTATAGTTTTAATTGCAAAAGTGTAAAAACATATTGCCAATTTTTTATACATATGTCCCTTCATCCATCATTTGTAATCACTTGTAATAATTTCGGAAGAAAAATAATTAACTTGCGAAGATATAAATAAACTTTGAAATATTTTATAGTTTAATTTATATACAAAAAAGAAGTTTATTATGAAAATAATGAATCAATATTTACAAAAGTGCATAGTGACTTATATTGAATTGTGAAGCATTGACTATCCAAACCATTCTGCTGAAATACAAATATATATTAATTATGTGTTACGTTATGATGCTTTCCAAAGTTTAAAAAAAGTAATTACTTTGGCTTCAAATATCTTATGATGAATGTTCAAATTAAGTCTCTTAAAAAATCTATCCATTGAAATTTTGTGAAATCAATATTTTATAATATTATAATTTTCTTATATTTTTTTTGGATTTTTTAAAATTACATATTTTTTTATGTGCAATTGTTGTTATTCTAGTATCATTTAAGACTATTTTTTGAAAAATCTAAACAACTAGTAAAAAATTTTGGTATTCCACGAGGTGTCAGTATTTTATTTCTGTTGAGTGACTTGAATTGTCAATTGAATCTTAGGTATTGAAGATATAAAGCCGAAGTAATACACATTTTTATTTTTCAAAGCACCCTAACATATATTTTATATGATATATTGTTAGTTTAGAACTTTTAAAGTTCTTAATATTTGTAGTGATGATTTACAGTTTTTAATTCCGTACTATTAAATTCAACCTTTTTAATTATCCCGTTCTAGAAGTTAAATTTAATGATCGATATTATGTTCACAATTCAAAGTAACACGTGACCTAAAGTTTGACTTATTGTAGCAAATCCAAGTTAACCAAAATTTGACAAAGTAAATTAAAAGATCTTGAAGTTTTTGAAGCATCAATATCCTTTTGGCATTATATTTTATTTAAATATTATAATTTATACGTATTAGAAGATATGAAGCTATTTTTTTCAATTTTAAAATGTTGGAGATTAAATATTTGTCAACAAAATTGAAATTTAAAATATGAAAATATGAAAAAAAAAATATGGAAGTGTAAGTCCGTAAATAGAGAAGGGTAAAAATTAGGCTTATTAGATTTCAAAGACATTTTGCATATTGAAAATTTTAGGTAAAAGGATAATTTGTTTCAAGTTTCTATAAGCAAGGTATATTATAAAATTCTATATATACTCACATAAGAATGGAATAAATTGAAGAGCAAGGCTCTTAGTGTGTATAGAAAAGTGCTTAAAGTAACAGCTAATTAAGGAGGCACTCCTAAGTTCCCATTGCTGCCATCTATTTTTGTCGGCAGATTGAAAGTCAGGCATTGAATTGAATCTTTTTTAAGCCGTTGATTGTGCACTCAAATAGAAATTTGTGAGCCATTAAACAATGAATGTTGTATAACATTTTTGTGCAATTCCCGTCCAGACGAGTAGACAACCAATGAAGAAAATGACTTGTGATTTTTTTTATGAAAGACTTCTGATTTCTCTTTTAGGCAGATATTTTTTTATTAGATATACACATGTCATATGGTGGCCACATTTATGTGAGTTGCAATATCTGACAAACGAAATGGAATCACTGGACACCGTGAAGCAAGGATCGAAATAGCTAGCTTGTATTTTTATGCAAAAAAAAAATATATTGTTTATAATTGTTACTACTGGTGTGCAGTACAGTCCTTTTTCATTTAGCTATGTAATTAGTCAAATTTCAATAATATGTAAACTAATTACAATATTTAAGAAGAATCCGTTAAGCTTGTAAATTTTGGGTTGTAATAAATTAACGGTCGATTTTTTATATTCATTTTTAATGACAAACAGATCGTCAAAAACTTGGTTTATCGGTTCAATTAGCTAACTTTGATATTTGGAGACTGAAAGCCTCGCAAAAGTTCAAGTTTGAAATCCACATTAATTCTATAAAAAAAAAGAAATCTACATTAATTAAATTTATAAAGACGAGAGAAAAAAAATACTGGAGAGAGAGGCTGAGACTTTTTAAAGAAACATTGAAGTTCAGATCAAGGAGGAATTAGTTTACAATAATCCGTGAGGAATTCGACAAACAATTGATTTGCAATTTAAGCGGTATTCGATGATGCCCCAAAAATTAAAATTTTAAATCAAATTTCGGTCACTTGGTCTACAATAAAACAGACAAAATCTCATCATGATTCATCAAAGGCCAATTGATCAAGCTCATGTTAAAATTTAAATTTATTTCTACGAATTGTCAAAATGAGCAAATAAACAATTAATTATCTGCCACGTGACTCTTTCAAATATTATCGCAGCGTCTCTCTTAAATTAGCATTTATATAATTCAAAGAGGCAGATTTTTTAAATTAATTATTAAAATAATTTTATTTTAATAATAAGAGTAATTACATTAAAAATTTTGAAAATGTCACTAGAAGTGACATTTTTCATTTTTTTGTTATTTTTCATCCAGTTGTTAGAATTCCAACTTAAGAAAGGGTTATCCGCCAATGGAAAAAGAAGCCACTCCCACTGACGCGGATGTGTTTTTTAATAACTAAAAAGTAAATATAATTTAAAAACGTCATTGTCGGTGGCGCGTTCTCAAAAGCGGTGCCATTTTTATTTTTATAATTTCTATTTTAATCACTCTTATTATTAAAAATATAATTATTTTAATAATAAATTTAAAAAAAGTCGCTGTCAAAGAGGGAGACAGAATCTAAGCATTTCGGCACGTGGTTTTTGTACAGTGCTATATTATGCGACAAATTAATTTTAACCCCTCCTTTTGACGATATCGATCCATTTGAATTTCAGAGTCACTTTCACATAACAACTAATACTATGATTCGGAGATTTTTGGACGTAGAAAGTAATTCTTGCACAAATATCTTGCAGAGAGATATTTGAAATGGGACTCTACATTATTCATTATCACTAATTGCAAGCAAATTCTTTACATTTCTTTTTTTTTTTGATAAAAATAAAATTACTCCACCATCATTGAAACTTTATTAAAAAGTTAATTACATCCTAAACTATCTTATCTAGATACCAAACAACTGATACCAATCAAAAACGCAGTTTTTATTAAGTACCTAATATAAAAACTGACCAATAAAACTACGACTCCAACCTTCTAGTGATGAGACTTGAGAAGTCAAAAGATAGAAGCAGCCTTACAAAACACCAAGTGCATACTACCAAATAAATTCACTACTAGAATATGCCGCACTTGCTTGGGTAGTACATGACAATAGCTTGCATATTTGAAGACCCATACTATTTAAAAATCAAGGCTTCATAATTAAATGAATATCATGGGTGTGACCATGCCATTACCGATGCATGCCACAAACAAATTATTTTTCGATGCCACTGTAAAATATCTACCCAAGCAACTAATTTTCAGAAGAAGCTACCTTTATTCCCGCATAAATAAATATTTATTTTTCATCCTTCGATGCCACTGAGGCAAAATACACAAGCTATTACAAGTTATGAAAATTTAAATAATAATAATAATAATAATAATAATAATAATAATAATAATAATAATAATAATAATAATAGTCAAATATGGTTCACAGCTGGATATCCAAAATTCCCCCTCATTTCGACCGGTTCCCCAGAGAAGTATATGCTTTACCTTTATAACTATTATTCTATGAATATACAATGGTAATAAATAAAGTTAACTCACATATAAATAAGATTGCATAGAACTGAAATTATTTTCATTCTCGATAAACTTTGGATAAAATTTTGCCCATGTAAAGTCCGCCAAATGAGATTGGGATTTCGCTTTATAAATTTCATTCTTAGGGTTTTCACTCTCTCCTCGATTCTTCAATTTTCACTTTCTCCTTCTTTCAGAAACTTCACTCTCCGATTCTCCGACTTTCAATACTTCTCGCACCAAGAGAGGGGCCATCGTCGATACAAAGAAGGTAAATTGGGACATTCCAATCTTACTATTCTTCATTATACCTTATTTTTTTCTATTTGATTTGGGCTTTAGTCTCATATTTGTTTGTCGTAGGTTCTGTATAGGATGAATGGTTGTTGTATGCCTCTCAATAACTTGTCAGATAACAAAGGTTTCAATTTTCTTTATAAATTATCTATTTTAAAGCATTTTTCTAAGTGTATAATCAATTGAATGTGCATGAGGTAGACAATGATTTTGTCAGGTGGCTCCTAACCAAATTTGTTTTAGTCTTCTAGTTAGAATATTCATACATAGTCAAATGCCAGTATTGTCCGTTTGCATATATTAATTTTAACAGTGCTGAGGATTAATTATATGCAACATTAGTGAAAGAAAGGATAATTTATGGGTTTGTCTTAACAAATTTCTACGTATCATGCAACTACAGTGCGCCCCAAAATATTATGTAATTGTTATTGTTGGCTAAGCTGAACTGACAAAGTATTATATAACAACAATAAAACTGACATCATGTTTTAGAAAAGTAAGATATTTTGAGTCCACTATTAATAGCTATGCAGTATGCTTAATTATTGCTTTTACGTTAGATGTTATTGAGTACATGTTATTTGTGTCCCAAACTTTATTTGATTTTTCACTAGTGTGCTCTAGTTGTTATTAGCAAAATTTGACAAATGGTAGTTTTAAAGGACCAAAGAGGTCCCAAGCTACTCGATATAGAATTACAAGGCACAACAAGTGGTCAACTACAACTTGAAGGTGCACATGTTGATGTCGCATAAGTGAAGCCTACTGTAAGAGGCCCAAACAAGATCTGAGATGTCGAGATTGATCATGCCCAAAAGCCTGAGGTTTGGTCAGTAGGAGCAACTGAATTTGACTTTGAGCCTTATTGCAATATGATTGTAGGTACAATTGCTAAGTTAACTCTTCGTGCGATGCTAGCATCACTGCGAAGCTACAAAAGCTAGGATAAAACTGCCAAGAATTTGTTCAAGACTATTTTTTGGTACCTTGCATTAATTATGCAATAATAAATCTAGGGTTTAGACCATGAAACATTGAGTTTTATTGAAGCATTTAGTTTAGATTTAGACTATTCAACATTGAGTTTAGGGTTTTGACCTTCAAGTATTTCTGGCACTTTTGTTTTATATTAAATATTAATTAATTATCAAATGAAATGAATCTTTTGGTACCTTATTTCATAGAAAATAAATATTACTTGTGCAATATCTTTAGGTTAAGGGTTTACACGATATCTTTCTGTTCAGGGTTTAGTCCATACACTTGAATAACAAAAGTTATATTAATTATTATTTCATCCTAACATTAGGAGCAATATAACATATGCCACTTTTCTACCTTGTTTTACATAAATAAATCTTCAAAAGTTTACTATGTAACTTAAATTTCAATCTAGGCACGATACAAATGGCACATGTTTGATAACGAAATAGAAGAACTAACTGATGTTAAAGGTCGTGAGGTGTTCAACAGGCCTACGCATGACAAGGAAAATATGCATCAAAAAGTTTGGTGGTGACACATGAGTTTATTCGGTTAAAGAAGTTGCAGCAATGATATAAGAAAATGAACGCCAATTTGTAGAGGAATGCGCAAGAAGGGACCGTCTTGAGAGTGAGCGCAACAATCACAATAATTTCCTCTTCTCCCAGTTATTTACATTTGTGGGTGTACAAATTCCTCAATTCAATGTGACTAATTGGTTTTCTCCTTTTTTTTGAATCAGTACCTAGTTTGCACTGGTTCCGATATCAAAAAATTATGTTCAATAACAAGAGATTCGGTTCACAATCAGAATTAGAATTTACAAAGTAATTATGTCATGATAGGAAATCCCCTAGAATTAATCCAACTAGGTTCCTAATCAATCTTCTCTAACAACAACATAGTTTAGCACTTGACTAAAACATCAAGTTATATGATATCTAACTAATATGAAAGTTCTAACAATTAAACAATTTTAATACATATGATCAGCAAACAAACCATAATGACAAATTTCATTATGACCAAACTTCAAAATAGATTCAATCATCAACTTAAGCACCTCAACAGGAGTGTGCACAAGGTAGTGGAGAATCAGTGGCAAATCAAGAGCCACCTCAGGTGGGTGCACAAGTGAGCATGCATAAGACAACACAATTCATCAAACATCCAACTAAGATTCAATCACAGGTTCTCAAGTACCGGTTCGGATCCAAACATGCTGAATAGTCTTATCGGATAAGAATTGCATGTTAGAAACGAATTATGATATATTTTGGTTGGTATCAGTGGAAAAATTTACTAGGGAAGTTTATTACTTCATAATTTTTACTTTTAGTTCTCATTTTTTGAACACCAATTAGTATGGATGGTGTTGTGTAGAATTAGGTCTGGTTCTCTTTGTTTGATAGATGACATTTGATGATATGTTAGAATTGGAGGTTGAGTTGCCCCATCTTTTTGGAAGTGTTCAGGTACTCACTCTTTTGTAGTTGAATGAAATATATGAACAATATGAACTATATCAAGTATGGATGAATGCTATTTTAAATAGATAGACTTTCTGCTGAATGGATATTTGTATTATATTTGGTATCATTGGATGTTATTATTTTGGAGATAATATTTTTTAAAGGGAAATAAATGGAGGGAATGAAATGTTTCATACATTGTATATACAATATTGATGTTAAGGATATACACACGAAACACACCCCAACTATTCAATAAGATGAGCACAACAATTATGCACGCCAAATTACCCTGGCAACTCGAGATGAACACGATAAGTTTGCATGCCAAAATACCCAAGCAACCACCAAAGTAACCATGATAATTTTTTTTAAATATCAAATTTCTAAAGGGAAACAGAGAATAGCGTCAATAAGTTATGGCAAGGGTAGGCTTAAGAGATAAACAAGTGACAACCATGCTACCGCTTTGGGTTTGGATCAAGGTGAGTAAAACTAGTGCCATGCGTCAGTCCGAAGTGACAATTATCAGCTTATGCACGCCATAGCTAGTGGCATAGGCCCTATGCAACTGATATTCAGTAGCGTGCAGTTCTGTCTCATAGGTATTTAGGCAAGGGTAAGTGCATGCTATTTACTTATTGCATCGAGGTACACATAGAACTGATTCACTTTTTACCCAAGATTTTGTTGCATATTTTAGTAGTGATTGAAACAATTAAAATAAACCAGCCCTAGCATAACACCCAAACAGTATATCAAAAGAAGTAGAATGAGAAGTGAATCTAGAAAAGAGCTCCCTGAATACTAAACATTAGACATTGAAATTGAAACTGATACCAAAACCAGACTGTCGTGGCTGATCTCTCCCTCCTTTTGAACTCCAAGGCCTAAGGGGAGGTGGGCCTCCTATGACCTGAATACAAAGATCATCTACATTTTGTGGGAAAACTAAAGACAGTTTAAGTAAATTATAAATATCTTTGTGAGAACATCAAAAAGTAGTGAGACTAATAATTTGCATACCAATATTTCTAATTGATTTACATCAAGAAGAATTAAAACATAATCAATTATTTTTTGAAAAGGAATCAGTTGACAATGGGTTATTTTAACAACTTCGATAATGGAACTCTAAAAAATACAAAAAAATTTATAGATATGTTCTTCTACCTTTATTGATGGTTATTCAAATTTCATACAATTTCATATAATTTTATTATCGTTTAATAGTCCATCAAAGACCATCAAATTTTTATATAATTTACAACGGTTTTAATTTAATGATCTTTGATGGAATATCAAACGATAATAAAATTACATAAAATTTAAATGACCATCAATCTAAAGGTAGAAGAACACAACTATATTTTTTTCTATTTTTCTATTTTTTTTAAGATTCATTGTCAAAGTTGTTAAAATAACCCATTATCAAGTGATCCCTTCTCTTATTTTTTAACCATACAATCTAATGTACAGCACCCCTCACAGTTCCAACAATAATTTGTTCTTTAAACGGTATGGAACACTATAAACACCATAAATAATGTAAACTAGTCCCTAAAAAATATTGTGTCAGCTATCCATTGTCGCAAGGAATTAATAAAAAAATAAATAACAAAAAGATAATATGTGGACTCAATTTCGGAGCAAAACACACATTGAACTGATCCTGACCAACTCTTCTTTTGTAAATTCACTTTAGCCAATATCTTATTTCTCTTCACAAGCTTAAGAAATATTTGAATTTTAAGAAATTTTTGTATTCAAAATAGAAATAAATTATAAATTAGATACTCCACCAAATTCCAATGAATTATACACATAATGCAATATAAAAAAAATGTTAGGATTGTTCTTCTCCATATGATAGAATCTTGAGATAGAGGATCAAGGTTAAAATTTACAAGTATTAGTTGCAAAGAGTTTCATTTTGAGAGTCAAGTCTGATCTAGAGAGCATAAGAAAGGTATTTAAAGAGAGCTAGATTGAAATGCTTCAAATACAAGCATAGAAGGATGTTCTGCTATAGCAAAAAGATTAGGATAAATAATATCTAAAGAAGTACAAGAAATTCATTTATCAAGCCAAAACCTAACTGAAGAGTCATCTTTTAACTTTTTATCTACAATTAAATTTACAAAAGCTTGGATAGTCAATACACCCACCCGGAAAGAAAAGTAATGAAGTCTATTAGAAGCAATGCTTTTAAATGCGTATACAGTGGATTGATCGAGGTGAGAATTTCATGCAGTAATGTTCATGTGATTTTCACATATAAGGGTTGTTTAACATGTGCCACAGAAGATCAGAACACATGTTATATCTAATCTACTACGCTGCTAGCGCCATAGAAGATCAAAATTATGTCACACCTATATTTCTCTTAGTAAAGTTGGAAATACTGGACCTTTTGCTCCCAGCGAGGATCAAATTCAAGTCATAATGATCACATCTGATATCACACATTTATATACATATTTGAACCCCTGATTATACCTAAAAATAAATTAAAACTCTCAATCTTATGTTTTATTTTATTGCATATGTATGTTTATTTTTTGGATTTGATTATGTTTTGCTCTGTTGCTTATTTCAAGAATATCAAGCCAAAAAGATGCGGAATAGGGTCCTGAACTAAGCTTTCACGCCAACCGACGAACCACAGAATCAGCTGAAATCGCATGTCGCATCTACATAGAGCATACGAATAGAGCATACGATCCGTATGCACCTGCATACGGGCCGTATGAGCTCTATCCGGAAGAGATCTCCAAAGGTGGCAGCGATTTAATGTCGCGATTCCCTTCCAACTTGGTTGATCCCTTCCTATATATTTCGCCCAGCAGTCCATGGTTAGAGAGCTTCATTTTGACAATCATTTCCACCTCTTTCATATCTTCCACTCCATCTCCACAAACCCTAGCCACCGGCCAATCTCAAAGACGGTCTGAGACATTGGCAGCTCGGAGTCCCGAGAGGAGGCAAGGCACGAAGCAGAAGACTAGCACACGGCAACATCCTGAGTTTGATTATCTCTTTTTTTTGTATTCTCTATTGTTTAGATATACTCGTAGAATAATCTTGAAGTCAATAATACGATAAATTTGTTATATAAAGCTTTGTTCATGAATTGGATATTTAAACGATATTTTGTTTCCTCGAGTATTATTGAATTTATGAATCATTCCGAGTTCATGATCGGAATTGTGAAACTTCATAATATAGAATATACTCTTAAAAGTCACTAACCAAGGTAATTAGCAGAACACTAATTAACCGTTATCGTTAGTATGTGGATTAAATGATGGTCAAGTTTTACGTACCATAGACAAAGAGTTGTCATTTTAATCACATGATAGATGTTCTAGGAACATCGTATTTGATAGACCCCGAATGAAACATTAAATGGAATCGTGTTCGTGCATTAATGTTTTCGTTCGCATTAAATTCTAAAGTATGAGGTATTCATCTTTCCTACATAAGATATGTATGTGTGTGATTTCTACCAAACGTTATCCGTAAAAGGTGGCTATAAAGGTAGCTCTTCTGTATACATAACTTATGCGAGGAAGAGATGGTTTGCCAAAAGTACTATTGTCCCTCGTATTTCTATACGAGTTATAAGATCATCGGGCCCCTCGATAGAGTAAGATTATCTCGCTAGCAAGATAATTACAAGAGTAATTATATTTGATAATTTACTCAGATCAAGAAAAGATTAAGTTTGCAAGGATGACACATACCTACCTTGAAACTGATCTCGATAATGCATGAGACAAAAGAATTAAACACAAGTAAATAGTTTACCGGATCATGATATTGTACAAGACATCATCATCTCGTGTAATCGATGGTCATAGTGCATTCTCGCCGATGCCTCCTATGATTATAGAAGTTAAAACGCTTTTAACTCTATTTACAACATAACACGATCCTCGTCGTCACACCGTATGAGTTAATCTGAGAATCTTATCGATTAATTATGAATTGTTTATAATTAATAATAAGATGGTTATAATTAATTATATATGATATAATTATATTTGTCATAGAGATGACAAGAAGCAAAAATCGATTGAATTTATAACGTGTTGACACGTCGTATAAATTCGCCGAAACAACAATCGAGAAAAATATAATCAGATGACAATTATATATATTTGATTTGGATTTTAAATGTTAATTATGGATTTGAATTACGGGCCAAAGCCCATTTATAATTAAAGTCTTAATTAATAATTAAAAGCCCAAAATCGAAAAGCCCAAAAAAACCCAAAATCAAAAAGCCCAAAATCCGAAAAGCCCAAAAAGGCCCATGAAAAGCCCATGACGACCTCCAAGGGTATTTTGGTAATTTGTCCAAAAGCCCAAGGGTATTTCTAATTTGGCCAAAAAGCCCAATGGCGTTTTGGTAAATCGATGAACTTTAAGGGTATTTTCGTCTTTTCACTTTGAAACCTCCCTACTATTCACGAGGGCATTTTGGTAATTTGTCAATTCCACTTTTTCTATAAATAGAGGGGTAGGAGAAAAAGTTCCACCAAATCGCTCTACTTTTCTCTCCCGTATACTATTGTTTCGTAATTCACTGGATCTATGCGAATAAGTGTTTTTACGAAAGTTGCGTATTTCGCACATTTGTGAAACAGAATTATCATGAGTCGTGAATAGTACTATTTCGTCTTTTTCTCGGTGAATAGTGTTTTTGCGAAAAACCGCGCTTTACGTATTTCGGCAAAAGAAATAAGCCGCTCTCTCGGTTAGTCCCGCGGATAACCTACAGAGGCAGGCATCGACGTTTGGTGCTCCGAGACAAGCCGATTTTCATTCCAATTAAAATTTGGAAGCGAGGTATAACATCTTATATTAATCTATTTAATTGTTAAGTAGATTAATATTTTAGAAATCAATCATGGAGTAGATCAATAAAGGTTTAAAGAGGTGTGTATCTCTCGCAATCATCCGACACATCACTTTAACCCTAAGCTTAAGTTAGAAGTAAAATAATATTTTACCGTTTTTGTAAAGGATTAAATGTCCGTAACTCTGCTATTATCCGACATACTTTAATCCCTAACTTAAGTAGAAGTAAAATTTTTGTTCTACTATTTTTCCGTTAAGCTTGAGCATTAATGGATTTGGGCATTACGAATCCCTACAAAGGGTATCGTAGCAAAGGCTCTCCCGCCGATTGATTTTCTAAAAGGTTATATCTTATGCAAATAAGATGTATATACCCCGTATCGCTTAATTCTTAGATTTGTACTTAAAGTCCAAACCAAATAAAATTGGATTTTCTTGTTCTATTCACGACTAAGAAAGTTAAATTAGATTTAAGCTTTCTTTATACTTTCTTTACGCTTTCTTTTCGAAAACTTTCGATTGTGTTAAAGTATATCTAAGAATAATAAAGTACCTAAGTAAGAGTCGTTGATCTCCACACATAAAAGATAAGGTGATGTCAAAGAAAGATGGGAAGTGGATACCTTCGATTTCTTTCGACAAGCTCTTTTACGTGTCCCGATAACCGGCCCAAAAGGAACTTTGTCACGTTACCAAATTACTTTTGCGCTTTCGAAGCATGGCAAATGTAACTCTTTTGTTTTTTCGAAAATTTTTGGTTATGAGAAGTATATCTATGAATGTGATGAAGCAATAAAGTACCCGAGTAAGAGTCATTGATCTCCACACCCGAAAGAGATGGTTCTGTCTAGGAAAGATTGAATTTAAAGTGGTCCTCGTGACCCCGATCTTTCCCGGGAGCCCCTTTTACGTGTCCCGATAACCGGCCGAAAAGGAACTTTGTCACGTTATCAAATTACTTTATCGTACTCGTAAGGAATTAATCGTTTTGAAATCATATAAAATGTTTATATGCTTTTTACGGTATAAATAAAGAACAAAGATGTAGTTGCAAAATAAAGAATTGAGAATTGATAGTTATATATGTGACTGATTCACATATATATATACAAAATGTTTGTATGAGCAGGTAAATTAGATTTACTCGCTTTGATATGAAATGTATCTTATCATAGATGCAAAGCTACTTCTATTGATAGATAGTAGTTATATACATGATCGATTCATGTATATATACAAAATGTTTGTATGAGCCGGTAAATTGGATTTACCGCTTTGATAATAAATGAGTAAATTAGATTTATCATTTTAAGAAACCGTGAAAGAATGTTATGTCAAAGAAAGACTGAAAAGGAACTTTCAATGGTCTTTCTCGCGTACGTCTTTTCACGTGTTCATAAGTTCGTTTAAAGTCGCTTAATAAACCGACTAATTATAAATGTGTAAATTAGATTTATCATTTTTAAGAAACCGTGAAGGAAGGTTGTGTCAAAGAAAGACTGGAAAAGGAACTTTCAAAGTCTTTTCGCGTACATCTTTTACGTGTTCGTAAGTTCTTTAAAGTCGCTTTAACAACCGACCGCTTACGATGTTAAACCCGAAAAATTAAGTAATATGCCCTACCTACTCGTCCTCGCATATCATTGTTCATTGCGTACGTGACCTACTCGCAGGCGTCACCTTTTACCTTTGATTTTCGAGGGTTATGTCCGACATAACGAACCAAATAGAGTGAGGTTACTTACCAATGATTTCCAAAACAGCTTTGGGCTTGGGGCAAAGTTTCGTTAAAACATATGATGTTTAGCGAAACCAAGAATCACATAGAGATGTGATTAGCAAAGAGTTGCTTACCTAAGATAATTAATAAACGAGTTATTCAACGATAACTTGATTATCAATGAAAATAGGGATCTTGGTCCTAACTACAAACGGAATAAAATAAATTTGTAGTGGGAGTTTTATTTGGAATAAAATATTACATGAACAAAGCTAAAAATCTTTACATTTTACGTTGTAGCACATGGCTAAAGAAACTCTTACTAATACGTTTCGTGCGCTCATACTAAGACATGAGAAACTCGAGTATGTCCTTAACACATTAATCCCTACACAGCCTGCAGTAGGCTGCACAGCAAATGAAGTCACCGGCACAAAGAAGATGAGCTCGATGTACAAAGTTTCTTGGTCAAGAAATTTAACGTGACTAAATCTCCGCTGAGTCATAAGATGACTGAGGGCAGCTCTCTTGACACTCACATGCTCCGTATGACGAACAATGTTGAGCAGTTGGAGAAGCTTAACAGTCCGTTGAGCAAAGAGTTTGTTACGGATGTTATCCCGAACTCTCTCCTCCTAGCTATTCTAATTTCATCAGAATTATTATATGCTTGGGAATGGACAAGAGCTTGCAGGAGCTCCAAGGGATGTTGAGGATCACTGATGGGGAGATGAAGAAGAGTTCTTCTATCCTCGTGATCCAAGAAGGTACGAGGAAGATTAAAAAGATGAAACGCAAAATGACTCCTAAAGTGGCACCTAAGTACAAGGATAAAGGGAAGATGGTTCCTAATCAGAACACTCCCAAAGCAAAAGTCTTTTCTACCTCTGACTGCTTTTACTATCAAAGTAAAGGTCATTGGAAGAGGAACTGCCCTAAGTATCTGGAGATGTAAGGATGGGAAAGGTTCCCAAGACTTCAACTTAAGATATTTTTATTGTTGAAGTTAACGTTGTTACCTCTATTCATGATTGAGTATTGGATACTGGATCATGTGCTCATATTTGTTCAAATATAGAGGCACTAAAGAATAGGAGAAAACTACGTAATAAGGAAATACAACTCCGAGTTGGAAACGGTGCACAAGTCATGCGGTACCATAATGGAAGTATAGAGTTGTGTTTGCCTAGTGGGTTTATAATGGAACTTAAAAATGTATATTTTGTTCCAAGTATTTTCATAAACATCATTTCAATCTCATGTTTAGAAATGAATGGTTTCTCTTTTGTTATAAAGGACAATGGTTGTTCTATATACAAAGATGAGTTATATTATGGATCTTCTTTTATGATGAATGATCTTTATATACTAGAAATAGACAAACCTATATTTAACATCAATAAACGACTCAAAACATCTCATGAAAGTATGACTTTCATATGGCATTATCGCCTTGGTCATATAAACGAGAAACACATCAAAAGTTACATGAAGTTGGACTTCTTGGTAATTTTAATATGGTGAATCTTGTTTACGTGAAAAATGACCAAATTGCCTTTCTCCAAGAAGGGCGAAAGGACAAGTGACTTATTAGCCCTTATACACACAGTATATATGCGCGACCAATGAGTACTTGTACAAGAAACGGTGATCGCTACTTTATCACATTTATCGATGATTACAAGAGATATGGTTATGTCTACTTGATGAGACATAAGTCCGAATCTTTTGAAAAGTTCAAGGAATTCAAGACCAAGTAGAAAATCAATCGAATAAAAGTATTAAGGCCTTACTACGACCGTGGAGGCGAATACTTAAGTTATGAGTTTATAATGTACTTAAAAGAATGTGAGATAGTCTCACAACTCACACCTCCGGGAACGCTACAATGGAATGGTATTTCTGAGAGGAGGAATCGAACTCTGTTAGACATAGTTCGTTCCATGATAAGTAATACCACACTCCTAAAAATATTTTGGGGGCACGCACTAGAAACTGCTGCACTAACAATAAATAGGGTTTCATCCAAGTTAGTAGAAAAGACTCCATATGAGTTATGGTTTGGTAAGGTACCAAATATGTCTTATCTTAAAATTTGGGGTCGCAAGGTATTTGTCAAACGTTCGACTTCTGACAAACTTGGACCAAAGCTGACAAATGCTTTTTCGTAGGGTATCCTAAGGAAACGAAATGATATTACTTCTATTATCAGTCCGAGAACAAGATAATTGTTGCTCGTCATGGTATATTTTTGGAGAAAGAGTTTCTCGCAAAAGGAAGTAGTGGGAGTAATGTAATACTTGAAGAAATTCAAGATACATCACACAATACAATATCTGATACTGATCAGATAAACCCACCACTTGATTCTTCGGCTAATGAGCATTTGGAAGAACCAAATCTACAAATAGTTGTGGAAGAAGTTCTAGTCCCGAGCTCATCTACTTCAACGCAAGTTGAAATAGAACTAAATCCGCATACTGATGTGGATGAAGTTCGACACTCAAGAATAAGTGCTATGAAGGTCACATAGATGTCCGTGCACCTGAAAGGTACATGGGACTGCATGAAGTCTCAGTATTTGATGCTGAAGATCCTTTGACCTATGCGGAAGCAGTGGATAGACCCCACTCTAATAAATGGCTGGAGGCCATGAGATCCGAAATATAGTCCATGTATGACAACAAGGTTTGGAACCTGGTTGCACCACTTGTTGGGGTAAAACCCATAGCTAACAAGTGGATTTTTTAAAAAGAAAAACAGCATGGATGATAATATGATCACACAAAGTACGGCTAGTAGCGAAATGTTTCAAGCAAATTCTCGACGTAGATTATGATGAAACTTTTTCGTCCGTAGCTATGTTTAAGTCAATTCGGATGCTCCTAGCAATTATCATATTTCATGATTATGAAATATGGTAGATGGATGTCAAAACCGTCTTCCTAAATGGAAATTTGGAAGATGACGTGTATATGATACAGCCCATAAGTTTTGAGGATCCAAAGAATGCTGGGAAGTTATGCAAGCTTCTCAGATCCATTATGGATTGAAGCAAGCATCACGGAGTTGAAATCTTTGATTTGACGAAGAAGTCAAACAGTTTGACTTCGTCAGATGCAAAGAAGAACATTGTGTATACAGGAAAACTAGTGGGAGTGTCATCGCTATTTTAATCCTCTATATGGACGATATACTCTTAATGGGAAATATTATTCCCCTATTGCAATCAGCCAAATCTTCATTAAAGAAAGTGTTCTCAATGAAAGATTTGGGCGAGACTGTCTATATACTAGGCATAAAGATCTATAGAGATAGATCTAAGAGACTTATTGATTAAGTCAAAGTACATACATTGATAAAGTGTTTGAATCGGTTCAAAGACGCAGAATTCTAAGAAAAGATTTCTCCAATGAATCATGGTGCACACTTAGCAAGACTCGGTGTCCTTTGACAATCGATGAGCAAAGCATAATGAGTAGAGTACCATATGCTTCGGCTATTGTCTCTATCATGTACGCCATGTTGTGCACTCGCCCGATGTCTCGTACGCTTGGAGCGTGACGAGTAGATATCGTGCTAATCCATGCTAGAGCACTCGGAATGCCGCAAAGAATATCTTTAAGTACTTAAGAAGAACTAAGGATATGTTTCTCATCTACGGTGTTGACTCGAGCTCGTGGTAAGTGGTTACACGTACGTTATCACCTCATATGAAAAATCATAAATAGAGGCGACGTAAAGATTTGTAAAATTGACACCGTCTCAACACAAATTGATCCACTTGTAAGATCTCTACCTCAAACCAAGCACTAGTTGACATATCTTCTATGGGTTTAAGACACATAGAGATTGGTCGTGAGATTTTTCTTTAAATCGAGAGATTTATAGAATAAAGAGATTTGTATAAAGCATGACTCAATATGATCGACTCCAAGCTTAAGTGGGAGATTGTTAGTTTGTAATAATCTTGAAGTCAATAATACGATAAATTTGTTATATAAAGCTTTGTTCATGAATTGGATATTTAAACGATATTTTGTTTCCTCGAGTATTATTGAATTTATGAATCATTCCGAGTTCATGACCGGAATTGTGAAACTTCATAATATAGAATATACTCTTAAAAGTCACTAACCAAGGTAATTAGCAGAACACTAATTAACCGTTATCGTTTAGTATGTGGATTAAATGATGGTCAAGTTTTACGTACCATAGACAAAGAGTTGTCATTTTAATCACATAGATAGATGTTCTAGGAACATCGTATTTGATAGACCCCGAATGAAACATTAAATGGAATCGTGTTCGTGTCATTAATGTTTTCGTTCAAGATTAAATTCTAAAGTATGAGGTATTCATCTTTCCTACATAAGATATGTATGTGTGTGATTTCTACCAAACGTTATCCGTAAAAGGTGGCTATAAAGGTAGCTCTTCGGATACATAACTTATGCGAGGAAGAGATGGTTTGCCAAAAGTACTATCGTCCCTCGTATTTCTATACGAGTTATAAGATCATCGGGCCCTTGATAGAGTAAGATTATCTCATTAGCAAGATAATTACAAGAGTAATTATATTTGATAATTTACTCAGATCAAGAAAAGATTAAGTTTGCAAGGATGACACATACCTACCTTGAAACTGATCCGATAATGCATGAGACAAAAGAATTAAACACAAGTAAATAGTTTACCGGATCATGATATTGTACAAGACATCATCATCTCGTGTAATTGGATGGTCATAGTGCATTCTCGCCGATGCCTCCTATGATTATAGAAGTTAAAACGGTTTTAACTCTATTTACCAACATAACACGATCCTCGTCGGTCACACCGTATGAGTTAATCTGAGAATCTTATCGATTAATTATGAATTGTTTATAATTAATAATAAGATGATTATAATTAATTATATATGATATAATTATATTTGTCATAGAGATGACAAGAAGCAAAAATCGATTGAATTTATAACGTGTTGGACACGTCGTATAAATTCGCCGAAACAACAACCGAGAAAAATATAATCAGTAGATGACAATTATATATATTTGATTTGGATTTTAAATGTTAATTATGGATTTGAATTATGGGCCAAAGCCCATTTATAATTAAAGTCTTAATTAATAATTAAAAGCCCAAAATCGAAAAAGCCCAAAAAAACCCAAAATTGAAAAAGCCCAAAATCCGAAAAGCCCCAAAAGGCCCATGAAAAGCCCATGACGACCTCCAAGGGTATTTTGGTAATTTGTCCAAAAGCCCAAGGGTATTTCTAATTTGGCCAAAAAGCCCAATGGCGTTTTGGTAAATTGATGAAACTTTAAGGGTATTTTGTCTTTTCACTTTGAAACCTCCCTACTATTCACGAGGGCATTTTGGTAATTTGTCAATTCCACTTTTTCTATAAATAGAGGGGTAGGGTGAGAGAAAAGGTTCCACCAAATCGCTCTACTTTCTCTCTCTCGATACTATTGTTTCGTAATTCACGGGATCGGTGAATAGTGTTTTTACGAAAGTTGCGGTATTTCGCACATTTGTGAAACAGAATTATCATGAGTCGTGAATAGTACTATTTCGTCTTTTTCTCGGGTGAATAGTGTTTTTGCGAAAACCGCGGTTTACGTATTTCGGCAAAAGAAATAAGCCGCTCTCTCGTTAGTCCCGGTGGATAACCTACAGAGGCATCAGACGTTTGGTGCTCCGAGACAAGCCGATTTTCATTCCAATTAAAATTTGGAAGCGAGGTATAACATCTTATATTAATCTATTTAATTGTTAAGTAGATTAATATTTTAGAAATCAATCATGGAGTAGATCAATAAAGGTTTAAAGAGGTGTGTATCTCTCGGTAATCATCCGACACATCACTTTAACCCTAAGCTTAAGTTAAAGTAAAATAATATTTTACCGTCTTTTGTAAAGGATTAAATGTCTGTAACTCTCGGTTATTATCCGACATACTTTAATCCCTAACTTAAGTAGAAGTAAAATTTTTGTTCTACGGTCTTTCCGCAGCTTGAGCATTAATGGGATTTGGGCATTACGAATCCCTACAGGTTTCACCGCCCCTTTCTGGACCATCCAGGATAGCTGCCCTACGCATGAGACTGCCACGATCGAGTTCCTCTCATCCCTCCGCTTGATGGAGGACGATCGTCGTGGCTGATATATCAAGTTCAGGCTCGGGGGAGCCACTCGTAGAGTCACTCTCGACCAGCTATGCGAGTGGTTCCATCTCCACCCGAGTCCTCAGGTGGACGAGGCGGTCTATAGAGGAGAGATGACATGAGAGGATGTCTTTCGAGGATATTAGGTAAAAAAGTTGGACACCAGGAGGGCTTCAAGTCCAACCTCATCATCCATCTCGTGCTCCGCTGCATCTAGAGGATTCTAGGACACACGATCTTTGCCCGGGGTAAGTCCATCATCCAGGTCACACACGTAGACCTCCAGCTCATAAACACCATGCTCCTGTCGTACCATGAGTTATAGCGGCCAGATCTGATGTTATACATGGTCTGCCACTGGCTCGGGCTGCATACCATCCCGAGATCCACCGGCATCATCACCATAGGATTTTATGTGACCTACATTAGTCATAGGTTGGGTACCCAGTTTGGCGGGGAGGACATATGCAGGATCCCGCTAGTTATGAATAACAAATCACTTCGCGCCTCATAATTTATCAGGATCTCTAGGAGGCTGACTGGACGTGGAGCGAGATACTACTAGGTTTTAGCCGACATGCCGGAGCGGGAGCTGTCGATCCACTCCTCCATCTCTTTCAGGGATGATCGAACATGGCGGCTAGAGTATATCATGGGTGCTGTAGCGAACGTACCACGCCGCCGACCCTCTGCACCACCGACAGATTCCACGATGGAGGATGTCCCAAGCACTTCAGCACCCGAACCCTCGCGCCCAGTCATCGATCATCCTACTCCCGACCCTTTCATGTAGGACATATTACAGCATCTGCAGGGCATCAACTTGCGCCAGCATGAGGATAGGGAGTACTACATTACCAGGTTCGACGCCATCGATGGGCGGCTCGACTCCTTGAGCACGGAGATCGGCTCTCTCTACTCTGAGGTCCAGATGCAGGGTGCCCATATAGACTCGTACGGCACCCAGATGGCATAGTACGGCTCTCGATTTGACTAGTGGGAGCAGACCTGGACGGATTAGTTCATGGGTTGCGACCCATCAGCATGACCTAGTCAGGGTCCACCTCATCAAAGCCATTGATCCCTTAATTTGCATTCATATCCTCTCTCTCTCTCTTATTTTTTTCTACACCTCAAGTATCGTGCATCGAGGGCGATTCATGGTTTAGCTTGAGGGGGATAGGGACACTTTTAAGTCATGGTCATTTGTGGTTTATGTATTGATATATCTTGTCTGGTTGACCATGACTATCTAACTGTTTGACTATTTTTCTATGAATTTTTTGAGATTTTTCTTTGGGTTGTGTGAGTGTGGGCGAGATGCCAAATTTTCTTGTTTCTTTTAGTTATTTTTCGTACTTTCTTTTTTATTTTTCATTTTTTTTAACATATAGCGTGCATTTTAGGATTATATTTAGGTATATTGTGAGGAAATACGGTACTCGAGATCACTCTATGATTGGTGTGGTTCGGTTGTCATAACCACACGGATCAAAGCGTTGAAATCGAGAGATAAACCTATAGCGTCTAGTCCCTTAGATGACCATGATTTTTAAGATTTAGGACCTGAATCAGATGCTCGAATAACATTCTAGTATGTTCAAGCACTTAAATATATTTTATTTCTGATTAGAAGGATTGGAATACCCATATGACCGTTATGCCTTGCCTGACGGGGTTGTCCAGCACTCGAAAGAGTTTAAACAGTAAGGGTCCTGCTTCTAAGGTTTAAACTAGCCGTAAAAGTCCAGCAAAAATAAATAAATAAATATTTTTTTTATAAAACATGACTGAGCGGTCGACACTCCACTAGCTCATCACTGAGCTATGAGTGGATGTATGCAACATACACCTTGAATAGCCTGGATAAATCAAGCCATTGTATATTATTTCAGTGCAAGACAAGAATCCGATAACTCAGTCCCTTAATTTAAATCTATTTTTAAGAAAATTTTGCACTTTTACACTTTGGTTTAGGTTTTAGAAGCGGGAACCGATTGTTGAACCTACGAGGTCTGGATAGTCTCGTCATGAAAAGAATTTTTAGGCTAAGTCGTGATATATGTTCTTCTAATCACAAAATAAATAAAAAATTGGACATACCATGATGAGGAGGAGCTAAGGTCCAAAATTTGGAAGGTCGGGAAATTTTTGGCTCAAGAGTCGCTCGGTTTATCTTCTCCGCACTTCGACCCAAGTCCCGTGAGGTGAAGAAGGACAATCACGACTGATTCACGTTTGAATCTGAGATACTAGTTTCTTCACTCCAATAGATATCGGGAGTCTAGATCTAGGATTAGATATTATTTACACAGGTAGGACTAGATTTTGCTTGAGGACAAGTAAGATTCTAACTTAGCGGGATTTGATGTCATGCATTTATATACACATTTGAACCCCTAATTGTGCCTAAAAATAGATTAAAACTATCAATCTCATATTTTATTTTATTTTATTTCATTTGTATATTTATCTTTTAGATTTGATTCTGCACTGGTCTATTGCTTATTTTAGGGATATCAAGCTAAAAAGATGCGAAATCGAGTCCTGAACTAAGCTTGCACGTCAACCGACGAACCACAGGACCAGCTGAAGTCGTCTGTCGCATCTATATAGAGCATATGATCTGTATGCACATGCATACGGGTCGTATGAGCTATATCCGGAAGAGATCTTCAAAGATGGTAACGATTTAATATCATGATTCACTTCCAACTTGGCTGATCTCCTCCTATATATTTCGCCCAGCAGCCCAGGGTTAGAGAGCTTCATTTTGGCCATCATTTTCACCTCTTTCATCTCTTCCACTCCATCTCCAAAAACCCTAGTCACCGGCCAATCTCAAAGGCGGTCCGAGACATCGACAGCCCGGAGTCCTGAGAGGAGGCAAGGCACGAAGCAGAAGACTGGCACAGGGCAGCATCTTGAGTTTGATTATCTTTTTTATTATATTCTCTGTTGTTTAGATATACTTTGTAGGATGTCCTTGATCTTAGCTCTCTATATATTTTCTGTATTTTTATATACCGCAATGAGCGACTAAGCACTTTAGTTTTCAGGATCTGAGATGTGAAACTCGAATTATGAATATTTATTAAAGATTGTTTTGAATCAATGGTTGTGATTGTTATGTTGTATACTATTGCCAAATTGCTTGTCTGATCTGTTTGTCCAACTGCTAGGATTATGTCTTTAGCCGAGGCCAGGCTCTTGCACCATACAAGGTTCGGTAGTTTGTCAAAGTGTTATTTATAAGTAGAGTAGGTAGATCCGAGACCCAAAAAGATAGATCAGGTTATACCCAAAAGTTGAACCTACGCTCAGATCGAGAGATTTGAGCATGTCTATAGGAAACCATGCACTCAATCTAGATAATCTAAGCCAAGAAGCGACAGTTAATGCTTAAGGAACTTAGGAATACCGTCTGACCATACTCTAACTAGCAGGCCAAGAAACGACAGTTGAGGTTCGCTGACCAAGTAGTGGCCAGTTAGGATTCGCGCAACCAAATAAGAAATCAGTCTTTAGGAATAGTCGTGACTTGTCTGAGTCCATACGGACCGTATGCATGTACATACGGGTCGTATGGTCCAGATCCGAGTGGATCTGACATTTGTCCCTAAGAACTACTATTTTATAAAAATCAAAACACAAAAATATTTAGTTATTATTTTTCTGCTTAATCTGTTTTAAATTTATAACCAAAAATCAGAACAAACCCCCTATTTTTTTATTTATGTATACATCTAGAAACCCAAGCAGTGTAAACTCAGCAATTACCTCATTCCTTGCGGATTGAACCCCTTACTATACCAATGTAGGCCATACGCTTGCGGCCGAACTAAAATAGCGTAAGGATATTATAAATTTTAAAAGTTAAGCGCACGCCATCAACATCCAAGCAACATTCCACTAGGTCGCTTTGTCCTTCTTGTTGTAAGCAGCATTTTTATTTTATTTATCAACCTTCTAAACTTCTAATCTAAGTAAAATATATAAAATAAAATTGCATAGATTTTCCGCATTAAAATTCACATAAACAATCTCATCCCGTATATGTAACCGTATCCCGCATATGTGGTATGTACTTGCCTTCTACATGCATGAAAAATATCTACATTTAAAATGTTGATTAGAAATATGTCTATATTTAGAAGTAGATGGTTTTCCATAAAACATGGACTTGAGGATTCAACTATCTAACTAATTATTTAGCCATCAAATTAGCATTCATAATTTCTAGATCAATGACTCTCAGATCACCTTGATTTTTTGATTTACAAACTACATATCAAGCTATAAGAGAATACACAAATGAGAGCCCTAAATTATTCCTTCACTCAAAATAATAATGATATTAATAGTAACAATATAAATTACAGTTAGTGATACTAATATTGATAATAGTAAAAAAAAATAAGAAGAGATAATTAATCAACTACCAAGTTTTTATGTACAAACTTTAAAAATTGCTTTCACATAAGTCTTGCTATATAAATCATGCACATGACATGAAACTTATCAGAGAAACTGTGATCAACAATCACACTTATTACTTGTTAGGCCTAATAATGGACTATATAGAGTTATGCTATTGTCAGGGTGGAGTAGAGTGTAGTTGATTCTGAATTTTGAAAATTAGTATTTTTGGTTCAATTTGTTTTACTAATTTGATCATTTTGAATTTAATGTTTGATTGTTCTTAATGTTTAATTATTTTTATTGAGAAAGATTTATTTAATACTGTGAATAATAAAAGAATAAGAAATCTCATAAAAAAAATTCTTCATCGACTTAATTATTTATTATTTTGAGTTATATTTTTTATTATTTTTTTTAAAAAATGATATTATTTTAACATTTTTTTATTAGACATTAATGTATATTGAATTATTAATTTGTATTTAGTATTCGATTAGCTAAATGGTTTGAACCTGATGAGCTATTATAATCTGATTACTAACATCTCTGATTAAAATCCTGCATCCATCACTTACTATAGTATTATGCATTATTCATGTATCTGTGTAATGCATAACTCATGTATTGTGGATTATTTATTCATTTCAATGGATAAATAATCGATCTGAACCCCTTAAAATAATTTTCATATAAAATCTAGTTGTCAATCAAATTATATATTTTTCATATAGTTTCTTTTATCAAAAATATGAAGATCTAGTCTTAAAATTTCATTAATCTATAAATATTACACCGATCACTAGAGATGATCCTTGTATTACATATTGAATAAGAAAAATAAACAAATATTACAATGATCTACAAATATTGAATTTATCAACATCAATCATGTAAATTTTTGTACTCTTGGTAATTCTTTTATGTTTCATATGTTGGACTATGAATTTGTATAAAGAGTTGACAGTAAAATCTATTTTTGCTCATAACCAGTGCACACCGTCTTCTTGCTGATTTTGTATTATCACATGTGACAATTTTTGCTGCAATTGAAGCAATTATTGTTGACCATCATCTGTAGGTTCATTTTCACAATTGTATACTTCATTCTCCTTGTACCGCATTTGCTTGAACTGGACTCAACTTGTGTTGCACTATTTAGTATAGTTTTGAATATAAAGAGCACAAAGACCTTTCTAAATGGTTATCATCCCAAAATCATTTTTTTTCTATTATCACTTTGAAATTTAACTGAGCAATTAAATATCTGTTTTATAGGACCTATATTTCTCCATAACATTGATGCTAAGAAGCTTTTCCATGGCCTGTATGTCAATGTAGATGTTGGATTTGCCTCTTTCCACCAATTTGTAGTTGACAACCACAATCACATTCATTTTGCCAATAAGAATTTGTTCATAATTTTTAAATATCTTATTCTCAGACCTCCATTTTCTATACTTATTGTGATCACCTCCAAGTGACCAAGCAAATTGGTTTTTTCTCTTGTTGACTTTTTTTATGCTCATACCATAAAAATATTCTTTTTATACGATCTATTCTTTGAATTATCCATTTTGGTATCAAGAACATGACATAAAATATACTGATATGGCTAGCATTATTGAATTAATCAAAATAACTCCTCCAGCTATAGACAATTTATCAATCTTTCAGCCAGGTAAGGCATGTTGAATAGTGTCAGTAAGATCCTAATAGTGTTGTCTTGAAAGAGATCTATCTGATAAAGGTAATCCAATATATTTTAATTGGAATTCAGGCGCCTTATATTGCATTATTTGTGATAATTCTTGAACATGCTCCCTGCTTGAGGATGTGATTAGAATCTCTAATTTTTGCATATTAATTGTCAACTCTGATATCTTTGCAAAGATCTGCATTATTGATTTTAGAATTCTAATTTGTTGTAGCTCCGGCTTGATAAATAATAAGGTGTCATCAGTATAAAGCAAACAACTCTTATATCCTGGATAAATTAGTTTCAATAACTGTAAATCATTTATCTTTTAAATCCATAACCATTATGTAACTATATGAAGACATAGGATCTCCTTGTCTGACATCCCTCCTTAGAAAGATTTTTTATCCTAAAATCAAGTTCAAAATTACTTGTGAATGCCCATCTAATGTCAGATATTTAATCAAGTTAATCCATTTTTTTAAAATCATCTTGCTTTACAGCAATTGACAATGAACTCCCAATCGACAGAATCAAATACTTTAAAACTATCATCTAGGCATAAATGAATCCTTAAAAAATATTTCTCTTTCTGAAACATGTCTGACTTGATTGTGATAAGTCTGACAAATGTGATTGAATTCTCTTAGCCAATATTTTGGAGAATATTCTCTGAATTGCATGAATCGCAGTAATTGGCCTATAATATGATGG
Source organism: Schoenoplectus tabernaemontani (assembly GCA_037127355.1). Taxonomy (NCBI): domain Eukaryota; kingdom Viridiplantae; phylum Streptophyta; class Magnoliopsida; order Poales; family Cyperaceae; genus Schoenoplectus; species Schoenoplectus tabernaemontani. The sequence continues at coordinate 10,774,412 of CM073741.1, read as the reverse complement.
CTTAGCTACATTCTCTTTTTTTTGGTATCATAAAAATATAAGAATCATTCAAAATCTTTAAATTTAATGTTGGGTTCATGGTGACCAAATTAAACACTTGCTTGATATCTGGTTACAATGATGCTTTGAAGATTTTGTAGAACTCACCAGTAAAATCATCTGGGCCAGAAGTTTTATTCATTAGTCATGTTTGAATGTTCATGTCTATCTCATCTTCAATAATACTTTTGTCCAAGTTTTTCATATTTAATTGTCTCTGAAACAGCTGATGAATATCAAATTAGACTATTGATTTCCCTTCTGTGCCTATTAAATTACAAAAGTAATCAAATAAGATTTTTATCTTTTCTTCTTGTTTAAAATGCATCTCTTGTTCTTTTTAAATTGCATGAATGATATTCCGTCTTTTTGTACACTTGCCACAGAGCGAAAATATCTTGTATGTTGGTCTTCTTCTTTGATTCATTATCATTTTGCTCTTTATCTTCATATTTATTCCTTTATCAAAACAATTTACTTATATCTCTCTATTAACACCATGTTAAAGTCTTCACACATAAGCTAAATGATATTTGAAATTGGTTGAAATTTTAATTCATCCACCAATTAAAATCATTCGCTACATAAAATTTTCTTCGGTACCACTAGATGAGCCATATACCCTAATGACTGTAATAATTGAGTTATCCAATTTATTGTTGAGTTCTACTATAATCAAATTTTGATAACTAGTCACTACTTGTATTGTGAAATTTGAGCTCTTCCAAGTCAAAAGTATATCTCCGGCTAATCCACTACATCAATGTGAATTTTATCTCTAATTTTCTCTTAATTTTTGTTTATATGTGATATTATCTACATTTGATATCTTTATATTTTTGATAGACAGACAATATCTGACTTTTTAAAAGATAATAAATTTCTCACTATTGTTCTCTTGTCTTTGTCATTCAACCTCCTCATATTTTAATTTAAGATTTTAATCTTTCTAACTTTTGAATTCATTTAAACCATTTTTAAAAATTACTTGAAGAATATCAAATATTATATCATTGAAAGTACATTCTCCTTCCACTATCACATTCCATACTACTTTCTCTCTGTCTAACCCTTCTGAAACTACTACTTCTCTTAAACATAACAAAAGCACCCAAAACCTAAAAATTTCAGCTACTAACATAGATTTACTACTACAACAATAATTACTACTAAATTACATTCTCAAATAATAGCAAGAAGTCACTTTTGAAAAATATTCCTTATGTCTTGACTACGGAGAATATCTCAAGTGAATTGGAAAAAGATAAGATGCTTTAGATTGAAGATGGTATAACAATTCTTACTTGAATGGGACCCCACACAAAATTTTCGCCTCCTAAATTTTTGGAAATTATTACATCAATGGAACAATCATTAAATCACCCTCTTTCTCCTTGATCTATTGTGACGGCGGGTCCGTGTCATATTCTCCATCAAGATCTCTTGTGTCTCTGAAACTATTGTGTTTTTTGATTTCTTCATCCGGACTTCGAATGATTTTTGATGGTAGTTTTTTGGAACCCATCAGTAAAGCTTACATTTTTATTCTTCATATCTTATGTTAATGTGCATTATCTTTTACCCTTCCACTCGGATGTTGATGCATGTTGTTTTGTGAAAATATTGATGTGATGTTGCTTGTCCTTGATAACTGAATGTTGTTGTGGTGGTGGTGTCTCCTATGTTGCTTGTTTGACCCATTTTTTTGTCTTCCTCCATTGATAGGAGCTAGTGGAGATGGAGGAGAGGGAAGAACATGTACTATTTTCATGTGTGAATGTGAACATCAATGAGTGTTGAACTAGTCGAGTGATGTTTGTTCTCGACTAGGTCTGCAATAATACTCCTCTTAGTGATAGCTAAGTACAAAAACTTGGCAGATATAACATCATGTTAGAATGCAGTTGCCACACGTGAACATCGAACTCAATTTAAGAATTTTAAATTTGGTTTATTCCTGATAAAGCCACATTGTCTATGTTATTTGTCCCTAAATAAATGACTATGTAATGACCTATACCACACTCATAGATTTCATAATCCGAACAATGGCATAAGCTATAGGTCTTATCAGTTCTGGCATAGAGCCTCCATTATGAAGAATGACGAGACACGATCTATGTAGGTATTTAGTATATTGATCGAGGTGATCGTGTGGCTCAAAGTACACCGTAGTTAAAGCCACTCTCTCATCTTCAAAGTTATTGTGCATTATTGAAGGTTGATTTGATAGGTTGCGTTATTTTTTTCTCTAAAGATGTTTTATTTTCTTTCTCTCTTTATCAGGCAAGATGTTTCCTTTCTTAGAAGATGAAAATTTATAGAAGGTATGTCTCAGTTGTTGACATGCAAAATATTTGATTGTATTTTTACATTATAGTCTTGATATGTCTAGGTAAGAAACATATGAAACACCATTTGCCTCTTGGGTTCCTCACGAATGTTTTCCTTCTGTTCTTTTCTTAATAATATGCCATTGAGATGACGCTTGAGGTGGTTTAATACATTTGAATTCAATCAATGGATTCAAAAAGTCTTCATTTGTCTTGGTTACAATGAGATATTTCATCTTCTCTCCTTCATTCACATCATTAATGACAAAATGAAACCATGGAGAAATCTTATGAGATTCGTAATGATTTTCTTCTTCTTATTATTCTGATTGTTTTTTGAATCGCCATTTAAGTCGCTTATCGAATCACCTTCTCACTCCCGTCAGTCCATCTGTCCTCTAAGAAAATGATAGTTTTTAAGAGGATCATTATAGATATCACTAGTATATTTTTTTCATATAGTTAAAAGAATTTAGAAAATATGACTCCAAAACTATACTTTTTTAACAAAAATTATAAAAATATACTTAATTTTTCAAAAAAAAATACAAAAAAATACTTAATTTTCAAAAAAAAATTATAATATATGTGTCTATTCTATATTTATGTTGCATCTCCAGCTTATAACTAGTAAACTTGACTCGACCGCTGCTTGTCAGAAGGAAATGAAAAATAGCTTTTAGGCGTTACTTTAATTTAACGAATAATAATATATAAAAAAGTATGAAACTCAAGGGCAAATAATTTAATAATATTTTATAAATGCTTTGATCTATTTCTAACCCGTCTTTATCAAATCCGGCTTTTAACAAATCTGATCTTTTTTAAACGTTCAAGTTCTTTTCAACTTTGATTATTTTCAAATCCTTAAATTCTAATTGTCTTTTAAAACCTAAAAAATTAAAAAAAATTTTCAAAAAATATTATTTTCTACATTTATAGTCATAAATTTTTACTTTAATTTTTAATATTTTATATTATATTTTAGTTATATTTAAAATTTTGAAAAAATAAAATAATAATTAAAAAATAATAAAATCACTTTCAAATTTGATTTTTATTTGACCCGAATAGCCTGATAAGAATCATACCTCTTAAGTGTTGGATTTACCTCTCAAAAAATAAGTCATGTAAAGATCATTTCAAATTTGATCCTTATCAGATCTTTCAATAGACCTTAAAAATTTTATTACACCTCTTAAAGATAATACCTAATCATTGCGTCAACTTTACCCAAATCTAATTTCTTTCTTTGTAACATAAAGTGGTCCATGCATGAGCATGGCAAACCTTTTCTTTCCGTCTTCCTTTGTTCGTTTGTTTTCTTTTGTTTGTTCGTTGCATTATTCGTATGAGGAGCAAATGATAAATTGATATTTTTCATTTTATAGATAGGCCATAGGCCCATATAGGCCTCCGACTCTCTGAGGAGATTAAAAATGAGATGGTGCACTGTAGATCGTGTAACTTTTCTTTGCTTTGCTTTTTGTGGCATAATAATATAAAATTATAAATAAATAAAAGATCTCCGTGCAGACAGAGCTACGGACAGATTGCTTTGAATCCCATTTTTTTACTATCAACATCTAGTTAATTAATTCCTTGAATTGTTTTCTTTAAAACGGATTCGGACCGAGTTTAAAAATAAAATTCAGACTTTGAGATCGAATTTTGAATTCAAATCTGACTAGCTGATCTAAATTATCAAATAATCAATTCACTTTTCACATTTTACTTTTTTATTTACCAAAAGATCTGCGAATCGGGAGATGAATCATGGGGGTAATAAATTGTGCGGATCGTCATGATTCGTATTGCATCTCACGATACAAAAACGATACGCGATTCAAGATCTCAAATCCACTGAATTCTCATTCATTCGGAGACGAGACTGAATGATTCATTAGGAATTATGAATTTTCTATACAATGAGTGAGAGAGAGGAACAGCCAAACAAGTGCAATAGAAAAGAGGGGCGATATGATAGCATATTTGGATCATCAGATTTATTTAAATAGTTATGATTAAATTTAGAGAATAATTATTATTAAGCAAATTCCACAATCATAACAGGGAAAGTATTTTCACAGAACCTCCTTGTGGGGAATCTATATTCTTGTTGCGCTCCACTGTGCAACATAATTCAATTATAGATTATTGAATCTCCTTATAATTAGAACTGACACAGACTTCAAAGTGATCCATCGATCCACATATTGTGTAGAGAATCAAATTACTGTGTGAGAAACAGTTGGTCTCTAAAATTTAAAAAAAAAATAGACTTTGATTAAAATGAATTTGTAAAAATATGTTTGATTTTTAAATAAATTGTGAAAATATACTCTGCTATAAAAAATATTTTAAAATATACCACTAAAATTACACTTTCATTATAAAATATTATGAATATAGATTTAATTTTAAAATAATTATAATACTATATCTATGTAAAAACATTTTTTACTCTGATTTGGCTCTGCCCGAGGAGGGGAGGATGAAAATGACGGGACTCACTAGAGAGAGAAGGTATAAAGATTATGTAACGATAGAAATGGAGAGATCAATAAATTATTTCATTTTGTTGTTAAATTGCTACATCAATACAGGTTCTATAATTTTATTCATCATTTCTCTCTCTATCAAACAATATTGACAATTGATGTACTTTATTTTCGCTTCTATTTTACATTTATGAATTTACAAAAAGATACAAAAGTTAATTTATTGTAGTTTTATATAATTTCCAACCGCTGTAATTTAACAGTTAAAAACACTATCAATCAAAAGATATATCTATATTTTTCTTCATTTTCTAAAGTTTTTTTAAATTTTATTTAAAGTGTCATTATCAAGATTATCAAAAATAGCCTATCAAGTGATCCCCTTTATATATAAGCATGAAGAATCTGATCGCTTTAGCTACTTAATATCAAGTCTGTGCTGGGACAAACATTAGAAGGCTAATTCTGCTATTAATTTATCAATCTGATTTTTGCTCACCAACATTCTTTCTTTAATTATACTGAAAAAATTATTTTAATCATTCAATACTCTAAATTGAACGATTTAAAATTATTTCGATTTATAGCAAAATCTCTCATTTTAAAAATTACAACAATTTATTACATCCGCCATTAGTGTTTTATTTTTATTTATTTTTTTTGGAAAATATCCCCTGCTGCGTCGTACAATGCAATATAATAACTGTTGAATCTATAAAGTAATGAGTTGAAATTCATCAAAGAACTCTGTAAATTATAATCCATCCCGTTCGTGCGCTGCATTATACTGTACGCAAAGATAATCAGCTCCCTTTATTTCAGTGAAAAATGAATGAGGCCCAACAAAAGGATTATTTGAAGGTTATTTTGATAATTTTAACAATTAATAATGAATTTTTAAATAAATTTTATTATCGTCGATTAAATTAGAATCGTTATAAATTATATAAAATTTAATGATTTTTTGATGAACTACCAAAAAATAATGAAATTAAAATTTAAAACATTATCAATTTATGAGTAAAAGAAAATATCTAAAAAGTTTTTCTATCTTTGAAAAAAAATGATATTAATTTAAAAATTAATTGTCGAAAGTACTCAAAATAACCCATCAAGAATCCTCCCCGAACAAAAATATAACTAAAACGAAATTTTAGAAGCCGAGAATGAAGAAGGTGACTTCACGGTTCACATGCACCACCAAAATCGCAACATGGCATGACAGTCGCAACTTGGCAGTTGACACCTGCTCTTAATGGAGTCCAACATGGCGACATGGCGACACTTTTGATTCCTCTGTCGTCACGGTGGATTTTGTTTATTCATTGCATGTCATGATTTGCATTTTTGTTTCGTACGGTCGTACCCGCTTGGGAAATAAAATATCCAACCCCACCATCCTGCGATTAATCCATCAACACTTCCCACTTGCCACCACAGGTCTCAGGTGCTCTCGCCACAAGCTACTTACACCTGACCTTAGTTAGCTCCAGCCTAAATGGAGAACCGAGAGAGCGAGAAACCCTCGACGGAGGCAGTGAATACGTGGCGGTTCGGTCCGAACGGCCTGCTGGCGGCGGCGGGTGGTCGGAGCATCCGTGGGATTATCTACAGGATCATGGCCAACGTGGACGACCGGGGCCCACGACCAGTTGTCCCGCTCGGCCATGGCGATCCCTCCGTGTTTCCTAGCTATCGCATTACCGACTCAGTTGAGGATGCCATTGTTGATTCGCTCAAATCAGCTGAGCACAATCACTATCCGCCTACTGTTGGATTGCTCTCCGCCAGGCGGTAAGAGCTCGATCCGCTCATTTTCTTACCTAAAATTGCACATGGACGCCTTCTTATTTACATAATTTAAAATGCCATGGTTTGCATTGTACAGTTTTCACTATCTTTTGGAAAAATAATACTGTTAGTACGCAATAAATAAAGCTCTAAGCAAAATTTGTTGTTTATCTTCTATTTTTAATTTATTTAAACACTCAGGGCTATTGCAGAGCACCTCTCTGAGAACCTACCATACAAGCTCTCTCCCGATGATGTTTTCATCACTGCCGGTTGCAACCAGGCAATTGAATTAGTTGCGGCTGCTCTTGCACGCCCCGGGGCCAACATTTTGCTCCCAAGGCCTGGATACCCAATGTATGAAATACATTGTGTGTATAGCAATTTGGAATTCAGGCATTTTGATTTGAATCCTGAAAGGGGATGGCAAATTGATCTCGACCAAGTGGAGCAACTTTGTGATGAGAACACTGTTTCAATGGTGGTTATTAACCCTGGCAATCCTTGTGGAACTGTCCTTTCCTATGAGCACATGGAGAAGGTTTCCACCAATATGTTTGTTTGTTTGATTGATTGTTTTGCAAAATCTGCATAGTATTTACCAGCTTTGCAAGTAGTTGTCAAACTATTAGAGCCGGACTTACAACTTCCAAGTTCCAACAAACATATATCTAATAACTGGGCAAATTTTATTCTTCTTTATACAAATTACATATACTTGGTAATTTCATTCTTCTTCTTTTTTTAAAAAAAAAAAGAAAAAGAAAAAGAATTTGCTCTCTCTAAGATTACTCTGCCTTTTGGTATAGAATAATTACTTCTAGGATGCTGTGACATCTTAACCTAAATAATTAAACATGCAGTTTGCATTGTTGTCCAAGTTACATCAATTTTAGAAATGTTATGCAGATTGCTGAGACTGCAAGTAGACTAGGGATAATGGTAATTGCTGATGAAGTGTACCACCATTCGTCCTTTGGGAGCACTCCTTTTGTTCCAATGGGTGCTTTTGGGCACATTGTCCCAGTCCTCACTTTGGGCTCTCTCTCAAAAGGTTGGATTGTCCCAGGCTGGCGGCTTGGGTGGGTTGTTGCAACTGACCCTAAAGGCATCTTGAAGGAAACCAAAGTAATATGTAGCTTCTGTCTGCAAATTTTCCTCCTTTGATTTCTTAGTTGGAAGATTTAGAATTTGGACAGTAATTGTCCTTCCAATAGTTGATGAGCTCTTTACTGCGAAAATTAATATTTTCTCTAATGTGACAGGTAATTAATTCGATTACAAATTTCCTTGACATTTCAGCAGATCCTGCAACATTTATTCAGGTATACGTGTATAGCAATCTTTATTTTGTCATTTATTTGGGCAATATTTGAAACTTACCTTATAACTGAAAAGTTTATTTGACAGGCAGCAGTTCCTCAAATTATTGAAAGAACGAAACATGGTTTCTTTGAAAGAATTCATAACTTGTTAAGAGCCACAGCTGATATTTGCTATGACAAGATAAAGGAGATCAGCTGCATTACCTGCCCTAGCAAACCAGAGGCATCAATGTTTGTTATGGTAAGAGGAAAATACTAAGTTTTATGCGAATGATCTTTCCTATTTAAATTTTGCAACTAGAACTCACAGTGATGCATAAAATTAGGTGAAATTGGAACTGTCACGTTTGGATGGCATAAATGATGATGTGGATTTTTGCCTGAAGTTGGCCAAAGAAGAGTCGGTCATACTGTGTCCAGGTAATATATGTTGGTTTATGTTTCGTTATCCATTGCATTCCTAATTTTGTTATTCAAATATTCAATTACAGGAAGTGCCTTGGAGATGAAAAGTTGGTTACGAATTACTTTTGCAGTTGAGCCATCTTCTCTTAAACTTGGTCTGGAAAGGCTCAAGTCTTTCTGCCAGAGGCATGAAAAGAAATAGAGAAAACAGAACAAAGAGCGGTGAAGTATTATGTTTGATCAATATTTTGAATTGTTGCATTCACTGGCTTGCTACAATTTAAGCAATTATTTTCTTAAATCTATTATGAAATTAAGCTTACAGAATGGTCATGTCCTCAAAGATTTTTTTTTAAGTAGTAAGCAACGATAATTTATCGGCATTAAGTTTCATATTTTCGTTTGTCACTTCTAATATGAGTTTACCTGTACATTAGATCCTAATTTCAGCACAAAATAGCCAGAGCAGCCAAACAACATGTCAGCATACAGATACATGTTGTTGCAGTTTGAGCTTGATAATGTTTTGATCGAGTTATTCTAATTAAATATTCACAATGATTGCACGGTCGAAGTTAAAATTTACTTCATACATGAAATTGACAAAAACAATAATTGCACGCCACATCATCTTTATTCATCTCAGTAGAGGATAGTAGGTTTTAGAAATATACAAGTGCATAATACTGATGACGCCTTTTTCTATCAAGCAAAGGTCGATTAATCACTAAACACTGAAGAGATATTCTCTTGCTGTTGTAGAAAGTACATAATTGTAGGACAAAGTACCATTTGGAGGGAACTTTTCTCTGGAGTTGCAAAGTTTGCAACCAGGTCTTATTCAGTCATCTCTTCATGATTTCCATCGTCTTTAATTTCAGCTCCTTCATTAAGCCTATTTTCTTCCTTGTTATGTTGATGGCCTTCATTATGCCTATCTTCTCCTTTGTTTTGTTGATGATGATAACGAAGAATTACTATGGACACAAATGCTGCACAATATCAACAATCATACAATTATATTAGAAAAAGAAATTATGGTTTTCTCAGCAGGTTAGCATGGTGTTATTCCACAAAATGCGAGATGAGAAAAATTCCGCAATTCTTTCAGAATTAGAAGCATATAAGATACAAATTGTAACATTCTTTCACACTATTAGGAACTGAGTCAAATTAAAATGTTCTTACCTGCTATGATGCGAGTCTTGATGCTAAATAAATTCCAAAACATAGTGGCCACTGAAGCAGTGACAAATTTCTTGCGAGGGCAATGTCTCCAAGCTTGTGCAACTCGATGACTGACATTTTCAACTGGATAATTAAAACCATTATTAGGCTTGCAGTCTTGTACAGCATATATACTATTATTAATTAGTATGAGATAGAATTCATTTACCTCCTCTATTTATGTTTTCTGAGTAGCTAGAGTAGAGTTTGGGTAAGGTAAAACCAAAGAAAAATCCTGGATAGTTCATTTTTATGGTAAATTTCAATGTTTATAATAATATAAAAAAGAAGAAGATAGTTAGAAAAATGATCTAAATTAGATTATAAATTTCAATTTAAATTTACCAGCAGCATAAAGCCTCCAAAATGTTATCAAATGACCATACTTTGCGCCAAAGAGAAGAATAGGTAGCACCTGGAAACAAAGAAAATTTAAAATACAAACCATTAAACACGACCGCGCGAATTGGCAAAATAAAATGAAGGTCCATTTTTAATTTACCTTAATAGTTGTTGATGGATCGCCAGAGAAAAGCAATTGAACCTTTGAAATGACCTTAGCAATCGGTAGCATAACCCTTGATACACTAAGGACGTCTTCCTCTGTAAATCTAAATCTTGCAGGGGGCTTCAGTTTAGGCCTAATAATGTGATTTTCAAATTAATTTGGTAATAAACTCAGTTTTTAAAAAACAAATACAAGCAGGTGATCAACTTAATGTACCTTTGAGATGGAGTTAAACTGTTGTTTCTCTTCTTTTTGTTCTTAAGGGTTATGCTTGTATTTTAATCTGATATATTTTCTTGTATTTCTCTTCTACTTAAGAATTACCTTTGAGGTATACAATCTCGTAAGAACGCCATGCCTAATAAGAAGACACCCAAATGGCAAAAAGTTGAAATTAAACTGCATAAATTTGTATGTAGTCAAAACCAGCTAATTGAATGGTGCAGATTGGAGAACAAACTTTCAAACTGTTATTGTGCATACCTGAAGTTAAAATCTCTTGAAAATGAGGTAGAAAAGAAGAAGATTGTGCCAAGACCAAACCAAAGAGTAGATTTTGCAACATCCTTCCACATTATAAGCTCATAAAGACAATCACAAAGGCCCACGCCAGACATCTCTCCTTCCTTACAAACTCCAGTGTCTTGAACTGCATTTTTAACAAAAGGCAACAAAGAAATAGCAAGCATGGTTCATATCAGATAATAAAGAGATAGAAGCAATAGTTACACCGGCCCACGCAACAACCATCAAACTAATAATGGCCGCATTGCAAATATTTACCAATATCTCTCGACTACGAATTAACTTAGACAAAAGCAGGTTCCTCCTAATTTCTATCCCACAAGAACACATCCAAGCGCTACCTTTCTCCTTAAATGTAACTTTCTTACCACATCCATTCAATACCTTGAACTTCCTTTGACCATCAAGAAACTAGCGTCCAGAGAAGATATGAGGGTTGAAAGGAAAAAATCTATCAATGGCGGGAACAAACGGTGCTAACCAACTCGGTCCTAAATGTCGTGCCACTACACTACATGCAAGCTTTTTTTTTACCAAAATGGGTCATCCAAACGATAACAAAAATTATAAGAAGATTTCTCTGGCGCGGAACCAAAGGACATGTACTCTAGGGGACATTGTCTTATAGCATGGCTTAAAGTCACCTTACCTAAACCAAATGGCGGACTGGGAATAACTAACATGGAACTACAAAATAAAACGCTTCTTCTGAAATGGTTATGGATAACCAAATCGGACCAGCAAAGCCTCTGGACCAAAACTGTACAATTGTTGCAAATAAATATCGATAACAACAACAACGTGAACAACTACCACACCCAATCCTTCTTCATACATGACCTTGAAACACTACAACCGATCTTCAAAGCTTCCACTCAACAGCAACCGGATGGCTCCATCACATGGTGTTGGAATATGATCTTCTCTGTACAATCCATCTATAGGTTATACAACAATCCGGGAGTAACATAAACTCATTTTAGAGACAGATGGAGCATAGCTGCGCCAAGCAAAATTAAAAACTTCTTATGAATCTTACTCCATAATAGGCTTAACAAGGCTGATAATCTACAAAGGAAGAGGTGGTCGGCTACTGCAACATGTGTTATGTGCTCTAACAGTTCTCCAGAAACAGCATTACACTTATTCCATGACTGCCCATTCGTAGCGCAATTACTACTCAGGCTCATAGGAGGTCTCCTTCAAGGGCACGCTACAACCGATCTTCAAAGCTTCCACTCAACAGCAACTGGATGGCTCCATCAAATGGTGTTGGAATAAGATCTTCTTTGTACAATCCATCTACAGGTTATGCAACAATTCGGGAGTAACACAAACTTATTTTAGAGACATTTGGAGCATAATTGCACCAAGCAAAGTTAAAAACTTCTTATGGATCTTACTCCATAATAGGCTTAACACGCTGATAATCTACAAAGGAAGAGGTGGCAGGCTATTGCAACATGTGTTATGTGCTCTAACAGTTCTGCAGAAACAACATTGCACTTATTCCTTCAAGGGCAATTACTGCTCAGGCTCACAGAAGGTCTCCTTCAAGGGCAGCGGAGTATAGCATCAACATGATAGTCATTAGCTGGGAGCAATAGACAGTGTGTATGGGTCTCAAGCATACGGAAAATCTAGAAAGAAAGGAACATGCACATATTTCAGATGGAACAAAGATCATCTTACATGGTGCAAGATCGAATACAAGACAACATTCATCGATGGGCGCTAGCGTATGATAAATAGGGATTAGTATTACAATAATTATGATTGAGTACTATTTATTATCAGGGCATTGTATTCTATTTGAGCAGGAACAAACTCTCTCTCTACTCCCTAATCTATGTAATATCTGACTTATTAATAAAAATTACTTAATAGGCTATTCGCCTACTACTTATAAAAAAAATACAGGGATTCAATTTATATTTTAGCAACCGAGAATACTTATGCAGAGTGACAAACTGTACAAATTTTATAATGATTTGAATAAAATATAACTTATGAAGGCAATTTGATCAAATAAAGTGAACTAATGCTAACATATGGCCAAAAAAATAATTTTGTAAATCACTGACCAGTTCACTACAATCAAATGTCATTTATTTAGGTGACCTTCATCTGGGGCAAGATATTCTTATTCAATACTGGTCAAACTTCTATTGAAATTAATTTTTTCAAGTATCAGTTGGAGAATGATGAATTGACTAAAACAACCCAAGAATATTTTCATTTTTTTTCAAAAGTATCCCTTGGTAATAACAAGAAGTTGTAGCAAGATCTCTAGTCACTTCACTTCACAGACATGCTTTCTTGCGCAACAAAAACAAAATTAGCTAGAATCAGTTTAAATAAAAAAAAAAACATGATGAAGAATTCGTTTGGTAATTTCCTCTAACACATCATATATATACCAAGATTAATTTTTGTTTTACTTGATCTTGAATTTATTACTCACCATTTTGTGTATCCTTATCAGGAGGAACAAAGGCGACTAAGCTTAGCTCTTCTATTGGCTTGTCAACCTTAGTGCCTTTCTTATTCTTGTACCGCCGCTTCGTCCTCCCTTTAACACCACCATTTTCCTCCCCATTTTTTAATTCCTTCTCCTTCTCTCTATCCTCTCTCACCACAACAACCTCCTTATCTAGCCGTCTCCTCGCTCTTCTACCACCCCTAGGAGACGCCACACAGACTCCTGGGAACCCACTCGCCGCAGCCACGACCATGGCAGCAGCCCGACCCCTCCTTTTCTTCCTCGGGGTCAGATTCATCACTGGTTCATGGGCTTCTTCATGGATCAGGCCCCGTGATGATTTCGGCCTTCTCTTTGGTGATGATGAAAGGAGGTCGTGGAGAGGAATCGAAGCGGCGATGTAGTTTGAGAGGTGGAGAGGGGACGGAGAGATTGAGGATTTCTTGCGGGAAGGAGGTGTTGTGGCTGGGACCGGGCTTGTCGGAGGTGGCGATAGTGGTGGCGCCACCTGATAAGGGAGCGGTGGAAGTTGGGGAGACTCCATTGGAGGGACAAAGAAGGTCGAGGGTAGTTCAATCGATTTTTGAATTAAGGGGAAATTGAATAATTGCCACTTCAAAATTGATGTATTTTCTTACTGTAATTTGTCAAACCAAATTCTTTTTGAATATTAACACGGTTTGTTTTGGGATTGCAGATATCTAAGTGACGCTTCTACAAGTGGGAAAAAAATTACAAGATATTTCTTCACGATATCAAAATCTTGAGGAAAAAAATTACAAGATATTTCTTCATGATATCAGAATCTTGAGTGATGTCGCATATACACAATCAGTTGATGAGACAGAACAACTAAAGAAACAAAACTCTCAGCTATTTGCATTGGTGTATAATATAAAGTTTTTATTGTAATAAATGTTGTTGTGATGATATTAGTATTTGTACTAATATGCTATTTAGTGACATTTTGATTGTAATGATATTTTTTGACCAAGCCTTAATTAATATGTAATTGGCTTAACATTTTCTGAGTTATTTTGGACTGATTTTAAGAAGGGGGTAAAAATTAGAAACAATGTCTGCCAGCTTTTGGAAATTAATTTGGACTATCTATGGTGCATATTCTTCTTTAAAATTTTGTGTACAAGTATTATTTAAGATGAAATTTATACATATGCTACATTCACAGAAATATCAACTCAAGTTATAATTTGGAGAAAGGAGCTGCTATGGTTCATACTCGGCTATAAATGCATACATTCAAACATAGTTCATAATGAATTTCCAGTAATAAAAATAACTACCAATAAGATACATTCATTTAAACATAATTTATAACACTTAACTTCTAATAGAAAAGAAATAAATTCCTAACATAATTAAACAATCCATGATATTGAAATTCCGACACAGAAGAAAAGACATTCCTAACATTTTCCAAACATAATTCAATAATTCAACAATACAATACTTCAATAATCAAAATAACATAACCCATGCTAAAATTTCTAAGATTTGCTTGTACCACCACCTAGTGTCGAAGTTCTTATTCTCCTAGAAACACAAAGTTAAATTTCAAAGTTATAAACACACAATAATGAAAAAAAAAATGAGAATAGAAAAAAAAATTGAAAACAATATAACCTCCTTGGAGCAGGATTCGTAGTTGGGTACAATTAAAATGTATCTATTTAGTATTATTGGTTAGAATTTACTCCTTGCCAGTTTATACCAGTTTAGTACTGATTTCAATTTCCTTCAAAACAAAACTAAAATGGAAAGAATCAATCATAAATCAGAAGAATCATGGTTAAATAAATTAACCCTTACCTAATATGAATCAACAAGTTCTCCATATATTTCTTGATTGAGACCAAATGAAAGACACTCAACAAAAAGGATGACATCAGAGATGAGACCTAACAAGGGAGGGGAAAGGAAACCTAGCGGAAACGCAACCCAGAAGAGACCTTGTCTGACGGAGACGCTGTTTGGTAGAGAGGGTTTTCTGGAGGAGGCGCGACCTAGGTAAAGAGGGTTGCCTGACGAAGAGAGATGAACTAGAAGGATTTGAAGTGAGGGCAGTTTAGTCAATAACTAAATTATTGAATTTTTAATTTGAGTATTTTACATTTATATAGTATCAATGGCAATTTTCTAAACCGTGACTTTAAAGTGATAATTTTCAAAATTACCAACTTTGAAGTGGAAATTATACAATTTTCCCTTGAATTAAAGGTTGGGGAATTAAGGGAGAATGCAAGATATAAATTATAGCCGTTGGAAATTGGAAACAGGGATTAAGAAAATGATTCTCACGGGGTAGATCAGTAATTTGCAAGAAGGTTTGATTTGAATTATGTGGAATCGGGAGTCGGGTACCGGGGCCCATGAAAGTGATGTTCAGTGGGCCCATAATGGACAGGTGTGGAGTAGCCTGTTTTGGACCGTTATTAATTGCTCCATTCCGGGCTTCTCTAGGCCTTTTGGTATATTTGTACAAAGAGTGAGCTCCAGATCTCAGACATTAAAAACAGAGTTGCTGCAAATTTCTCACCGCATGTAAAATGTCAAAAAAACTACGACGATTTTCACAAAACATCCCTCAAAAGGATTGGTCCATTATTGCCAAGAGCTCATAAAAATGCTAAATCTGCAAAATGGTTGGAAGAAAACATGTTTTTTTTTAACATAAATGATTTGCAAATAGCTTTGACATAATTGTCAAAAGCTACAAACTCAGCAGTATACCGTTTTTAACTTCAGTTGAACTTTTCAAAAAATTCCCAGCAAGTCCCCACACAAGTATATTTAATCCCAAATTGAAGGAATGTTGTACCCACTGCCCACAAGTCTCAGTGAATCAAGTAGAACAGCAAAGCTTAAATTCCTGAGATGGTCATACAAATGTAACAAACAGTGTATTGGTCAAATGGATCAACCAAGCATCTATTACTACTTATTTGTTGAAGAGAAAAATAAGAACACTAAAATTATTGTTGGAGAGTTGTCACAGTCAAAATTGACAATTTAATTTTACACCCGTCATGTCATATGTTTGATTCCGAACTATCATTGCATCAAATTAAATTTTCGAACAACTCACCGTAAGATGACCAGATTTATCTATATAATTGTACTTTTTATTTGTTTGATTTATCTACAGTTTGTTGTTAAATTCAAATCAATATTTGTGATTTCACATCATGTAATGATTGCAAAATACATATCATTAACAATCAAAATTAAATTTTCGGACGATAACTGGAGTCATCTATAATTCTGAGTTTTTGTTTGCTCTATTAACATAGTACTAATAAAATTATTATAGCAATGTACATATGCTGAATTTCATCCATCGTTTTTTTGTGACTTAAGATCATGAATATGAACAAACTTGTTTAAACAACAATAGAAATACACGAATATATTTGAATGTGAAAGATATAAATCTGATGTTATCCACTTTTTAGCAAACAAATTTATTTAAAACAGTATAAGTAAAACAAGACAGTGAATTGTGTGCAGCATTTGTAACAAGTACATGGATCAACCAAGTAGCTGATCGTCATCCTTATTATTTTGAATTTTACTAATCGTTTGTCCTTCACAATGTTTTCAACGACCCAAAATATATCACAGATCGACTGCAACAATCGCACCCAACTACATATTGGATGCAAACTTTATAGTATTATGAACTTTTATTCATCAGTTATTCGCTGCCTTGTGGGTTCTAGTTTATTTCGACTGATTACAAATCACAGATCAACTACAACAATCATACCCCTACTGTATACTGGATGCAAACTATAAATAATGATGAATTATTTGTTCATCTGCCATCCCTGCCTTGGTTCGGCTAAACTCAGGCATATGTGTTCAATTTGTTTCATGTCTCTTGCAGTAGTGCAACTACAAGAATAGTTGGCTCAACTGCAAATGTCATGGGCATCCAGTTTTTTCATACCCACAGCATTCCCTGCAAGATGAAATCACACAGAGTGCAATCACTCACTGGAATTAAAAAAAAAAAAAAAGTACTCAGGATAATCTTCAGATCATTTTTTATTGATTTATTGGTGCTGGATGTGCATCAGGTTCTGCGTCTACTTCCACTAAATTGGAATGACAAAACTGTCATTGGGTGGAAACCAAAAGAGAATGGTCGAATTGTCAACCTGAAATTTATGTGGCTTTGCTGGGCCATCCACTTTTATCAGATAGCACCCCAATACTGCTAGCCAATAGCAGCAAATGTGTCTGTGTGCGCGCGTACATGGGGAGGGGTCGGGGGACGTTTCATTAATAGCACTAAAACATGAAAATTTTATAATGAAACTAAGGGACGCAAATTACCAGGTGTTACGTACTATGACAGGCTCTTCTTTTGCCAATTTGGAACAGAAATCCGCATGATTAATCTTCTAACGGGTCATTAAATTTTAATGTTTATCTATATTTGATCATTGAATTTTTATGTATCCGATTTTTAGTCACTTAAATTTGATACTTATTTATATTTGATCACTTTCATTAATTTTATCATTCAAAAATAATTGAAAAACTAGTGAAAAAATAAATATAATTTTAATTTTATTTATCTATTTTTTATTTTAATTATTTTTAGCAATACATATAATTTTATTTCAATTATTTTTAAATGAAAAAACTAATGAGAGTGACCAAATATATATAAACATTAAAATTTAGTGATTAAAAATGAATAAATAAAAATTTAGGGTCCGTTTGGCAAATCAAGGAATAGCTTTGGAAGAGTGGTAATTTTGGAAGAGTGATAGAATAGTGTTTTTTTGGAAGAATGGTATTCTTGACTATTCGGAAGAATGAAAATATCGTTTGGAATAATAAAAATATAATCATAATCATAAAAATAATTATAAATAATTATAATTATAATAATATAATAATAAATTAATCATAACTATAATCAATATATAATTATATAATACAACATAATAAAATAATAAAAAATAATAAAAAATAATCATAAAATATAATAATATTATAATAGTAATATAATAAAAATATAAACATAATCATAATATAGTAATATAATAATAATAAATTATAATTACAATCATAATTATAATAATATAATAATAATAAGTAATCATAATTTTAATAATATAATAATCATAATCATAATCATGATAATAATAATTATAGTCATAATCATAATAATATAACCATAACCATAATCATAATCATAATAATATAATAATAGAAATATAATCATAATCATCATAATATAATAATATAATAATAAATAATCTTGATCATAATAATATAATAATAAAATAATTATATTTATATTCATAATATAATAATATAATATTAAATTATATTTATAATAATAATAATAATAATAATATAATAATGCTAATGGTAACGATAATATAATAATAATAATGATAATAATAATTTAATAATAATAATATAATGATAATAATAATAATAAATAATAATCATAATATTAATATAATAATAAATTATAATCATAAATATAATATAATAATATAATAATACTAAATCTTAATCATAATCATAATATAATAATATAATATAATATAATCAAACAATAATCGCTATTCCGACGAGAGCTAATCCGGTATTCGACCTATAAGTTGGTATACCGGATTAGCACTATTCCGCACTCTTCTACTTAGTCTAAAATTCGTTTGGCAAATTAATTTGTCAGAATAGCTATTCTATTCCAACTTTTTGCTATTACATTGAGTGTCAAACACTCCCTTAGTGACTAAATATGAATAAACATCAAAATAAAGTGATCTATTAGAAAATTAATCCCAAATCCACATCGTCACTGATATCCTCCAGATATGATAAATTGAGTTTTACCTACAAGAATGGTAAATTTGTGCGTACTTTGTCATTTTACGTAACGAACTCAGAGATAGAGCAAGTCTTCAATCTTATATATATTCATTTTTTCCTTCTTTACACTTACCATAACAAACATAGAAACCTCTGGCTTGTGAGGGCAAGTAAGACCCTTGATATCCTTTATCTCGTTATAGAATACCTCTGCCATATCTCTCAGAACATGAATTATATTGTCAAAGAAATCATCCTTTGTTTTTTCAATAATATGAGGTACTGCTATCTATAAATGAACAAGCATAAAATGGAAGAGAATTAAAAGAAATTAAATAATACGCAAGAGTTCAGTTGCTACCTACTGATGCTTGCAGATAAAAAAAATTTCAAGATAACCGGAATAAATGTAGAAGGATCACATGTGATGTCAAGATAACTTCTTATGGAATAAAAAACCTAATAAAAAAGGAAGTTTATATTAATTTATAATTTAGGATTAACAAGAATAATAATCCAAAAATCAGAAGCATTTTATAATCCAAAACAGCAAAAGTTCATAAAGAGAAAAAAAAAGCAAAAACACCTTTGTTTTCCTCCAAGATATTCTTGGGGTCAGTTGTGACGATCCAGCCCAGCCGCCAACCAGGCACAATCCACCTTTTCGATATGGCTCCTAAGTGAGAACTGGAACAATATCTCCAAAAACCCCCATTGGCACAAAAGGGTTGTTCCCAAAGTTCAAATGGTGATAAACCTCATCACATATATAGGTCTGTCAAAAGTGGACTGTTTAATTATTTGACCATTCCGTTTCATAGCTAACAAAACGGATCAAAGATTTCAATTTCATTTCAGTGAAGACGAATAATAAAATTATTTATCTTTTGTTCTTAGAACAGAACTGTTTACTTTTAAAATATTTATTTCAAGAGTTGAGCATGAAAACATTAAGCGTGCAATATTGAATAATAATAATAATAATAATAAAAGAAAAAAGGTAGATGGAGAAGGATGAAAAAGGGGGGCCGCTAGTCAGAAAAGATCGTTGTCAAAGTCCTAAGTTTTGGACCAAATTCATTAGTTCCATATGAAAATCTAAGCAGAGATTCAAGAGTATAAATACCCCATTATCACCCTCTCATTTGAGTGGGTGACTCTCAGGAGATCCAGGAGAGAGTGATATCTTGATATGTCATCCACGTGATCTTTTTATCTAACAAGTGGGTCCCACACTCTAGTGACAGAGACAAAGAGAAGACAAAGAATCAAAGAAAATGTCCAAAATAAACCCTAAATGTTGGCATAATAAAATTCCAAAGCAATAAGAAAATGATGTGTTCAAAGTCAATATTTTGATACAAACAAACAAATAAAAATTAAATGTGATTTTGCTTTCATAAATGTTGACCCTTGGAATGATGGTATTTAAGGCTAGAATAATACAAGATTGTAAAGAACCTAAGCTAAAAATATATAAACTAATTTGGGACTTAGTGTTCAAGTATAATGGCAACGGAAGATAATTTAATTTGATTCAATTCTCACAAAAATATAGCAATCAAAGAAACGAGAGAAAAGAAAAGAAAAGATCAAACAAGAACGCAAGATGTAACAAAATTCAGCTTATAATGTCTACGTCTCCGGGACTCCCAACATCTAACAATTGAGGTTGAGCCGAAATATTAAAAAATAATTTTACACTTGTAGAACTTAGTACTTTACACAAAAATGGGTTGTCAAGCATATTAGTAACAAGAGTGACAGCACACTCAAAAATAAAAGGTGAGTGACAACACAATCAAGAAATATGATCACTACAACTCAAAATAGTTTACAATGAGAGTAGATCACGAAGGATCAAGTTGGGAGAATGGAAAAGACTAGATTGAGATTAAACAAAGATTTGGCAAATTAAGTGTTTATTTCACTTTGATTATCTCTCTCACTTTGTTTATAGCTAGTAAGCTCACAAGGAAAAATAATTTTGCTAGATGAATTAGATTTTTATCAGTGAGAGAGTTGATACTTTAAAAATAGATCTTCTGAAATAGATGAAGAAATTATTTTCGACATGAACCGTTATAACGGTTTGGAAATCGTTATAACGGCTTAGAAAGGATAGTCGTTGGACCTGATTGAGCTGAAATATTATAACCATTTGATCAATCGTTAATGATTTGTCAACTGTTGCAACGATTATTTAACAGTTATATAATGATTCGCTCTGGCTCTTTGAAAAATTTTCTGTTTTAGAATATTTTTTAGTATTGAGATGAACCATTATAACGGTTACTTAAACTGTTATAACGATTTGCTTTGTTGTTTAAGCTCAATTTATCTTAACTAATTCAACTCAGTTTGAGTCTAACTAAATCTAGGCATAATGCAGTTTTAATTAAGCTTTTGTATCCCATCATTAGTCTTGATTCTTGTGCACTAATCAATTTTATATTTTTTATCCTGCACAAAACTCAAATAAGACAAATTATAAAATTCAAAATTATTTTGCAAATCGACAAATCAAATAAATTATTTACTACAACAATAAATATAAATTGAAAGTCAATCTCACAAAGTTTATGAGATGCCAATATAAACAGCATCTAATTAAACTGAATATTTGATTAAAGTGTTGACATATAATCAATTTTTGATCAAATAAAATTAGACCTAGTGAAGCATCAAAAATAGATGTTTAATTAAGGATAATATAAAAAAATAATATTATTGGCACAAGCATTGGGCTCCAATATTCAAATTTTAAGATTAATATGAAAGGAAATAGATTTATGATAAATGAATTTTTGATATAAGTAGACAAGGAGAAAATGGTAATTAAAAGTTATAGAGGTGATCATCATGAATTTAGATATTTTTGGTGAAAATTTTATGATTTTTTGGACAAGTTGAGCTATTAAAATAAATTCAGAAAGGAAAATTAGAGCAATCAAGGCCAGAGATTTAATCAAAAACTTCTATGGATACAAATAGAGGACAGAAACACACTCTGGTGCAAGTTGGAGATTCAAAGGAGAAAATAACCCAAAAGTCGACTCAGATAACATGGTGCCACATGGTCGCCTCTGATTGGGCCATGTCAGCAAGGTATGTCACGTAGCAGCCTCTCATTGATCCACCTCACCAATGTAGGTCCCACCCTGGTACAAAAATAACTGACAAGTGGGTCACACAAGTGCCACGTGGTAGCTATTGAATGGTCCACGTCAAAAACCGGTCCACCAAGGATGTCACTTGGCAAACTCTAATTGGTTTACAGCAGACAAGGTGGTGCCAAATGGCAACACCTAGAGGAGCCACCTCACTGAAGACATGCCACATGTCAGTCCCTCATTGGTCCACCTTACCCATGTGAGCCCTACCACAACACAAAGATAGCTGATAAGTGGGCCCCCACCTAGCCATGTGGCAGCAAGTGACTGGTCCACCTCAACAATCTGTCAGCACAGGAGTGTCACATGGCAGCCTTCAGTTATTCCATTTCATCACTGTGGGTCCTACAAGTGACATGTGGACTCACCACATGATGCCACCTCAACATACCATAAATAGAAAATTAACCAAATGAGATACTGCTTAGATACATGGCCCTATGGTAGTGTGCCCTGTCAATTCAATTAACCCTAATTAAAACATTAATTAATTGATAACATAGGTGGGGCCCACATGTCAGGAGTCTAACAATGCAGTCTACACAATCAATCATACATCAAGCTTATGCATAGAGTTCTTCAAACCTTCAATCTTCAAGCCTTTTTAGCAAGAGCTACCAGATACATGAGAGTGAGAGTGTGTGAATGCTTAAAATTGAAGAACAGAAAGTAGATGAAACATTGGAGAAGATCAAGTACCTCGGGTGATCAATAAGGGACTTCAATTATTACTTTCAAATATGAAATTGATGATGCAAAGCTTCTCTTTTCACTCTTACGATGCTGAAGCTGAGATAAAAAGTAGCAATTCGATGTTAAATGTGAAGAATTGGATTGAGGTGTCGAGATCGGGTAATCAATAGGGAACCAAAATTCTATGCTACAAGCTCAAATTGACAGTGCGCATACCTTCTACACACTCACATGATATTAATTAAATGATCAAGGATGGCAATTGAACGTGGGAGATATGGTTTGAATCAAGAGTTGAACTCGGGTAGATGAGTTTCAAGTTTAAGAGATGCACCAAGGCAGTGATGGATGAAAGATGCGCCCTTGATGCAGTGGCAAGGCTATAAATAACACACGAAAAGGTCTAGAAGGTTCTATTAACAGGTAAGAAGCAATGAGAAGGTCAAACACAGTCAATAAGTGAAGATCAAGACTTAGAGGTCATTTCAGAGGGGCCCACACCATAACAGAAACTCTAACAGAAGTGAAAGACCATGTTCATGAGCTAAGGAAGCCTAAAGTGTGGTGTATGGGTGGTGTATGACCTAACTCCCTATATGCACCTTGAATTACCTTTATAAGCTGACCCCTATCAAGGACATAACATAATCGAAGAGAGCACAATTGAAAGGCAGTAACACAAGAGCAACACAACTCAGAGAGAGAACAAAAGAGATAGTAAGAAAAAGAAAGGAAATCAAGAAATATACAAGTCCACCGATTGATCTCAGTTTGGAAAACTTGAGAACTTAGTTTATACACTTCCAATTCTTCAACAAGAAGGAACTCTCAAGCTCAAGTCTAGGTAAATTGAAAATCTAAGAGATCAAATCTTGAAAATTTAGAGTTAAGGTATGCATTTATACTCGGGTGAATGAATAATAGTGAATTATCATCTGAATTTTGATTTCTTTCATTTCAGTTCAATCCTTTGCTTCGTCTCATGATTAAAGAACTTAAATTTCATGTTTATTTTGCTTTCTTGATCGTATCTTGATTATAAACTTGCAATTAAACTTTTTTTTTAAATGATTGATCTCAGTTGAAACAGCCTGAAAACTCGATATACACTGAATTCCCTTTCATCCATTGTTTGAAAGCGCATAATACATCAATCATAGCTCATATTGTGTATATGCATAGAAATAGACCATTTCACAAGCTGATAGATCTCAGCCAAACCTTGAGAACTCAGCAAAGTGTGTTTCAATCTCGCTATAAAGGGATTTTGATAAAATTGAGTTACAAATTGAAAGGAACAATGAAATGCATGTAGATTAAGAGTATAGCATTTGGAATTGTCAATACAGAGAATGTTAAAGGAATAGATGACACAAGAAGTGAGTGAATAGTGATAATTTTAAACGAATTATGATCGACAACGATCAATACTGCACAGTACCAGTTAACATCGTGTTTTAACAAGGTTGTTAGCCAATTAAAACATCTAAAGTCATGTAAATTCATGCAAGCATGCAATAACGATGCATTATAGGTTTGGAATCATCAAAAATATCATTGGATTTGATTAAAATCGGTAAGTATAACTCTTCAGTACTGAACAGTACTAATTGAGTGCAAATGGCGATGGTGCATACAATGAATCACCGAATGGATCTCCAATCCATCACCATGGTATAACTCCACAGAGTAAGACAATGTTATTGGTCTTGTCCGATCAAGGAGGCGAGGCCTCAGTCGTCAGAAATGCCTCCAGCACAAATCTCGGCGAGAGCATCAATGGGAGAGTCAAAGAAACACAGGTGCACGATTATTGATGCGTAAGCACGAGTCTTGATGCATTTGAGTGAATCTTGAGTGAAATCTAACACCTATTATAAACTACAACTTAAAGGAAAATAAAAGATGCATATGGGCCTCTCATCTCTTAAGAGTTAATCTCAAAATAGATCCAATGGTTCCAGATCAATTAGAGGGTATAATAGAGAAGCCGGCCCACCATAGGATATTCAGCCTAATTCACAAAAAAAGAGGAAAGGAAAAGAAAAATGAACTTGGCCCAGTTCATTCAAAACCCAAATTAATAAATAACATAATAATAAGTTAAATTCGTAATAAATCATTTTAAAATAGAGTGGGGATCCATTGACAATGGGTTATTTTGACAACTTTGACGATGAATCTCTAAATAAATACAAAAAAAATCATAAAAATGGAAAAAAAAATTATAGATGTATTCTTATACCTTTAAATTGATGATAATTCAAATTTCATATAATTTTATTATCGTTTGATAGTTCATCAAAGACCATCAAATTTTTATATAATTTGCAACGGTTCCAATTTAACGATCTTTGATGGACTATCAAAAGATAATTAAATTGCATGAAATTTGAATGACCATTAATCTAAAGGTAGAAGAACACATCTATAAATATTTTTCTATTTTTCAGATTTTTTTTGTATATATTTAGAGATCCATTGTCACGGTTGTCAAAATAAACCATTGTCAACCGATCCCATCTCTTTAAAATATTCTCAAACTTCAAGTTGACTCAAATTTATTTCTAGAAATCCATTATTTTTTTTAGTATTTTTTAGAATAAAAAATATCTCATTTTTATACTGTTTATAATATTATAATAATTTCAAATAAAAAAATAGACTTATATAAATTTTCATTTGACCATTCTTTGACTTAGTATTTTTAGTATAAATAAAAAATTTAAAAAATTATATAAAATTACAAAAAATAATATATTATTTTTTATAATTTTTCAGTATAAAAATATTGTGTAAAAATAAAATAAAATAATGAAATAACGATAAGAATCTCTTAATAAATGATAATATATTAATAAAAAATTAATAATAACAGAAAATAGGTGAATAACAATACAAATAATAATATAGAATTTTTATTAAAATTTAATGAAAATAAATAATAATAATAATAATAATAATAATAATAATAATAATAATAATAATAATAATAATAATAATAATAATAATACATATATAGATAAAAGCATAAGGTTACAAAATGCTAATGATAAAATACTTTAAATATACAATAGGGAAATATAACAAAAGATGGAAAAAATATTGTAATAATAAATAAAAGAGGTTAATAAGAATAAAAAAGAAGAAAAAACGATAATAATAATAATAATAATAATAATACGAGATATAGAAAATAACAAATTTTTTTATTAATAAAATTAATAATAATATGAATAATAAGGAAGATAATAAAAAATATATGTATACATATTAATAAAAAATAATATAATAATATATAAAAGTAAAAATATTATAAAGATAAAATATAATATAATAAAAATAATATAAAAGAAAAATAACATAACAAATGAAGAAAAAAAGCAAAATAAAATAAATAAATAAATAAATAAGTATAAATAATAATAAGAAGAATAAAGAGATAACGTGATAAAAAATAATAAAAATATATAATAAATAAAATAATAATAATGCAACAAAAACAATAAAAAGAGAGAGAAAGGAAATGACAAATACAGTGATGATGATCACATGATGATGATGATACATTGATGATGATCATACAGTGATGATGATGGTCATATGATGATAAAGAAAATATAATGTGAAGGAGATAGGGAACATGAGAAACATGGTGTCAGTCACCTTATAAAGTTTGTATCGTTAGTTTTGAATGATCAAGTTCACAAGTTTATTCTTTAGTATATCTGTCTCAATGTTGAACCTGCCAAGTGTCTCGAAGTTAACTTTGTGCGTGTGATAATCCTAGATTCATGAATTGGCCCGGTGTTTCGGATTCATAATCTAGAACATCGGTAAGATGTGCATGCGAGTTAAGTTCACTAATTTTCTGATTTACCAATCTCAATGCCAGCTAGCATAGCGCTTCAAGCTTAGTTTTGTGCGATTTGATGGGTAATGTCGTCCTGAATCAAAAGGACACACCTAGGTTTATGAATTGGCCTAGTGATTCAGATTCATAATCAAGAAGATCAGTAAGATGTGCATGCAAGTTAAGTTCATTAATCTTCTGATTTACCAACCTCAAGACCAGCTAGCATAGCGCTTCAAGTTTGGTTTTGTGCGATTGGATGAGTAATGTCGCCCTGAATCAAAAGGACACACCTATGTTTATGAATTGGCTCAACGCCTCATATTCATAATCTAGAAGATTGATGATATGTGCAAGCGAGTTACATTCGCTAATCCACTGATATACCAATTCTAAGATCGACTAACATCATTTGTTTGATTTTGTATAATTGGTCGGGTGTCATCTACCTTATAAAGGCTGACATTATGGATTTTAGACTGCCAAACACATAAGTCCTTAACATGATATTCACAATCTGACGTTCATTCATCACACCATACTCTATACCCCCAACGCTTCATGATGGATAAAAAATTTTTTTGCTATTTTTCAGATGGATAAAAAAACACTAGCATTAGATGGTGTAGAAATCATTAGATCAATAAATTTTTGTATCCATCTAGAAAATAGCAATATATATATATAATTTTATCTCCAAAAATATTTCAATATGAAGACTATGTTCAACAGGTTGGATAGGTCGTTTGAACTTTTAAATTTGAGATACGGACACGAAACACAGAAAATTTATGTTACATTCTTACTCATTTGATATGTTATAATATCTTATATATGTAGTTGCTCTATTTATATTTATATTTATATTTATTTGAAAGTGAGGTTATGGTGCTTGGAAGTATAAAATCTCTCGTGTTTCGCATTCGTATATTAAATTTAAAGTCCAAATAACTAATTCAAACAATTGAACATGATTTTTTATATTGAAATATTTGTGGAGATCAAATGTCATATTTTTTTAATTTTTGCTATTTTTTAGATGAGTACAAAGTTTGTTGATCTAATGATTTCTGCACCATCCAATATTAGTGATTTTCTGTTCATCCAGTACTAATGATTTTCATATTAAAATATATTTGGAGATCAAATTTTATATTTTTTTAAAAAAATATTTATTATTTTTTAGATGAGTACAAAGTTTGTTGATCTAACGCTTTCTGCATCATATATTTTTTTATCTCAAAATTTAAAAAAATATATATGTAAATTTTAATCTTTAAAAATATTACAATATGAATGTCATCTTCAACGATTTAAATCGACTATTTAAATATTTAAATTTGAGAAACAAATATGAAATACGAAAAAATTTATACTCACCATAGTCTCAATCTTTATGAGACATAAAAAGAAGTAACTAAAACAAGAAAACAAGGAACAGAAGATGACATTCATCGTTCATCCACACTAGTGTATTAAAATGGGACGGTTCGGGTCGGGACGAGTTTGTACGGGTCGGCGGGTTTTGGCAGGATGGGTCGGGACGGATCAACGGATTTTTACGGAACGGGTTAGGACGGGTCCATTTTGAGGGGTTTGGCCGCGACTCGTCCTAGACCCGTAGGGTCGGACGGGTCGGCGGTCGGATCCAAGGGTGAGGCGGGGCAAGTCGGGAACGGGACGGGTCAGCGGATTTTTCTCTTTTTTTTCAAAATTCAAAAATAACCAAATAAAATTCTAAAAAAATTCTAAAAAAATCCGAAAAATTAAAAAAAAAATTATTAAGAATATTAAAAATATATAACTATAATATATTTTGACAAAAAAAAAATTCCTCATTTCCCCGTATTTTTTTAATTTTTTTGAATTTCTCAGGTTATCGGGTATTGGGTCGGGTTTGCACGGGTTTCTCGGGTCAGGTCGTGGCGGGTCGGGGGCGGGTTATCACAACTTGGACGGAGCGAGTCGGGTCACGACAGGTCCAAAACGGGTCTGATCTAGCACGTGTTTTTTTCAAAAATTTTTTGTCCGTGCCCGTGCAAGACCTGTCGGTTCTAACGGATCACGGATCTGACGTATTTAAGCACGAATCGGATCGGGGCGGGTCGCGGCCACGGATCGGATCTGACGCGGACGGATTATTTTAACACTCTAATCCACACCAACCAACGTAACCCGAGGAAGAGAGATGAGGGACTAGGGAGACAAAATGGCTATAGCTAGGGATGATGATATCATGGGAGGTTACCTTCTCCTACTCGGAAAAGACTAGTCATGTGATAAATCATATCCATGTCAAATCAACTCCAGGCGATATTATTCGTTGTGCTCATAAAATTTCAAAATAATTAAACCAAATTATGAAACCTGATCATTAAATTCTGATTTTCTGGCAACCCCTTAATTTTCACAGCGAGGATAATGTGACAAGTCGTTAAAAAGAAGAATATCTACTCCCAGAACTGTATGGTGCTATACCTAACCTAACTGCGTACAAGCACTGGCACAGCTAATTATCTCGTCATTTCTGAAGCGTATAGCTGGAAAATCAATGCTGTCAATATCATTAAATATCCTCCTCCGAAAGTACTATAATTACACGATCTCCGACAGTTCTGAGTTAATTTTGGAAGTGATTTTCTTAATGTTCAATTGTCAATTGTCCGTCCATGAAGAGATGAAGATTAGAAAAAAAAATTAATATATGACGTTGTAATGTTGTGTAAGAGAAACAATAAGTTGACACAACCCATAAAAATGAAAAAAAAATATTCCCTTATTTTTCCCATATTTTTTCCTCATGTTACTGTAAATCTAGCATGACCGCACACTACTTTACGTAAAAAAAATAATAAGTTGATATAAGAATGAAATTAGTGAGGAGAAATTTACTCCGCAGCGTAAAAACATTCCCCGTATCAAAGAACATATATGTTAAGAATATAATGAAAAGATAATTTAGCTCCCGTACGACTTTTACGGTACATCAAAATCCATTGTCATAGTATATATAATTATCCTTGAGATAGACTATTTAGAAAACTTTTGTATTTCTGCCGATATACAAACACATCAAAAAATATATTTTAAAGTCTCAAAATTTTAATTTATGATTTTCATTAAATTTATCTTATGAAAACCTTGTGGAATATAAAAATTTTGAGTGTTTTGAGTTTTTTAAACCAGTCTTTTGAACTTTTGAGAAAACAGCTATAAAAATAATAATAAATATTCAATATTTGTGTTGTTTTTTCAAAAATTCAAAAAAGTGACTTAAAAAACTCAAAACACTCTAATTTTTTTGTATCCTATAAGATTTTCATATGAATAATTTAATAAAAATCATAAATTAAAATTTTTAAAATTTTTAAAATTTTTAAATATATTTTATAATGTATTTACACTGAAATGTAAATATTTTTACAACAATATATCTCATTATACTTTGTAAAATATCGTTTAAATTAAAAAATAGAGCAATATTTCGATTTGTTCTCTATTATTTAGATGCAACATTACTGTCAGAGCATAATTTAAATGATACAGTACATTCCTGTCATAGCAACCGATACAATGCATATTAGTGATATTGCACATCCGATATGACAAAGCAATACATAGTACTTTTTTTTTCTTTTTCTGTAATTGCGGGTTACTAGTTGGTAGCTTCAGATTAGGAGTTTAAATGGATATTAAATTGTTTAATTTTATCTGCAATCCGAACCAAAAAAAATAAAAGTTATCTTATACATAATAATATTCATATCAGAAAATTATAATGGATAAGGTAACAGTTTGGCTCTTACCTATTTATATCCGATTATTTAGCAATATTCGATATTATATAAACTAGGTGTGGAATCATAATTTTAGTAGGGGATAAAGATGCAGGTTTACATCACTAAAGTATTATAATTGATAAGTTAGAGGGGACCAATACACTACACAAAATAAAAATACATACAGATTTAACCTCCAACATATAATTTTATGGATTGGGGGGCTGGACCCCTCAACCTCATTATCTCCGCCCCTGATTCGAACATATATGTACCAACTTTAACTGAATACATATCAAAAAAATTTCATTAAATAATTTTTATTTGATTTTTAGCTTAAATTATAAATTTAATTAATTTTATATTTAATTTGCTCATATATTATGTTTTCATAATTCACTGATATATTTCAACTATTAATAATTTTATATACTGATAATTAGTATTTTACTTTTATAATTAATATTTTATTTTTATAATTAATGATTCTATTAAAAAATATACGAATATTTTTCAATAAGACATAATATTTTAATGACAATTTGGAATATATTTATATCTATATCTATATTTATTTGATATCTAATATGTATTATGATACCATTTTATATCTATTTTTATTTATTTTTAAAAATTATAACGGATAAAAATATAATAAAATCATTATTTTTCTAGGTCAGAAATAAAATATTTGATTGCTACATTATTACTTTTGGTTCGTGGAGCGTAGTAGTGATCACCCAGATGTCTTATAATGTGAACGCACATCTCACTACATTCGATGGTTGTGAATAATATCATAATGGCAAAAGATTTCTCAGATCTCCGTAATATTAAATGGGGCCGGATAAAATTAATTAAGTCAAGTCAAGTCAAGTCAACCCTATTAGATAATTAATAGGCACGGTCTATAAGGATTCCGTCCTTCGAGTCGGTCCGCTCACCCTTTAAAAATCTGACTCTCACAAATGCAGCCTCATCTTTTCTAATAATAAGTATTGACGGAATTTTAAAATATTAGAGAGGGGGCGGTTGCCTTTTAAATTTTAAAAAATAATATTTTCAGATAATTTTTATCTTCCTCTGAAAAAAAATTTTAAATTTTTTTTGCCGTCTCTTTATTGTTTGATTATTTTTATTGAAAAAAAAATTTAGTATCATACATAATGAAATAATTATGTAAAAACTTTAAAATATAAAGTTTCATCGATGAAAACTAGTGGTTTGCTAACAAGTACCGCGGGCATGGACCAGTTACGATCGCGGCGGGTGGCGGGTAGGGCGGGCACGGTGGGTAGACAGGTACGGCGGGCATGGGTAGATGAGTTTTTTTTTCAAAACTGTACCCTATCCGTTTCATATCTGTGCCCATCTCGGATACACAAGTACGGATATTTCTTTTTATGTTTTTGTTTTTTTTTCGACGGGTACGGGTATTGATTTGATGTGAACCGGAGGGAAAATTTTTGAAATTTGAATTTCACAAGTCGGTGGGTACGGATACGAGTAAGCGGGTACGGTTACAGGCGGCAGGTAAATGAGCACGGGTACAACGAGTTTTTTTTCCAAAAAAAATGTGACTGGCATTTCTCAAACCCGTACCCGTATACCCGGACACGGGTACACGAGTACACGGGTACGGATTGTACCCGACGAGTTTTAGCAAACCACTAAGAAAACATTCTTACTTATTACCTTGATTTTTATTTTATGATTATTTTTTATATTTAAACGAGTACGGGTACAACGAGTTTTCTCCAAAAAAAGGTGAACTAATGAAAACGTTATTACTTATTACTTTGATTTTTATTTTATGATTATTTTATATTTAAAAAATATTATTTTGATAATTTTTTGTTAGATATTTAATATAAATTAAATTATTATTTTTATTTAGTACACGATTAGTTAATGAATTTGAACTCGATAAGATAATACAATTCGATAATTACCCCTCTCCACTCGCTAACCAAAATCTTGCATCTGTCTCAGATAATAACTGTTGAAATTCTTAAGGGTCGAGCTCAATCTTTACAAAATAGACACTTATTACTTGTTTCTTATCAAATACAGTCATTACCTGACTCCTTTCAAACCATTTCTTCAATATTTTCTATTGTATATTAATTACATTTAAAAAAATTAAAAAAAAATAGACAAAAAATTAAAATAAAATGCCAAAACATAAAAATATGATACAAAAATTTTCTACAAATATAAATTAACATTACGAAATATATAATAGGCAAAAAAAAATCAGGCCCTTACTCGTTGATCCTTATTTAGATCTTACTTTGTTCTTACCTGACCCTTAGAGTTCGGATGATTTGATAAAAGTCGGGCTTCCAAGAATCGGACTCCTTTAAAATTAAGACTTTTGAACCCAACCTTCTAAAATTCTTATTAAATCCGGATTTTATTTGACACTCTCATAAATTCATTG
The DNA here is from genome assembly GCA_037127355.1 of Schoenoplectus tabernaemontani. NCBI lineage: Eukaryota > Viridiplantae > Streptophyta > Magnoliopsida > Poales > Cyperaceae > Schoenoplectus > Schoenoplectus tabernaemontani. The sequence continues at coordinate 10,741,476 of CM073741.1, read as the reverse complement.
ACCTGAATTTTAAGAAACCCAACCCGGTCCTTAAAATAATATCTGACCATTAATCGACTGGATTGGAAGTCTCCCATGCAATCAGGAGTTTGTTGCCTTTTGATTTATAGATATTGATTATTATTACTAGTTTTTAAAACTGAACGTGTACATCAAAAAAATAAATATATATTTTTTTCAATTTTCATTTATGAGCGAGCACAATTTAAAATGTTCGAAGGAATCTTTAATTGGATTAAATGGTCACTCGCGTTCTCTTAATGGCGAATATGAATAAATAGACAAAATCCTGAGTGCAAAAGACAAAATTAAATGGGAAAAGATGGAGGATCAGAGAATTGAGATCGAAGTCGGCGGTTGATGATGCAACAGCGCCACAGCGGTGTCACCACCGGAGTTCCGTATCAGATTTTGGAAATCGTGCTCGCTCTCTCGCCTTCTCTACAATCTACAATAGCATAAATACACAATTGTTTTTCTGCGACAGTAATCTACTACAATTACTAGTAAAGCTTAAAATTGCTTCCATTCGACTTTTAACAATATGGTTTATTCATGTATCATTCTAATTCAAGAGTAGCGGTATAATTGCTTTGTATTAAATTTCAAATTCCGAATAATAATGATGACGAAGATGATAAATTTACCATAGCGTATTTTTTTTTATAAAATTTAAAGTAGGTTTATAAAAAAAAAAACAATTTTGCATATCAGAAAGGCGCGCAGCGAAATCACCAGGTGTATAAAAAAAGGGATTAAATAGAGTAATATTGTATACTAAATTTTGAATATAAATAAATATTATGTTCTTCAAATAATAAAATTACGCAGAATTTTGCATTGTAAAACTCAAAAAAAAAGTTTATTACTTAAAAGAGACTTCCCTAAATATGCATAAATCAAACACATTCTCATTATTTTTATTGAGGAGGCGGATTTAAATAAAACCTGCTGATTAGCATATATGAATAAAAAATCAATTTTGCACAAATAATTTTATAAACAATGCGATGTTGTTAATGAACGTGTAATCATCACTGTTTAATGATGATCAAGAATTGTATTTGATCATCTGTTTGCAGTCATTACAACTGTTAATTAAACATGAGTTAAAAGTCTATAGTACAAAAAAACAAAAATGTACATTAAAAAATTTTTTTGCTTTATTGGGTATTTTTTTGGTTAATTAAGGTTATCTGGGGAGCAACCACTGACAAAAAATATGTTACAGTTTTCTCTTAATTCGCAGCTCCATTCTCCTAATTCACAACTTGTAATGTTTTAAGGTTTTAATAGTTTCGCTCTATGAAATTGGCACTGCCACTAATTACCAGGTACTTATATTCGATGTTTCTTTTGTTGGTTTTGTATAATAGACCTAATACTGTATGCCCACGTGAATAAAGAAATTTTAAGGATTAATACTTTTCTAAAGCCAAATACCGAGGGGCTTGTGACAAACACCATCATTAAAAGTAATATCAATAATTATTTTTAAAGCCTATCAGTAATAGTTGTACAATCGATACAAATAAGAATTAAAAAAGACTTTAGTATAGTGGAAAAAGTAACACTTTCTTTGTGAAAAATCATGGGTTTGAAATTTGAATGAAAGAACTTTATGAACAATTATGAAATAAGAGTTTAACTCTCATTTTTTCAATAAAAAATCATTATTAAAGGACAGTGGACTCCGCATAGATAAAAAATCAGACATCATTAATGCATGACTGCTTTCATAATGGTTTTATGAAAAAATTCGTTATTGAAGGTCACCATCAGTAACGACTTTTATAAAAAAAAAATTGTTAAAAAAATATCCTCAAGAGATTCCTATGAAGTGTCTTCTAACTATTTGATTTCATAATTGAGAATATATAAATAATATAGGCATATAAAAAAATACGCATATATATAAACAAAAATCATAAATACATCTTGTTCATGCAATAATATAAAACTTTATATAATTTTTAAGAAAAAATCCTAAAAATGAAAAAAAAAACAAATCTTGAATCTTCAAAAGTGTTTTTTAGTGTCAAGACGAACTTTTTCACCCTGAAAATTTTATAATAGCATAGAACATTTCGATCAGAATTTTCTATCAAAAGTTATGCCATTTGAAGATGAGATACTTTAATTTTGATTATCTTCATCTTTTTTTTTCATGTTTCCTCCTTTCTCTGACTCTACCTCTCAACAACTCTTCTAAATTTTATATATGACTTTTAAAAATAAGTAGGAGAGAGAAAGTTGAAGTAGAAAGAGGGAACAAATATTATTGAGCGGTATGTTCATTTGAGAACGTTGAATGGAGTTAGATGAGTGATGGATATGATAAGAGTTTAAAATTTGTGGGCGTGACTTTTCTGAATTACTATTGGATCGAATATAAAATGTGTTCTAATATATTATTTGATCTTTAGTAATGTTTTTTTATAAAAAAATCATTACTAAAGATATTTAACAATTATGTCAACAAGGTTCTGACATAGATAGGTGATATACCTCAATTTCATATACTTTTTACTGGAGTTAATCTCATGAATCTGTCAACTTTTCATATAATTTAGTTATTTTATTTATATTTATATCTCAAGATCATGATATTATTATGTTTTATTTATAATTATAGGAATCATACAATTTGGAACAAATCACATCAAATTTTGATCATAAACTATCATAGAATGATAAAATGGTATGTCAATCCTGTAGAGATTGTTCTTAGATTTCCAAAACATATTAGATCATCCAAATTAGAATTTATATGAAAAGTTGTGATCAAAATATAAATCATTGCGCGGAGCAGATTAAACTCCTTATGTGCCATAAAGAAAAATCCCTACGACCCATGATCTCCAGATCTAGAAATTCGAACAAAAAATGCAGCAGTTGACTGATTGATTTTCCTTCTATATAAAACCTCTTCGGGAGCCATTCTAGGGCATTTAGGCTAGCCACCTAGGGCGGTATTGGGAGCCGTTTTGGGAGTTTATAAGCGATTTTGAAGAAGAAAAGAAGATAGAAAAATGAATTCGAAACCAACACTCAAGATCTGAGCAAGAAATCAAGGGATATTTTATTACTATTATTTTATCATGATTTTTTATGACCAATTTCTTCTAATTCTTGCTTTTCAAAATCTGTATCCTGCGGCCTTTTTTCATTTTTGCATCTTCCTCAGAATAAAAAGAAAATGTCAAATCCAAACGAAAATTTAGTATTTATTGGCGGATCTAGTAGTCTTATAATTTGTTTGTTTTTTTGGAGAAAGAGAAAGATATTTATTTGTTTTGATTTGAGGTGGTAAGTTTGGCTAAACACCCATTCTGAGGGTATACCTTCAGTAAATGGTTCTGACATTGATGGGGTCTGCCCACCGACTTTGGTAACAGTTTTTCATCAAAACCATTGCCAAAGGTAAACCTTTAGTAAATATTTTTTACATTAGTGGGGCCCGTCACTGACCTTAATAATAGTTTTTTCATCAAAACCGTTAATGAACATAAACCTTCAGTAAATACTTCTGACATTGGTGGGGCCCGCTCACTGACCTTACTTACAGTTTTTTTTAGCAAAATTGTTATTGAAGGTAAACTTTTGATAAGCGCGTATGTACTGATATTGGTGGGACCCACCGATCTAATTCATTCAATAATGATTTTTATGTAAAAATCACATTAAAATTGTTATTGAAGGTGAATGTATCTGACAATTAAGTCAGTGGATTCTAACATTGATGGAGTCTGCTAACCTTGAGTAATGATTTTTTTCATAAAAATATTACTAACTTTTTTCATATTTTTTATTATTTTTGACACATCTTTTGTAACTTTTATTATTGACAAATTATTAATGAATCTTTCGTTCATTTCTTGCAACACATTAATCCCTATTCAGTAACTGTTTTTTTAAGTTGTTACTGAATAAGAGTTACAAAAAAATAATTTTGTGGTAGTAAAAAATTAGGAAAAAAATAGTCTTTTCTGATCATGCCCGGTAGTAAATTGATTTTTTTTATGCAATGAGCAAATTATCTACTTGATTCATTTATAAGGAAAAAATATTTACAAAAAGTACGAAAAAAATGTAAGAAAAATGAATTGTCAGCTATTTGGTATTCGCGCATTTCAATCTGACCCTCTAAACCTAGCAGTAAGTTTGCCAAGTTAAACGAATAAATTGTTAACTTTCGGTTAGTTTAGCACTTCAAAATATAATCCGATCGAAATACCAGGCTCCGGTACAGAAAAGAACTATCATTTTTAATTCTAAGCAGGTGCAAAACACAAGCTCCCAAAAAGTTCGCATGCATGCTAATTTCATTGTTGCATTTTCACTAAGTCGACTTTGATACATAATACATTGAATTAGACGCACAACAGTGTAAAACAACTCTGGACCAAGTTACCTTCCGGAGCCCAAATTGGGAATTCTCCGGCCCAAATTGGCAAAAAAGCAAGCCTGTGTCAAAAATGATTTGATCGTTCAACAATTCAGCTGGTCTCAAGTTCAACAATTTCACTCTAATATCTTAGTTACACATATTAATCCGTCCGACTTGTACATGGCAATTAACAAATTAAGATACTACTTTGTACACCAACTTCCCCATATCTAGTTATCTGCCCTCAAGAATTCATATTCTGCAGTTAGATCTCACATTGATTTCACTGCATGTCCCATCTAAATAATAATTACTAGTAATAATTTTATTAATATTTTAACGCTGCTTTCAATTGCAGGCATCCTGTAAATACCACAATATTTGACTAATGCAGCTGCTTAATGAAGAAAATTGTATCATACGAGAACTAAAGAAAGGGCTTTTAATTATGACCATTGTTCATTTTTTCTTTTCAACTTTTTATTATGTACTTTCAATATGCTTATCTTATTTATTAAATAATAAGTATATTACTAGTATAAAGACGATGACGACCAGGACAACTTATTTATTATTATTATAATTATTATAATTATACTACATTTTAAAAATTGTAGCTAGTCATGTCGCAGAAAAATAGTGATAACAAAGCTCAATGTCATGCAAAATTTGTTCCTGATGTAAATATTAAATTTTCACAAGTAACTTTATGCAGTTTAAGTCGGATAAGAAAATACGGTATAATTAATATAAATTCTAGTGTCTCAACAATGCAAGCCGAAAAGGCATAATTTTCAATATTGGCAGAATCTTATAGTTAGAGGAGCCTTAGAGGTAACAAGAAAGAAAGAAAAGTTGTTTAAACGATGTTATCTCAAGTCGGCATAAAAATGGAGAAATTTGCAGTTTCCAGGAGAGGGGCCTGGAAAACAATGCATATTTGCGTCATGGGCCTCAATGTCCGAGCAAAGCAGGAGGAGATGTCAAAGGGATCTCATCACCAATTCGCCATCAATGTCACAATCGGATGGATGGATGGATGGACGCATGCATGCAATGGCAAGAGAATCATGCTGCAACATCGAAAGCGGCTCTGCGCTCTTGCTATTTTACTGTTCCTTCCTTCCTTCCTTCCTTCCTAGTTTCACTTTAATTACCCTTTATACCTCCTCACTGCACAAAAACTTTCTCTCCTCTCCTGGCATTTAATTTCTCGAACTAAATTTTGAATTCAAATTGTTGCGAGGTGCTTAGATGCTTTCTGCCCGGAACTTCATTCAACTTTGTCAAACTGTATTTATTTTTAAAAAATAAGATAAGTGATCGATCCGTACAGGTAGTTATCGATTGGGTTTCCATGGGAATCTTATACTAAAAATAATCACAGGCGTAAAATATTCAATATCTCTTTATAATGTCATACTCATGCCATTTACCGGTAGCTATTTCTATCCTTTTATTTGATTAATTAACTAGGGTACATTTTGACATCAAACAAATTTAAAAGTATATATACTTTTAATACAATTGAGTGCAGAGACGGAGCTACACAGGACCCAATGGGTCACAAGATCCCCCTCAAAGTCTTCACAGAATAAATTTCGAAGACTTTTTTCTTGATTAATAATGATTATTAATTAAAATTTTAGAATAATGATCAACACTGAAATTTAAAATAATTATAAAGGAAATCTCATTGATCAATTTAATTCTAATTTCACCTATTAAACTACTATATTTTAGTAAAAAAATATAATAACCCCGCTAAAATTAAATCTTGATTCCGCCGCTCATTGAGTGGTTAACTTCTCCTATACACAACATTTAATGATAAATGATAAAATATTATATTAAGTAAATCCTTTTAATGGAACAAACCTATTTGAGAAGAATTCGAAAACGATTCTCCTGAGAATTCTATTCTTCTTTTCTCACTCTAATATCTGTTCTGTTCTGTAGTGATGATCGGCCTCAATATTCGGTCAGAAATCAGAGAGACTGGTGCAAGAAGCCAGAGACAAAATGCAATGATTTCATTTTGTTTTGTTGTTGCATGCGTTATTTATTCTGTACGCTTAATATGTTTTTCCTATTTTTCAGTTTTGTAGAATCCATACCGTTCTATTTGTAGAATTAATGAATTATAGTGAGATGAACAAATTATATATTGACTAAAACATAAATTATGCATTGTTTCTTTTTTTTATCAAGAAACATTTTGTTTCAGTATTTTGCTTACAAGTTGAAAACTTTTTCTCAGAAAAAAATGGAATATTTGCCTATTTATTTTTCTCATTTGCTCATTTATTGCCCAATCCGACACATGAAAAGATCCAAAGGTTGTGCATGCTCTTTGTTCTCTAGAGTTCAATGAGTTGAGATACTCATTATCCACTGTAGCATAACTGAATAAATGCTCAGCATTTAATAGGCTGAACTGCCAATTTACTCTTTTCATTTTTCTAAAATAAAATTTTAAAATTCAAGTCGTCTAATTTGCTTATTTATTATTATTTTTAATTTAAAAATATAATATCTTTGGACACTATTAACAACAACCCATGTTCTATTTGCATCACTGCCAAGTTAGTCGGTGACGTAAATAATTTAATGTTTAAAATTCACAACAAAAAAATCTGAACATGCTGTGTGAATAATTCTTTCGTATTTGTTCAGATCATGTTTTTTATTAATTACATTTCATATATAACACTTTCAATATATTTTTCTAATAGAACAGAAAAAAAAAAAAATCAAAAGTAATGATGAAACCCACAAGTAGGAGATCCGTTTCTGACGGTACAGAGCAACTGAGCAAGTAGCTCTGGAACTAAACCAGAGACTCAGTGACTGTATTTTTTTATTTTTAGGGTACTCAATACTCAGTGACAGTATTCAATCGTCATGATGTTCAAAATCGAGTCCCCAAGATGCAATAAAAATCAGAATCTTCATATTTCGTAGTAATGTTAAATTTGTTGTCATAAGTATTACTTTCTTTTTATCAGGTGTTATTGGTTAATTAGGTATTTTCTTTATTCTTTTATTTTGATAATCCTGTCAAGGTTTATACAACTATTAAATACAGTTGTTGTCAATATATATATTTTTCTTTGTTTTTTTAAAAAACATATTTGCTATATATTTTTAGAATTTTATTGTTTTCTCAAGCAACCTAAAATTTTCTCTTTAAAAGAAAAAAAAATAATTCGACCGAAGATTTAATATTTTATGATAAACAATTGGTAAAATTCAACTTGATTCAGACTTTAGACATGACATCCTACCTTAATAATTAAGAACAATCTAAACCTTAAGTTTTTATTTGAATGATATTTTTCAAAATATGAGTGATAATCAAACGTGTACTTATAAATAACTTTAAATCGAGAATAAAAGTGAGACGACGTGCTATTGGTGTGGGTTCAAGTAAACAAAATATCACGACAAATTTTTGCAGATATACTCAAGATTATTGGACTGAAAATAATTCGGAAAATTTTTAAATTCATGATTGATTTTGATTCATTCACAAAACAAATGAATTATATCATATTTGAAGCTGGCTCAAATTTTTTAGAAAATAGGTATAAAATTTTGTGATTTCCGTATGATTACTAGATTCACAAGTAATTTGAAGGTGACTCAAAATAATAATTTGATATAGTGTTGATATTATTAGTATTTTACTTTGTGATATGTTATAGTTATAAGAAAAAGTTAATTTCCGAAGCCAGCTCTTATTTCTAGGCTTCTAGCCAAATTGTTGTGAAATAAAATGCGTTAATTAATCAGCTTACATCCACAGTTATGTACCTTAAGGCACATTATAATATTCTATTTCTATCGATAAAAAGATGCATCGCGAATAGCGGCTGATGTTAATTTTATTTCTACTTACTTATGGTCTGATTACAATTTTATTATTTTTCGTGGGAAAATTTGAAGTTTGCTTGGATTATATTTGGCGATTTCATGTTTTCTTAAATTTAATTAATCACGTGCAAATTATCTCCATATTCACTTTCTGTCTTTTCTGTTATTTTTTAGCTGAAGAAAGGATGGAGTGCTTAATTACATCGATGATCGATATCTTATATTTTTATCATCTATATGACAAATTGTGCCGAAGTCTATTTTATTATTTCTCATTCATAATATGTACACAACAATGTATTATCGTCTGTCAAGCTTATGTATTTGACATGTAAAATATTTATTATGTCCTCATAAAATTTAAATAGATAAATATAAATAACTTTATGGAAATTATTGTTACGTATATATGTTTTAATAAATATCTTATCAGTACAAAGAACATTTTTTACAGACGTAAGATATTTTAATCGAACATGATATCTAAAAAACAAATAGCTAAAAACGACTATTTTAATAAGAGAAACAACTATTACAAATAGCTATTTAGTAGCTAAAAATGTTGTTTAGATAATTAGTGGCCTTTTAAAAAAGTATTGTTTAGATAATTAGTGATAACTATTTTAATAAGAGAAACAACTATTACAAATTGTAAAATGTTGTCAGCACCAATAAAATTTTGGATTTGTTTAAATAAGGGAAGGGATCACTTGACAATGACTATTTTGACAATTTTGATAACAGAAATTCAAATAAATTCTCAAAAAATCTTAAAAATAAAAATACAAATGTTTTTTTTATTTATAGATCGATAATATTTCAATTATTCGGCAATTTTATTATCATTTGATAGTCCATTGAAGATAAATAATATTTTATATAATTTTGCAATTAATGGTTATGATTTAAAGGTCTGTGATGGACTAGAAATCAATGACCAAAGTATTTAAAATTTAAAACATTATCAATGTATAAGCTTTAAAAATATATCAGTATTTTCTTTAAGTTTATCTCATATTTATTATTTTTTCATTATAAGGATTGTCAAAATAACCATTACCAATTGATCATTTTCCCTTTAATAACTATGAATAGCTCAACATCAGATTGTATAAATTAATTCTACATTTTTTATGAATATTCTAGAATCAGGATATTACACGTTTCCAAGAGATGTTAGGAGTGTTTAGTTTTAGTTGACCAAAATTATCAAGAACCTAATGAGCGGATATAAATAGTCTCATTGACGGTAATAAATCAATAGATTTTTAAATTGGAAGTGATCCTTTGACAATGGTTATTTTTGACAATAGATTTTTAAATAAATATGAAAAAAATAAAAAAATTATAGATATATTTTTTTACTTACAAATTAATAGTGATTTAAATTTTATGTAATATTATTATCATTTAATAGTTCATTAAAAATCATAAAAAAGTTTATGTAATTTATGAAGGTTCCAATTTAATAATTTTTGATGAACCATCAAATAATAATGAAATTACATAAAATTTAAATCACTATTTAAAATTCGATTGTCAAGATTGTCAGCCATTGTCAACTGATCCATCCCCTTTAAAAATACTACTTAGTTATTAAACTATGTAAGTTAATATAAATTGCACGTGTAGGTGATCACCATAAATATCTGGAAATTTAGGCGTTATGTTCTGGAACAGGTGCGATGCGCTCTGCGTTTGCTCATTTGGATGCTTCTGTAGTCAAATATTGGAGTATAAATAACGTTTTGAAATGATCAAATGAATGTTATTTAAATTTATTCGTGTAATAATTTTTAGTAATACGTTGAATTATATGCGGACGCATATGCATTCCGCTTATACTTATGCGATGCGATACCACATGTATAATAAGAATATGTATTCGTATATTCAACAATGCACATTATTTTTTAAATATTTATCATATTAAGCATGTAAAATTAATTATATTATATTATTCACGCAAAATATTTAAAATTATATTATTATCTTGTTATATTTTTTATTTTACATTAAAATTCTTCAAAAATAAATGATCGATTCAAATATAGTAAGATTTTTTTAGAATACATTTGTGCATATGTAATCTACATACTGAACCGTATATACATCCGTGTGTCGCATGTCGCATATGTTATACAGTGATCAACCACATGCATATTAAAATTTATATTTTAAAACCTTATGAATTATTATAAACACTTTGTGTGACAAATATAAATAATGAAAACAATGCGCTTCATGTCTTTGAAGTGATGCATTTTCGCCAGATCAATTTCAAGTCAGAATTTGAGAATTGTTCTTAGGGACGACGGACGAGTGACTGGGTCCAGCCCTCATAAAAAAAAAATATGCTTTCTTATTCCGCTAAATTTTCTGAAAAAAATGTATATTTATATGTAATAATAAATTTTATGAAATAATACTCATTCTATTTTTTTTTGCCACTCTACGTCACTTCATGCCCTTCAGAGTAATATAATTCATTGATTTATGAACAGTGGCGGAACCAGTATGGACAAAATAAGTAGATAGATTTAAATTATAAAATAATTAGATATAATAAATTAAATTTTTAATTAAGCCTAAATATTCACTATATTTTTTACTCTAAAAAAATTATTACTTTATCTAACTTTCAAACATAAATCTAGACACAGACACTTGTCGGGCTTGCCCACAAATCCGCCCCTGTGACTATAGATACTATTTTTCATTCTTTACTGGTTCTAGTGGAACCTTTTACCAGGTTCTTCCTATAATGAAGTTATAATAACAAATAAAAGTAATGTCATCAGGTTTGAAATTTTGGAGAATGAATGAGACCGTTACATGTAGGGGTGTGAATTATTGATCCGATCCGACGGATTAACCCGATCTGACTGGAACCTGACTCGATCTGAACCCGACCTGATCTGATATTATCCGAAAATAAATGGGTCGGGTATGAGTTTAATTTTTTTGATCCGAATCGGGTCGGGTTCGGGTCAACCCGACCCGACCCGATTAATTTTGTTTTTTGAAATAATTTTATGATTTAGTACATATAAAAGCTTCAATATATATTAATTATATACTAATTATACACTAATTAAGATTAATTATAAATTAATTAATATTTGAATTCTTAAAATTATATAAAAATAATTAATAAATATTTAATTATTTTACAAGGATCGGGTCGGGTATGGATCAAGATTTTTTTATCCGAATTTAATCGGGTCAGATCAAAAAAAATAATGTGACCCAACCCGACTCGACCCATTCACACTCGTAGTTACATGATATACCTTTTTATGAATGGTTCATGTCACTATGTTTATTTATTTAATTAAATATCTGAGTAATGGCGGCGACAGATGGCATCATCCTAAGAGCTGGATCTGATAGGTCTACGAGAGGGTCGTGTAAGGAGTGAGTTCAATAAGAATTTTTAGATAGCTGGGTTTAAAAGGTTTGATTTCTAAGAGGTGAATCCCGCACTTGAGAAGTTTGATCCCTATCAAGTCTTTCAAACTCTAAGAGTTGGATAAGAGTCAGCAGATAAGAACATGATATATATATATATATATATAGAGAGAGAGAGTCCGACTATGGTGCTTTACAAAGCATAGAGGTGTTGCATGCTTTGCGTTCTATTTTTAATTTTAAGTTAGAAATAATCGATCCGAACCGTTCAATCTAATCTTCATATAAAAATCTATTAGTAAGCTATATTATATATTTTTTAGAACTTTTTTTGCTATTTTTTCTGATGAGGAGAAAATGACTTGATCTGAGAATTTTGGTTCATCAAAAAATGATGGTTTTCCCCCTATCCAAAAAAATAGCAAATAAATTCCTAAAAAAAATATAAAATTTGGTTTACTAATAGATTTTCATACGGAGATTAGATTGAGCGGTTTGGATCGATCATTTTTGACTTAAAATTAAAAATAGAGTGCAAAGCACCATAGCCTAATTATATATATATATATATATATAGTCGGGCTATGATGTTATGCATAACACGGATCGCCCCTTTGCTATGGATCAGTTCTTCATTTTCAAAATTCAAATGATCGATTCGAACCATACTAAATAATTTTTATATGAATATCTTGATGTAGACAAAATTTTATATTTAATATATATTTTTATTATTTTTTAAGATAGTTAGAAAATCACTTGATTTAGTTATTATGAGTCATTTAAAAGAGGCGATTTTCTAACTATGTTAAAAAATTATAAAAAATGTAAAAAGTATAAAATTTAGTCTATGTCGAGATATTCATACGAAAATCATTTTGTACGGTTGGATCGACCATTTACACTTTGATAATGAAAAACTGATCCATAGGACGAAAATGATCTGTGCTATGCATAGCACCATAGCCCAACTCTCTCTCTATATATATATGCTGATTATATATTTTTAATGTTAATTTTTATTTATATAATAATATTAAATTATATTTTCTATTTTGACATTTTATTTTAATTAATTTATTTTTTAAATTCTTTAAGTGTAATTAATATACAATACAAAATATTAAAGAAAGGGGCTGAAAAAAGTTGGGTAAGTGTCGAGTTTGATAAGGGTTGGATTAAAAAGATCTGTTTTGAATGATTGAGTCTTGCACTTGAGAATTCTGATCTTTATCATTAAAAAGAGTTAGATAAAGACTATTTTTTAACAAAAAAACCGACCGACCGATCCGACCGATCCTAGCGGTGGGTTCTAAATGGTAAATTCTAATATGTGTTTACATTAAGGCCTCGTTCGGCTAATTACTATTTAGCCAGGGAAAAAATTCAGCCAGATTTAATTCTTTTGAACCCATACAAACAGGGGCGGAGCCAGGAATTTTTCCAGGGTGTAGCCTCAATCGGATTGAATATCTTAGCGGGTTAAAACCCATTAATTTATCGGTATAAAAAAAATTTCAACATGCATTTTTAATAAATCAAAGACCAATTCAGAGTCCAGACTCTGTAGGAGTAACACAAAAAAATTTTCGAGTGTAACTTACAACAGTAAAACTAAATCATTATTGATGGATTTTATTTTATACTCCAATCCCATATACCTTCAAATGAGCAGCCGAACACACATGAAAAAACATATATTTTTGATGATGTTTATGGCCCAATCCCATGAGATGGGATGTAAACAAACATGGCTTAAAAGTGGTGTTCCCAAAGATTTAAAGAAAAAAGCAGCCAGAAAACTAAAGCTATTATTTGAAAACCTTTTATTTGTGGCTCATTTAGGTGCAACGTGGGGATGCTAAGGTTTTTTTCAGCTTACTAAAAGTCTTCCAGTGCACTGTCACGACTGGTTAATAGTCTGAGTAGGAGAACATAACTACAAAAGATCCAAAAATGTGCCATGCTGCTAATTTTGTTTACCCTTTTTACTGGGGAACTTCCAGCTAGAAACAAGAAGAAGGTGAAAAAGAGGGGCCCCAGAAAAAGAGAAATGCTAGAGAGAGAAAGAAGAGAGAGAGGGATGGGAGATGGAGGAGAGGGTGATGTGATGGAATCTGTCCCATGATTAATTTAATCTTGTACTGTTTTCATCTGACAGACAGAGATATCAAGCAGCTTTTCCTCTGTGATGGAGATCAACTCCCATCTCCCCTCTCCCTCTTCTATTATATTTACCCGCACCTTCGGTTCCTCTTTTTTATTTATTTTTATTTTTCCGTACAGTTTTTTTTAAAAAGTATTGTTTTTCAGAAATTTATGAAAATTCCTTTTCAAATTGCATGGCTAAAATAAATTTTAAAAATATCAAAATTTCTGGATGCAGTTAACTAATGCATGATAAAATTAGCCCCACTAAGAGTGCATATGTTGAAATATGTCATTGGGTGAGTGGATGAAGTCATGACTAGTATAGAAAATTATAATAAGATCCTGTTATATGGTTAAAAACGACTCATGGGATTTATTAAAACGGCTTAGATTTTAAGAAAATGATTTTCTTAATTGTAATCCCACTTGATGGGATTCCCAATTATTCTTTGGATGAATTAACCTCAATCAGCTCTTCTTCTTTTTTAACTTTGGGATTGTAGATTTGTATGAAAACGTTTCTTTCAATATTTAAAATATTCATGGAACATTTGGGGATTAAAATTTTCTTAAAAAAACACATATGTTCCTTCCAATTTTCCATTATTCTGGACTTAAATTCTATTAATATATGAATTAATTATAGATAACTAATATTTTATTATTTGATTTAATATAAGAGCATGAAATTTTTTCCTGTCCCTGGCTCCATAACCCCCTCGGTTACATAAGATTATGAAACCGTTCTTGATCAAATTAGAGGTCCTGATGTCTTTGAATGAAGAGATGGGTTAATGAGAATAGTCACCAATTCAAAATTTGAAGTAGCTAAATTATCATTTTATTGAGTTTGTAAAATAGCTACTAACTCAATACATTTAAAAAACTATTTTCTCATTCAAAAATAAAATAATAATTAAAAATAGTAGCTAATTCAAGAAAAATACTATTCTTCACTCATCCAATACACAGTTCATTAAAACTTAAAAATTCCAAATACTGATCATTTTGGGTGAGAACTATTATTGACCGTTTGCTGTCCCTTCTTTCTAGTCACTGCAACCAACCAGGGACATGCCGGTCACAAGTGTCTATATACAAATACAACAAGTGTTTGTAAATTATAACTGATTGAATTATATTAATATAATATTTTTAAAGTATTTTTGCATCTCTTCCTAAAAATAATTTTATTTTTGCATCGAAATAAATTAACTTTTATTTAATTATACACGCGTTAGCCTACCCGTCATCAGGTAAACAAACGTAAACAACTAAAGTAGGTTTTCATATAGAGAGAGGAATAAATAGACTTAGAAAAATACTTTACTTTTAAATTTCATTTTTTTTATTATTTCCGAATTAATCAATATGAACGAGATAAATAGTTCGACGGAAAATACATGCACCACTTTATTGTTTTCTTCTTCTTCTTCAGGTAAACAAACGTAAACAACTGAAGTAGATTTTCATATATATATAGAGAGAGAGGAATAAGTAGACTTAGAAAAATATATTACTTTTAAATTTCATTTTTTTATTATTTCCGAATTGATCAACATGAACGGGATAAATAGTTCGACGGAAAATACATGCACCACTTTATTATTATCTTCTTCTTCTTTTTCATTTTTCGTGTTAGCAGTATTTCTGACAAGTTCTTTTGGGCGCACGCATTGCCTTCTCAGTTCGTGGGCCCAAATTAGTAATTCTTTTGCTAGACCAGGCTCAACTCTTATGAGGTAATCCAAATCCCGAGCGAGCAACAATAAAACAAAACTTTTGCCTTTACAGAATCTTAATTAGTTTGTAAAAAATCGTCCTTTGTAATATTTAAATTTCTTTTTAATATGAAATAAAATATTCCGTTATGATTACATAAAATTCTTGCACGCACCAAAATAATTTTAGATGCATTTATATGCCATAACCCAGCTTGATAGTTTTTGTTTTGTTTTGGAGCAAAAAGAAAAAAAAATCAATTGGTCTTTAAGATGTTTCAGAAGATTTTTTTATAGTATCGATGAGGAAGATTTCATCTAACTTTTCAAATTCTTACAAGAAATTGTTATTCATGTCGTAAACCTAAACGCTGTCACAAGTAAGTCATTATCTTAATAATTAAACAATAGTCGACCGACCAATTCTTTGATTTTTTTTTTCTCCTCTATCTTTGACTCGCCACACATAGCATATAACTACCAACTTTTACACATGAGTTCACTGTTTAAAATATTTTGTATGAAGGCTTTTCTAATAGGCTGATCGTGCTTGAAAATTTGGATATAGGTTCTGAAAATTTAAGGGTATATGAAAAAAAAAATGTAATGATGATAGCTTTGAATATCTTTGGCAGACAAAGGTCGATGACTTATCGACTGAAATGTGGCATCTGTGGGTCGGGCGTGGTTGTTTGGCATGCTTAATTAAAATAAGAAGGATATAATTAAACTCTTTGATAATACCTTTTATTAGAATTTAAGAGCATTATTTACGTTTAAATGTAATTGCTTTATACACCATCAAAAAGTAATAACCATAATTAAAGAATTTTTTGTGTGAACTCTTTATGCATGAAATGACATATTCACTGCTTATTATATTGATACGTTACTAATAAATTTTATAATGCCGTGCTTCACATGACATATTCTGTTAATTAGCATATAGTTCAACGGTTGTAGCTCACCCTCAAACTAATCATGAAAAATAACTAATGAATTTAATTTCATGAAATAGTGATCATGCAAAAATAATTTCAATTCAATTCCATTTTTGTGGAAATTGTACAATTTCAATGAGTTTAACACTCATAATTCATAAACATAGCTAAATTTGACGAGCTATCAAAATGGGTTATTTTATATTGCATGTATATTTGGCAATTATACTTAATTTAAAAAAATAACTCATTTATGTCGTTTTCAAACAATCATCAAAACGGACTTCTTTTAATTTTTATTAAGAAAATAAGAGATTTTTTAATTAAATATGTGACAAGCTAATAGTTACATCGATATATATATTAGGATTTATTACGTATTTAAAATATTCACGTAATTTATATGTCACGAGAAGTTAAAAGTGAAAATTAGGCTTTATTACGAGATAATAAGAAAAGTGAAAATTGGGAAAGGAAAAGAGAAAAAGCAGCTAGTCGGAAGAGGATAAATAGGACTCTTCCTCAATAGAACTTTACCATCATTAATCGGCGCAACCAACATCGTTTGTCACCTAATCTAATTCTTGGTAAGAAGTTGTTTTGTTCGATTTTAATTTTTTCAATATTTAATCAAATTTATTTTTTCCATGTTTGGTTGTCTTCATAGATCATTTGATTGCTTCAAAATTATTTTCTTTCCAAGTTTTTTTTTTTTTTTGCGGATCACTTCACTGCTTCAAACGTTGAAATTACCCTTTTCCGTTTTAAGAAACTAATTTCCTTCAAGATCCGAATTGAGAAAAATTCAAATTCATACAACTATTTTGCTCCTACTCTCATGATTCCCTTTTATGCTAGTATTTGGTAGTCATCTCAGCCAAAATTTAACCCGTTAATAGAGATCTTTTCCCTGCATGACCTAATAGCTTGTCATGTTAATTCAATTTTCTAATTTGATTGATTTTATTACTTCCATTTTTGGTTGCTCTGCGGACCACTCAACTATTTTGAAAGCCAAAAAAATTACGATTTTTTTTTCATATTGAATTATTTCTCGCTAACAACTTGACTTACTCAAACGCTAATTGGTTGTTTTAGTTAAAAAAAATGTAGTTCAATTAGATTCTAATCAACAGAGCTTCAGTCATAACAACTGTTTCCTCTCACACTGTCATGGCTCAATACTTTAATGATATACCAAGGTATCCATCTGATATAAATGCAACAGGTCAAGGATATCATAAGCTTTCCTGCTGGATAGCAGAACAGGACAAAGGGAGACAGGAGAGAAGAATTTTTTTTGGCAATAAAGAGGGATAATAAAAGCGGTAATAGGAAGATGCATGATTTACTGGGCTCATTCGCCAATGAAATCACCATCACGCTCTCTCTATTCTCTCCCTGACAAGCCTGATTCGTCGAATCCCAATTAAACCACAAGGCTTCCAGTATAAATTTCACCTTCACCCGCTTTAAGGGGCAACTACCATTCTTCACATCTGCTTGTTCTCTCTCTTTCTCTATCTCTCAGCTCTCTGTTCTAGCCCTCTCAAAGAGAACTTGGAGATCAGAAACAAAAGGTTGGTAAGTTCTCTTTTGTTCTTTACTTCTTAGAGCCATTATTGGCCCTCCATATCTGGTATTTTCTCTGCACGGTGCTTCTTCCACTCTTTGTTGTTGGTCTCTTGCCCTTCAATTAATGCTCTTTGTTCCTGTTATCTAGTTAGCAAGATATCTTTGAACATTTGTTTCATCTCTGTAGTCCCATTTCTTTGCCATTTATTCTGGTCTTCTTCTAACTTTAGTTTATAATTTCTTTTTGAGAGATTCTCAGCCCAAACCTCTCCGCAGTTAATTGCACTGCATGTTGAGCTTATAAATACTACTTTGAATATCTATTATACGGACGTGTTGGACTTCTAGGAAATTTTGGATATACTTGTCTTTCAGGTTATCATGCAACAGGCATCCCTTATTTTACCTATGCATACAGTTTATACAGCACAATAGGACTACTTTTTTTTTTTTAAAATAAGACATCCACCTTCATTGCTGGGATATGTTAGGGAGACCAAGTTTTCTAATTGTGAAGTTAATTCTAAGGCACTGGCCAAATCCTAGTAAACTGCACTGATCGGTAACAGGTTTAATTTTGTTGCTGAAATATGTGTAGGTTTGATTAAAGATGTTGGGGCGACAATTTGAGAGCAGCGAGGGGCAGCTTCCACCAGGGTTTCGCTTCCACCCGACCGACGAAGAGCTGATCACTTATTACCTCGTGAGGAAGGTTAGGGATGGCAGATTCACTAGCCGTGCCATTGCTGACATTGACCTCAACAGGTGTGAGCCCTGGGAACTACCTGGTAAGCATTGTATCAGTAATTCAATTACACATTTTTTGCTGTCTAGATGGCAATTGCTGAAGTCAAGGAAGTCAATTTTTTTTAGCTAGAAGTATTTCATTTTTTTCATTTGGATAGATAAAAGAAGCTAGCTTTTGGAATCTCTCTTTTTCATCGCTTTCCCTATAGCTCTTGTATATATAGGATTTTCTCGCTGGTAGTGCGAAGTGAATGATTAGTTTTTGTCGCGCCTTGTTGTTCCTTTATAGATGTATTTTACATATT
The DNA here is from genome assembly GCA_037127355.1 of Schoenoplectus tabernaemontani. NCBI lineage: Eukaryota > Viridiplantae > Streptophyta > Magnoliopsida > Poales > Cyperaceae > Schoenoplectus > Schoenoplectus tabernaemontani. The sequence goes on along the minus strand of CM073741.1, from coordinate 10,722,359 downwards.
CTTTATAAGCTCATTCTACTGGCGTCGAGTTAACATCTATGTCTGGATATTTATTATGTAGAGAAAGCAACAATGGGAGAGAAAGAGTGGTACTTCTTCAGTCTGAGAGATCGCAAGTATCCAACAGGACTGAGAACAAACCGGGCCACTGAAGCTGGGTACTGGAAGGCAACTGGCAAGGATAGGGAGATATACATTGCAAAAACTGGTACCCTGGTGGGAATGAAGAAAACCCTTGTTTTCTACAAAGGTAGAGCTCCCAAGGGAGAAAAGAGCAACTGGGTCATGCATGAGTACCGTCTGGAAGGGGTCTTTGCTTACCACTACCTCTCGACTTCATCCAAGGTTCTGAAATATATAAACTCAGATATGATTCTTTTCATTTTATTGGCCTATTCTGGTTTGATGTTTAATAATGGACGTTCAAAACACGTCAGGTTTTTCATATGAAACCCTAATTTAAGTTCTTTGTAGTCCATGGTTGGTAAGGAAGCAAACTGTATGGTCCTCAGTCTCTATATTCACTTAAATTGTGGATCCTTGTTTCAGTTATTAAGGATTACAGCTTTAATTTTATAATGGGTATTCCCTAGGATTGCGACATTGAGGATCTCAATCTCAGTTGTTTTATTTGATATATTTTTTTAATTCGATTTCATTTATTGGGCCTTTATGTTTAATTAATGGTGATGATTTCCAAGTACATTTGTTTCATTTTCAATGAGATCTACATGTATGAAAACGAAACAATGATACCTAGTCTGGTAATGCAGTTACATCAGAAACCTAGTTTATCAGCAGGCTGTAGTGGGGCCAATCTAACTGTGACAAATAATGAAAGATTGAGCATTCCATAGCCTATTATTCTCCTAACCATTGTATGTAGGCATTAATGAGTGGGTTTGGGTATAGTTGTTTAAATCACAGGCGTTAGTTTCTGAACCTAGCTAATTATTCAGTCACTTATTTTAATGTAGGCGAATAAATTCCCATAAATTACTAGTGGACCTTTTTATTGCCTTGTAACATTCATAATAAATATATAGCTGACTACAATTAATGATGTCTAATGGAAATATCTGCAGTACATAATTAGGCTAGTCTATATTTTCCAAAATGGCTTACACTTTGGTAGTGGTATTGCCCTTTTTTCTCATTGCAATATATCCTAATTAATCTTATTTCCATGAGCCAGTGAGGTTAACATTGCTGATGTAAATTTCTAGGGTACAAGTTGGGGTCTTATTCAGAAACTTTATTTCCACCACCTTATAGAATGTATAAATGTGATAAAAACACAGGATGAATGGGTGGTCACTAGGGTTTTCCAAAAGACCGGCAATTGCAAGAAAACCCGCCTCCCAATCTCTAATGGAGCTGCTGCCATCTCATTCTCTGACTCAGCATCTGGTGCCTCTGCTGCTGCCGCTGGATGCCACAGCTCTGCCACTTCTGCTGCTTCGCTCCCTCGAATCCTTGACCCGAACTTCATCGAGCATGGTAGCTGCTCGTACAGTGCTGCTGCTGAGAGGGAGCTCGTGCCCTGCTTCTCCACCGCCTCAGGCGAAATCAATGCCGCCGCATCTGCTGCGGTTTCTGGTCATTTCTTTCCATTCGCGGTTGAACCACCGCCACTGCCGGTTGGTTTACAGAATCCTTCGAACTACTTCCCAAGCCTTAGGGCTCTGCAGGAGAACCTTCAGCTGCCGATGTTTCTCTCCAATGGTCATCCAGCTCCCGGTGCTTGGTTGGTTGATATTGACCACAAGTTCGAGATGAACACCGGAAGGTCCAACCTCAGTGCTGCAGCAGGGCCTACTGAGCTTGATTGTGTCTGGAGCTTCTAAGCTGTTGGTTATTATAATTCTAGTGTTGTGATCTTGTGGTTTAATTAGCTTGGTGTGTTCTGCTTGATCTCTATTATATATGTTGTTCCTATTGTCTAGTATGTTAATGTACTTCTATTAACTATATATTATGTGTGGATGTGGTGGTGGTTTGGACCCAAGTCGGTTAAGCGTGTCAAATGTTAGTGTTGTTGTTGTATCTTGCGAAGTTGTTCGTAATTACCAGTTTGTACCGTAATCTGATTTTGTACTATGTTTTTGTCGCTGTGTCAAAGTGTCAATGTTGAACTCATTTTGTGCTGTAACAGGTATTGTCGACCTGACCTTTTCAAGTACTAACATATGACATATTCGTCCTGATTTTTTCATGTGATAATGTGGTATAAGAACTTATGTATGAAGAATCGAAATTTTAATTTGAAAGACAGCAAAAAGCAACTTAATTACTATTATTATTCTTTCGCTTCACAAAAATATTTATATAAAAAGACGTAAGAATTGACTTTGTAAAGCGATATTATGGAGAACTATAGTATACACTATATAGTATGAGATGCATGGTAATTAATATGATGTCCTCGACTCTAGGGAAGAGGGGAGCCCAAAGGTAAAGTAAAGAGAGAAATAATAACTTTTGTCGAGACTCTGCTGAGTGTTTTGCGGAGCACGTGTGCATGGTACCAGCGAGCTAAGAAGGAACGGCCTTGATACGCCAGAAACAATGAGCATAGGGGCCCGCTAGGAGCATAGGGGGTCAATAGGCAATGCGTATTTCAGAGGAGAGCCATAGTAGTGGGGCCTCCAGTTGGCAGTGGTACGTCCTGTCCGAGAGACGTGGGGGTGGCGAGAGAGAGAAAGAGAGAGTAGTGAGGAAAAGAAAGAAGCCCCTACGTTACGTCCTATCAGAAGTTCAGAAATCTGATCTGAGTTTGAGAAAAGGGTGAGACTTTGGAGAGAGAGAGAGAGGGATCAGAATTGCGAAAGGAAGAAGGGAGGGGAGGGGGGAGGTGGCTGCGGCACTCAACTGCGTTAGAACTTGGAGCACAGTGACGCGCTCCCTGTGTATTTCAACTTCAAGGGGCAGTTGGTTCGTCTCGGGAAGTGTTCTTCCTTTTTTTATTAAATTTACATTTATTATTGATTGAAAAGGTAAAATTGATATATCTCTATATATTTTAATTTGAATATTTATCTTCTAAATTGAAAAATTAGATATTTATTTTTTAAAATATCAAAATTTTAAATATTTACCTAAAATTATTATTATCCACATAAAAAAATTAAATTAACAATTAACTAAAATTATACAAAAAATATTTCTTCATTAGTCAACAACTCGACTCAATTTCGCTAAGAGCTAGCAAATTGAGGAGCTTTAATTTCATCTTTACTATCTAATCAAGTTAAATATTATAACCTCCAAACTTTAATTTTTTCTACCTCTCAAATCAAAACATAAAAGATCTCAAAAAAGCTGCTGGAGCTCAATTAGTCTTTCAGAGAGGTTAATTATTGTGTCGAATGTTACTTATTATCTCTTCTCGAACTTGTGAAATTCATAAAAAATAAAGGACAAGACTATTTAAAAAAACCATTATAGATTTAAGTAAATAACGGGAATGAAAGGAATGATATTTTTATCTTATTATAATGTTAATTAATTATAATTTAACTTCTATGAGGATAATAATAATTATGGATAAATATCTAATTTTTAAATTTAGAGAGGTAAATATCTATATTAAAATATATTAAGAGATATATATCCAATTTTGCTTTGATTAAACTGTCTATTTATCTATCTATCTATCACTATATAGTAGCAGGGAAAGAAAAAACTTGTAGTTTTATTGAAGTGCTTTTTTGTTCTCTGGAAGAACGTTTGCCCTCGAGATGTAAACAGATTTTTCTTCATTTATTTGGAAAAGAACAATTTTGGTGTACACGCATGTATACTGACCATATATATTAATGACATTGCTTTTCAGTTATATAATTTGTACAACGAACAGTTTATATCGTTATATTCAAATTTTAAGATGTCGATTTAGAAATATAAATACAAGAAAAATGGGAATTTTACAACGAATTATAATTTATTTTTTTGGGTAAATAATAATCAACCACTTGCCATGGTGGCATGATTATGTGTCGGCGTGTCGCTCGTTTTTGGAGAATAACATTTAACTTCCAAAAATCCAAAATCAAATTAAATTAACCTTACTTATCGGGCACGGATCTACTCGAGGATCCAGGATCCTTTAGAAACTCTTGGGCCGCAGAACAATAAGCCCGCAATATTTCAACCTGAGTCCGAACAAGAGGGTAGTTGACGGTGAATCCGAATCCTCTCCTGAGTTTATTTTCTCAGCACTATGTTGAATTTTTTATCTTGTCCGTTCGATTAGATCCGACGGACCAAATCATATCTAATTATTTTGCAATGAAAAAAAAAAATCAAAATCCCAAAATAGAAGTTGCCCCTCTAAAACTTCTCTTCCCGCTATTGTCTTTCTGTATTTTTGATCACAATCCAAACCTTCCCGTCTGTATACATCCTCTCATCTAGAGTATTGAAATGGACCGCACGGTCCGACCCGTCCCGGACCGGACCGTGACCGTGGACCGGACCGGACCGGACCGGACCGACCGTGGACCGACCGGACCGGCCGACCGGACCGTGGCCGGACCGTGGCCGGACCGTGCCCGGCCGTGCCGGCCACGGTCCCGGCCCAACGGTGGCCGGTCCTCCTTCACCCGAAAATGGACCGTGCCGACCCTCCCGGCCCCGTCCGTGCGGGGCCGTGGACCGGACCGGGACGGACCGTGGACCGTGTGGGACCGTGGACCGGACCGTCCCGACCGGACCGGACCCCCCACACCCGCCCCCCCCCCCCCCCATCCCAAGTCCCACCCGCCCCCCCCCAAGTTCAACTTATATTATTTTTTTATAATTTTCTGAAATTTTATTTTTTTACAATTTTTTTAATTTTTAGCACTATTAGATTTTTAAACAATTAAAAATAATAATTCGAATTAGTTAAAAATTATTATTAAAAAATATGATAAATTATTATTTTTTTCAATTTATAAAAAAAAAAAAATTGGACCGGACCGGACCGTCCCGTGGGGGTCCGGCCCCCGGGGGCCAACGGTGGGACGGATTCGGTTTTTTCGAATTTGGACCGCCTTGGACCGGATCGTTTGAACCGTGCGGGACCGTGGACCGTGGACCGTGCGGGACCGTGGACCGTCCGGGTTTGGACCGGACCGGCCCGGACCGGACCGTCTTCAATACTCTACTCTCATCTCTCTTGCGTGCTTTCTTGCTAAGCTAATCACCTCGTCTCACGAATTCAAATCGTCTGGTCCGCAAGTGCAATCAACCGTTGGTCCGCTCATCAACCGCTCTCTCGCTTGCTCACATCATCAACCGCTGATCCGCTCATCAACTGCTCTCCCACTTGCTCACATCATCAGATTCTTACTTTTATTATATTTTAACTCTTTGATATACATCAATTTGATCATATATAGCTTGAAGTCACCCAATTTATAAACTTGAGAGACTACAACAAAAACAAAATTGAACTATACCATGGTGGCACTTTGGATGCTATGGTAATCTTGAAGACCTATAGTAACTACATTAAAATGTTTCAGCAAAGAATGAAGCTAAAATAATGTCTAAATAATTTTTAAATTTTTTGCAGCAATTTGGAAATTACGCAAGAGTAGACAAACTGTAACAATTTGGCAGCAACTTTCTTTTTTTGAGACGAGGCTCTTTGATTCCGTATTTTGAGATGTTATGCTTTAGACTAAGCAATCTCTACTAGAGATTTAGTAGAACATGAAAATAGTTGAGGAATTTATACAGGAGCACCTTTTTAGGTGTTGATACCAACTGCTATTGACGACTGAGATCTTTGCGGCATAATCTGAGAAAGAAATGCTGCCAATTAGAAATGGGATATATAATTTCTCTGAGCGGGTTTGTTTCCAAATTTGCTAAATTCAGATACCAATTCAATATTAGATAGGTTTGCGTGGCTGGGAAAAAGAACAGAGCAAAATAGCTTATACAATATAAACAGTGAACAAATAACATGTTGGCATTCCTTGTTGAGGATGGTAATTAGGACCTTCACTTGACCAAATAAGTCGACAGTCTCAAATTGTCAAAAATATTGAGGATGCATTGGTCTAGAATTGTCCAGACCTGTAATGAAAGACCAATAAACCAAACATGTATTAATTTTTGTACAATAAGATTGGAAAGATGGTTGTACTAAACTCTCAAATATACAGTCATTTCTAATGATCCATATGTATTTCAAATCAAAATAATTCCATCTTATCTTAAATTAGCTAACAGCATCATATAATTACCTAAAGAAGCTTGATAATATATAGTGATACCGGATACCATAATAGTGTGTGCACTCCAAATAAAAAGGATGCACATGCTAAACCCATTAATCAAACTTATGAATTAATTCCAATTGGACAGTGATTAAACCTATTACCGAGGAGAGGATGCGTACAGGCGGGAAGGTTTGGATCGTGATAAAAAATACGGGAAGACAATAGCGGGAAGAGAAGTTTTAGAGGGGCAGCTTCTATTTTGGGATTTTGATTTTTTTTCATTGCAAAATAGTATTTGGTTTATCGGATCTAATCAAACAGACGATAAGAAACTCAGCAGAGTGCTGAGAAAATATACTCAGCAGAGGATTCGGATTCACGGTGTTGACGAATGGTAAGTCGGTACTTGCACGGATCTTAACGCGAGGAACAGGTTGGGTTTGTTTGCTACCAGAACTCTGCTTCTGCGTGTCCGGGTGTCCAGGTGTTACTGTACAGCAATATATTTAACTATTTTCTTTTCTGAGATGATTAACAGAATAAATAGGTGACAACTTAAATTTTTTTTTATATCTATAGAGGCTTGAATTTCTATCCTTTAAAAAATAACTTCAGTGTTTAAATACTAAGTCAACTAATATGTTTTACATTTAAATATTTAATAAATCATTAATGTAAAATATGAACTCTGTTTTCAGTTCATATCTTTGTACTTTTTTTTCATGACCTTCGTAGCACAATATATAATTGTATCGAGCACCTCATACTTGTAAATAAAATAGTTGCACTGAAAAATCCAAGGGAAAAATTACTTCCGCGCGCAAACAATGAGGTTCAAATCAAACAATCACCTTTTTATTAATTCAACAACACAGTCCACATAACTATATAACAAAAGAACTTGAAACAATTAATTAAGACAACGGAAAACAGAGAAACTTGTGTGATGCTTTTTTATTGCGGGAATTTCCATTGGTTCAAATGAACAGTAATTACTTGTTTTAGACCCCCAAAAAGAATTGATTGAAAGAAAAGGATGTTTCAAGCTTACAACTCATTATGTAGGGACAGATGTTAGCAGTGAAAATTAACAAAAGAAACTTACCATAAGTCATACCAAGTTTGAGTGGAGAATTCATATTCTAATCTACCTAGAAAGCAAATAATGCTCCAACTTATTTCAATTGATTACTTTGTAAGTTTGCTGGCATATGTGCATGCAGAAATTGTTCTTGCTTTACTACTTTAATGTCTCTTGCGTTCACATAATATTATATGCTGGCATCTGTGTGGAGGGATAATTTTAGAAAAGAGAAATTTGGAAGATATTTTACTGTATGATTACATTGTGGAAGCAAGCATTTATTCTGATCGGATATTTTTCCTCTCCAGTTCTGTCAATAATTCAAATTACCAGATTCACCAGACGACTGCAACATAACTTGAGAACCCACATAAGGCAAGGGAACACAAAACTAACATTTGTTATCGAAAGCAACTCCGATGTTATTAAGAACTTAAAACAGAATTAATTCTTTGCAATCAGAGGAGTGGTGGGACGAAAGGCTCCGTATCAAAACAAATAAAGGATTGATTTTGTTTCAATCAATTAGCAACTTGGTTTTCCTTCTACTATTGGAAATTTGGAATTAAGTTGCAAAAATTGGTAACGTCAGAATGGATTACAGTGAAACCTGGAAAGAGGAGCATCTGCCACCTCGAATGTCTTTTTATAAAGTATACAAAATGCTTTACAAAAATGTCAAAGATCATACCTTGTTTAATTTTGATAAAAGCGAATTGGCAGATAAGATCATCAAAATATCAGATTGCATTGTACTTCAAATACTTTTATATTATTTTCAATTTATCAGGAAATCAGATGAGTTTTGAAGTTGACCAGATATATACCACAAGCAAAGCAATTTGGTCGATCTATAATTATAATTACATTTTACACTATCCAAAAGTTATTTAGATTTATCACTGCGTGGTTGACAGATCTAATATATGAAATTTATCTCATTTATTAACTAATTTGCTCCAATAAATTAAGAAATAATCACCAAAAAAGTTATGTGAAATCAATAAAAAACTAGAAGATGACATCTTTAAGAATTTAAATAGCAAGCCATCATTAACAAGCCCTGTTGATAGAACTATTTAATTAAAAGGATGTCAAGCATGCTATTAAATTAGATTGAAAACAATACTCTTAGATGCCAAGTAAAAGAACCGAATTTAAACTGTCATCCCAACTTTGTGGCTGGCATCTCCCATCACTACAATCTCAGTTATTGCCGTCTCTTCTTTCCTTTTCCTCATCTCCATTTGTCTTTGTGTTGAGTTGTAGTACATTGCATATAATACTAGTTGCGCCATGGTGAGCAACACTCCAATAGTATTTGGTACCTATCCAAGGTAAATTCAATCCATCAAGGACTTCGCTAGAAGGAAGGGAAAAAAGAGCCATTAATCAACTTTTGCACATTTAGCATGTTTTCCTTAATTTTGTATTTTCCAATGAGGACTGCTGCCTTATTTTCATTACGATGGTGGTGGGGCGTTATGAAGCGACCTAGAATTAGTGTGTTTTCTGGGCTCTCTTATATATAACATCAATTTTTCAAACAACTTAAGTGCCGAGTGCTAGCAGTATTCCCATTGTAACTAGTACATCTAAGGGCTAAATTATACATGATTACCAGCTCTCAAATATGGATATGCATTCAAAATGCAATTGTTGCTTACACTGGATGCAAAAGAATGCCTCAATATTTATTTAAATAAGTTTAATTACTGGAACATGATTGACCTTAATTACAATCTAACTAATATTTTACAGTTTTACTTTTACTGGTAAAATATGTATGAATAATTGTGATTTGGTTTGAGGGCCAATTTTATTATGGATCCATATGTAAGCGACTATATCCATGGAAGTAAACAGTATCTGCATTTAGTACAGAACTCGCCTGATTTAACATTGTGGTAACTCTTCTATATAACCCAGTCATTCAAGAATCAGAGACAGGTGACCCAAATGCAAGCGAGCAAACACAACTAACCATACCATATGTAATTTTACAGTTCCAAAAAAAAAAGAATGAAAACTCACACATATGTAGGGATCAAAGGGGATGAATGCATAAGCTGTCCAACAAACAGAATTAATGAAGGTCGCCACAGATAAAGAGAGGGGCATATACTCCACGCTTTTTGTTTGTATCACCATTTTCTGAAAAACAATACAAAAGTTTGAAAACAGAATAATTAGAGTTTAAATCCTTCAAATTAATAATATTTTCTCTCCTATTTCTGAATAAGCCCGATGACCCTCTTGGTTAAACATTATGTATTCATTCATTTTACTGAAGCACGTGTTGTTAACTGAATGGTGATTTATGTTATGTTATTTATATATTATAGTAGCAGGCTATGAAGAAGATATTATGTTACTAGGAGATTTAGTATTAAGTACCTAATTGCGTAAGGAAGATACAACATAATTAAATATACAAAAATATATATTGTTAATTAGAAGTTTAATGACTTAAAGAAAATTTTGAGTAAACATACCATGACAGAAAGAGGTGCAGCATACATTATGATACCCAGAACCCCACCGAGTATCCCCACGATCATTGACCGGCGCTCATGGGTGTGCACGAGGGTAATTACAAGCAATGCAACTACACCTACAGTTATAGTCGAGGCAGCAAGCATGATGAGGACTAGCATCCTCTTTCTCCCTTGGGAGTAGAGGAGGAAGACGAGGACATAGAAGAGCTCGACAATCAGGCCTGAGCCACAGGTGGTTATGATGAGAAGACTGTGGAGGTGCACAATGGGGAGTCCATAAAGAGTCCACATCATGCAATTGATTACAGCTGCAATGTATGGAACTGGAGAGAATTGCTCCACTGATCCCTTCTTCCATATCCTATAGAAGGTTGGCCTGTGCCAGGGAAAAAGAAGAAGAAAAAATTTTGAAGGGAAAGAAGGTTGGCCTTGATAGGGACCAAAGTAGATTTGTGGAAGTAAAATTATAAACGGAAATGAGGATAACTATGCTTACATTGGTGATAAGACCACAATTGTTGAAGCTGTATTTCCTGCAAATTCACTATATTAAATACAAGAACATCCATAATGATATGATTTTTTTTTATCAATAAGTTGCCAATTCGTTCAATCTTTTAAAGTCAGAAAGGGCTAATTAATAAGAACATGTCATGAAATTTTAAAAGCAATTAGATCACCAAAATTGTACTTTTTTTGTAGAGACGTAAATTTAAAGATTATGTAGCTTTTATGTATATGTACCAACCTAAAGCACCCATGGTGGTCCGAAGTGCATCAGGAGAAACCATTTCCAGTAACTGTGTGCGTGTCTGATAGAGAGAATCAGAGAAAGGAAGAGAGACCCCTAAGTTTTGGTGAGAGTATATGGCATCAGAAACAGGGGGTGGCTTTAAATAATGGTGCACGGATGCCTCTGCCTGTATGTATTTGTGCACGTATGTCTCTTTTGAGAGTGCAGCTGAAGTTTGGCATATTAAGCAAAAGACTGTACCCATTCATTACTGTTAGATGTCATAAATGCAAGGATAGGACAAGCTGAAAGGTGACAGGAAAACATGCAGCCAAATTACGAGATTAAATCAATTCTTTGATCAAATTGGGTTGAAAGTTCGAATCATCAGCAAGTATTGTTCATTTGTAAGGTTTTTTTAATAATGGACGCATATATACCTTTCAATCCTCAATAACAGTTGAGGAATGAACAAGCATAATTATCTTACTCTCACTAAGACAATAAATTGGAAAATATAAATATTAAATCTATTAGCTCCGTTGAAGCTCATATCAACTCTCCTCTAGCCCTTTACTTTTCTCCTCTCTGCTACTGTCCGCCTACCCCTGATCAAGAAAACCTTTTTTAAGCACCAATTCAATCCTCGGCCCCTCCACGAGAGTCTCTGTCTGAAATTGGCCCCTTGTTTTGTTTCAAAAATTAGCATTGATGCAGAGTAGCTGAATAATTATTTCTTTTGCACAAACAAAAGTTTCTTCGTTCTTAGTGGCAACATTCGACGGCCAAAGTTACTCCAAGTAGCAAAAGTCAGAACTGAAACATTAGCATAAATCATAACCTTATGAATATGTTCCAGATGAAGATGCATATTCTAATATATCAGTGATTATGAATATGTTCCCACTTAATTAATTATGTTATTTTCCCAGTGATAAAGTCATTTTAGGTCAAAGTTACCTTACAATTCCTCCCATATAAGTTTGTCGGCACAAGTGCTTGTGAAAAATTTCTGCTTTCATATCTATGCCTTCAAAACTCCCACTGGGCAGTAAGGTGCTTGTTAGTCCTTTATTCGTATCTAATTGTACTTTTTATTTACAAATCATAGTGGATGATGACAAGAATTGTCAATCATACGGTATTCTTATTATAAGGCGTTACATTATGAAAATTAAAAGCAACCTCTACAACAGTGTGTATGATGTTACTCATTTGAAGCATTTTTGTTTGGTTTTGCTCACTGTATAGATTTCTAGACGGAACTCATAAGATCTGTTTTTGGGTTGTTTAAGCTTTCGGTTAGTGTATCAATAGATTTACTTCTCAACTAAATCGGGGGATTTTCTGGTAATAATAACATCAAATCCTCTCTATAAAAGGGTCCTTGTTAGAAACGTTTCCTCTAAAATGAGTAAAAAGGGAAGATTCAATAATTGTTTATGGTGTTAGAGTTTGATATTTGATGATTTTGACCCATGCTATACAATATCTTGTGTTTCTTGGCATCTTCTTTTCTTAGCATGTGATAAAACAACATTGGTAAAGTTTTAAAAGTATGTATAACTGTATACAGACGTATGGACTCATAAATTGGTTGGTCATTTGCACAACTCCTCCAGGGAGAAATAAGCACTTGTTTAATAAGTAAAAGCATTTTTGAGAGCAAGTGTCATTTTAAGCAATATTATTTGGATGGTTCGTGCGCTTTGTTTAAGCTAACTATTGAGAAGAATATATGTTTATTTTTCCAAACAGAAGGGATATTTCAGATCACTACAAAGTCTACACCCGACAAGGGTACGTAATTGTGTAATTGTGTACCTGACAAAGCCTACACCTGGCATCTTTGTGTGTGTGTGTGTGTGTAATTGTGTACGACCGAGAAATAGAAATGGTATGGCCTTACATAATTTGATAGTGATGACAAGAACTTATTCTGATAGAACACTATGATTTTTTTTTGTTCATACGAGATGATCATCAGATTCAGTACATGATTATAACAAGACTTGGAGCCCACATATTTTTGAAAGGCAAGGAAATTGCCGAGTAAGCAGTTTCAACAAAAATCAGAATTTTGGTTTCCTTTGACGCTTAAAATGGATAAGATAAGCAACTCAAGTTATGACTAATTAGTATGCTCTCACATAAATCATAGATTTAAATCCCATAAACACGAAGGGACTGAGCTCTGCATAGAGATCAAAACGGCCGGTTCAAACCTTCCGGATCATAGGTTAATACGGGTTAGATGGGCCGGATTAGAGTGGTCCAAAATGAGAAAATCCCAATCCGATCCCCCTTAGGCCTCTGCGAATTGGACCTCTACGGATTGGAGTGGGTTGGGACAGGTCGGGCACGAAGCGGTCTTGTCCACCCATGGCGGGTACAAATGGGTATGAATAGGGAGGGGTAGATCCGGGTCGGACATGAACATCGGGTGAATTTTAGACGATTGTAGACGGATTTTTGACTAGTAGAATCTTCATATATGTATAATTGAAAACAAAAAACAATTATTGTTATAGTCAAAGGCTTGGCTACTATATATTCAACTGCATTCGGCTTGAGATTCCACCATTAACACTAATATAACTATAGCCTTTTATACTATGGGCCGAACCTTTCTAATATCATAGTGTCTTTTTTATCTTTCTTCAAACGGACAAGTTTGTTAGGAACAAAGTTCCGATTAATGGACATTTCTCAAAAAGTGCATATAATAACGTTTTAGATGACTCATGACAAAGAGCTCGATTTCAGATTGTTTAGAAAATCTTAATACTCCAATAAAAAAGAAGTCGAAATGATTTCTTGCTCCTCCTTATTACATCGTGCTAATTAAATGTGAGCAGTGGCGGATTGAGGGAGCTGCAGATCCGATCCCCTCAATTTTTCATCAGCAATATCTGAAATATATATATAATTTCATAAAAAAAATTAAAATTTGTATGTCTACTCCTCTAATTTTTCTTTATTTATACTAAATGTCTGATTCTTACAATCTCGCCTCTCCTCCCTCTTCAATTTAAAATTCTAATTCCGCCCCTGAATGTGAGCGAGACTAAATGTGTTTTTTCTGTCACTGAAAATTGTAACTGGGAGTTCACTCACTTGTTATTAGCTTTCTCATTAATGGACTGAGTTGTTAACGAGTCTACTCATTAACTTAATGAATCAAGATTGAGTTGGTTCGGTTTTTGGTTCGTTAAATTATCAATATTTATCATTCATATTATTTATTTAGTATATTAAATAGTTTATAGTATGATATATATTACATTATTATATTAAATTTGTGTGAAATATACTGTTTTCAGTTATTCTATTGATTTTTTTTACAAATTTTAATATAAATATTCTTAATTATTAAATAAATTTTAATGAGCTAACTTGATTAACTTATTGACTTAATGAGTTGATATAAAGTCAAAGTTTTTTTCTCGGAAATAAAATGATTAACGGCCTTGCTAGGTTCATTTACTAAGTAAATATATTTTGAGTTTTGCTTAGCTTGATTCGGCTCGTGCCACCCCCTACTGCCACTTCAATTAGTTGCTATGGGAATGTTCGGTCCAATTTTATTTTATTTTTATTTTGGTGGGACATAATGGGAATTTAAAGGTATGCTGTATTAATAGGCAAAACATCGAAAACATCACACAACAATTATGAATATCGGTTCTTAGATATTATATTTACGAAGATTCTAAGAATAATTTTGAATATCGGATAATTAAAGTATTTTAATTAGGTTATATTTTTGTGTTATTAGAGAAGCGTTTATTAGTAAAATTTATTATTCTTGATTAATAAATTAAAGGTACACCATGTACGCTTTGCAAATAATCACATGAAGTAATGGCGCATAATGAGACCGGAGGAAAATTTCACACACCATAGATACGTCGCAAAGAATCGCACGCACGGATTGATACACCAGGGACGCGTCACAGGGAATCACATGAAGTAATGCGATAATGAGACGAGTAAATTTATTCGAATGCGATGGGATTCAAACTCAGGCGGCATGAATATTTTAATAATATGACACTGGACTGAGAATAGACGCTGGGCTTAGAAGTCGTTCTTAAAGATCAGATCAGATTTATTCAATGTCGGATTTAATAGACTTACGAGAGAATCGTCGGATTTGTACCGGGTTTAATATTTTTTTTTTTAAAAAAAATTGGATTTAAAGGATTTGATTTTTAAGAGATAGCACGGTCCTTAATAAAATTTCTGAACTCTAAGTACTGAATAAAGATCTAATATATATATATATATAGAGTGGAGATAGCGTGAGCTTAAGCTCACGGAGGCTTCCGTGAGCTTAACTCAAAAAATATATTAAATGATCTTCAAATTTTAATTTATCATTCTCATTAAATTCTTTATATGAAAATCTCATGGGATGCAAAAATTTGGAGCGTTTTGAGCTTTTTAAGTCGCCGTTTTTAATTTTTGAAAATCAGCTCTAAAAATAATAATAATATATTCAATACTTGAACATCATTTTCAAAAATTAAAAACGGCGACTTAAAAAGCTCAAAACGCTCCAAATTTTTGCATCCCATGAGATTTTCATATAAAGAATTTAATGAGAATGATAAATTAAAATTTTAAGATCATTTAATATGTTTTTTTGAGTTAAGCTCACGAAAGCCTCCGTGAGCTTAAGCTCACGCTATCTCCACTCTATATATATTTATTATAAATATTTTTTAATATTAATTTATATTTATATAAGAATATTAAATTATATTTTTTTATTCTGACATTTTATTTTAATTTATTCTATTTTTTAGATTTTTTAATTGTACTTAATATATAATACAAAATATTAAAGAAATGATATGTGAAAGACCGGGTTTGATAAGGGTTGAACTAAAAGAGTCAGTTTTTTTAAAGATTGAGCACAATTTTTGAGAAGTATGATCCTTATCACTAAAAAGGATCGGGCCGGATAAAGACTGAATTTTTTAAAGAGCTGGTCGGGCCGAACCCTTATGAACTATCAATAGAATTTGATCGTTCTATGTCATTTTATCTCCGAAGAGGACTTTATATTAATGTTATGTTATCTTTTTTAAACTCAAGAGTTTCAAATACGATTATCAGTAAAATTAAATAAGAAATTAGTAATCACATTAGCCACATAGGATTTAACTTCTTTAATTAGGATATATTTATTATTAAAACGAATATGTGTCCCGTGTCTTTATTTTTTTGAAAATATCATGTTATGCAGTATCATATTGTGTTGTGGCTGCTACTTATGTTTGTATTCGTAATGCATAGTAACAAACTAACTCTTATATTTATGGAATTAGAAGATAAGTTTCAAGCAAATTTTCTCAGAGTATTCAGCATTGGGTATCAGGGGTGTCAATGGGTTAGATCGGGTTATATTATTTTATTATTTTTCTTGATTCGATCTAAACCCGATCTGATTAAATTCGGGTCAAATTTTTTGACCCATACCCGACCCGTATAAAATAATTAAATATTTATTAATTATTTTTATATAATTTTAAGTAATAAAATATTAATTAATTTTAATTAGTGTATATTTAAGCTTTAATTAGTACTAAATCACAAAATTACTTCAAAAAATATAATTAATCGGGTCAAAATATTAAATCCATAGCCGACCCATTTATTTTCGGGTCATGTCGGATCGGATCAGGTCGGATTAACCCGTCGGGTCGGGTCAAGAATTGACACCCCTAGACATCCTAGACATCCTCCAATCGTAAAGGAGCCTGAAGCAAGTATTGGTTGTGAAAAGGGTCTAGGGGCCGGGGCTTAAAAAATTGATTTAATTTAATTCAAACTCGATATGACTCGAAATAAGCTATGAATAAATGAATCAAATATTCTTTAATATTTTTTGACTTATCATGGATCGTATAGGATTGGGACGGATACAGTTCGACTCGATCTGATCCGTTTAATTATGTTCTTTTAACTTATTTTATGATTTAACTCTATTAAAAACGTATACACACTGATTGAGAATAATATATTAATTAATGTTAAGTTACTTAAGATATATAAAATAAGTAATAAATATTTAATTATTTTATTCGGATTGGATTGGATTAAAAAATAATAAAATAATGATGATCCGATCTAAATCCGACCCAAATCATCGACGCCTCTAGCTAAAATGGCATTTTTTTTTCATTTGAGCTGATCATAGTAATAAATCTCATTTCTAATATTTACCAAATGACACAGTTTAAGTCTCAAAAATATAGTATATAAAAAGAAATATATATATATCGGATTAATGAGAGCTTTATTTAAAAAAATAAAAAAAGTTTAAAAAATAAAAAATAAAGAAACAATTATTTTTCATTTATCCAGCTATTTTAACAATTCAAGTATGTAACTACGTATGTAGCAACTTATATTTGTAGTTTTATGGCAAGACGAGTGATTAGAATGTATAGGTAATTTATTGCAAGAGGAGTGATCAATGCAATTTGATCAAATGGAACACTGACAATAAACTAATTCAAAATATTCAAGTTTTCGTAGTTTATAACAATTGGAAGTTCTGATAAATTTTTGTTAAATAAATAAATAAATAAATATATATATATATATATATATAGAGTCCGGCTATGATAATTCCATAAGCACTTTATATAAGTGCTTACAGCTCAAATTTTAAAATATCATATCTGAAATTTTAATTTTAATAGATCAAAAAATTCTTCATATCATAATCTTATAAATTATTAATTTTCATCACATTTGAAGTTAATTTATTATGCTTAATGATTTTTAAAAGATGTCAATATTTGACCTATAAAAATGAGTATTTTTAATTATTTTAGAGTCATCGTTCAAAAATCATTAAGCATAGTAAACTAACTCTAAACTCAATAAAAATGATAATATACAAGATTAGATATGAAGAATCTTTTGAGATATTCAACTTGAAATTTCAGACATAAAATTTTAAAATTTGAGTCATAAAAATTTAGGCTCGAAATTCTTATGGAATTGACAGCGTGGGGCTGCACTGACCTTTAAATTTTTAAATCCCTAATAGTACTTTGGTTCGACTATAAGTGTATGATCTATGTTCAGTATAGTAAGAGTGTTGAACAACAAGGACGGTGAAAACTATCAAACTTGACTTACTTTGATTTCTAAAAATATAAAAATAAGAAAATAGAGGATTTATTCGGTAAAATCAGTTTTGGATATTTTGAAAGACTAAAAAAAAAGCAGTAAATATTTTAATTGGTTTTGTATTAATTAAAATAAAGGTTCATAGGGGATATCAGTTTTAACTTAGATATGACTCATACGGTATGTATGCTATGAGTATATGACTCATATGAAGTGCATACGAGTTACAGCTACTACCCTAAGTCTACTCTTTCATTGGTTGTGCGAATTCTGACTGAATAATATCTAGACAATAAACCTCAATTCTCACATGTTGGTTTATTTTTTTAGTTGGTGATCAGTATAAGGTTCCATACTTCATATAAACCTCAACTCTCGTATGTCGATCTAGATCCCTTAGTTTGAGTGCTGATTTTCTATAGATATGCTCGCTCTCTCGATTTAAGCGGAGTTCGACCTCTCAGATACAACCGGTCTACCCTCTCGGGTCTTATATCTACCTATAGTACTTATAATAACTTTTGATAAACTATACAAGTCTTAAGTGGTTAAATATGGAGCTTTGCCACAACTCAGGACCTACCCTATCAGTTCATCAACAATCAAGCAAAAATAATAATAATAATACTCAACAAATCAAAACACAACCATGAAATTGATATAAACTCTAAATAGAAGTCATAATCTAAGTTTTAATATTTCTACCTCTTAGAACTAAAAAGGTTTAGTCACTCATGAGATAAACAATAAAAACAATAAAGATACAGAAAGCAAGTACCGAAGACATATAGTAAGAATATAAAAATAACAAAAAAATACAACAATAAATCAAAGCAAAGTCTAGATGTTGCTCCTGTGTCCCAATCTGTCCCTCTTGTCTCCGTCTTCTCTTGAGTGTTTGGACTCATCAATCTCTTGATTATCCTAAAAAATAGTTGAAAAATGTTAAACCATAACTATCATAATTTTAGGGTTTAGAGCATCCAAAAACACTTTTAAATGTTGCTGAAGGCGTCCTTTTATAGTGGAGAGTCAATAAAATTAGAATGAAATCAATCATATCAGCTACTGCTAGGGGTGTAAACATAGCAGATGATATCTGCTTCGTTTAGTTTCATATCTGAAAATATATCATATGTATTCGAATATTAATTATCCGTATTCATATCTGATTCGTATCCATAAGAATAAAGTGGATATGGGTATGAATTTGATTTTAGACTCTATTATCCGTATCCGAAATAGAGCATATATTATAAAATTTTATTTATAAAATAATATTATTTATATAATATTATTATTATTATTATTATTATTATTATTATTATAAATATTAACAAATATATGCATTGCAAATACTTACCGTTAATATAAGAACTTATTTTTATTATATATACATTAATTTTCATTTTATATTCATCATAAAATCTATATCCGTTAAATATCTGTTTCATATTTGTATTCATTTAAGCATATTTGGTATTGAATTTTGATATTTGTTTAATGTTCGTAACTATATTCATATCCGTCAATAAGAAGCACATACAAATATGATTTCAGCATTAGTTGTTCTGTTTACAACCCTAGTTGTTGCCTTCTTTATCTCGGTTTTCAAAAATACCTCATACGGTCCATATAGATTATATTTTAACCATAACTTTTTGCGGCCTGTATGGGTACTATTTTGCTACGCAACAATTTTTATTTTGACCATAATAGTATATGATTAGAATTTGATATGATTTGTTTCTCATGAATCATCTTGAATTCTTTTCAATTATGTTCAATTACTCTATTTTAATTTAAAGTGCGAAAAAGATGTGTTCTAGTCTCAATTTATCAATTCCTTAGTGTGTATTTTCCTGAAATATAAAAATCGACTAAGGCAAAATCAAATCCAACAAAAAAAGACATAAAATGCAATGAAATCAAATATGAGATTCAAAGTTTGATCTAGATTTTAGGAACAATATGGGTCAATATATATATATATAGAGAGAGAGAGAGACTAACGTACTCTTAGAAACATGGAGTCCTTCTGTGCTTCTAACTCAAAAAGTATATCAAATTATCTTCAAATTTTGATTTATTATGCTTATTAAATTATTTATATAAAAACTTATGAGATACAAAAAAATTAGAGTGTTTTAAGTTTTCTAAATCATTAATTTTAATTTTAAAAATAATATTAAAATTTTGAATAGTTGTATTATTTTTAGAGCTGATTTCTTAAAAATTATAAATAATGTCTTATAAATTTTGAAATATCTCAAATTTTTGTATGTTATAAATTTTTTTTGTAAAATTTAATAAGCATGAATTAAAATTTAAAAATAATTTAATATATTTTATGAGTTAAGAACACAAAACCTTTATGTGCTCTAAGAGTATGATAATTTTACTCTTTCTCTATATATATGCTTAGAAAAAGCTCAAAATTTTCCTTTTCAACTATAATCCTTTTGCATAATAAGTTAATAATCAAGCATCTTGATATATATTTTCTTTGATGTGCGTACCTTGTTTAATTTAATTTGTTTATAGAAGTTTTGGTCTGCAATAATACAATGTCTCGATCAATATAATTGAGCAGTTAATAGCCTTGATTTGGAATATAGAAATGTGTGTGAACTCTGGTCCATTAATTATTCATAGGGCTTTCACTGATATAATGGATGCTTATTATTTTCTTTGCGGTCGACCTTTGATTACAACATAACTGTGGATTTAATTGATGCTTCATTGGCCCTATTTAATTTGTTAATTAATATATACAATCCCAAGTCTCATTCGGTTGAGATACAGATCCGAGAATAATAGAAATTTTCATTCCTCCTATTAAATATTTTTATATATCAATGATTAGAATATTTTCCGTTCCATTTCCAAAATATTTTGTTCCAGTATATATTCCAAATATATTCCAATAAATTAATTATGCTAGATGTTGCGGAGCTACCATCAGTCATTTTTTATGAATGTGTCCTAAGAAATAGCATTTTTAGGATTATCTTATTGGTGATTCCAAAGTCTTGAATTTAGAAATCATAATACTCTTAAAGATAGTAATATCATGATATCGGTAACAATATTCTGGCTATTTGATTTATTTATTCTAAAAAGTTTTGTTGGCAGCCGCAATTTTGTTTCATCAATTGTAATTAAGAATAATATTTTTCTTCATTTATTATTTCGGTTTAATTTTGCTTTACTTAATATTAATAGATCGGTTCAAATTGTCTAAGATTTCATTGAAAATCATTTTATTTTTCCATGTTAATGTAGATGCTAAAAATTAAACTTGACCAATTAAAAAATTAATAAATCAAATTAAATCATATTGAAAAGTTTTTATTAGTTGTCTGAAAAATCAACTGTTGGGCGTGGAAAGTCTAATTTATAATAATAGATATTTAATTTGGTTACTATATAAAATACATCAGTTCGGTTACTAATTGCTATATAATTTTTATTGTGGTCATATCACAATTAATTAAATGTTTTTGACATGTCAAAGCATATTAAAAAAATGTATAATTACAATTATCGTAGAGGCAGGATTAGGCTTTAATTTTGTCCATTGTTTTTCCTAAACCAAGTAGTTACCCCGGAATTCATCAATGACACAAAAAAATGGAAAATTGAGAGGTCAATAACATTTGGTCGATTAATATATAACATGTGTTTTAGGTGGAAAAAAACACAAAATTTTACTTTTGAGCTATAATCGTATCTTCTTATAAACAAGCATCTTGATAGTTCCTTTCATATCCGAATCTTATTTAATTTAGTTTGATTTATAGAAGTTATGGTATGCAATAATAGTATAATACAATGGTTCGATAAACTCAGCAATTAATAGCCTTGATTTTGAATATAGAAACGTGTGAACGATGGTTCGTTGATTATTCATATGGTTTTCACTGATGCAAATTGCTGCTTATTATGCTCTTTGCTGTCGACCTTTGATTACAACACATAACTATGGTTTAGTTGAAGATTTAATTGAGGTTTGATTATCCTTTAGTTCGTTAGCTGTATATACAATCTCAAGTCTCATTCGGTTGAGGTACACATCCGAGAATAATAGAAAATTGCATTCCTCCTATTAATCCTTTAATTTGATATCAATTATCAGAATATTATCCTTTCCATTTACTAAATAATTTTCTAATGTGTATTTCTAAATATATTCTAATAAAATTAATCTCACTAGAAATTATGAAGCTATCATCAATTGTTTTCAAACTCATCTCCCAAAAAGCGACGCTCCTAAATTATTTTAGTGCAATTTGAAAATCTTGTAAGTAGAAGATTGAATATTATTAAAAATATTGAGTATCAGGCTTTTAAATATTTATATTATAATTGGGCTATTACTTTTTATAGTTGAGCCCTTGGAGGCTTCGACTTCTCTGAAACAGTTTTTTTTTGGTATATAATAATTATATTATTAATAATAAGAGTGATAAAAATAAAATTTTAAATATACAAATTATAGTGCATCACAGGTAGTGGCGTGGAGTAAACACGCAATTGTTAGTGGTGTTTTTTAGTAAACGCGTCATTGTCAGTGGCGTCTTTGTGTAAACGCGCCGCTGCCAGTGACGTCTTTGTATAAACGCGCCGCTACCAGTGGCGTCTTTGTGTAAACGCGCCGCGGCCAGTGGCGTCTTTGTGTAAACGCACCACTGTCAGTGACGCGTTTGCTCTTGCTCATTTGATCACGATTTCATTACTGTTAGATCAACATCACGACTACCACTAAAGACGTCACTATCAGTGACACGTTTGCAAATACGTTATTGTCAGTGACGCGTTTACACTGTTTTACACAAAATTTATTTTTATCACCCTTATTATTAATAATGTAATTATTATAATTATTATATACAAAAAAATCTATCTCTGAAACTAAGATCTTGGAATGAATTCAATCTTCAAGAAATGAATTCACATTCGCTGTCATGTTTTTCTATGGCAGCAAATAGCCATAAAAATGAATTAACATTTATCAATCTTCAGGAAATGAATTCACATTTATCAATCTTTTGATAGTTGCTTTCATGTTTTGTTATGGCTTTTTGTGGATGATTGTAATATTGTTTTAGTTACTGTTATTTTTTGTCGTCTTTTGTCTCTTTTTGTTTGTATGCTTAGAGAGATATTAGCTTTTGTTAAGTACTTAAATTCTAGTACATTTATTGTATGAAGTTTCTGAAAAGCAATGAAAACTAACAAATATATATTGAGATTTAGATGATTATACATTTAAGTTTCAATTTTTGATATAAATATCTAAGTAACTGAAATTTGACGGGTACACGTCTAATTTCATCTCGTCTGCCAATGCAGCGCATGCATTTTCTCATTTTCACAAATAGCTCCAAAAATACATTTGCTTTTTTTTTTATTTATTTGAGTTCCGAAGACCAATTCTATTATGGTTAGACGTACAACATTTTAATTTTTTCACAAGCACCAAGAAAAAGTCGATGCGGGCTGAGGCCCAGTTCTTTTTGAGATTATCAGCAATGCAATTAAATTTCTTCCATGTCGGATTTATATTTTTTCTTTTATCGTGGTCTCGTCTTTCCTCTGCACATATGGGCCAGGGGTGACATAACAGCTCATTATAACATTGTTTATGTGTACATGGATACAATATGATATCATCTCCCTTCCCAAT
The DNA here is from genome assembly GCA_037127355.1 of Schoenoplectus tabernaemontani. NCBI lineage: Eukaryota > Viridiplantae > Streptophyta > Magnoliopsida > Poales > Cyperaceae > Schoenoplectus > Schoenoplectus tabernaemontani. The sequence continues at coordinate 10,698,988 of CM073741.1, read as the reverse complement.
ATATATATATATATATATATATATATATATAGTGATGCTGCTTCGTACAAAATATTTTATGCTTCACGTCCATATCTCAAATTTAAAAGTTTAAACGGCCGATTTAAACCGTTGAACATGATCTTTATATTAAAATATCTTTGAAGATTAAATTTTAATTTTTTTTTGTTATTATTTAGATGGATGAAAAATTTACTATTTTAATGATTTTTGCACCATCCAATACTAGTAATTTTTCATCCAATACTAAGGAAAAGAAAATGATGCAATAAATCTTAGTTCTCTTCTCTCTTTAGTCTGAAATGCATCTCTTCTCTTCCATCAAGTAGCTTTTCATGAGGAACTCCTCTTTTAAAATATTTTTCCTTTCTTTTTTGTTCCGTTTTGTGAAACTAAATTTGATTGTTCTATCTTGAGTTTTCATTATGAATTCAATTTTCTTAAACTTAATAATGATTTATCTATCTTTATTATTATATAATTATCTGTAACAATTAGGGTTGTAAATGAATTGAACTCGATCGAACTAACTAGAGTTTGAGTTAGATTTAAAATTAATTGGAAATAAATCTAACTCGAACTAAATAAAATTTGAGCTAAATCGAACTCTACATGAACTCAATTATTTTAATTTTTTATATTTATTATCATATTATCATAAAAAATGGAGCTGAAATAATTAATATTTTATTAATTTTTTTTTAAATTTTAAAAATAATATCTTATTAATTTTATAATAAAATAATTATATCATTACATATATTATTGACAAAATAGTTAAAATGTATATAAATAACTACATATCGAACTAAAATAAATCAAAGTCAAATTAGTTCATTGAAAAGTTATTGAACAGAACTTGAATCAAATTGATAAATAAGTCTACTTGAACGAATTGAATTCGAGCTAAAATCGAATCGAACATCAAATGAATTATGTTTTTTTCCGGCCCTAGTAACAACGCATGGACATTATTCTTATCATTTATTAGAAACAAATTAACAATATTACAAAAAAAATTATTGCTCTCTTTTCAAGAACGATTTAGCAATGAAGGTAAAAAAAGGTAACTAAGCCTGATCTTCAAGAGAAGGTTAATGATGAATTAAATAAATTCTAATTGGTTTTATCTTTTTATTTTTTTACTGCTGATTTTTCCTTGAAATAGCAATTCCATCCAAACGAAAGGCGAGTTCAAATCTAAAGAAAATTCTGAAAAAAAAACTGAAAACATTATTTAATTAGCATTTAGCAACAATAGCAAAACAAAATGCAAAAAAAATTAAGAACTATGACCAGCCTCTGGCAGATTTTCCATCCTGCCTGGCACAGTGGCACTTGGTTCTGAAATTGTACCCTTGACCAGCGCAGTAAATGTGGTCCAATTTCTTTCATTCCGGTGTCAATGGGTCGGGTTCGGGTCGGATTATATTATTTTATTATTATTATCGACCTGATCCGATTAAATTCTGATCAAAATTTTTTAATCCATACCCGAGCCGACCGGGTCACGGGTCGACCCGACCCGACCCGTATAAATAATTAAATATTTATTAATTATTTTTATATAATTTTAAACAAATAAATATTAATTAATTTATAATTAATCTTAATTAATATATAATTAGTGTAGATTTAAACTTTAATTAGTACTCAATCATAAAATTACTTCAAAAATCATAATTAATCGGGTCGGATCGGGTTGACCCGAACTGATCCGATTCGGGTCAAAAAAAATTAAACTTATATCCGACCTATTTATTTTCAGATCATGTCGGGTCGGATCGGTTTAACCCGTCAGGTCGGATCGATAATTGACACCGGAATGAAAACACCTACCCAAATAAAAGCCCCAAAACAGAAACTCCTCTGGGTACTATTGTTTTCACTATAAATGTACAATTTGACCGCAACCCTCCCCTGCCCCTCTTATGTAAATCTCCTCTTCATGTCTTCAACCTCCATAAATACTTATAAAATGATGATGTCTGATTGAAAGTGAAACAAACTAAGCAAATTAAAATACAAAAGATAGTCTAATTCAAACAATGATGTCTAATTTGATAATTTTGACAATGATTCTTCAAATATATTTGAAAAAAATCTTAAAAATTAATTGTGCTTCAAATTTTATGTAATTTATGTGTCATTTAATTTTTTCCACTAAATTTAAGTTGTAGTTGGTTTTTTATAATTTGAATAATCTTTAATAAATAAATAGGCTTGTAATGAATGAGACATCTACGGTGAGACTTAAGTCTTATTAACTAATTATTAATTACTTTGAAAACGTAACCAAAAAGTTGTAACTGCGCGAAAAGAAGAATAAGTTGAACGTGTCTATATATTTAGGAAAACACTTAGTGTCCACCTCTCATGCCCACTTATTGTCCACCTCTTTATTTGTCATCCACAATTGTTTATTTGTTATTGAAAAGATATAATTGTTAACTATCAATATTTAAATAGTTTGTATAAGTTTGAGTACAAAATCATTTAAATTTTAATAGTTATCAGTTGTAGGTGCCAACTATGGGTGCCAATTTTGATCCGATCCGACGGGTTAACCTGACCCGACATGATCCAAACCCGACCCGACCTGACACGACCCGAAAATAAATGGGTCGGGTATGGGTTCAATTTTTTTGACCCGAATCGGGTCGGTTTGGGTTCGGGTCAACCCGACCCGACCCAATTGATTATTTTTTTTGAAGTAATTTTATGATTTAGTACTAATTAAAACTTAAATATACACTAATTATATACTAATTAAGATTAATTAATATTTTATTATTTAAAATTATATAAAAATAATTAATAAATAATTAATTATTTTATATGGATCGGATATGCGTCAAGATTTTTTGATCCGAATTTAATCTTATCGGGTTTAGATTGGGTCAAAAATAATAATAAAATAATATAATCCCACCCGACTCGTACTATTGACACCCGTAGTGCCAACTAAAAGGTAATAATTATTTAGATAATATGCATACAATCATTTGGACTGATATTAATTCATTACCGACGCAGCTTTCAACAGGTCATTTAAGTATAATGCCAATAGAGAAAGAGGAATGGTTTGGTGCAAAATTGATCAAGTCTTTATAGTTAGCTTATATGTCGCTGCTTTTTAGGTCCTAAGCTCATTTTTCTTCCACTGATTTTTTTCTTTGTCTATTTGCTCTTTTTTCTTTTTTGGCAGCCGGTTTTGAAAGGTTGGAAGCTACAAAGAATTATCATCTAAGCCTGAAGAGGAGAATAGCTAATTTTACTTTTGTTAAGAAGTAAGGATTTGTGTAGGATTTTGGATGTAACTTTTGAACTGTTTGCAAATAATCCAGTAGTTGTTAAAACATTGCCCTTTGGTACTGTCATCCTATATGATATCGGAGTGTGATACCAACCCAAATTTATATTTTTTTTAACGAAACTGATGGTTAAATACACTTTTTCAAAAAAGAGAGTGGACAGTTGTATAGTTTTAGTTAACAAGTAAATTATTGTAATTCACAAATAAAGGAGTGGACAATGAATGAACAGTAAGAAGGTACGTGGACAATAAAAAACAATCATATATTTAGTCCCGTAACAACTAAAAGTGCAGTGTGTAAAAGATCACAAGCATTACAAGAAATAAACTGAACACGATTAATCTTGGAGTAAGCAAATTAAAGTACAAAGATAGGCTTATTCAAAGAATGATGTCTAATTTGATAATGTTGACAATGATTCTTTCAATATATTCGAAAAAATCTTGAAAAACAATTGTGCATCAAATTTTATGTAATGTTAAATATTTACCACTAAATTTAAGTTGTTGCTGGTTTCGTATAATTTGAATAATCTTTAATATAAATAGATTTGCTAATGAATGAGATCTAAGTCGCCGTACATCCTCCAAAGTGCAATCAGATGAGACTTAAGTCTTATTAACTAATTTTATTTACTTTGAAAATATAACAAAAACCAAAAATGTTGTAACTTGTAAGTGCGCAAAAAGAAGAAAAAAGTCCAAACTGAGACTTAAATCTTACTACCTAATTATTGATTACTTTGAAAACATAATCTATACTATTATATAAAGCATCTAAAAATTAGAGGGTCCATTTTTTATTATGGTAATTTTTTATTATACCCATTTATCCTCAATTAGATGGATAATATTTATTTTTGGTTGATCGAACGTATGTGATCGCGTCCATTGATCCCCTCTTTCTCTCCATTTCTTTCCCTTTTATACTATTATTTTCATAATATTATTTTTTTATTTAGCAACCTTGTACATATTTGGTAATAAATTAATTGTGATAATATATGTTAGAATAATTTACTTTTTTTCCATAAAAATCATAAATCATTAACTCATATTGTGCAAAAATCTCATCCAAGATTAAATATAGTCTTTATTATAGGTTTTTATATACTATTATATAAAGCATCTAAGAATTGGAGGGTCCCATTTTTTATCATAGTAATTTTTTATTATACCTATTTTATCCCTCAATTAGACGGATACTATTTATTTTTGGTTGATCGAACGTATGTGATCGCGTCCATTGATCCCCTCTTTCTCTCCATTTTTTCCCTTATATACTATTATTTCCATAATATTATTTTTTTATTTAGAAACCTTGTACATATTTGGTAAGAAATTAATGATGATAATATATGTTAGAATAATTTACTTTTCTTGCCATAAAAATCATAAATCATTAACTCATATTGTGCAAAAATCTCATTCAAGATGAAATATAGTCTTTATTATAGGTTTTCTCTATAATTTGGTGAATTTATAATTTAATATTAGATAAATATAAATTTTTTTATCTTATAATATTTTAATGTTTAAATAAAAGAGTCTGCTGCAACGCACGGGTATACTATGACAACCAAAAAGGTTGAAACTGTGCAAAAAGAAGAAAAATAAGTTGTACATGTATATATATTTAGGAAAATACTTAGTGCTCATATTTTTGGATTCATATTCGCCGTTATAGATTTTGGTCCATCCAATGAGTTTTTATTGTCTGATTTAGATTGAGGGAGGTGTATTTTTTGAGTAAACTTATTCATCATAGACACACAAACAATTCATAACTTTTGTCAAAAAAAATGACAGCAGATACATTTCCATGCCTCTTAACGTTCATTCATTGTCCACCTCTTTATTTGTCATCTACATAATTCTGCAATCTGAATGCATAGTTTTACTATATAAAATGGGCTTATATCAAATTTTGAAGACAAAAGATTAAACATATAATCACATTTTTTTCTGGTAAGTTATGAAAGATTTGCATTAGAGGAACATTTCTTATTGTTAGATTGGATAATTATGAAACTATTAGAGAAGATTTGTATAAGTAAAGAATTAAGAGATCAAAGAGAGAAAAAATCAAATTGTCAAAATGAATTTTGTTCTTTACACTGATTACTCATCTCTATTTATAGCCTCAGATTACTAATTAATCCAGTCAGTTAACTGCATAAATGACTGACTAACAGCTTAACAGTCTCTAATAATTCTAACTGTCTAATTATGTAAAAATCTTATTAGTCTATCTTACATAATAGACTTTATATTTTCTTTATAAATCAAATCTAAAAAGGAGAGTTTATCTAAGCTTTTCAACATATCAGTAAATGATGGAGATGGTGTCAGATCTGATCAAGCATCACCTCAGAATTAGGCATGAAAAAGCTCGATCAAAGTCCACTTTTCAAGAGTGCTGAAATGTGAAGAAAGACTGATGATGCAATAGTTAGCGAACAAATAGTCTTCAATACTTGATGATGTCGAAATATTTCATACAGAACAAAATCGAAGAGGAAAGGAAAAAATCTATCCCTCACCATCCACTCTCCCGACCATCGCACCATCTCCCAATCTTCGGTACGCGACAATAAAAGCTCCGCCGTAAACCCTAATTCCTACGTCAAACCCCTTCCCAGTCATTTTCTCGACGCAACCTTATCTTTTAACACTCTCACTCAAGATAGGTTGCAAAGTCATCATACTGGATTGTGAGAAATCTAACACTAGATAATGAGCAATGACATTATGCAATGGAGAGCGACACCGGCCAGTATGGGCTCAACACCTTGTAGTATGGCCCTGAAACCGGCTGACATTGACCCTGTGCTAGTCAAAACGTACAAAAATCTCCTAATAAACCACATCTTATTATTTTAACCACATCGATCTCAGTCCTTTTATAAGACATTCAGCTACTTGTTACCCTATTCCCACATGTTTCAACTCCAGCAATCCATTGCCAAACTTCTTCTTAATAAAGAACTGTTTTATCTCCATATACTTGGTTTGATCATGTTGAACCAAATTATTGGTAATATTGATCGCTTACTAACTGTCGCACCATAATTTCATTACAGCTTCCCTATTAAGCCTCAGCTCAGTCAAGAGGGCCATCAGCCAAATTATTTCGGCTACGCCTAATGTTATCATTATGTATTCATCTTTCATTGTTGACCTAGCAACCATCACTGCAAATGAACTTTCTTATTGTTATGGAGCGGGGCCAAGTGCCAGTCTTTCGTCAGCAACTGACTCTAACTTATCTTCTTAATTATATTTCAATTTGTTTATTGTTTTTTTATGAGACCATATCCCCCAATGTACATGCAAAATCCAGTCATGGATTTTCTATCATCAGCATAGCTTGTCCAGTTAGTATCGACGTAGCCGTCAATATTTAAGTGTCCATTTTTCCTGAAAAATAATCTCTTTTCAGGTTTATTCTTCAAGTACCTCAAGATTCTGTATATTACATCTAGATGCCCCTTTTGCGGTTTATGCATGTATCGACTAATCACGCTCACGATAAATATAATATCTGGATTGTTTGGCTCAGATAAATCAGACGACCGATCAGCCTTTGATATTGCTCTCGATCAACTGGTTCTCCTACCTCATCACTCAGATTGAATCTCTAGTCAATCGACGAGACAACTGGTTTACACTTTAACATCATGTCACCTTGAGCAAATCTAGCACATATTTCATTTGGCTCAGAAGAATTTCTCCCGGTCCCTTAGATACCTTGATCCCTAAAAAATACTACAACCTTTCCAAATCCTTAATTTCAAAATTTTTGCCCAATTGCATCTTCAGGTGAGCAATTTGACCCACGTCATCACTGATAATGATCATGTCATCTATATACACAACCAATATTATGGTATGCACCCCCTGTTATTTTTAAAATATTATGTAGTCGACGTTGATTTGGTTTATCTCATATCTAACATCACTCACCTCAGCCTATCAAACTAGGCCTGCGATGATTGTTTTAGCCCATAGAATGATTTTTTTAATCACCTTGCCTGCTGACTCACTACAAGAAAATTCTGATGAAAGTTGCATGTACACTTTCTCTCATAGATATCCATGAAGAAACATATTCTTCACATCTAATTGGTGCAACTCCCAGTCTTTGTTCATAACTTTGGAGATTAACATTCGATCCGTACTTATCTTGCGGACTAGAATAAAGATTTCATCATAATCGATGTCATAGATATGGATGTATCCTTTTATCACCAATCATGTTTTGTATCGCTCCACCTTTCCCTCTGATATCCGCTTGATCGAGAATACTTATTTGCATCATACAACCTTCTTGCCTGATGGTAACAATGAGATCCTAAGTCCTATTCCTTTATAATGTTGCAAGCTCCTCACACATGGCAGCGCCCACTTAGGATCTTTTTAATGCTTCCTACCAACTTTTAGGAATAACAACAAAATCTAGGGATGCAATAAATACTCCATAATTAGGTATGCACTTAGAATAAGAATAAAATATGATTATATCATACTCTTATCGAAACCTAACTAATGAGACTCATAATTGGACGGGAGGTCCTCTTCGGTGTTGTGAGAGTGACAAGTGGAAAGATAGTACCTAATGGTGTGGTAGGTGAATCAAAAGTGAATGATTTCATGACGCGAATTAAGTAAAAATTAAAATTTTTGGTCCATTAAACATCTAGGATCGGTTTATTATTGCTAACCTTTTCTTATTTATTTGCATCACAAATCACAATCACACATATACCTACAAGAGAGATTGTGATACCATATTTATGGTCTTTAACGTAGTTCTATTCCTCTTTAGTTCACCTTGAATTCGAAATAAGAAAATGACGTCGAGTCCGTGCTAGCGTCCCCTTCGTCCGCTCCTAGCTTTATTACCCGTTACTTGATCGATTGCTTAATCATCAATTATTTAGCAAATTTAGAGGAAAAAAGAAAAACTAAGTTGAAAATTATAACCCCATAATGTATGACCAGATATAATATTTATAGACTCCAAATATCAGTTCAAAAACTCATCAAATTCGTACAACAATTAAGACTTGAACTGAATACGAAATGACACATTAATTGTTGACCTTTCAACACTAAAACTGTCATAACTTCCTCTAGAGAACTCCCAACGACCTCAAATCTTCACTGTTGGATTCTACACTCCGAGTGCTATGATTTTCATAGGTCATTTGTCCATATTGATTATCGTTTTCACTTTCAAATTCCAGTTCAAAATAGCCTTAAAATCTGACCCGAATTTGTGGCCATAATTATGATCTCTTCTCTATCTCTTTATTTGTTTAATAAATTATATTGGGTTTTGGGCTTTAAATAAATTTATATCTCATAATAATATTTTCATATTATTATAATACATAAAATTTATATTATACTCATAATATGCACATGTTAATAAATTTATTTTCCTGCTAGAAAGTCATGTTATGTGACATAATATTTTAACAACTCTTATATGTACCTATATTTCATTCAATATGAAATCATGTACATATAAAATATATTAAAATATTTATTCTTATTTTCCATTCAGTTTGTCGATCTATGTCGAGGATCTATATTATGTTGGTAATGAAATAAAATATTTTATTTCATAAACTGTAAGCGGTATTCTAGCTATACATTATAGTTACCCAAATAACAAAGGTGTTTGGCAAACGCTTACAAAACCGATCCTTTTAGTAATGTTATTATTAACATTACTTGTGTCCATTCCTTGTCTTATGATATTATAATTATTATACAAAGTAGGATTGTGTCATCTTTGTATTATAATTATTTCTTGATATCCATTAAGTAAATTATAAAATTATAACTGTATTTCAGTTATATTGGATCCATTTATAATTTTACTTTACCAAGGGGCCCATAAAATATTATTTTTCATTACTAATGAGTGACAATGATACTATTGACATATACCTTTTCCCGACACAAGTTATATATAAAGAACTATTACTTTTATCACTGCTTGTTGCAAATAACTTTTAATAATAATTACGTTATATATTTCTCATGTGAAAAAGATACATGTCTCAATCTTAGAATCAAAGACACGATAAAATATTAATGACACAAACACAATTCATATAATATTTTATCTATTAGGTCTGTTTAATATATCAAATATTTCATATATTCGTGTTATTAAATGATAATTTTTTATCAACATTTACATAACTACAATGTACTTTAATCAACACAATGGTCTTATATGACATATTAGTGTTCCTGCTAATATCTAAGACCTATAAATATTTTAGAGTTATATATTCATCTTATTTAGAGTTATGTTGTTCAAGACCAAGTACATCTTCTTGAACATTGTCTAAATATGAATATTGAACTCATGGAATAAAAATGTTAACAACATTGAATTCATAAATATTAAAGTAATCATCAAAGATAACTTTTAGAACACAAATCTAACAAAAAGTCGGGCAGTCCGAGGCTCGAGATCGTTGGACATTCTCGGCTAATCATCACTTTGTCTCCACCTGAAACTTGACGCCTCCTGAACCTGAGTTCCAGGCTCCCTTCTTCCATACCTCAATCTCCGTGATTAAATCATTGAATTTAGGTCAAATTGAGACCTTTTCTGGTCCATGCTAACTGTTATAAATGATTTTGGGTCTTCACCAAGTGGTACAGAGCTAGTACTGAGTAGTATAAGACCTTCATTGGATAATATGGGGCCGACACTAGGAGGTATGAGCCCCATATTAGATGGTACAGGCCCTACACTAGGTGCTACGTACACTTTGGGCGGTACCGGCCCCACACTGGGAGGTACGAGCCCTATACTAGGCGGCACATGCCCCGTACTAGGTAGTATAGCTGAAATATGGTCTTGAGAAGCTTTGATTATATCATGTTCGGGTTGATTATCACCATATTCCTTTGCTAATCATATGTTATCCAGATCTATTAAGTCACCAAAGGGAGATGTTATCTTTTACATATAATATGATTCTATTTTATGAAAATAAACATCCATGCTCACTATTAGCCTCCGCTCGGTCGGACTCTAGTAGACATATCCCTTCTGATTTGTTCCATAGCCAACAAACACACACTTTCAAGACCCTTGATCAAGTTTCCCTATGGACAGTCTATTATATTTTACAAAGTACACACAACCAAACACCCTTGCCGGTAGTAGTTCCCTTTTTTTTCTTTTTTAACACTTCTAATAGACTGCTCTAGTCTAGGATTATGGTCGACATTCGGTTGATGAGTTGTGTTGTTGTCAATACCGCTTGTTCATATAAGTGTTTAAGAATATTCATCGAAATTATTATATTGCAGGTCACTTTTAGCAGATATCGGTTTTTCCTCCTAATTCATATATTTGATTTCATTGTCTGATCTTAACATCTTCATCACTGTGATGTACTAAGTTTGAACATATTTGTGAAATTTTTTGAAATAGTTTAAGACATCATATTTATTTTTTGTCAAACACACGATAGTGATCCAAGAATAATAATTAATGAATGTAACAAAATATCTATATCCATTGAATGTAGTTAATGGACAAGAATCTCATACATCGGAGTGTACCAAATCAAATATTTCTAAGCTCCTATTTTTTTAGCTAATATAAGAGTTCTTAGTTTTTTTTTCTAAACTCACATCCATCAAAGACCAATTTATTCTTATTTGTCTATTTGTATAACACAAGATACATTTTATTCAGCACACTAAAAGATAAATGTCCTAGCCTCTTATGATATAGCATCGATATTCTCTTTTTCTTTCCTCCTACCAGTATGATCAGTGTTGTATCAGACCCCTCTCAGTCTAAATATCATATTCCATCATACCATATTCTAGTCCCGAGCACCTGACCCATGCCCTTCTCCTTAAATGCCACTTTAAAATGTCAAAATAAACAGTACATTTCAGTTGGGCAATGATAGCACTAATAGAGGGAAGGTTAATAGAAAATTTTAGAACATGTAATATATCTGTTAGGGTTATCATACTGATACAGTTAACACTATCTTTATCAACTATTGAGTGTTCTATACCATCAGCTATTTGGATAGTTTCTGATACAATAAGTTGGGTATAGTTCAAAAATTCACCATGATCATCGATCACATGGCGTGATGCATCCAAATCAATGATTCACTCTGATTTAGTAGTACCTAAGACTGTTAGTGCATGTGATTTAACTTTACCATCAAAATATGACAGTGAAAGAGTCGTCATACCATAATATGGTATCCTCCCTCGTCTGTCATCGACTTCATCATATTCCACATCATCACCTATAATGCTTTTCGATCATGCCATGTGTCTCATTTGTAATCACTAGATGCGCATGATTGCCTAATCTTCTGTCCCTACAGCCTCATTATTGAGCACTAGTCTGATCGTGTGCATTCAAAAGTTTTACTTTCGGTGGTTTGGGATAAGTTTTCTTTAGATAGCCCCGCTCACCATAATTATAACACTATTTAGTCTCATCCTACAGTGATGCATTTTTCGATGCCACCAACGTCGATCGAATATCAGTGCCGCCTTCAGACTCCCCCTACAAATATCACCTCTTTCAAGGATGGGATCTTCGGTTGTTCCAACAATAGTGACATGTTGCTCGTACATCAGTGTCATACCTTGGAGGACATGTATTGTCCTTCACTATAGAAGTGCATCTTGTGGCTTACACTATGAGTCCTGACGGCTAATGTGAGGAGAGAAGTAATCATAGTCTTACCACAATTGCTCCAAGTCAGTGATGTACTCCTGTATTGTCCGATCATATTGGACGGTGGCATGAATTATCATTAGATCTGATACACCTTCAGATTTTTACCATTATCGTCTTAGGTCCTTTTGAGCTTGACCTAGACATTCGACACATGCTTAATCTCATCTACTATACCTGTAATAGTTAGAGCCATTGAATTCAATAGCCAGATGTAGATCAACATGTGAGTAGATTTCCAGTCATCCTTACCGTCAGAAACTTCAGCTGGTTCTACCCTCTCACCACTCAAGTATCCTTCTAGATTCCGATTGGCTAGGGTACAACGCACTATTTTGGACCAGTTCGGTAGGTCCATGGTCCATCCAGCTTTAGATCTACTATGAGAACCTCCACTCATGTGCGTCGTTGATCTCATAGAGCTCTCTTCCTCCACCAACAACCTCATCCAGTGCATTAAGGTTGTTAGGTTAGCAACAACATTAAGTTTTTTTATGATCTCATCCATAAAATGTTACTTGATGATCTCATTCATCGAATTTTAATCCATCTCTATCATCTAATTCTTCAGTAGAGACTCACTCATAGTCCAGTGCACTAAGCTGAATCAAATCTAAGCTTTTGGTATAATCTGTCACCGATCGGACCATATCAACCTCCCTATGCAAATTGAAGCATCGACCAAATCAAAAGCTGCTCTGGCCAATGTATAATGGCTCTAGCTAGGTGGAGAGCTTCGGGTGGTGTGGCTCTGACCGGTATGGCGAAGTCCAATCGATATGGATCTATACTGGGCAATGCGGGGCAAAGAGGTGTGGCTCTAGCTGATGTGGAGCTATGCTGGGCAGTGTCGAGGTAGATAGGTGTGGCTCCAACCAGTAAAGACCAAGAAGATTTGTATAAATGGAGAATTAAGAGATCAAAGAGAGAAAAAAATATCATATTGTCAAAATGAATCTTGTTCTTTATAATGATTATAGATCTCTATTTTATAACCTTAGATTATTAACTAATACAGTCAGTTAACTACATAACTGACTGACTGACAACTTAAGAGTCTCTAACCAAGTCTATCTTGCTTAATGGACCTTATATTTTCTTTATATTTTTAATTGTTAGCAACATTCATAGGGCTGGCAATGTTGGTTCACATGGATGATAAGGATATCCATGTATGTTCTTTGATGATTTTGTGGTGTTGGAAACTTGAAATAATCAAGGACTATGGAAGGGCATAGAAGCAAATAGAAATAAATAAGATAATATTAATTAAAATGTCATTATAGCATGATGTGTCATTTAATATTGAAAATTAATTTATGATTATTAACTTAATTTTATATTGTCAGTCTAATGACAACTTGCATAAAGACATATTTTGATTTTGAATCTAATAATATTGTCGTATTGGTAAGCAGAGATAAAGTATAATATTTTAGATTTTGAAGGCACCCTATAGTTGAAGAGCATCTGTAGGCAGATTATGATTGTGTTGAATGTAATTTTAGAATTTGATATACGTCATCTTTCATTTGTTGAACTTTTGTACATCTTTACTTCCTTTCTATTATCTTAAGATATTTATTAAACTAAATTTTATTTTCTTTTATCATTATAAATGAGCAATGAATTTGTAATTGACCTTGATGTCTGCTAGTAATTTTTCTTGGTGCAGACACCAATGATCAACAAAGTAGTGGAAAGATGGCTAAATTAATTTTTTTGATAATTATTATTTTTATTTCTAATTTTGATGTGTAGGTGTCAATATGATTCCTAAGTGGCTTTATCAGCCATTTTAAGAGCCTGAACACTAAAAATTTATTATTATGGACCATAAAAATTTAGATGAGTTTTTAAAAATTTGCTTCAATTGGCTGTTGAGTAGTTTGTTGCTTGATACTATGATAGATTTTGAATTTAATAATGATTTTAAATGGTTTTTAACCATTATTGAAGAGGGTGTTGAAAAATATTATAAACAACCATTGTTAAATTGTGTCATTAAAATTGTTCTTGAATGACATTTAACAATGGTTCTTAGATAATAATTGTTGTTAAAGGATCCTTTAACAATGATTTTTAACTAATAACAGTTATTAAATGGTTCTTTAGCAATGGTTCTTAGTTAAAAACTATTGTTAAATAAATTTTAACTAATAAATATTGCTAAAGAACCCTTTAACAATGGTTATTAGTTAAAAATCATTATTAAAGGTATATTTTTTTTAAAATTAGCTATAACGTTCTTTAAATATGAAGTCAGATTGACATATGGAGTCAATAATGAATAGAGTCAAATTGATTAGATAATAACAAATGTTATTGTATATTATTTACTCATTTAGTAACTAGTATAAAAAAATATAATTATGCATCCAATAATAAAAAATATTTACTTAATAATACATACATACATCATGCTTGTGTAATAATATGAAAAACTATATAATTTCTAAGAAAAAAATAAAAGTTAAAATTCAAATGCATTTTTTAGCTTGAAGACAAGATGTTTTTTGCTCATTTCGACCCAAATCTGCTTTGGATGTCTGACAAGACAATAAGTACAGGTGCTAACCGTCTGGTCGGATCTTGATCCCGACAGGGTGGTTACCGATCTCAGAGCGGAGTCTATAAATAGAAGACTCAGACCTACTGGTGAAGGGGGATCTCATTTTTGCTATTCACACACTTACACTCTCCATAAATAGATAAGTCTTCTATATACTATACCTATACCGAATACCCTTATCATTTGGTGCTTTCATTGAGAGTAGCTTCCATTTTGGTGTTTATAAAACTATAAGATCGGAATGGTTACTAGCAACTCCACTCTTGACCCCGACGGAAACCCCTCCCCAACTCCATCTGGGTACACACCCCCTCACCAACCTTGAGCCAACAACATGTTGGCACCTTCATGGCTGGGACTAGATCCTAATCTCGGATGCTTCGACCCAAAACCGCAACAACGTACCTCCTCAGAACTAAGCCACAACCTTAGCAACAGCTTCATTCATCTCATCATTTCCCTCACCTTACAACACGCCTCTGTTCCCACCATATTATCCATATCCTCACCCGACAATGTATCTGCAACAACCCTTCATGCCCCACTATCCATACCCCGCTCCACTCACCTTCCCGTTGGCCACGCCCTCAGGGCCAACGGGGGTTGCACAAACCCGAGGAGTCAACCCTGGGACAGCATGTGCTGGAACCTATTCTCATCTAGCCTTATTCCTGAACTCGGGCATGCGGCAATCGTGCAACCACCTTCCTCTGAGGGGCCACTTGCTTCCGAGCTATATGCATTCACATGTCCACCACATTCAGACCTTCCGAGCGTGGGAACCTTTGGAACCCCACAATCCAAATTCACCGACCTGACGATGTTCGTGGTCAACTTCAGGGAACGCTTGAGGTTATTCGGTTATCCCGATGCGGTCCTGTGCCGCTTATTCCCAACGTGCCTAGAAGGACCAGCATGGGATTGGTATGTTTCTCTACCTAAGGGCTCCATCTCTGACTTCGCCACTCTCACCCAAAGGTTCATAGCCCGATTCGAGACTATCAAGAAGCCATAAATCACCTGCGATAGCCTTATATCTATCAAGCAGGGCCCCCAGAACCCACCCGGCAGTATGTCAACAGGTTCATCGAGTCAGCGTACTGGGTGTCTGAGTTCGATGATAAGATATCAATTTTGACTTTGAGGAAAGATTGCTCAAATGCCCCCTGCGATTCGAGGCATGCAAGCACACCTTCCCCACTCTCCGGGAATTCATAACCTTCGTGAATGCCTATGTCCAGGGCAAAAATGACGCTTGTAGTTCGGAGGAGGATAGGAGATAGGTACACCGGACACCTCCGAGACAAAATTACAATGGCCGAAACCATAAGCAACCCCCTCCCGTAGCTTCACCTCCCTCTTCTCGGTATCTCCTTAGTATAAGAGAGTCCCGCCAACCAATATGCAACACGTACCACACATTGAGCAGGCCGAGAGAGGAAATCTTTCGGGAGATCCGTACTGACCCAAATCTCAGGTTTTCGGGCAGATTAGAAGTCTTTGAGATAAAAGACCCGACACGGTTTTGTGAGTTTCACAACAGCAAGGGTCATGACACTCGAGATTGTGTTGCATTAAAGGACGAGCTAGAAAGATTATCTCGGAACAAGAATATGTGGGCATTCATCCAAAAATTTATCACCAACTATGTCCGAAAAAGCGATGTCGGAAGGGCTGAGCCATATGACAACATGCATCCCTAAAACGCCCGAAGACCGGCGAAACCTCAAGGGAAAGGACACCCGTCGGGGAGCAGGCCCATCGTGCTAATTATGTTTGGGAAGAAACCCCCACCATCCATATGACATCTGGCGGAATAGCTTCGGGGGGAGACTCTGACCGTAAACGAAGAAGATATGCTAACAATCTCGGGAAGGCCCAAGTATTCAAGATTGAGAAGCGATTCTTGGGGTTTGACGCACCCATTACTTTCTTCGGTGCCGACTTTGGGACTATCTGCTTCCCACATGATGATGCACTTGTGCTAGCATTGAAGATGAAACTGGTCACCGAAGGATAAGCCGACGGGTAAAAAGGATGCTGGTGGACACAGAGAGTTCCACCGACATCCTTTATAAATTCACTTTTGATCAGCTGGGCCTCACGACAAAGGATCTATCCTCGGCACGAACCCCCTTGATCAGCTTCTCTAGTGACACTCTCTACTCCTTGGGTACGGTCCCCTTGGAGGTACAATTCAGCCGAGGACCCTACACGGTGACTTTGAAGCTAACCTTATTGGTGGTTGAGGCTTCATCGACGTATAATGCCATATTGGAAGAGGGGCCCTGATTTAGTTAGGAGCTATTGTGTCTACCCTGCCTAATGATAAAGTTCCCAACCCCGAATGGAATAGGCAGTGAGCAAGGGGATCAGGAGCTGGCCAGGAGTTATTACTCGGTGGCCGTGCGGGGAGCTTCTCACGTGGTACAAATAGACCAGGAGATGCCCGCCGCTGAATAAGAACTACAATCAATGAAGCCAATTGAGGCTATCGAGCAGTTGGTCTTGGGTGAAGGCCGAAGCGTGAATATCGGGACCCAGCTCCCGGAAGATTAAAAACTCATACAAAGGAGTTCCTGAAAAAGCACGAAATCGTGTTCGCATGGTCAGTGGCCGACATGCTCGGATTGTCTCGACAAGTGGCGGAGCATCGGTTATTGGTGAATCTGAGAACGAAGCCGATGCAATAGCAAAAGAAATGTTTGGGGCTCGAACGCCAAGCAATAGTAAAAGAGGAAGTCAGAAAGTTGCTCAAGGCACTTCATCTGAGAAATAAAGTATTTGGAATGGATAACAAACATAGTCCTGGTCAAAAAGTCTAATGGTAGCTAGCGCATGTGTGTCGATTACACGGACCTTAACAAAACTTGCCCGAAGGATTTCTTTCCTCTACCGAGCATCGATCAGCTGGTAGATTCCACGGTGAGGTTCTAATGCTTGAGCTTCATGGATGCATTTTCTGAATACAACTAAATAAGAATGCTCCAGTCCGACGAGCACAAGATTACCTTTATAACTGACCAAGGGCTATATTATTACAAGGTAATGCCGTTCAAACTAAAAATATAGGGGGAATATATCAAAGAATGGTAAATAATATTTTCCACAAGCAATTGGGGCGGAACATGTAAGCTTATATTGATGATATGGTGGTAAAAATCTCGTCGGCATCGGATCACCTGCAAGACCTCGGAGGCCTTCGGGGTCATGAAAGCTATGAACATGAAGCTCAACCCTACAAAAAGCTTCTTCGGCTTGTCGGGAGGAAAGTCTTTGGGCTTTATAGTGTCTGAGCGCGACATCAAGATCCACTCGTCAAAATGTCAGGCCATAACCATCATGCAACCGCCGAAAACAGCCAAGGAGGTATATATCTTAATGGGACACGTGGCAGCCCTGACAAGGTTCATTGCCAGATTAGGAGATGCGTGCCTCCCCTTTTTTAAAACATTAAAATAAACAAGGAAGTTTCACTGGGATGAAGAATGTGATAGAGCATTTGTTAGGTTGAAAGAGTACTTATCCAAGCCGCCCATAATGAGTAAGTCAAAGGCGGAGGAGATTTTGTTCTATATTTAGCCGCCACCGAAGGGGCAGTAAGCGCAGCTCTCGTTCAGGAGGAGAAATAAGGGCAACGACCGATATATTACGTATCTCGTATCCTCCGGGACGTCGAAACCCAGTATCCGCCCATTGAGAAGCTGGCGTTCGCTTTAAATTTTGGCATTCCAAAAATTCCGACCATACTTTCAAACACATTCCATAAGGGTGTTGACGTAAGAGCCACTAAAGAAAGCCCTAGGATGCTTTGATACTTCGGGGCGATTATTGAAATGGGTCGTAGAATTATCAAAGTTCGATGTCACCTTTCATCCCCGTCCAGCCTTAAAGTCACAAAGTGCTTTCCGACTTCATAACAGAAAGCTCAATCCCTATAACATCCACGAGATCGGAGGTGGATGATCGGTGGTTAGTGTATGTGAATGGGACAACCTCTTATAAGGGTTCGGGAATCGGAGTAACAATGATCGGGCCCCAAGGTGAGACAGTAAATTATGCTCTACAACTCTTATTTATGGCTTCGAATAATATAACGGAGTACGAGACGTTGCTTGTCGGTTTACGCTTCGTCAAAGGAGTAGGTGCACAAGAGTGGTGGTTTATAACGACTCCCAGCTGGAAGTAAACCAGATCTCGGGCATTTATGAGACTAAGGACGGAAAGATAAAAAAATATTTGGAGGAACTACAATGGATGTGCGCTGAATTTGAGAAAGCCGAGATACTACACATCCCGAGAACACAAAATCAAAAAGCTGACGCAATATCTAAGCTAGCTGTAGGGGGATTTAGACAAGGACCGACCAGTATGGTGTTGGAAATCTCGAGGCCGAGTGTGGATGTGGAATATGTGGAACAGTTCCAGATAAATATCGGGAGCGAATGGTATGCCCCGATATGGGATTTTTTGACCCGAGAGTATTTACCACAAGATACAACACGAGCAAGAAGTATCCGCCGACAAGTGGCCAGGTATGTAGAATCTAATGGGGTGTTATTTCATAGGGGATTCACATGCCCATAACAATAGTGCTTGTCGGGACAGCAGACACAATTTGCTCTGCGAGAGGTGCATGAAAGTATTTATGGTAGCCATTAGGGGGCAAGAACATTGGCGCACCGCGTCCTTCGGGCGAGGTACTTTTGGCCCACATTGTTAAATGATGCCGAAGACATGGTGAAGAGATATGCTACTTGTCAATTCTAAATCAACCAATCCCACATACCCAGGGCTCCAATGAAGAGTATCTCCAGCCCATGACCTTTCGACAAATAAGGAATAGACCTTGTCGGACCGTTTATCCCCGTGAAAGGACAGGTGAAGTTTTTAGTAGTGGCCGTCGATTACTTCCAAATGGGTAGAAGCTCGATCGCTTGCAGCCATCACCACAGCTCGGATTATAGACTTTGTGAAAAGACAAATTCTATGTTGTTTCAGGATCCCATCAGTCATAGTCTCCGACAACGGGTTATAATTTTGCTCTCGGGAATTCCAGCAATGGTGTAGTGACAGAGAGATCAAAAACCAATATGCATCAGTAGCACATACGTAAAGTAATGGGTAAGTAGAGGTCACAAACCAAACTATAGTGGACGGACTGAGGAAAAAGTTGGAGGAAGTACTATGGGCTTATCGGTTTACTCCCAGGGCGGAAATAAATGTTTCTCCTTACGAGCTAGCGTACGACATGGAAGCTGTCACCCCGGTGGAAACATTGTAGCAATCTCCCCGGGTGATGATGTACGAGGAGGCCGAAAATATCAAAGAAAAAAGTGTGGCCGTGGAGTTGGTGCAAGAGAAAAGGAGCGAGGCCCTAAGGAGGATGGTGGAATACCAGCGTAGAATGAGGCTCGCATTTGATTAGTGGGTTTGCTTGATGCATTTTCAGCCGGGAGATCTTGTCCTTCGGCGCGTGGAGGCTACGGGCAAAAAAGTTGACAAGCTGGACCCCAAGTAAGAAGAGCTTTTACGGGTAGTCAGAGATTTTGATGGTAGGGCTTTCAATTTGGAAACCACCGAAGGAGACCCATTCCCCGAGCTTGGAATATGGAGCATCTCCGTCGCTTTTATGTTTAGTCATTAAAGAATTATATTTTTGATTCTTTATATGTTTTCCTTTTCTTTTTAGAAAGCTGTGTATTTATGTAATTCTACAAATTATATTTATGTAATTCTTTTTAGAAAGTTATGTACTGGCTAAGGCGTCTGTGCGAATGTCTACCACTTTTCATATTTTATTATTTTTTAATATTGTATGATGCCTAATTTTCGATGTGGAAAAAGATAAGCTTTTCGATGCCTAAAAGGACAAGCTTTTCGATGCCGAAAAGGATAAGTTTTTTATGCTGAAAAGAACAAACTTTTCGATGTCGAAAATGATAAGATTTTCGATGCCGAAAAGAACAAGTTTTTCGAGGCCGAAAAGGACAAGCCTTTCGACGTTGAAAAGAATAAGATCCTCGAAATAGTAAAATATAATAACTTAGACATTATGATGAACGAAACTATCATAATTGCATAGCATGTTACATAGGACAAGTCGTAAAACCAGCGCAAAAAAAAAAGAAAGTATCTCAACACAGCACAATATGACACAAGTTGTAAAATAAAGATTACATTAATCTCAGTAAAATGTTTACATATCACCCGACCAGGTCGAGTCAAAAAAAGAGAAAAAAGGCTCAACAGTCTTTAGGCCAGCTTGCCTCCCTCTTCCTCGGCGCCAGTATGCCCCTCATCTTCCTCTTCATCTTCAGGTAACCAGGGAGTTTTAGGCGGCATGCTCCCCAGCTCAGGAAGGATCTCGGGGACCGAGAGAGCCGTCCCATCATTAGAAACAAGTTGGTCGACTTCCCGATCCCATTTACATTCAGCTAAGGAAGGCGGCTTCACCACCGTCTCATGCATGTCGAACTCCTCCGGTTTGAAGGGGAAGAACTCAAAGACATGTGACAAGATAGTGTGGAGTTGGTCGAGCATAGCCGGCTTCGTCATGTTCAAAGCCACAACTTAAAAAGCGGTAGAAGAGAGGAAGTTGGGATGATCTTCGACGAAGCCTCTCGAAGAGCGATGAGCTCTTCCTTCAGCATCGGGACTTCTCTCGCGTCCCTCCTCAGCTTCTCCAGGTCGGCTTTGTTTGCGAAGAGGGTGGCCAACTGCGCTTCTAGGTCGGCAATGGTTTTGGCATGACCCTCCTTCTCTTTCTCTAAGTCCTCCCTCTCCTATCGAAGAACTTCCCGCTCCGCCTCCAACCGGGCCCGCTCGGTTGTAATTTGTCGAACCACGCTGGGGGGAACCTCGGCGCCACCCGCCAAGGCTGTCGAATCTTGCATCTCGGTGAGCACATTTACTGCCTCGATCCCGGCGGTGTAAATGCATCGCACACAATGCGCCAGCGTGACTTCGACCAGCTCGGTGTTGTACTCACGGCTCAAGACGAGGGGCAGGTGAGTTCGAATAACTGTTGTGCATAGGCCCCGTACCCCCAAGGAGGATCACCTTGGTCCCAAGTCTGCACCAACTTCATCGTCTTCATAAGAGCGACAAGATTTTGCACGCTCTCGGTGCGCTGGTGATCTTCCCCCGTCTCGCCTTCCTCATTTTGAGGAGCTTTCTTCTTAACCGGGGGGCGCTTCGAGAAGGAGTACGGGCTTTTTCATTTTTGGGGAGGAGGAGGAGACGTCGGCCTCAGAGCGGTGATGACAAGAGCCTCGGCGATTACCAGGGATGTTGTGGAATCAGTATCCTTGGTCGCCGGGGAGGAGACACCATGCGGGCCCTCTTCGACTTCTTAGGGCCGGCACTCAAAGTGGCAGCCCGCTTCTTGAAGATGACAACTTTTTCCTTCAAGTCCTTCAAGCTTTGTCCTCAGAAGGTTAGCCCGATGGGTTTTAGAGGATTCATCCTTGCAAAGAAAATAACACAAGTTAGATGGAATTACAACGACAAGAGAATAATGAAATAATGCATTAAGTCATGGTTATGGAAATGACCAGCAATAATTTATCCAATCTTATCTACTATTATTTTTTCCTCCTGAGCCAACTCCCTCCGCCCGGGAAGCTCGACGGATATAGTTCCAACGGTCCGGGACTACCTGTCTCCAAGATTGATCGACTTCAACCGAGGGAAGGAAGAAGAAACCTTGGTTCTAGTTATCCAACTTGTTAATGGTACTGAAGGGGTTTTTATCCCGTTTCTTGGTTAATGGTATTGAATACCAGGGTTTTTATCTTCGGAACTTGTTAATGGTATTGAAGCCCATGAATTGGTAGTAGTGAAAGAAGAGGGACAAGGTCAGATTCCTGAAAGGGCATTGTCAAAAACTGACCGGTAGTCATGAAAAAGCTCCTCGAAGGAGTTGAGGTGACACCAAGCGATTTCGGTCAGCTGGCTCGAGGCAACCCGTAGGGTGGATAAGACCTCCAGAATGAAGTTACTAAAGGGAAGCTGCACCCTCCATCTTCCTGAATAACTATAGAACCCCATCCCCTTGTCGGTGAAATATGCTCGATCGGTGGGGTTAAGGGATACAAGGCGACCGCTTACCCCTAAATACTCCTCGAGTTCATATTTCTTTGGGTCATCGCAAAGTTTAGGGTTGGGCTCTATCTGGTTCACGACGTCCAAGGAGACGACGTAGGTTTTGGTGGCAGCTTCCTAAAGAGTCACTCGAAAATCTTCCCGCTAAGAGAAAAGCAGGTTAATAGATTTTTCCGACCCCACGACCACTTTGGGATTCTCAGCTCTGGAGACCCCTTTCTTCGAGGAAGTGGCTAGGATCTTCTCCTTCCCCTTTACCTTGGTTGAAGGGGCCGCTTCCCGATCGGAATGAGTTAGATTGATACGTCCCGAGGTCATATTTCTGACAAAATCTACATAAAGTGAAGTATAAGGTATGGAAGAAATGCTCTCGAACTACCCTCGGCTACTATC
This sequence comes from Schoenoplectus tabernaemontani, assembly GCA_037127355.1. NCBI lineage: Eukaryota > Viridiplantae > Streptophyta > Magnoliopsida > Poales > Cyperaceae > Schoenoplectus > Schoenoplectus tabernaemontani. Next base: position 10,675,846 of record CM073741.1, on the reverse strand, counting down.
ATATCCCAAGAAATCCCATCAAAAGAAAGACTAGTGCTCTCAATATTTTATGAACTATTTAGTGAAGGTTCGTATGAATCATCCCCCGAAGATGAGCTTCTCGTTTCCAAGAAGCTCAGTTCCGGAGAAGACACATACGATTGGGCGGTCAATCTAAACTTATTAGGAAAGACAGGGGCATCACTACTAGATCCACTACTTTCAGGATGGTTATGGGATTCACCGATCGGACAAGATTTCACCGATGTGTCCATGATGTGTCCCTACGGGTAAAACACGATTCGAGAAAAGGAACAACATCAATAACCACCCTAATAGTTTCCTAATCGGGTTCACCATGACTAAAAGGGACCTGAGCATAAATTGCTACTCTACCACAAGGATTTTATAGTTTTTACAGATAGCTAAAATGAAATTTAAGGCACACTACACAAGTTATATACAAATCAAGTTAGAATTTTCTAAATCAACATGCGCATCATGTATAATTTAAAAAGAAGATAACTTAAGGAGTAATAACGAAAATCTAGAGCTGGTAGGTTTTATACAACAATGGCACACAAGTGCAATGGACAGAAAGGAGAAAAAGGAAGGAAGAACAAATAAAATAGGAGAAACACTAAGAGAAAGGTTAATGACAGTACCTGATTGTTGAAGAAGGTGATGGAAAGAAGAAGCTGGTGAGTGCTTGGAGTAGTAAGGAAGGTAGCGAATGCTTGGAGTAGCTTGGGAAAAGCTTAAAGAAGAGGATAAGTGTGAGTAAGAAGAAGAAGAAAGGGGACGACAGAGGAACTTATATAGGGAGAAGGGAGAGAAGCAGAAGCGTCGGGGATCGAAATGTGAGGATTCAAAACAGGCAAGGGAAAAAGCATTAATTTACACAAGAGGAGTACGAATAGGAGGGAGATATGGTAAAGATGAGGGGGGCAAAGAGCAAAAAGGCCTATGGAATTATGCGCCCAGTGAGATCTCCAGTTACTTTATCGGAATGGAGAAGAACTCCAACCGTCGCGTCTAATGGGTTCTGAGAGGCGAAAGGACACTGACACATGGGACAGACTGGCGGCTAGAGAAGATGGATTCTCGGGAAAGGGAACAACGGCCGAAGCACATCGACCATTCCCGAGGGCTCCAATCCCGGCTTCGTTAGAAATTTCAAACCTCGACCATTCCCGAGGGCTCCAGTCCCATCGGGCATGAAGGTTTCAGCATATCCAGTTACCACCCGAGGAATTATTTCAGCCCACCGAAGACAATTAGCTTACCCTCCATTGATCACGGAGGCTAAACTCGAGGGCTAATGATACGGCCCAATATGTTTGGGCCTCATTTCGGCCCAAATCTGCTTCAGATGTCTGACAAGACAGCAAGTACATGCGCTAACCATCTGGTCGGATCTCGGTCCCGACAGGATGGTTACCGGTCTCAGAGGGAAGCTTATAAATAGAAACCCAGACCTACTGGGAAAGGGATCTCACTTTCGCTATTCACACACTTACACTCTACATAGATAGATAAGTCTCTGGTATACTATACCTATACCGAAGACCCTTATCAGACGGTAATGACATAAGCAGTTAACCATATAGATCTTGTGATAAGATTTTTGTGGCTGCGTAGCACGTCTCAATCGGAGTTTTCTATTAAAAATTATAACGACAGTTTAAAATTGAAATAGTCAGATTTCATTTTTATTTCTTTTGTCTCTCTTCTTTCTTTATTCTCTCTCTCATCTCTTTTTTATATATAAAAAATAGATAAAAGGAGCGGAGAATCAACAATAAGGGTGCGGACAATAAGCAGCAGTCATATAAAAGTGCAGTGTGAAAAAGATCACTGGCATTACAATTACAGAAAAAAAAAACTGAACACAAATTAATTTTTCGACTATCAGAAGTCGTATAGACGTACAGTTAACAAGCCTTTCACCTTATTAACTATTTACCCGAACCACACAAAAAAAAAAGTAAAATTTTTAAAAAAAAAGTACAAAAGCGTAAAATAACGCGCGTGCGTGAATGCATCCCTTTGGGAGACCCAACTAATACATTAATTAGGCGCTACCATTCATTTTTAATATAGTACTATTCATCATCAACGCCAGTCAACGGCGCCTGACTTGTTACTCAGCGCCCATTGCTCACCCCCATTGCACCCATCTTGTTTGCGCCTTCTTTTATCACCACCACCTCCGCCAACCCCATCTCTTCTTTGTTTCTTCTCGCCTCTATCTGTCTCTGTGTTGATTTGTAGTATATTGCGTATAGCAAAAGCTGCGCTGTCGCTAGGGCCACTCCAAGCCCATTTGGTATCTGTCAAATTAACAAATTTTCAAGTTTAATTTTACATTAATCCATCAGATAATTGACTGCTCAATTTAATTATGAAAGTACAAATGGTAGCTGAACTGAATTTTGTTAATTACATTGAATAAATAATTGTCGTTTTGTTCTTTTGTTTGTTGGTAATGGAATTAATTAATGAGGTCTAGATACTGGTATTCTTCTATACACAAATTAAATTATTTTCTTTCTATTTCTATGAGCAAAGTTGCCACGTATAGGGAAACAGGGAAATAAATTTGGACGCATATTTGAACAAAAAATTGGACTCATATAGAGAAAGAACTAAAGATCAGAAACAGAAACAGGTTTGTGACCACAGAGACACCGACGTGACCTCAAACATCTAATTTTGCTGACGGTGAGAAACGGACTTAAATTAGTAGAGAACAAAATAACATTGAAGTACCCAAACAGTGGATATATGTGCATTTAAAACGGCAGTTGTGGCATCTATCCACCAAGAGGGTAAATTGCTTCTGTACCCTTTCTGATTTTGAAAATTATTTTGTTTTGCAAATGATTTCATTATAATTAATGGAGCACTGCTGAGTATTGACTTAAGTTTGAGTGCAGGATTAGTTGATTGCTCGTTTTCTGATATAGACAAGTAACTAATACTTATATATGACAACCGTGATGGGAGTATGAGTCATCCACAAAGTTTTTACTTCGTTTTTATAAGTTGGTCACAGGAAGTATGACACTTTGTGGGGTTGTGTTTGCAATAGCAACAGTTCATTTTTATTCCTTTTATTTTGGAGGAGAAAGTAAAAGTTAACGACAAATATTAGTGATGAAGAATGTTTGCACTACTACAGAAAAAAAACTTTTGTAGCCCTATTTAATAGCAGTATAATAAAACAGCTATAAAAGACTTTAATAGCGGTTGTTTAATAGCAACCGCTATTAGCCACTATTAAAGGTTGACCTTTAATAGCGGTTGTTCATTAGCAACCGCTATAAAAGGGGTCCTGCGAATATGCACCACTGTCCACGGATCGCCAATATATTTTTTAATCTACAGTGTCCATTTTAATCGATCCAACGTTCAGAAATCACTTAAAAAATTCCTACGATTCATCCCTCTCTTACCTATATATACCACTCTTCACCCCCCATTCATCTCTCATTTTCTCTTCATCTTCCCAATTTCTCAAAATTCAAACACAAAATATCAAACAAAAAGTTCAAGATTTAAAAAAAAATAGGATAGATTTTTTGTTTTGTTCTTTTTAAATTTATTTATTTATTCTTTCTTTTTAATTTTCTGTTCAAATTTTGTATTCAAATTTCAAACTCAAATTATTTTTTTTCAAATTTTAAATTCAAATTATTTTTCTATTTTAAATTTTATATTCAAATTGTGATCAAATTTAAAACTCAAATTATTTTTATGTTCTAAATTTTCTATTCAAATTATTTTCGATTCTAAATTTTTTGTTCAAATTAGTTTTCAAATTTTGAATTTAAAATTTGTGTTTCAGAATGAAAAAATAAAAATTAAAAGTTTACGGATGTGACAGCTATCACATCTGTCGGTATTTTTTTTAAATTCGGCACAACCCTTTAATAACGGTTGTTATATAACAACCGCTATAATAACCTCTTTTCGTATTCCCCTTTAATAGCGGATCTTATAAATCATTTTATAGCACTCCTGTTGCAGCCCCTAATCCGCTATAAAATCCAGTTTTTAACCGCTATAATAGTCGTGGTGGCACTAGATGTCAAGCTAACATCGCAAAGATATAATGTGCCACGTGGACAAAGATATAGAGAGAGAAAGAGGAAAAGAGATGCTATGTGAATTGCGACAACTCACAATGATGTAGAGGTCAAAACGGATTAGTGCATAAGCTGTCCAACAAACGCCATTAAAGAAAGCAGCAATGGAGAGAAAGAGAGGCATGTACTCCACACTTTTTGTTTGTATCACCATTTTCTGCAAAAGGAGAAAAAACAAACATATTGGAATAAATAAATAAATAAATGTTTCAATTCTAGCCAAAAAATTCATTGGGTCCTTCATAAAGAATGTTTACTGATTTTGAATAGTAGAGATACAATACATGAAAAGGGGCTGAACTAACTGGCCAGCTTACACGTGCACATGTTCCTTTCTAACTAATTAATGAATTAATTAATTGACACTTCAATTGGCGTCTTAAACAACCCGGCCCCAACAAAAGCAGCATAGAATTACTAAAAGATTAAAGTAGTATGAGTAGGATTTGCATGATAATTCCGGCTTTTCTCCCACGATGGTCTCATATTTTTTCCGGAAAAATGATTACCATCAAATATAATAATCACAAAAATGACATCCATAACTAATGTTTTTGCATATATTACTTATTTTTAATGCAAAATATGATCTGCCAAAACTTGAAGTACAAAAAAGTATGTTATTGTTACTTGAAGTTTTAGTCATCATCGCCGAACCTGTTTTTGTGATTAAATTAATGCTAAAAGCAAAACTGATGACTCATGAACACCATGAATAAAAAGATCTCAGTTGTATGGATTTAAAAGTTTGTGTGCTTTTAGGAGAGTATTAATTCCACGTACGTACCATGACAGAGAGAGGCGCAGCATACATTATGATACAAAGCACCACACAAATTATGCCCACAATCATCGACCGACGCTCGTGGGTATGTGCAAGCGTCATGACGAGCAACGAGATGACAGCTACAAAAACGATCGATGCAACAAACATGAGGAACACTTGCAACCTCTTCCTCCCTTCAGAGTTGTATATGAAGAGGGCAATGTAAGAGATCTCGATTAGCATGCCAGCGCCATTGATGGTTACAACGAGAATGCTGTGCGGGTGCACGATGGGGAGACCATACAGCACCCACATCATGCAGTTGAGTAGAGTAGCAATGTACGGAATTGGAGAGAATTGCTCCACTGATCCTTTTTTCCATATCCTACAGAAGGTTGGCCTGTTCAAAAAGAAAGGAAAAACAACAAAAATATGAATAAATTAATAGTGTTTTTTTCTGTTAATTTGGTGACTAGTAGTCCAAGGGAATTGGCAAAAGAGATGAATATGAGAATTTTCTTACACTGGCGATAAGAACAGCACTAGTGCAATTGCATTTCCTGCAAAATAACACAAACTTGTGAAAAAAGAACGTTGGAGAAGTACGGAAGCATATTTTGCAAAAAAATACGATATTTAAGGATATTATGTAAAAAAAATTGGGATTATAAAGGGCTTTGTTGTTTTTGTTGTATGTAAGAAGTTTGCAAAATTAGTACTGGTTTAAGTTCATGGAGTTTTGTGATTAATTTTATTGGGTTATCACACCTATGTCCCTACTCACCGGAAAATGGTCTTGCCAACAAATTGTCAGTAGGAACTCGTTCTCTTTTTTTCTTCATTTTGAAATATGGAGAAAAAATAACATAAATAATAAACATCACTTTACAGTACATGCACTTGTATGGTATGAATGATATCTATCATGCAATATTAATTTATGCATGTACCCACCTAACACACCAATGGCAGTCCGAATTACATCAGGAGAAACCATGACTATAAACTGAGAGAGAGAAAGAGAATCGCTGGAGATTTATCTAGAGAGAGAGAGATGCAGTGTCTGATCTTAATTTGATGAGAGCATGATTTCAACCAGCAAGGAAGAGCTGCTTTATATAGAGAATGAGGCCGAGATGCTCACTCCGTTTGTATGTTTATCCATGTGGGATGTGGCTTTTTGGTATTTTGTTTTTCTTTTTTTTTTTAAGTTGCAATGTGGTGTTTTCAGTTATTTTAATATTTTATTTTGGGTGCATAACGGATTAGTTGCGGCTATAATTCCAGCCCATTTTTTCCAATCTACTAAGAGGGGCTACGTGGTAGCCAGCTGGGGTCCAGATCAACTTTTAGAACAGATAGATAAGAAGGAATACCAATTTCAAATAAATATATTATAATAATTATAGTGTACATTTTCTAGAAATAACTGTTAGTATAGGACAAAATAGCTTATGATGAGAGCTGCTACATAATTCAAATCTGCAAAATCTAATGGATTTTCTTTTTGGTTTGACTTTCTGTATAGTTAGTATATCAGTATTACGAGACCTGAACCAATCAACCAAATGGTGTATCAGGTTTACATGCATTATACTTATACAGCTTATAAAATGGGTGCATATATAGTTACATACACGATGAAACATAATTAAATCAGCAATTATCTGCAAAATATCGAACAGATGAGTACTAAATTGTAACTGAATGTAATGAGAATTTGCATTGGAACATTATATATACATATACAGCTTATAAAATGGGTGCACCGTGCACATATACACAATGAAACACAATAGAATGCGCAATCATAATTGAATCAGCAATCATGATCTGCAAAATAATATTGGTACGTACGTCGGCTGTGTATTTTATTATTTAAAGTGTGATATGGCCCATGTTAGTATTTAGAATGATTATATGTGCAAATTTTGTCGCAATTAAAATTTTATATATACTTTTGATTTTTTTTTGGGGGTTTTCATTTAGAATAAGAAAAACTATGAATAATCGCGCATATTATTTAATCAACGGATTTTCTCGATATTCAAAAAATATGAAAAAAATGAAATTTCAATCTCGACTAGATATACATTAAATGTTTCAGATCGATTGTTTGCGTTTCGAAAATACGACTAATTATGATCTACACCCGAAGTTCAGAACATAATGTAAATTGCTCTTCATACATACATCTCATGTCTGTATGGTCTTTTTTCAAAATTACTTTCTGAATGAAATTTACTGGGTTATTTGGTTTCCTGGTGGTTATCAATTCGCTTGGAATATAGAAATACAAGAAATCATTTGAGAAAAAGCAAAAGGAAATAATAGGATTTTCCGATTTTGCCTCTATCCTGATCAAATTAATGGTGTGGATAGGAAGCAGCTTGAACGGAATAAGATGAAAATTAAATGATATTTGATCGGGCACTGCGTTCAAGAATTTCTCGGAGCCCTAGTTTTAGACTTTTAGACCCATTACGGCTTGGTCGTTCTCTATGACCCTGTGTCTCTATCCAAAAAGAAAATAAAAATAAAAATAAAAATAAAATAAATAAGAAAAAAAATGAGCTAGTACTAGTAGCCTGGTAGTTTCTAAGCTGCCTGTTCTTCTGGGGCAAATCTGTGTTGATTTTGCTGGAATTCCCAGTGTAATTATTCTCGGAACAGGAAAGACAGTTTAGTACTTTGGAAAAGCATTACCAAAATTTATTTCCCTCAGAAAAGACAGTTTGGGTTTTTATCTCTGATGGTTTTTCTTAATTTATGCTTTGCATAATTTATCAATTTTTGTAAGCCTTGCTTTGTAAGATAATTAGAAGCGGGATTGAGCTATTCAAGAGTCCAGAACAACAAGCAGTTCATTTTTTTCGACAATATGAAAATTAAATTTGAGGAAATTTGAGGGACTTTTCTAGTACAGGTTTTGTCTACACTCACGGTGGTACCCGAATTTGTTGGTACCGATCTATTACAGATGTTGGTAATGATTTTATAAAAAAAATTACTCGGTTTCTGTAATCTTTTGTGTGTAACTGTTGATCACAATCTTTTAAAATCATCTATATTCTAAAATAAGAAGAATTAAACAAGAGATCGAATGAATATAAAAAATTTGGATTAATTTTTGACACACCTGTAAATTTTGGTACTCATGTGAATAAGAAAAACTGTCATAAATAAAAGTTTGTTAGTACGACAGTTAATTAGTATTATAATCATGTGTATAATATATCGAGAACACTGATCACATCATTACATCAGAATTATGAAAAAGCAAAATCATATTGTCTAAAAAGGTAAAAGATGTTATTACTTGTATAGATCTGTATCACAAGACATTAATAAGTTGCTCATAAATAAAAAATGTATGAAAATTTATGAACTGAAGGAAGAAAGGTACAGGGTCCAGTGTGGTCCAGTGGTCCCCTAAAAAGCTCCGCCCTTTTAAACACAGTAATATCAATGTCATCAAGCATTTTGTACCGAAAAGCATCAATGTACGACTGTCTACTTCAGCAAAGGCCACAGAAAAACTGGAAAGATGCTGAGGACTGGACCCCTCCATTGGCCGTCAGTCGGTGGAAGTTAGGTTTGTATGATTGTATCACTCGTAAGTCGTAAGTGGTATATAAGGATTCCAAAAAACGAAACCTTCCTATTTTGTGTTCCATTGGGATGATAATATTTCTAGATATATATATCGTCAAATCGTCAAACTTTTATTGCAGTGTTGCCTCGGACGGATTGCCGTGCTGCCAAAAATATCGTTGCCACCATTTATTTTGTATCCATCCGACACTCTCAAGTGTCTCTTATCTGTGTTCCACCCTTCGGCAACTCAATTCGATGCACAGCTCTCACCTTTCTCTCCTGAAAATAAGAAGAAGACAAGTAAAGTGTTATGTAATAGATTTGTTTTTCTTTACTTCTTTTTAGGGAAAAATCATGTGCTGGTTGCTACTAGACCCATGCATCAGCATGCAGCAATATATCCATCTCTCTCGCTTATTCCAATACTGTTAATTATTGCATCCCAGTTTAATTACTACGTACCTTGTTTGTCAGAATTTGTTTATCTCATCACTTTTGTATATTTAATTCAATTATATATGATTATTAACGTAACTGCACAAACAGGGACATCCGAACATGGGTCAAAAAAAAGGTCAAAAGTCAAAACAGATAGAGATAGACTATGCATGCTTTTAATTGGCGGAAAGGGTACAAAAGATCATTCAATATTTGAGCAACTCTTCTTTACCGTCCGATCTAGTACTGTAGAAAAGGAATAATCATGGGCTGTTTGAATTGTGATCTAACCCACAAAATATTTCTTTTTCCTGGTTTATCATGTTGCATTAATAAGTAAAATACTAATTAATATACTAATATATGTGTCCTGGTGGAATACGGAAGCTATCCATGAACCTTCCCTTTCTTTTTCTAAAGATAGATCATCGTAGAGGATAATCAAGATATGATAGTATACTACATGTTTGACTGGTACCTACGTGTAATTCTTTATCTTTTTTGAGGACCTCACGTGATTAGATTTCTCAGATAATTTTTGTGTTTCCATGGCTTTTGCTTTTAACATCACGGCTATAGCTAGGCTAATCATTCTTCACCTCCTGTACGTAATATATGGAGTTAGGAATGACAGGTACGTAGAATCATCTTACGTAACCAAATGCAAACATGTGTAATAAATGATGATTGTAATCATGGCAGCTGTTGGAACAATTGGTTTTGATGATGAACTCTTTTTTATTAAAAAGAACTTAAATATTACAATGGTATATGCTTGACTTATATAGTCCTGAGAAAAAAATAATTCTAACAGTATCAAACTACTGTATCAACAGATAAATTGTCTAAAAGAGAAAATAAAAGAAAGGGTGAGATGATAATCTTTTTTTATTAAATAATTAGAAGATTAGTGCTCTTCTTTCTTTAATTAGCCGATGATGAAATTAATCCTCACGGATTTGAGACTAATTCCATAATTATCCTTCTAATTTTATTTACTATTCACAACACTCCCCCTCAAGTTAGGGGTATAAATGTCAATTATTCCCAACTTGTGAGAATTTCCGTTAAATAGCCTCAGGTCCAATCCTTTTGAGAAAATATCGGCCAATTGATTTCCGCTCTTCACATATGGAGTTCTAATTTCATTCAATTGAAACTTCTCTTGAATGAAGTGTCAATCCACCTCAATGTGTTTTGTTCGCTCGTGAAAGACGGTATTCAATGCAATATATCTTGTGGTTTAATTATCGCAAAATATTTTCATTGAACCTCATATTTTGATGCCAATGTCCGCGATAAGTTGTTTGACCCAAATTAATTCACTCGCGGTAGATGTCATGGCTCAGTATTCCGCTTCGACACTTGACCGAGCCACAATATTTTATTTCTTGCTTTTCCATATGGTTAAATTTCCGCCTACAAATATGCAAAAATCGGTAGTTAATTTTCGATCAAAGCTCTCAGCCCAATTTGCATCGGAATAGCCACACACATCATTAGAATTGTTATTTATTATTAAAATTTCTTTTCTGGGAGTACCTTTTAAATATCTTAAAATCCTTTATATGACATTTAGGTGCATTGTTCGGGGTGCATGCATAAATTTACTAATTTGACTCACGAAAAAGAAAATGTCTGGTCGTGTACTACCGTTAGGTAAATCAAAAACCCTAAATTTTTTATATCGAAATTTTCTTTCAATTTTATTTTTATTTTTTTAATTTCTTCCAAATTGTTACCCATAATTATAATATCATCAACATATACTAAAATAATGGTAATCCAATTATCACTTCTTTTTGAAAATAATGAATGATCGGCGCTACTAATTTGAAAATTATAAGAAATTAAATAAGAGCTTAATTTTTCATACCATGCCCGAGACGATTACTTTAACCCGTAAATTGACTTGTTTAACTTACATACAACAGTAGCATCATCTTCCTTCTCGTGCCCCGGGAGAAGCGCTATATAAACATCTTCATCTAATGTTCTTTGTAAGAACACATTTCTTACATCTAATTGATATAAAGTTCAATTTTGGTTTACCGCTATTCAAAAAAGAATCATAACGGTATTCATTTTCACTACGGGTGCAAACGTCTCTTGGTAGTCTATTCCATAGGTTTGAGTGTACTCTTTGACTACTAATCTTGATTTATATATTTCCATGGTCTCATCACTATTATATTTAAGTTTATATACTCACTTACACCCTATAGATTTTTTTCCTTTTGGTAATTGCATATTTTTTCACGTATTATTTTTTTCTAGTGCATCAAGTTCTTCTCTCATAGCCTTACACCATATTAGTTGGTTCATCGCTTTCTCAAAGTTATTGGGCTCTTTTTTATTTTCAATTGAGACTAGGAAGACCTTGTACTCGGGTGTAATATTATCATATGAGATAACAGTTTTAATTGGATATCGTACCTTATAGGTTATATAATCTTATAACCTTATTGGAGTTTAACGCACCCGGTTTGATCTTCGCAAATGAATTCCTTCATCAATTTCTTCATTGCTTCCTTGAACTTCATTTTCCTCTTGAGCTTGAGAATTCTCATTTACTATTTCTTGAATTTGAGATATGTCTCCAATTTCATGTTCACCCTCATTTGTGATTGTACCATCATTATCTTGTGAATCATTGATTGGGAAAAAATAAAAATATTTGGTGGTTCTTGTGCACTAACCTCTTTCTCAATTTCTTTAAAATGGATCTCATTTTTCTGGAAAGTAACATCTCTTGATATGTAACTTTTTTATTAATTGGAACATAATATTTATATCCTTTTTTTAGTGGAATATCCCAAAAAAATAGCCTTAATTGATGTATAGTCCAATTTATCCCGTTTGTTGTTGTGCACATAACATACGCATCCAAATACCCTTAAATGATCAATTATAAGCTTTCTTTTATAAAGAATTTCTAATTGTCTCTTATAATTTAAAATTTTACTTAGAAATCTATTAATTAAGTATGCGGAGGTTCATATGGCATCCAACCAAAAAAAAATTCTTTCTGAGACACTATTTTGTTGTGGTGTATATACACAAGTAGTTTGATGTAAAATATCATTTTGTTTCAGAAAATTTAAAAAAATTTGATTCACAAATTCCGTTCCATTATCGATCCTAAATATTTTAATTTTATAATTAAATTAATTTTCTACAAAATTAAAAAATTCTTGAAAGTGAGATAAAACTTCGCTCTTATTTTTCATTAAATATAACCAAGTAGCCTTAGAAAAATCAGCTATAAAAATCATAAAATATTTATATTCATTATAAGAATCAATATGGATGGGACCCCATACATCTAAATGAACAAGTACAAAAGGTTCATTGCTATTATAATTTGATAATTTAAATGGTAATTTAGTATGTTTTCCTAAATTATATATTTCACAACTACTACAATTTAATTTTGAAAACCCAAAAAGATATTTTAAAATTTTATCAGAAGGATGCTCGATTCTTTTATGCCAAAACTTATCCAATTCTCCATCATTTTTTATATTGAAATTAAATTTGTTCTCCTTCAAATTATAGAGTCCATTTTGTAAAAAAAAAACCCTACTAATCACTTTTTTGGTTATCCATTCCTGAAAAATCATATATTTCGACGTAAAAATAATTTCATAATTTAATTCATTTGTGATTTTACTAATGGATAACAAGTTGGATGCACAATTTCTTACATGCAAAATATTTGAAATGGTTTTAAAAAGAAAAGATTAATTGAACCACTTCCTAATATTTCTATTTTATTCTCATTTACAACAATTACAAATTATTTTCCCTCATAATGCTTATATTTATTCAAAACATTTTTATCTCCCGTTATATGATTAGTTGCGTCTGAATTAAGTATCCAACTTATTTTTAAAGAATTTTGAATTAAATTACCTCACATATCACTATGTATTTAATTGTGCATTTAGTTGGAACATCACATAGAGTTATTGATAGAGATACCGCATTTGATCAAGATTGAGTTTAGGAGTATTAGAGGCACACCCTGCCTCACTCGATCCTGTCAGCACAGAAAATCCATTTTTCTCTTCTCTCTTCTCATCGTGATTATCGCGACTCTCCCCCTACCTCCGATCGGCTCTCCTAAACCCTTTTTTTAAGCCGCCCCTTGGTCGAAGATTTGGGTGAAGGCACTAGCACTCCTCCTTGTTGTGGTCCTCTTTCTTGCAAAACTCACACCGAGTTGTTTGGTTTCCCTTAAAGCTCAGCCTAGGGTTAGGGTTTTACCTTGTTACTGCCGCAGCTTTCGCTTCTGGGACATCAATTGGTTGTGATCCCATCACTACCCGCCTGGTCTCTTCCCCATCAACTCTGACGCACGCAGAGTGCGCACATTTTACATTTAAAATTTATAATTCCCTAACAAATATTTTAGTTCAGCCACAAACGTACAACCTACGTTTAGTATATTATGGGTGTCGAACCACAGGGACGGTGAAAATCACCAAACTTATTTTACTTTGGGTCTCTAGACGTGAAAAATAAGTAAATAGGGGGTTTATTCGGAAGAATCAGTTCTGGGTATTTTAAAAGACTAAAAATAAAATAATAAATATTTTTGGTAGGTTTTTGTATTAACTGGATAAATGTTCCTAAGGTTTAGTTTAGTTTCCATTTGGATCTTACTCATACGACATGTATGCTCTCACATACGGCCCGTAGGGAGCGCAGACGAGTTATAACTACCAATCAAAAGTCATACTCTCTCACTGGTTGAGCGAATCCTAAATGAACAGTACCTAGACAATAAATCTCAACTCTCGTATGTTGGTTTGTTTCTTTAGTAGGTGATCAGTTCAGGGTTCTAAAGTTCACATAAACCTCAATTCTCACATGTTGGCTTAGATCCTTATTTTGAGTGATGGTTTTTTGTAGGCACGCTTGATCTCTCGATCTGAGCGGGGTTCAAACTCTCAGACACAACCTGATCTATTCTCTCGGATCCCAGATTTACTTATTGTACTTTGAATGACTTTGATAAACTACTCGAATCTTAGACGGTCAAACCTGGAGCCTGGCCACAGCTCGGGACCTACCCTAGCAGTTCATCAACAATCAAGCAAGCATAAAAATGCTACTCAACACAATCAAAACACAACCATAGAATGAGAAAACCTCTAATAAGTAATCATAATCTGAGTTTTACATCCTTAACCCCTAAGAATTAGAGTATTTTGCCGCTCATGAAAAAATAAAACAAAGCAATAAAGATACAGAGAGCGAGTACCGAAAATATAACAGCAAGAGTATAAAAAATAATAAAAAATATAACAATAAAATAAATCAAACTCTAGATTTTTTTCCGTGCTAGTCTCTCGTTGCAGTCTATGTCTCCTCTCGATTGTTTGGACTCCTCAATCTCTTGATTTGCCTCGGGAATAGTCGAGGAATGCTGAACCATAACCGTCATAATTCTAGGGTTTGGAGCATCCAAAAACACCTCTAAATGTTGCCGGAGGCGTTCTTTTATAATGAAGAGTTAATAAAATTAGAAGGGAATCAATCAGTTCAGTTTTTGTCTTCTTTATTATAGTTTCCGTAAACAGCTCATACGGTCCGTACGGACTGTATACTACCCGTACGGTACTGTTCACACTGCGCAACGGTTGGTATTTTGATCATAACTAATTTGTCCGAACTCCGATTTGAGTGATTTAAGAACCGTTGGAAAGTTAAGAACAATCTCTACAAGATTAGTGCATTATATTACTCATTCAATAATATTATATTATCAAAATTAGACGTATTTTGCTGCTCATGATCTGTCTTGACTCTGTTCGTATTCAAATTCTTCTTAATTATGTTCAATTGCTCCATTTTGCTCCAAAGTGTTTAAAGATGTGTTCTACTCTCAATTTCTCAGATACTTAGCATGTATTTTTCTAAAATATAAAATATAGCCAAGGTAGAATTAAATCCAATAAAAGAGATATAAAATACAATGAAATAAAATATGATTTTGAAAATTAGGTCTTGATTTTAAGCACAATATGAGATAAAATATAGATATGAATGCGCTACATCAAACTCTATTCATGACCTCATCGAGTGAGGAAAGCTCTAGCAATAAGAGCATTTGCGATCTGACAGACTCATAGCTTGAGTCTAAGCTGGCTAAGAACCTAAACATTTCATCTTGCTCCCTTCTTTTGTGAATTTCTTCGATGTCAGAAGTTGGAGGTCGGTATAATTTGAGCTCATCTGTTTTTTCTTATAAAAGGGAGAAGATTTTTGAAATGGATTGATTTGGTTGTTGTCTGATCTGTTGGAGCTCTTATTGTAGTCAGTACACATGAGAATGATTCTTCTTCTTGTCATACATTCTCTTTGACTTATCCTACATTTATTTGGCAGTATCTTAGTATGTCATAATCTTGGCTATGTGAGGCTCCATTGTTGTTAGAAACCATCCAGCAACTCTGTTGTCGCTTTTCTCCACTCCTTGATGATTTGTTTCTCATCTTTCGTTGGGGCTAGAGGTGGTAAAAATATTCGTAATTCGATCATTTTCGATTCGACAAAAAATCATAGTTCATTTGTTCGAATTTTAAATTGAAATCAACTCGAATTGAATCGAATCGAACTAATTCGAATTAATTTTGAATCGAATTCGAATTCAATGTAATTCGATTGAAATAGATTCGCAAATCTAATTAGTTCGAATCTCAACAGCATCTCAACCATCTGATGAGTTAAAATATTGAGAATATATATACACATTCGCTACTCTTAGTCTCTCACGCTCAATCCAACTATGAATTTGTATTGCAACTACTTTGAAGTTGGGCTATTATTTAGGATTTTTAATTATTAAATTATGAAATTATATTCTATATTCTCTTCTATGAGATTGATACTTTTTTACAATTATTATTTAAATTGTATTTGAAATTTTAGTATTGCATCTCGCAACTTTAAAGTACGAAAACTATTTTTTTAATTTTCTATAATTAATTTTTAATTATTATGAATCGAATCGAACTAATTCGAATTATAACGAATCAAATTCTGAATTCACTCCTCAGTTCGAAATTGGATATCTAATTCGAATTGATTTCGAATCGAATTGGTATGTTGCCAGATTCGATTGAATTTGATTCGTTTACAGCCCTAGTTAGGGCTTCAAAAACTCCTGTCACTAGCATGGTTAGTTTGCCAATGACATACTCTAATTTATCTGTGTCAATTAGCTCAAATGAGACTTATCTAGTCCACATGTTATAATTCTTGCCATCAAGCAGCACTGAGGTAAGTCTTTCTATCGGTTGATTTGTCATTTTTTATTTTTTATTTTTCTGATTCTGATTTATGTTTTTCTTGTACAGTTGTTTGCTTGTTTTGTGGCTTGTTGGTTTCTAGTACAAACTGTTTTTTGGTTTCTGGTACAACTTTTTTTGCTGGTTTCTGGTACAAGTTGCTTGTTGGTTTCTGGTGCAACCTCTTTGTTGGTTTCTGGTAGAGCTTGCTTGCTGGTTTCTAGTATAGCCTTTTTGCTAGTTTTGCTCTGAACCTTGATATGGACAAATGTTATATTGTTGTCTTTGGTATTTTCTTTGAACTCTGATAAGAACAAATACTATACGGTATGCTAATTGTTGCCTTGCTTGATGTGCAGTGTTTCACTGCCAGTTGGTGCCTTTGGGATTCTAAACTTTGATACGAACATAATACTATACTGCTGGTTGTTGCCTTTGGGATTTCGAAATTGAATTATCTTATACCTGCTCTGATACCATGTTGCAACAATTGGTTTTGATGATGAACATTTTTTTATTAAAAAATCTTAAGTATTACAATGGTATATGCTGGACTTATATAGTCCTGAGCTTTAATGGGAAAAAAATAACTCTAACGGTACCAAACTATTATACCAATGGATAGTTGCCTAAAAGAGAAAATAAAAGAAAGGGTGAGGTGACAATCTCCTTTTATTAAATAATTAGGGAGATTAGTGTTCTTCTTTCTTTAATTAACCGATGATAAAATTAATTCTCACGGATTTGAGGCTAATTCCATAATTATCCTTCTAATTTTATTTATTATTCACAACAGCAGCAATGAATAATAAATTAATTAACCACTATTATGAAATATTAATAATATTTAAATTATTATTGATAATTTTGTTGTGATAATCATGATGATAACAACAATACAATAATAATGATAATGATAATTATCATGATGATGATGAATTGTGAGTATGATCAAATTAGCAGACCTCAAGGGAGAATTTAGACCATCCAAGTAGTCTTCACTGGATTGAGTCTTTTTTTTTTTAAATATTTCTCCACCAAAATTTTAAAAATTAAATATATTTTGTCTGTTAAAATCTCAATACTTCTCATGTTTTCCCATGAATTGTTTCAATCTCAATTGAATTTATGTAAAATTCAATGGACCAAAATAAAGGGGCAGAGACAAGAGGGTGGAGGGTGCCCGCTCCTCCTCCCTCCCTTCTTCTTTCAAATTATTCTGCTGAAGTTACGTATTAGAGTTATAATTTATCATGTATTTTTTTCGTAAAATGTATCAAATTTTTAATTTATTAATTTTAATGCTCTAGTTATCTAAATTTGTATCTTGACTTCCTCTCTATACAAAAATTCTGATTCTGCCATGCTAAAATGCCCCTTTCTACATCTCTCTTTTAAGTTTTATAATGTATAAGAATTTATGGCGAAAATAAAATAAACAAATGAATTTGAGGATCTACTGACCTACCGTTGTGTATCTCGGCATGCATAAAATAAAATCAAACACAAAACCAAGGGGTTTTACAAGATTTACTCAAAACCTCCAAAATGTCAGAAATCAATCTAGCTTAACCGATTGAGAGAATTAAGTTAGCTAATTGTACATATATACAAAAATGTTTAACCCAATGTCAATTGAGCATTATTTTGTTTAATTAACACTGGGAGTAGCACGTGTCATAAAAATGTTTCCTCTTTTTTTTTCTCCAAGTCAAGCAATAACCACTAAATATACTGACAAAATTTATATGCCAAAATATAGTTAATTTTGTAAACAAATAATAAAGCAGGGGTGATAATGGGTCGGGTCGGATTGGTTCGGGTTAGGTCATATTATTTTATTATTTTTCTTGACCGACCTGATTAAATTCGGATCAAAAAATCTTAACTCATATCCGACTCAATCGGGTCACAGATCGACTCAACCTGACCTGTGTAAAATAATTAAATATTTATTAATTATTTTTATATAATTTTAAGTAATTAAATATTAATTAATTAATAATTAATTTTAATTAGTATATAATTAGTGTATATTTAAGCTTTAATTAGTACTAAATCATAAAATTACTTCAAAAAACATAATTAATCGGGTTGGGTCGGGTTGATCCGAACCCAACCCGATCCGATTCGGATCAAAAAAATCAAACCCATACCCGACCCATTTATTTTTGGGTCATGTCGGGTCGGGTCGGGTTAAACTGTCAGGTCGGGTCGATAATTGACACCCCTAACTAGGAGGGGAAAAAATCTGTACTTATGTGGAGAACACCAGAAAATCTGTATTCACATTGTTTTATAAAATTAAATTTCGAGAATCAGCTTTTGACTTTGTGACAAAAGTAATACTTTCTGAATGGGAGATCACAGATTTAATCTCCCATTTGGGATTCTTTATGTACAATTAAAAAATGTGTAGCTTAGACACTCATTTCTACTAAAAAACTATAAAATGAAAATTTGAAATTAATTTTTAGCACTACAAAAGGTGTATGCCAAAATCATATTTAAGTGTTAAAATGATGTGTATTAGTTAATTATATATGAAGCTTCAATTGGAAGTTTCAAGTAGATAAGAAGTCTTGTTGACTAAACACGCCGACCATTTTTTGTACATATATTTCTCATTACATCACTCTATAATTTAAAAGTGAAAATGACATAAAAAATGCTTCTGCAATAAACATTTCCTGGCTTCATCCCTGCATAAATCAAGTATTTACAAACAAATTGAGGGCTTCTACCACAAAACTTCTTTTCTGTTGCTGAGGGTTTTTTATCGTCAATGAAAAAAAAGGATTCCAAAAGAATAATAACTAGCCTAGCTATTGTATTTGTCTTTTCAGTATACTAAAATGTGTATATTAAAGTTGTATTGTAAGTCATTGAATGCAAAGCATCTTGTAGGTTGTAGATAATAGTTCAAAATTGTTTATTTCTGAGAACCGTCCTTCATCTAGTAGTAGAGGTGATGTTCTTTTTATGGGAGGTTACATGTTCAAAATTTGAATGAGAATTCTTTATAAATATTTAAAATTAAATAGTTTATATCATTTTCTTTACTAAAAAAATTGATTATTCTTTATTCCACATCACACCAAAAGAGAGAGAGAAAAGTAACTTGTGCTCCTCAGAAACAAAGCAATAGGATCACTTCATTCTCTTCAATCTCATCCTAGAGTTTTTGTTTCTAATTTTAACTCTTTGTTTTGGAGGGGCGGGGTAGAATGGTTATTTTAGTCTAATTTTGTGATGAAATTTCTTACTTTTCAACCTTGTAACAAACTCTCTTTTTCTTTTTTCAATAAAATATCAAAGTAAGTTGTTGGTCTATCTCTTCAAAAAAAAATTGTGATGAAATAGTTTATGGACAAATATCCCAAGTAATGAGATTTTGTTGGGAAAATATTTAAATTTCAGCTTTTTGATGGAGAAAAATATCTAAATGGTGAAGTTTTGATGGGTATAGATGTTTTCCTATTACTGCTCAATGGTTTTCATTTTCTTTTTGTAAAAAAAAAAAAGGAAGATAATCTATTGCTCTTTGGGACACGAGTAGAGCCTTGATTTTCATTTCGAACTCTCAAAAAGCATTGAATAACAGCTACGTGAATCTCAAAGAAAAATAAGCAGAGTCCCGCTCATGGATTTGAAGAGCAGAAGTGGTAAAATGTGGTACTTGAAGTATGCCGCCGATTTTGCAGTAAGACCATAAAATATTTGTATTAAACTTCACAAAACATGACATAAATTTATTCTACCATACCTCAAAATTGCATTCAGTATTTTTCCTCAACCAACTCAAGTCATTTATCGCAAATGCACATTTGTGCCAATAAATTTGATCCTAATTTGTTTAGTTGGTAATGATCTATGACCAGGATATTTGGTTATAATTGAGGACATTTAGACAATATTTCAATATTCTTTGGATGACAAGACTTGAAAAGGTTCTCCAATCAATTAGGCAACTTGAGTCCAGAAATTCTGCCAAGGTAATGAATCTTTTAATGCTAAAATATATCCTCTAAGCGCCTCGTCAAGAAAAAAAAAATTATCCTTCAAGCACGCGATGTCCTTCTATAGTGATAAACTTTCAATTGTTATTCTTCAGCATTAAAATACCGTTTAAGTATCAAATACCGAATCAAGGCAGCGAACACTGAAGACTATTAACAAAAGTTTTCAAATTAAAAAATAATATCACATTTACAAGTTTAACCTTTTACATACCAAAACTACGAAATTAAAAATTAAATAAACATTATTTAACAGTAACCTTTTATAGCATTGCATTGCTTACTTGAATATGATGTAAAAATGTACAAGTATATTAATCATGCATGCTTTTCGAAAGGCCTATTTCAACCGAGATATTGAATTTTAATTAAACAAGGTGATTGAAGATGGTTGAGGACAGCAGAGGTGAAACTCTTATAATTTTCTCCAACTTTCTGTTCAAATTAATTTGGGATGCAATCAGCATAACATCACGCTCAATTCCCTTCAAACCGTCCCGCTCATTTTCCTTCTTCACTACAACAGAAACGATTTTTAATAATACTTATTTACTAATGGTTTATAATGAAAATCGTTAGTAAAATTGTTGGATGGTATTTTTAAAATTAGTTTTAACTCTTTAGTAACGAGCGTGACAAATATTTAATAACGGTTCCTGTTTAAAATTCGTTACTAAATATTAAGAATCAATAACGGTCGTTTAATATTTTTAGTAACTCTCTTCTTTATTAACGGCTCAAGAATTATTATTAAATCTATTTTAAAACTAGAGATCATACGCTGAAGAAATGTCAAATATGGACTTAGCAATGAAAATTTTAGTTTCATTAAAACTAAAAAGGATGTTAAAAAGGTCAACTAAATAAGCGTAAAAATCTTGCTATATTCGCTGGAGTACTCACTATTTTCGACTATGGCAGTGAATAAGAATTTATGAAAGCGCTAAATTGTATAATTTAAATAGCAGCCCAGTGCACAAAAAATCCTCTAATAAAGTAGCCACCAAACTAGTAGGGCTGCTATTTAAATCACCAAATGATTAGTTGATTACCAAACAAATCGTCACTTGAGATGAGTTAACGTTAGACAAAATTGAAAAGAAAAGATATTATGGTACAATTTTTATAAAATACTGCTCAAATAAAAAAATTAAAACCATATATGTGTTTTTAATGGTTTAGATAGAATGTGTATCAAATTGAAATAATTTAGAGATTAATTGATCATTAAACACAATATCGTTGAAATTTCATCGTTAAAATTTTAAAATTGTATGATGGGAGTAAAATTTTAAAATATCTTACAAATTGATCAAAATTTTATACATTAAACCCATTAGAAACACGTTTATGATATAAGGGAATTTCAATTAAAGTTTGATCATCCAAAAAGTATTTTTCATTTTTTAAGATTCAGAGAGTAATTAAGTCATTAAATCTCTGATATGTGTACTGACAAGGATATGATTCGTCTATATATTAAATGATCAGCAAAAGTAACGCTGTTATGCAAACAAACAAATTAAACAAAAGAACGTTCGACTTATTGATTTTTTTAAGAAACCATTGGGCATTTGGTTCTGAATAAGGTCTTTGGTACGTACTTTTGGAAAGTTGAGATACCTGTTGGAAAACGTTTCCCAAACTTTATCATCTTGAATCTTGATGTTATTAAGATTTAAGGGCGTTGTAACTTATGATTTTATTTGTGTCCTTTGATCTTCCGCCCTCCGCGTATTTCAATTTATGACTAACTACATGCAAATTAATTTCATTTGGTTTTAGTAATTGTGAAAGCAAAGTTTCATGGGAGATGGCGGATTCAAAATCTAAATAAGAATCCTCTTGTGGATATTTAAATTTAGATGACACTATAAGAAAAAAGGAACGAATTACTACGTGGACAATATTCCAACAGTGGAAATTTTTTCTCATTAAAATATGTATATAATCGAATTCTGGAAATAAGAGCTTGCCTAAACATACATAATCCATAGCTTCATGGACATTTTTAAGTCTTTCAGTTTTTTTTTCCTTTTTTTTGGTTCATATGAACGATTTCATGACTAATATGTTTGAATGGAAGTATATTTAGTTTTCCTGATTAATTGGCAATTATTGACTGTAAATAATTGATGTGTCGTGATAATGATAATGGTTGGAAAAAAACATATGAAGCATTCAAAAGTAGAAATTCTATCATGATAACAAAAAATTGTTTTCCTTTATTCTCCTTCTTCAAGTCGAACTGTTGGATTGATTCCACGGGAAACTTGCAACACTTAACCCTAAAAAAAAAAAAAACTTGCAACGCTTACAGGTGAGCTCCTTGGAACATAGTGTCAATTATCGACCCGATCCGAATCTGACCCGACATGATCCAAAGATAAATGGGTCAGATATGGATTTAAGTTTTTTACCCGAATCGGATCGGTTGGGTTCGGGTCAACCCGACTGGACCCGATTAATTATGCTTTTTGAACTAATTTTGTAATTTAGTACTAATTAAAGCTTAAATATATACACTAATTGTATACTAATTAAGATTAATTATAAATTAATTAATATTTAATTACTTAAAATTATATAAAAAAATTAATAAATATTTTATTACCGATCGGATCGGGTATGAGTTAAGATTTTTTTATCCGAATTTAATCGAATCGTACCAAAAAAACAAAAAAATAATAAAATAATGTGGCCGACCCAAACCCATTGACAGTCGAGATATCACTGGAAAATATTAATGCCTTTGACAACAAAATTTAAACAAATTAAAAAACTTTAACCTTAAAAATATAAAAATATTTATAAACATATTCCTGAACATATTAAATTGATTTGTTTAAATTTCATATATTTTAAATATTGTTTGATGATCCTTAATTTAATAACCATTAAATTGAAACAATTAGAATTTGTACAAAATTTTAATGATATTTGATGAACCATGAAATAATACATATATAAATTGCATGTTATTTAAAACATAATCAAGTTATAAATTAATAATATGTTTATAATCTTTCTGTAATTTTAAGATTTTTTGTCAAATTTATGTGAAATCCCATTATCAAGATTGTCAAAATAACTATTGTCAAGTGATCCTTCCCCAGTTCCTCTTTATTTATTTTTTATTTTATTAAAAAAATAATATGTACAGAAAATCCTTTTTACAATGTGAACATTTCAAGGGACTAGTCCAATTTTATACAATTCTATTGCAATACAAATTACATAGAAAATATAAAAATATTTTTAATTTTGAGGAAGTGAAGAAAACATAATTACTAAGTTATCACGAGTTATGCTACAGTACAAAATATTTTTGTACTTCACGTCATAATTTTTATTTTTGAATTCAAAATATTGATCCAACAGATTAATATAATCTCTACTTTGAAGATTAAATTTTATATTTTAAAATTTTTTCTATTTTTTGAGGGATAGAAAATGCATTGATCTAATAATTTTTTATACTCTTAAAAAATAAAAAATTCAAAAAAAGTATAAAATTTGGTCTTCAACCATATTTTAATATGGAGATCAAGTTTAATGGTATCATTTAAATTTAAAAATGAGAAATATTATATGAAGTATAAAATATATTTTGTACTTCATGACACATCGTAGCATGAGTCACTTATCATTACCCAATTAATTATCAATTGTTTAGTATATATTATATTGAAATTGAAGAGAATAGAATGAAAATTTATACAAAATTTGTTGTACTATGGGAACTCATATTTGAACGCCTAAATAAAGGTGTGCGGAAAAAGATTGCATGTATGTTCACAGTTTCTCACAAATGCACATCCGTGTTCTTCAATTTGGAGAAATGCAGATTCGTAAGCAACCGCGCGCTCCTCATATAAATTATGTCTATATTCAATGTGTTATAATTATTTTTACCCCAATATCATGTTGTCAAAGGTTCAAACCCCTGCATTTAAGTTGAGAAATAGCATTCGCTCCAACATCATTTTATGAAGAGTGAAGACCTTTCTTCCAACTACCAAACTTCAAGGAATGCGTACCGTTTGTGAACTAATAAGCCATATGCTGGAGTTAAAGTGGAATCAGCCCTTTGATGAATAAAACAAAAATTTGTGACCTATCTGTACTTTGAAAAGGGTGAATTATCAGTATTTGAACAAGATTTTTCTTTCTAGGATTCTAGTTGTATATGTGTTACCCTATTATGAAGAATAAGTTCCTCCACATAAAAAGGAGATAGCAATGTGGGGTATAGACTATAGATATAGAGAAATTATTGTCACCTATAAATTTTAAAAAATATCAGATAAACCCAATAAAAGAAAAAACAGCAAAACGTTGCAATACTTAATTAGATTGTGGCGGCAAGCATTTATTCTGATAGAATTTTGTTGCATTTCATGTCAGAAAGGAGAAAAAAGGACAATGATTCGGATCCGCACATTCGATCAAAATACTGCAGGAGCAATTTTTAAATTTGTGATCAAAATGCTAATGCTGTCCAAAAAATGAAGTGATTATTATATATGACATATATTCTTTTATTTAGTTACTACAGTCAAAATTACTTTAATCAGCACAAATTATTAACAACAATTTAATTTGAGGATATATTCAGCCTTTTTTACGATTTTGGTGCACAAACTTTTTCTACTCTAAAATTCACCAACTTCTTAATTTGCATGTTCTCTATTTTTAATTATAAAATTTACATGTTTTCAAAAAAAATCTCACCCTTACCTCGAATAATTGAGCTTATTCGTAGCGTATGTTTTAGCTCTTGTTATTATCTCAATTGCCAAAGCACACAGTAATTAACAGCTCAATAGGCACGTGTAACATACGAGGGCACTTAGTTACATGATTTAAAAGTTTTGAGCGATAGAAAATACTATTTCAGTCATGCATTGAAATTTTTCGTTCCTGAGCGATAGAAAACAACACTTAATTTGCACGTGTAACATACTATATCATGTGTTTTTCGTTATGCAATGATTTGTGTTCATTTTAAACAAATGGATGCGCCGGACCTGCCAATATTGAGAACGACCTGCTGGATACATAAATTTATCTAGAACTGAACAAATAAAAAAATGCAAATTTGATATGGTTTGGATAAATCGGTTTGTAGCTGAATTACAGAGATAATTATACTGAAAAAGACTCTTTTCATTTCCAACAATTGCCAATAACTTGTTTTCCATCAAATACACCTCAATGAGAATGACCTAGATGGGATGAAGCGAGCAATCTTTAAAGTGCATATCTTCTTCTATACTATATGATTGAGGCTGTTACTGCTTCCCAAAGAAGGATACAAAATGTAGCTTCTGTACTTGAAGCTACCGCTTAATACAGTTCCCACTCTTTAACACCAAGCAGCAGAATGTAGCTAGCTTGGAGGAATATCATCATCTTGAACTGCACCATTTAATTAAAAAAAGGGGGGAAGATTAAAAAATCACAAGATAGATTTAGACTTTTGCAGTTAACTAAAATGTGAGCAGTAAAAAGAGAGGTAAGGTGAATGTTCTGTGAATGAGAGAGACGCACTGCTTAAAATGAATCCTTGAAGTAGGCTCTCAGCCTTACTGGCCTGTTCTGAGCTTCCTGATATCCGAACAACTCCATCAGTACTGTCAGGTGTGTCTTCAACTAGCGTGACAGTTGCTCCTGAAATCTGTTTACAGTTTGCATAATTATTTTACTTATAGTCCACTCATATTTGAAATGGTTCCTCAATTGAGGTACTTCACTAATCTTCCCAAGTTCAGAATGTCCATACAGTACTGGTATAACAACTGAAATCAGTACAGAATATTAACCTGACTGATTTGAGCTAGCTTGTTTTTGGATCTCATTGTAAGTATCTCAAGAGCGATCTTCGGGATGACGACTTCAAGGATGCTTCTTGTCACAATAGGCACCGCAAGTCTAGCAAGATTACAAAGACAAATTAGTTATTTTGCAGAAAAAAGAAAACCTGTTAAGTAATACAAATTCGATGGAGGTCAATCATGTCATACAAGATAATAAATCCCTAAATCAAGGAGTCATACCTCTTTAAGCTATTCTGTCTTCCTTCATCGCTACCATTACTCGCTTCTTGCTCAAAAGAACCACTCGCACTACCTCCCACATCCTAAAACAAAGCAAAAGTAGATTGATGCAATCATTTTACCATACCATGTTCAAAACACCAACACCAGCAATTTGTTGTTAACTAGCACCTAGAAGAATCCCCGCCTTTTCAAACGTAATTATTTTCTTACATTGGTAACGTAGCCTAAAACAAACCAGGCAAAATATAATACTCTCAGTTTTCAAATAGAGTTGCATGTGGGTAATTAGTATAATTAGCAATAATCAAATAAGAAAATTAATGAGTATGTTACCTTGGGCTGCCATGAACCCCCAGGTACTGGTGCTCTTGAATAGATGGCTACAGGTGCAATGTCAGTTCCATGGTATACTTCACGATAGGAACCAGAAACCACATCACTATTTGGGCCAGGGAAGGGTGGCTGTGGTATATCATTTGACTCATAAACATCCCTAAAAATATAACTCCTTAAGTTTTCAGTTATTTGCACAAGTGCATTCCGGGCAGCTCTTATCTCCCCTACAATCTAAAAGAAGATACAGCCAGTCTTAGTATCAGAAAAATCTAACAAAATTTCCAAATATCACAAAGCAACCAACAAGAGTATATGCCCACCAATAATAATATAGGAATTCATAGTTTCATACATGCTCTTTAAAACATGAAAATAATTGTACGCCCCTCACTTCTTATACACACCACTATGCAGAATGATCGTGTTTCACACATGTCGTTACTAAAATAATAATAGAAAAGAAGGCACTTAAGAGAATTCTGCAAAGAACAGCATAGAAAGGTTTTAAAGCTTAAACATGGTACACAAATATATATTTTACTTTGCATAATATTTCATAATATTTGAGTTGAGGCATTGTACTTGTAGGATTCTACTTCATAATTTTATGCCAAGCTGAGTAGTGCCTTAATGCAAAACTGCAATTATGCTAAGAGATCCCACCCCCCCTTGCACAAATTTACCACCCAATAGAAAGTACCTCTGAGTAATTTGTTTTCCATCATTGTTATCCATTTTTAATGATACAGGACCTGTGCAAATTTGGAATCTTGCTACTTTGAAACTACCTGAATAAGCTCATCAGAATCCAATGCACAAATAGGGAGATCTTCTTTTGGCAAGATCTGCACATTTGCACTGCATGATTTCTTTATCTCAGACAGCAACCCATCACGACCCTGAAAACAAGCAATCTCCTTTGAAGGGACTAGAATCCTTGTGGTTATGATATTGTCCTTGTCAGGCCCCAGGTCCACAATACGAGTCTGGATATGCAGAAGCGCCTCTTGTGCAGGGAAAAGCTCATTATCTGGACCCTGACAAAGAGAAATAGTATATAGAAAATACAAACAAAAAAATCACGACAGGAATTTCTTATATTATTTACTATTTATCTTGTTTTCTTAGCTTGCTTGGATCATTACTGCACAGCACATACAACTTGTTGGCCAAAAGCAGACAGGCATATTGTATAAAACCTTTATACAATAAATCTTTCCTTTGTCAGACTTGCACAATGTTCATACCAACTTTATAAAACCCCAATGAATGAAAAACAAGCAGCGTGGTTACATTTTTCATTACACAAAACAGTTTTTTTCGCATAGCAAGTAAAGATAGCTCTTCAATAGAAGTCCAATACTTAAACTACAAGCTAATTCAGGTGCCTGTGAGTTTGCCTGCTGTTTATCAACCACAAGAGTTCTTACAAATCATACAATCAAAGCAAGGAAAAGTACCTCCTGGGAAGTAACAATAACAATCCTGTCATCAGAGCCTGCTACAGGATCACTAATCCTGACATCAACACCCACGTCAGAATGAAGCATCTCCAATATCCCACGTGGCGGCCTTTCCATAACAACATCAACCTTCTCACTTGGACAGAGAATCCGAAACACGATAGCCTCATATGAATTGACTTGTTGGTTGTTGCACTCCAAAGAAGGACCGCCATTGGAATCAAACTCATTCATGGGTCTGTCTGGGCCATCGAAGTATCTCTCCTCAATGGCTGGAAGATGTTGTGTGGAGGGAACATAATCATTTTCTGCAGCGAAATGGCGCTCTCGGTCACGAAAGGAACTGCGATCCCGGTGCAAGCTCTCTTTTAATCTGTCAGAGATGATGGCTATTGCTCGCTTTACGGAGCTCACCTCTCCAACTACCTAAGGTGACAAATATAAAGTTGTTATAATTGTGACCACTGGCAATAATGGGGTCACTGTTATGTGTTACTTTGGGTCAGGTCACAGAACTATGAATAAACCAAACATCAAAGTATAGAAACACCATTCATTCCAAAAAAAATTCTAAAGAAAAAAAAATCTAAAAAAAATGCTAAATTGAGAGGAAAAATGAGTGGCTCTCTCCCAGGCGCTCTTCCCGGGGCTCTCTATACCAAGCTTTTCTTCATTTTCTTCAATCACTGGGGACAGGATTATTCCGGCCTAATACTGTGCCACAAGTGGGCCAAGAATTCGATCCTGGACCTCCTTCCATACCTCTGGTTCAGATCTTGGGGAAATCGGATTCACTCGCTCTATCTTTGTAAGGGGCTGATCTTGATCGAGGCACACAGGGCCCAAGCTTCCCCCCTCTTATGCTACAATTGCGGCACAACAAATCCCTCCTTCGTCGAGTCCACTCAAATCGCCGAATCCCCAGGTGCAAGCGCAGCAAGATCGGCACAGGCCTACTGCTAGATCTTCACGAGACGAGACTAGACCTCATAATGGAGAGAAAAGGTGCTATCGATGCGGAGATAAGGGACATTTTGCCAGGGAATGTCGTAACGCCCTTACCTGCTTCAATTGTCATAGAACTGGACATAAGGCGATTCAGTGCGACCGTCCTAGGGTTCAACATCCTCCCAGGGCGCCTGCTCCACGCCCTGATCCGGTCAATCAATAGCCAAGACCACCTTTGCCGCCCTCTAGTACAGTCATGAATCCCCCCATCCCAAATTCTTGTTTGCCTATTAACATTGCCTCTAAGCGTATTCTCAAGCGCCTCAAGAGGTGTGTGGTTCTCCATACAGCGGAGGGAAGCACTCTGGCGCTTCTTGAACCCAAACTCCGGTCCAAATACCCAGAGATCCGTTGGATTACACGCCGTTTGGATATTAATCGCTTCCTAGTTGAACTTCCTGCTGTCCACCGTAGGGACTTCTTGGTAATGAAGGAGATTGACAAGATTCAAGTCTTGCCTCCCACTGGTAAGAACATTGATGTCGGGAACCTCTTAAACACTACTGAGTGCATATTCATGGCCTCCCACGGAAATTCTAGGATGTGTCCCACATTCAACACATGATCAATGAAATTGGAGATGTGGTGGAGATTGATTGGTACAATTTGAACTGGCTTGATCACCGCTGGCTCAGGGTGAAATTAGCTCTTCCAGATATCAGTTATCTCCCCCCACTTAAGGTACACTTTGAGTATTTTGGCGGGACGACGGTGGCTCACTTTATGGTTAAGTTTGAACTGAAAAAAGGCGGCATTGACTCTAACTTTGATCCGAGCAGACAAAAGGTCGAATAGGTCTCCAAGATCAAGAAAATTGTGGAGCAAGTGAATAAGAACTTTCTCATCCCTTGGAGGCTTGGACAATATTGATACAGCTCCTAGTGATGAAGAGTGAGTGGATCAGATGGAATTTGTGTTCATCCAATGCAAAGCGGGTAAACAAAAAGTAGGCACAGAAGAGGTAGAGGTTTCGATGGAAGATCTTACTGCGCTTACCGTTGTTCGCAAGCAAATCAAGTGTGGGTACGATGGCGATGGTGGATCCAAGGCAGGCTGGGTACATCCTGAGACCTTGATCCCCTTGGTAATGGATACGTTCATCAACAAAATGCAAAGAGCAAGAAAAGGGGATAAGACGGGGGTAGCCCAACTAGACCTGGAGAAATCTTCTGAACAAGAGGTGGAAGTTCTACCCCACCCAAGGAAGTCTCTGTCATACATTGATCTGTCGTCGGCATCCTCATCTTCTGGCGGCAGTGACACACCGTGCTATTACACCAAGCGCCCTAAAGCCATACCGACTCGTGTAAGCTCAGGTACTCCTCATACAGTTGATTTTCTTTCATTCTCTCAGTTTAGTGATGACAAGAACTTGAAACAATTTGCTGATTTGGGGATTAACATTGGGTGTACTGAGGAAATACATAGACAAAGAATTAAGCATCTCCGAAACTTGGATCGAGGGGGTCTTAAACTGGTTTTGGAAAGTGTTCTTACCAGAATTAAAGAAGAAAAGGAGACCTTTTCTTCTCCATATGTAGCTTTGGCTACTGAGATTGCACCTCTTCATGAATGTGTGTGGTTGGAACTGTCGAGAGCTAGGGGGGCCTACAAAACGGAGAAAGCTTAGTGAACTTCTCCATCAACAAATCATTGATATTCTAGGTATTCAAGAATCTAAAAAACCTGATTTCACGGATAGATACCTCAAATCCATATCTACTTCTATTACTCGGTGGAAATGAGTGCCCTCTAGTAGGTCAGTAGGGGTTACTCTTGGGAGTTAATGAAGCTAAGTTTAAGGTGTTGGATTACCATCTGAGTCAATATACTATTACTGTGCACCTTAAAAACAAACTAGACGATTATACATGGGCCTTTACTAATGTATATGGTCCCATTGGTACTGCTAATAGAACTGTGTTTTGGAATGAACTAAGAGAATTGAGAACAACTTGGGGAGGGGGCCTGGGTCCTGGCTAGAGACTTTAATGCCATTAGGCATAGAGGAGAAAGGCAAGGACCTACTTTCCATGCTAATACCAGCAAGGGGTTTAATTCTTGTATTGATGATTTGTGCCTGAATGAACTCAAGCTCCCTAACAGAAAATACACTTGGGCCAGAGGAGGTTCAAGCTTGTCCATGGCCCTTCTGGATATGATTTTTGTGGATGACAGTTGGGACATCACCTACCCAACTTGTCAAATTAAAGCATTACCCAGAGTCTTCTGACTCTGATCACTATCCTCTCATTCTTAGCATACCATCCACTGGTATAGCTCCTTCTTCTAAATTTTTCAGGTTTGAACCTAGCTGGCTCCAGCATGAAGACCTTTATGCCAACATGGAATACTGGTGGAATGAAACCCCTTTGGAGGGTAATTTGGCTAAAGGGTGGATCAAAAAAATTACCAGAGTAAGGAGGAAGTTAAAGGGATAGGTTGCTAATCTTAATGGAGAAATCAGAAGACAAAAAGCATATCTCACTCAAGTGGTGGAGAATTTAGAGAAAGTCTTTGAAGAGAGGGACCCCACCGAGGAAAATTTTCAAACTTAGCACCAATCCCATCAGAAATTGGCTGATATTTATCATGCTGAAGAAATATATTGGAGTACCAGAGCCAAGGACCAATGGCTCAAGGCAGGAGATGTCAATACTCCCTTCTTTCATAAGGTGGCCACAACAAAACATAAGAAACATCTGATTTCACAATTGGAGATTGATGAGCAGCTTACTCAAGACCCCTCCCAGATTCAATCACGTCCTCTAATTCTACAAAAATCGCTTTAATCAGGATAATCCTAGAGAGGGATCCCTGCTAGAGGAGATTTGGCATGACATTGAAAAACCACCACAGAGGAAAATCTGACCCTTACAACCCCTTTTACTGAAGAAGAGATCAAACAGGCAATTTTTCAGATGTAAGGAGACAGAGCACCAGGCCCAGATGGTCTTCTTGTTCTCTTTTACCAGCACTTCTGGAATATCATCAAGATCTACTCAAACTTTTTGAGGCCTTCCACTCTACCTCTCTGGACATCTCTAAGTTGAATAGAGGCATGATATGCCTAATTCCTAAAAAGGAAGATGCTCTAGCCATCAAAGATTATAAACCCATCAGCCTTCTAAACTATAGTTAGAAGATCACAACCAGAGTGCTCATTACTAGACTAGAGGGGGGTTTGGCAGACTAATTCATCCTACTCAAATTGCCTTTCTCAAAGGCAGATATATTATGGATGGAATTGTCACAGCATAAGAGGTCCTACATTACTCTCATGTGACAAAAGCTCCAGGTGTACTTATTAAACTGCACTTCGAGAAAGCCTTTGACATGCTCAATTGAGAATATCTGTTAGAGTCCTTTTCACATAGAAACTTCCCTATCCAATGGATCCAGTGGATAAAGGTTATACTACAAGGTAGGAGAGTCTGTGTAAATTTTAATGGCAACCTGACTGATTACTTTGAATGCACCGGAGGGGTTAGACAAGGGGACCCTCTCTTCCCTCTCCTCTTCATCCTAACAGCTGAAGGGTTTCGTAAGTTGCTCCAAAAAGAAACTCAGCTAAATATGTTCAAGGGATTAGGGCCTCCTCTTGAATCTGGGTATCAGGTTATTCACCTCCAGTTTGCTGATGACACCCTAATTCTGTTTCAAGCAAATCCAAACATGATGGAAGCCCTCAAGTGGACTCTCCAAGGATTTGAGCTGATATCTGGGCTGAAGGTCAATTATGCCAAAAGTGATCTTCTCCTCATCAATCTTTCTTACTTCTCTTAGCACTCAACTTGCAGATAGACTAGGATGCACGATTGGCTCTCTACCTCTCACTTATCTGGGCGTGCCTATTCATTGGAGAAAACCATCCAAGGAGGTTTGGAATTCCCTTATCTCTAAAATACAAAGGAAACTAAGTAGCTGGAAGGGTTGTTTTCTCTCATTGGGAGATAGAATGGTCATGTTACAGGATATCTTATCGGTCGTTCCTCTTTACATTCTATCCATTCATAAGATGCCAGTTTGGGTGAGGGAGAAAATTGATAATATCAGGATACAGTTCCTTTGGTAGGGGACTTCTGAAAAGCACAAGTACCCTCTGGTCAGGTGGAGTAAGTTGGAGGGTTGATGGTTCCTTGACCTCGATAAAATGAATAAGGCCCTGCTGGGCAAATAGTGATGGCACTACAGAAACCCCCAATACTAGAACCTCTGGAAAGAAAAATATTTCAACCCTCCAATTCTAGATTTAAATCCCCTTTTGGAAATATGTAGAATTGGAGAGAGAACTAGTAAATCTGGGCATTCAAATGCAATTGGGAGATGGACAGAACACCAAATTCTGGAAAGATAAATGGATAGGGGATATGGCTCTAGCACACCTATTCCCTTCTCTCTTCATGGTGACTTCTCAACCGGATATAACAGTAGCCCAAGCATAAGAGGCAGGAGCTGCTATCCGCTTTCAGATCAGTTTCTCCAAACCTCTTACCAGCACTTGACCAATGGACAGAGGTTCAGAACCTAATCATGGCATTTTCCCCAATGCAAGGCACTACTGACTCTCTCCTGTGGAGAGGATCTCTTTTAGGATATACTGTCAAGGATCAATACTCCTTTTTGGACTTTGGGGGAGTTTTGGTACCTGAATTTGTGAGTCTATGGAAAGCTGACATTCCATTAAAAATCAGAGCCTTCTTGTGGTTGGTATTCCATCAAAGAATTCTTACCAGGGATGTCCTTGTGAGTAAGGATTGGACTGGAGATCCCCTCTGCCCTTTGACATTTATTCCTCCAATGCGAGATTGCAGGACAATTATGAAATTGGATTCCCAATATTGCGGAACAGCCCTATAATACCAATTCATTACAGGAGCTGTGGCATGGAGGCCTTCAACTTCATGGTAAGCAAAACAAGCGATTTATTGGGCTACTGGGGGCAATGTTGTGGGTCTTATGGAGTGAAAGGAACAGAATTGTTTTTAACTCTGATGTTATCCCCAAATCAGCTCGACAATTGTCAGCCTTGGTTTGTTCTCACTTTCTTTTGTGGACAGGTAGCCACACTGGTGGTAATGTGAGGATACTGGAGTATCGCTCATCTGCTTCAGAGTCTGAGGAGGATTAGAGAAAGACTGGAGGTGGAACAGCCTGCTGATCAGCTGGGACTCCACCCAGGATTTTAGTTTCTCCTTTTATGTTTTAGACTGAACTTTGCTTTAAGTTCTATTTTGTGCAATTCCCACAGTTTGATTTGGTGGCAGGGTAGTGCTTTGTAGTAGGCGTAGCGCATGTATATCAGCTGTGGTGATTGCTAAACTCTCTTGAACCAAGATGTATTTATATGATTTCATGGAAATGGAATCGGTGTCCCATTGAGGGCACTTTTTTTCAAAAAAAAAAAAAAAAAAAAAAAAAATGCTGAATTGGCCCCTCACAATTTCTGATCTGCATATGTTATAAGCTCATCAAAGTTGTTTAAGGTAGTGTCCTCCGGAAAAGCAAGATTCATATTTAGAATAGAAAAACAACCAGAAGAAATATAATATAATTGTAAGTTTGTTACTCTTTGACTTAACTAAAATGGGCATGCAAAGCAAACCAATTTTGTTTATACCTTTCTTCTAAGGTTTTACCTGAAGAATCTCTTCAGACATTGAAACACATCCTGGAGTGCTGTGATCCCTGGGCAAAATCCTAATGTGAGTCTTAGTCTCTTTTCTCATTTGCTCTATTATATGACCTCCCCTACCCAACAAGCACCCAACATGCAACCTAGGAATAACCATGCGGGTTGTAACCTTAGATGGTCCATCCTCATCATCACCCCTCTCTCGATCTCGACTTCGATCTCTCATATCCTCAAGGTCTGGCATATCTACTATCTTACGGTGCACGAGGAGTAATGCATCCTGGGCAGGGGAGAACTGTGGAGGCCGTCCGTCGGGTTCTCGTTGCACATCATCGGATGTCTCAATAACGCGTTCCAAGTCACCTGGTGTAGGACGATGCACAGTGATCCATGCACGGGTCTGTGTCTGAATTTGTGATATTGTCTCTCCAAGGATCTGGTTCATTGAAAAGAAAAAAAAAGTTACATGATGAAACAAAAGTAAGAAAATAGGAGGTGCATCATTTGGTGTCCGATCCTGAATTAACTAGACAAGCTCAATCCATAATCATATAAACTATACACAGTATATGGTAGAATATCTGACAAATTCTAACAGGTCTATAACTTAAAAGTCATAGAGAAGGTAAGTAGGTGCTTCTTAAGCTACAAATTGAGACAGAGATGCAATACGTAAAAATTAATCAGATCCACATGACAAAATTAAGTACTTATCAGGCTTTGAGATGGTATAGCATCAATGTATATACAACATTGCATTTACTGTGTAAATTCATAACAGAACTGTAAATTTTATCTACTGTGTAGTAACCCAGGATGACAAAATTTTAACAGATTTGTGAATTCTGTCTACAGTCTAATATAGGGCGAGGCTATTTAAGAGCTTATGTGAGTTATCAGATGCCAAATTAGCTGCACAGTTAACAGAAGAGAGGCCCTGGCAAACTTCTTTCAATGAACTCTAAAAATTAATCCCAACCGGTCCAGAAACATCATTTCATACAATATTAACCGTAGATGTTCAGCAATTAGTAGAGAGGAGATCATTAAGTAGAAAAAAGAAAAAAAAAATGGATGAATAACAAAGACAAACAATCCTAAGCTTTCTAAGTACTAATTATATACTTATGTTCTAATAAAATGCCAACTCAGACCTCATCGCACTTATATTCAGGGCAGAGAATGCGGTAAAATGTAGTCACCGCTGCGCCAGGAGGCGGGCCCCCATCAGTTCCAACAGCAGGAGGTACGAAAGGCGGTGCCGGAGGGGAAGGCTGGGGGCGGCGATCGTCGGAATGTCCCCGTCGGTGGTGATAATTGGGGCGGCGGCGATTGTCGTTGTAGCGGGGTCTGGAGCGAGGGGGAGGGCTCGAGTCCGGATCGTAGCTGTAACCTCGCTTGGAACGAGATCGCTCCATTTGTTGTTCTTATTTCACCTTATTTGTTCTTAATTATTGGTTGATTGCTTTTTGGGTTTTAGGGCTTCACACTATTTGGTTTGTTATACAGCAACTAAGCAAGAGCAGTAGCCATGGTGGATGCGCGGCTTTCGCGTGATGGGGGCCATCTCATGTGTATCGGAGAAATCGAAACGAGACCATATATCTTCTCCGCTCTCAAGTTAAAAACGGGAACAACGAGAAACCCCCTAGGCTGCCAGGCCCCACTAGTCGGTTTGGTAATTGGCTAGCTATAGAGGTTTGCTAAAACACGCTCCAGTACAATCTGTATTTGTGTATCCGTGTTTGGTATCTGCGGTATCTGTATCTGTGTCCGGATATAGAGCGGGTAGACGGGTACACAGGACGGGTTTGAGAAGTGCCGGTCAGTTTTTTTTTTTGAAAAAACTCGTTGTACCCGTACCCGTTTACCCGCCACCCACCACCCGCCGCCCGCGTACCCGCACCCGTGTACCCGCCACCCGCCGCCCGTGCCCGTACCCGCGTACCCGTCGTTATAACGGTTTGCTGAAACGTTATAACGTTTCATAAATCGTTATAACGGTTTGCTGAAACGTTATAACATTTCATAAATCGTTATAACGCTTCAGTAAACCGTTATAACGTTTGACTCGTCCCGTTCCCGACCCGCCGACCCGTGTGCCCGAGTACCCCCGTATCCGTACCCGTGGTACTCGTGTACCCGCGACGGGCACGGGTATGAGACGGATAGGGTACGGTTTTGAAAAAAAAAATGTCTACTCATGCCCGCCGTATTTGTGACCCGCCGTATCCGTCTACCGTCGTACCCGTGTCCGCCACGAGTGTACCCGCCCCGTACCCACCGGCAAATCACTAGCCTAGCTATTGCCTGACCAGAACGAAGTCGAGGAAAGCAAATTTTCACTTCAAATTTTGTTTAGAAGTTTAAATCATATCGTGTGATTTTTTTTGTTCAGTTAGACAGTTCGATTTAATATTCTTATATTGTAATTGACGTTAATTGATCTTGTTAAATAAAATTATCCGAAAAATTTTGAATTAAAAAATTGGCTAAATCATCTTGTATTTTTATGATTTTATGTGTTAAAATGAAGTTTTAAATATAAAATATAAATAAATTAAAATATTATTTTAATATATTTTTTCTAATCTTTTTTAACATCATTTGTGTTATAAAAACTCCATAACACAATGATAATAATATAAACTAATATGATATCATCTAGAATAACTTGTATACTTCATAGATTTTATATGTTAAATGTTGCTCAAATTAATATAAAAATTGAATAAACTAACTAAAAAATATTTTTTTAATGAATTTATATTCATCTTTATGCGCAATTTGTGCCATGATAACTCGAGCACACAACAATTATAATAACAACTCCTTAAAAACATCAGCCAAAATAATTTTGTATAATTTATAACTTTATATAGTAAAATAAAATTTCAAATGAACTGAAATATTATTTTAATTCATATGTGTAATCTTTCAATATCATTCAAATCATAAAACTCGAGAACATAATAATTATAATATAAACGAATAGAGGGACATAATTCAAAATAATTTTATTTATTTTGGTGATTTATATGTTAAAATGAGGTTATAAATTGTACAAAACTCAAATACACTAAAAAAATATTATTTTTAATATATTCGCATTCATCTTTATATGTAGTTTGTGCCACAATGTCTTGAGCATGTAACAATTATAATATAAACTCATAAAGTCTTCATTCAAAATCACTTTGTGTATTTTGATTTTTTATATCTTTAAATTAGGTTATAAATGATATAAAACTCAAATAAACTAAAATATGATTTTAATGTATTTGTGTTAATCTTTCAATGCAATTCGCATCATAAAGACTCGAGAACAAAAATTATAATATAAATGAATATGGGACATCATTTAAAATATTTTTATGTATTTTGATAATTTTATGTTTTAAAATGAGATTATTTCGATAATTTTGTATGATAAAATATGACTAGAAATGATATAAAACTCGAATAAACTTATAAAAGATGATTTATTTTTAATGCATTCATATTTATCTTTTGTGTGCGTAAAAAAAGTTCAATCAAATGGAACCTTGTATCTTTATATATTTTTGTCTTCTTTCTCTTATTCTTCATTAAGACCAATCTTTTCTAGATGCATGGATTAGCATACATATAAGAAATCTCTAACTTCAATACTGAGATTGCTAGATACCTTCCTAGATACCCTAGATACCTCCATCCATCATAGTCAGGCTCGAGTATGCAAAGATTATAATATAAACTCTTAGTATAAATCATTCAAAACATCATGTGTGTTTTGGTGATTTTATGAGTTAAAATGAGACTGTAAATGATACAAAACTCAAACAAACTGAAATATTATTTTAATACATTAGTGTTAATCTTTCAATACTATTTGTGTTATAAAGGTTCGAAAAGATAATGATTATAATATAAATGAGTTGGGGACATCATTCGAAATTTTTTTATTTTGATGATTTTACGTGTTAAAATGAGTCCACCAATGATACAAATTTTGAATAAACTAATAGAAGAAGTACCGTTTTTAGTGCATTTATATTCATTTTTGTGCATAATTCATATCGTAGCGGCTCGAGCATGAAACAATTATAATATAAATCTATAGAATATATCAAGCAAAATAGCGCTTTGTATTTTTATAATTTTATGTGTTGAAATGAAGATTTAAATGATGCAAAACTATAATAAACTGAAGTATTATTTTAATACATTTGTATTAATCTTTCAACACAATTTATGTTATAAAGGTCAAGAACATAATGATTATAATATAAACTAATAGGGAATATTATTTAAAAACTTTGTATAATTTGGTGATTTTACGTATTGAAATCAATTTACAAAAGACAGAAAACTTAAATAAACTAATATGCAAAGATTATAATATTTCAACGTCATTCATGTTATTACAGTTCGTGTACGCAAAGATTATAATATAAACCCGTGGAAGTAACATTCAAAACTTCTTGTGTATTTTGGTGATTCTATGAGTTAAAATGAGACTACAAATGATATAAACTCGAATAAACTGAAATGTTATTTTAATACATTAGTATTCATCTTTCAACGTTATTTGTGTCATAATGGTCAAGAATACAATAATTATAATATAAATGAATAGAAAATATCATTCAAAATAAATTTATGTATTTTGATGATTTTATGTATTGAAATAAGGCCACAAAATATACAAAATTCGAATAAACAAACAGAAGATGTATCATTTTACTGCATTTATATTCATCTTTGTGTGCAATTCATTCAGTAATGGCTTGAGAACACAAAGATTATAATATAAGCATTTCAAATACATCATTTAAAATAACTTTGTGTATTTATATGATTTTATGTGTTGAAATTATATTTCAAATGATAGAAAATTCGAATAAACTGAAATATTATTTGTATGCATTTGTGTTAATTTTTCAACGTTATTTGTGTCATAAAAGTTCAAGATCACAATGATTATGAGATAAACAATTAAGAATATCATTTAAAATAACTTTGTGTATTTTGTTGATTTTATGTGTTGAAATGAAATCATAAATGATAAAAAAATTCGAACAAACTAACAAAAGAAGTACTTTTTTAATGCATTTATATTATCTCTTGTATGGTGTGCTAGTTACTTTTTTAATTAAAGTATTATCTTTCGTTACGATCCTCAAGTTATGGGTTATGTTTGATCATCTGTTTTTAATTACTTGCGAATTTCGAATTATCTCCAATCGAGATGGGCTTCATATAATCCAAATCTAAATTATTTAGTTTTGATCGCATAATGTTACATTTGAAATTTTGGATGCATTACTTAAGATGGCAATAAAATTGATTTTAGTTATTACCTTTTCACATGAGCAGAAGATCCGATTGTTATTATATATTGAACTTTTTATGTATTAACGGGTCATCTCGGGTTCAAGTTTATGTTGGTGTTTGGACTTTGCTTTCCGGTAGTTCATTTTTCTTTTCCTTTATCCTTTACTTTGCAAATACATGTGATGACCCAAAAACTTTTTATGTATTTGAAGATACTTGTATACAATTTATTTAATTGTCCCAAAAACATGTCATTTGTTTAAATAAAGTACTCTTTTGGAGTAAATCTTCAAATTGTCGCACTTATTTGTCTAACCAAGTTACTTACGTTCCTCCATGACATTTAATTTATCAGAAAACAAACTTAATTTAGAGTATTAGGAAATAATTGAAGGTTGAGGTATTAAATCAAACATTTTTAAACTACTAACGCATAAGAAAATAAACCACGCCATCACGGTTTTTTCCTCCTAATCTGAGTAGATCACCATTTAACAGTATTTTTTATTGCAGGATTTTCTGTGCCAGAATAACACTGGAAAGTTGTTGTGGCAGTTATTTGGCATCCGAGCTGCTACCATGTGTGTGACCCGGATCCACTGTCGCGCGCGCACGGTGGCATTCCTGATTCGCAGGAAGAAATTATGCGGGCCGCGCGACAGCAGATTCATTCATTCCTGAGCAGGAAGAAATTATGCGGGGTTCATTCAAAAGTGCAGGTTTTACATTTTCATATCAATTTGTTTGCACTTCTAGTGAAGTCTTGGAATCCGTTACCCGCGTACCCGTCGTTATAACGGTTTCTTATAATGGTTTCTGAAATGTTATAACGTTTCATAAATTGTTATAACGTTTGACCCGTCGACCCATCCCGTTCCCGACCCGCCGACCCGTGTGCCCGAGTACCCCTATGCCACCCGCGACGGGCACGGGTATGAAACGGGTAGGGTACGGTTTTGAAAAAAAATCATCTACATGTACTGTCGCTGCATCGTCTACCCGCCGATCCGTCTACCCGCCATGCGGACCGGATCCATCGTCGCGCAGACGGTGCGACGCGCAAGCGACGTGGTCCGTTCGATCACTTTGAGATTCGTGCTAATACTTTAAGATTTGAGTTAGCACGAATCTCAAAGTGATCAAACGGACCACATGCTACGCCGCACCGTGCCGCGCGACAGCAGATCTGGTTCCTACCCGCCGCGGGTGTACCCGGCCCGTACCCGTGGTACCCGCCGGCAAATCACTAGTTGCATCGTGTGAAACCCAGAAGGGTTGGATCCGGACCCGTTTACCACAGCCGTCTGCGGGCTGCCGGGCTACATCGTGTGTAAGTTGATGCCGAATCAAACCCAATAAAACACGATGCAGTGCCGTCGGCCGTCGCCTTCTCCTATGGTCTATGGCCAATCCGGATTAGAATTTAGAATTCACCGCGATTCTTTCCTTCCGACGAGATGCACCGACTTATTTCGCCGTTCTGATTTTCCATCCCACCATCGACACTCTAAGCCGATTATTATCTAATACGATATACGCAAGATTTCCCCATTACTACATTATTACGGACAAAACCCTACTCATCGCTCTGTTCTTCCATTTCACCGTAAACGTAATCCGGGCCCTAGCTAATGGGGGCACCTACAGACTCCGACTCCGACTCCGAAGGGTTGAAGAAACTCGAGTACTTATCTCTTATTTCTAAGGTTTGCTCCGAGCTCGAATCCCATGTTGGCGTGGCTGATAAGGTGCTAGCGCAGTTCATCACCGAGCTTGGTCGATCCTCTACTTCAGTCGCTGAATTTGACAAAAAGCTGAAGGAGAATGGCGCAGATATGCCGGACTACTTTGTGCGTACACTTCTTACCATTATTCATGCGATTCTTCCGCCAGAGCAGAGTTCCGGTGCTAAGGGTAAAGGAGCGTCTGATTCCAAGTCGAAGCAGACAGGAAGTTCATTTCCTGGGTTGTCACGGCCTGATGATCTGCATCGTGTTAAAAAGCTAGAGATGCAGATTTTACAGGATGTAGAGCTGAAATTGCGAGAAGAAGATCGAGAGAAAGACCATGACAGGGACCGAGGCAGAGATAGGGATCGGGGCAGAGATCATGGCCGTGAGAGAGACAGAGAAATGGATACAGGTAGAGAAAGAGACAGAGACAGAGACAGACGGCATCAAAGGGATAGCAAGTATGATGGAGATGAAGAAGAAGATTACAGGAGTGGTAGAAATTCTAACCATAGAGATAGAGATAGAGATAGAGATAGAGATAGTCACTTCAAAGAGGAAGAAAGAGAAGAGGAAGAAGAAAGAGAGGATCATAGGGGTCGAAGAAATACATCTGATGAGCCTGAGCTGTATAATGTCTATCGAGGCCGGGTCACACGTGTTATGGATTCAGGGTGCTTTGTACAACTCAGTGATTTGCGTGGGAAGGAGGGACTGGTTCATGTCTCCCAGATTGCTTCTCGGAGGGTCCTAAATGCAAAAGAGGTGGTCAAACGAGACCAAGAAGTTTTTGTGAAGGTCATATCTATTTCTGGCCAGAAGCTCAGTTTATCCATGCGAGATGTAGATCAGAAAACAGGTAAGGATTTGCTACCCATGAAAAAAGGCTCAGAGAATGATGGTTCTCGTGCCAATCCAACGAGCGGGAGCAGTAATGGTGGAACATCCACAACTAGGAAA
The DNA here is from genome assembly GCA_037127355.1 of Schoenoplectus tabernaemontani. Lineage (NCBI taxonomy): Eukaryota > Viridiplantae > Streptophyta > Magnoliopsida > Poales > Cyperaceae > Schoenoplectus > Schoenoplectus tabernaemontani. Next base: position 10,633,088 of record CM073741.1, on the reverse strand, counting down.
GGTCTTTCTGGTATAACCATTAAAGAAGAAGAAGAGCCTGGTAGCAACTCAAGGCGTCCATTCAAGCGCTTAAGCTCACCAGAGAGGTGGGAGGCAAAACAATTAATAGCCGCAGGTGTTTTGGATGTGCGGGATTATCCCATGTTTGATGAAGAAGGGGATGGCCTATTATACCAAGAAGAAGGGGCCGAAGAGGAGTTAGAAGTTGAGTTGAATGAAGATGAACCCAATTTTTTGCAAGGACAAACCAGGTTTTCAATTGACATGTCACCTGTTAAAATATTCAAGAATCCTGAAGGCTCTCTAAGCCGTGCAGCTGCTTTACAGTCTGCACTGATCAAAGAGAGAAGAGAGGTGAGGGAGCAGCAGCAGAGAACTATGCTGGATTCGATACCTAAAGATTTGAATAGACCGTGGGAAGATCCAATGCCAGAAACTGGAGAAAGGCATCTGGCGCAGGAGCTTAGAGGTGTCGGATTGTCAGCCTATGACATGCCTGAGTGGAAGAAGGATGCATATGGCAAGGCACTGACTTTTGGTCAAAGGTCGAAATTGTCAATTCAGGAGCAGAGGCAAAGTTTGCCCATTTATAGGCTGAAAAAAGAGCTAATTCAGGCAGTGCATGATAACCAGGTGTTGGTGGTAATTGGTGAAACGGGTTCAGGAAAAACTACACAGGTAACCCAGTATTTAGCTGAGGCAGGGTATACTACTAATGGAATGATTGGGTGTACACAGCCTCGTCGTGTGGCGGCAATGTCTGTGGCCAAGCGTGTGGCAGAGGAATTTGGGTGCAGGTTAGGGGAAGAGGTCGGTTATGCGATTCGGTTCGAGGATTGCACAAGCCCAGAAACTGTTATCAAGTACATGACTGATGGTATGCTTCTGAGGGAAATTTTGGTGGATGAAAATTTATCGAAGTATTCAGTTATTATGCTTGATGAAGCACATGAGAGAACTATACACACTGATGTATTATTCGGGTTGTTAAAGCACTTAATAAGGCGTAGAAAGGATCTGAGGTTGATTGTCACCTCTGCCACACTTGATGCTGAGAAATTTTCGGGTTACTTTTTTAATTGTAATATTTTTACAATACCGGGTAGAACATTCCCTGTAGAGATACTGTACACAAAGCAACCTGAGACTGATTACTTGGATGCGGCTTTAATTACAGTTTTACAGATTCATTTGACTGAGCCAGAGGGAGATATACTTCTGTTTCTGACAGGTCAAGAGGAGATTGACCATGCTTGTCAGTGTCTCTATGAGAGAATGAAAGGGCTGGGAAAGAATGTACCAGAATTAATTATCTTACCTGTTTATAGTGCATTGCCTAGTGAGATGCAGTCACGGATCTTCGACCCTGCCCCACCTGGTAAGAGAAAAGTGGTGGTGGCAACCAACATAGCTGAGGCCTCATTGACAATTGATGGCATCTTTTACGTTGTGGACCCAGGTTTTGCAAAAATTAATGTATATAACCCTAAACAAGGGCTTGACTCGCTTGTCATCACACCTATTTCACAGGCCTCAGCAAAACAAAGAGCAGGTCGTGCCGGTCGTACTGGCCCTGGAAAATGTTACCGACTATACACTGAGAGTGCATACCGAAATGAGATGTCACCTACAACTATACCTGAAATCCAACGAATCAACCTGGGTTTAACAACTCTCACCATGAAGGCCATGGGCATAAATGACCTTCTGTCATTTGATTTTATGGACCCACCCTCACCTCAAGCCCTAATTTCGGCCATGGAGCAGCTGTACAACCTTGGGGCGCTAGATGAAGAGGGCCTTTTGACAAAACTGGGTCGAAAAATGGCTGAATTTCCTTTAGAACCACCTCTATCAAAGATGCTTTTGGCAAGTGTGGATCTTGGTTGTAGTGATGAAATACTGACCATTATAGCCATGATTACAACAGGAAACATATTTTATCGGCCGAGAGAAAAGCAGGCTCAGGCCGATCAGAAACGAGCCAAATTCTTTCAACCTGAAGGGGACCACTTGACCTTACTAGCAGTTTATGAGGCATGGAAGGCAAAGAATTTCTCAGGCCCTTGGTGTTTTGAGAATTTTGTTCAGTCCAGATCACTTAGGCGGGCCCAAGATGTCAGAAAGCAGTTGCTCACAATTATGGACAGGTACGTATCCTTTTCTCGTGTTTATTTTGTTATGTTAAATTAAAGACTAGTCCAATTATTTTTATCTGTTAATGGAAATGTTAAAATTTTCAAGCACGCAGTACTTTTTAGTAAAAGGCAAAACGAAGTACAGGAGTCTCTGCTTAAGGTCTCAAGTATATTGTTGCTTCTGATTATCTTGTTCTAATAAAATTATTCTTTGATACACTTTTTCTGAACATTGTTTAATGATTATGAATACTGGATAGCAAAACATTTTTTACCTCTAAGTTTGGCTTGTCCATGATGAAACAGTTTGTTCGACATGACAAAAATCAATGAATTAGTAATGCAGAATTAGTATCTTCTAATCTAGTATATAATGGTATCTAAACTTGTATGGTTTTGGCTTGGCCACTTTTGAGCATCAGGTTATCTCTAATTTCTTGGAATAATAATCAAATAAAAGGATTTACTAATAGAAGGGAGGTTATTGTGCATGTCTTATGGTAGTCAAAGCAATCAGAGGTTCATCATGAATAAGTAAAACATAGATGCTGAATAACTAGCAGCCAAAGCTTTTTAGTACACTTTAGAATTTGAATCCTTATCCTGACACTTTCTGCTATCTGTTACAGGTACAAGCTGGATGTTGTTTCAGCTGGCAAGAACTTCACAAAAATCCGAAAGGCAATCACTGCTGGCTTCTTCTTTCATGCAGCTAGAAAAGACCCACAAGAAGGCTACCGAACACTTGTTGAGAACCAGCCAGTCTACATCCACCCGAGCAGTGCCCTTTTCCAGAGGCAACCTGACTGGGTCATTTACCATGAGCTTGTGATGACCACAAAGGAGTACATGCGAGAGGTCACAGTCGTAGAACCCAAGTGGCTTGTTGAGCTGGCACCAAGGTTTTACAAGTCAGCTGATCCAACTAAGATGAGCAAGAGAAAGCGCCAGGAGAGGATCGAGCCACTATATGATAGATATCATGAGCCCAACTCATGGCGGCTCAGCAAACGTCGGGCTTGAGTTTTGGTTACACATCTGCTTGTTGCTGTGGCCATCCCGGCTTAGTAGCTTCCGTTCAATTTTGTTTTGGTGTTGTAAATACCTTGTATTATTGTTTCTTCACTAGAATGTTCTTTGCTGATGAATAGTCTCCCTTGAGGCTTTTTCATTGCTTATTAAAGTAACTTTTAACATTAACATGCTAGTATTATTAGGCTTCAGTTTGATTTATTAAATCCAAGTTTCAGCTATCCTACTTGGGAGTTACTAAGACGGTGGTCTTTGATATTGAGCATCTAATTGGAATGGGGATCTTATTAATATGATCACTCTAAATTTTCTGGGTTGCTGCTATTGCATTTCTAAAATTAAACTAGATTTTTCTTCCTTTTTTTTTAGTTCCATTCCTTGTGGTAGTAACAATTTTCACTTAAGCTATGATGTTACTCACCAAATTTCATGTCCGATTAAATTCTGATATACCTGATGTTTAAATTTCTTGTTTATAAATTTTGTTAATTGTTTGAGCGATAGTTCTCTAGTAAAACTTGTTTTAAAAGCACAAATTTCATTGGCATCTGCAACTCTTCTTTTCTTTTGTATGGTCATATTGAATTCCGAAATATTTACATGCGGAAAACAAAAACATATGATAAGAAATTAGCAAATTTTTAGTGGAGCATCTCGCTTTGCTTCGGCAGTGATTGTTGAGATACGTAATACGTTATTTGAGTAACTGATGACATAAAGCGTTAAAATCGTAGTCAAATGAGTATGATAGTTTTGAGTTCTGATTTTGGGAGAATTGTACTTTTGGAGATTTTATAATCTTGTGAATTGTACTTTTGGAGATTTTATAATCTTGTTAGTGTTTTTTTTTTACTGGATACTGATAAATGATTGTCTTCCCACATCTCTTACTTGTGATTGGAAATTTCAATTAGGATTTACTATTTTAAGTAGGAAATAAAAATTCTTACTCTTATCTTTTATAAACAGCAATTAAGGTAAAGTTGTATTATTTCTAATTTGTTAGAATCACTAATTTATTGTAGCACCTGTAACTTTCATAGTACATTATTTTGAAAATATCATTCAAATTAGCAATTTTTAATTATAGATGTGTTCTAGAAATACTTTAGGTGTATATAAAATTTGAATCAATTTGAAATTTGATTGGTTTGTTCATGATAAAGTTATCAAAACTTCATTGTTGGAAGTTTCAAATTATTTGATGGAAAAATAATGGTTTTCAAATTAAACCGAATTGTCATGTTTAAATATTTTGGAAGAATTCTATATTTTTCATTGTTTTCAACTTGAATAATATTTATCAAAATTATGTTTTGTAAAATTTATACTAATTTTTGGATCTCCTGATCTCCTCTTGCACTGTATCTCTACAGTAGCTCAACAGTTCGCTACAGTGAAAGATTTGAATATATTTTTTAACAGTTAGGCATCTGAATTGTTTCAAAGATTTCCTTGACCATCTTTTTGTTCAAATAAACCTCTACGTCTACTTGACTTGCTGAACTTGTTTGTTTTAATGGTATTTTTTACCATCTTCTATTCTAATCCGATGAAAATTTATAGTGAAATTTTATTTACATAACAACAATTCTAAATGATATAAGAAAAAATCTCAAAACTCACAAGATTATAATTTAATACTTCTAAATATATTATAATGCATATGACCAACATACACAATACGAATATTTTTAATATTATCCAAATTTTGTGTTACATTCAACTTTTACAAAAAATAATTTTGATAAATACTATTCAAGTTGAAAACAATAAAAAGATATACATTTCTTCCTAAATATTTAGACATGGCAATTACGTTTAATTTAAAAATCATTATTTTTCCATCAAATAATTTGGAACTTCCAAAATTGAAGTTTTGATAACTTTATCATGAATAAACTAATGAAATTTCAATTGATTCAATTTTTTATATACACCTGTAATTATTTCAAGAACACATCTATAATATAAAATTGCTAATTTGAATGATATTTTTCAAAAATATGTACTATATATAAAAATTGCTAATTTGAATGATATTTTTCAAAAATATGTACTATATATATAATTATATATAAAATAATGTTGCATTCAAATGACTGCGCTGTGCGAGGAGCCAAGGCAAAAGCACATTCCGTCTCTATGCCTTGTTGAGTACCTCTCCTTTTATTTGGTTTTATGATTATTTCATCAAATTCATCTCTTGTACTCATAAAAGAGAGTGCACAAGGAGAGGACGGGATACAAATGCTTTACGTATTATGGATCATTCCTTGGATTTTGCTTTTTGAATTTTGACATGCATAAACAAAATGCAGATGTTTACTTGATTTTAGCAATATCAGGTCGACTTGCTTGTTCATGCTGTACACCTCAAAGCACCACATAATTACAGCAAAAAGATAAATTTTAACACAGACTAAAGCACTTGGGAAAGGAGGACTCATTTCTGAGGTTACAGATTAGTACATTTGCACGCTAGTCAAAATTTTGTTCTCAAATAAATAAATGAATGAAGAAAACATTTAATCAGAATCAGGATCAACATCCACAATGGATGGCACTGAATCAAGTGACTCAGAGTCAGAATCATTCATCAATTCTTTACCTTTCAAACTTATAGTCCCTGGTAAACCATAATAAGGTCCTTTGTTCTGTCTGTCTTCAATTGCATCCTGTGAAACAGCATTGTTTGTATCACTGCCTCTATTTTGCAAATCTTGGGAAGGCAGATGATCAACCACAATGTGGGAATGAGCTGAATCCAAGCCAGGTGGTAAAATACTTCTAGAATCAATATTTTCAGGTTCAATAGATAAGGCTGCTTCTTTATTGTTCTCCTTTCTTTCTTGTTCTACTCCACAAGATTTTTGTGCATCTACTTCCATCAATTGAGGATGTGCATCTCCATTTTCATCTCCAGGGGGTTGCATCTCATCATCACTCACACCCCACCATCCACTATATATTTCATTGTCATCAAATTCAGTTATCCGTACCATGGCAGCAGGAATAGGGTAATTTACAAGCGGTATGTCACGAGGATGAATGAGAACTTCCAAGGCTAAAAGTGCCTTCTCACAAAATTTAGCCACCTCAGTTCCTGTTTCTAGTTTTCCTGCCAGGAAAGAGAGCACACAAAATGTTAGTACCTAGGTCTTTCAGCTGACCTACCTTAAAATTAAACCAATCATTTCAATTTGATTAAAGAAAGAGTCAGTTTTAAAATTGAAAAGAGAAAAATCTATAATGGAGAACCCTGAACTTAGCAATCTTTGCAAGCATGCTAAAACGAACTTTATTGAAGTTGAAGGGTATTGCATAAAATGAATGATCCATAATTCAATGTGGAGGGTTCTAATGGAGAGAAATTGATGCCTGCAAAAAGCAAAGAAAAAAATGAAAAGCAGCAAAGAGGATGCTGTACCCTTTTGAAAAAGCTCAAGACCTTGCGATAAATAAGGGGGTCTAACATAAGAAGGTGAAAGAAGAGAAGATAATAGGGCTTGTAATGCCACTAGACAATATTCCTCTTGGCCTGTAGCTGATTCCCCTATACATATGTATTTTCCTGCTTTGCCATTAAAAGCATGGAGTGAACTTTGTGCTATATTTATTAAAAGGCGGTCTGCTTCCAGCCTCCATGATTCACTTTTTACAGCACCACCCTACCAGAAATAGAAAAAAAAGATGCAATTATCTAACATTGATTTTATTGACAAATTAGAAGGTAAGAGAAAAAAATCTAAAATATGGGGAATTTCACAGTAGATGTTTGTGGACATTGGGATATGATGAGTTTAGAATGGCTAATAAATAGTTGCCTCTTAAGTATCCCTGTCATAACATCATCGGTTCACATTTCTTTTTGGAATTTGAATTTTTGAATAATTAATGAAAATATATTTGGGTGCCATATTTTACCTGTCATGTTAATTTATTATATGAAACACTTTACTAGAGAACACTTGGAAATTGCCCAATAAATTTATACACAATTGTGAGGTAAATGATGCGGAATTACCACAGACAATAGTGTTTGCATTGCTCTAAGCGCAGCTATCCTGACAGAAAGCGGTGTAGACTTTGTCACAGCAACGACAGAATTTGTTCCTTCCTCAACACCATTTGATTGCGAAGATGAACGTGTCCGCTTCCTCTTTTTTGGGCTACTTTTCAATGATGATTCATTGCTTAACTTTGATGTGCAACTACTTTTGCAACCTTCATCCAGATCCAGAGAAGCATTACTGAACACATGCTCAGCAAGATATAGTGACATCCCTACAGTAAGAAGCCATATACAAAACATGAGCTCATGGAGCAATGGAAATGCAAAGGAAATCAATCAAATCATTCATGTAATAACGCACCAACACCCATTGAATGCAGCAATAATTCAAGGGTATAATAGACTTTCGCTCTTATAGAAGGAAGAGTGGCTCTCCTCAAGTAATCTGTTAGAGGTTGCACAACACTAGCTGCATGTGGTAGAAGTTGGCTGCCAAAATAGTTGAAACACAGTAGATGTATACTTCATGTGCATTTATAGGGAAAACAATTGAAGAAAATAAAAGATGACAATAATACCTCTTTAACCCTTTGATGGTCGCAATCAAGAGATCCAAGATGTACAAATGAAAAGAAGGGAGCTCAGAGCATAGAAGCTCTTGATACAAAGAGGTAGTAGAAGGCAAAACTGTTTTGCTCACCAAAGTACCATCTACATTTAGCACTCTACCAATCAAGTTTAACAATGGCCGTACTGGTATGGTGACCTTCAAAAAATTTATATCAAAAACAAGAATTATTAGTCTTTGAGTAGAGGCTCTTTGATGTCATTCCTTCAGCATATTGAAACCTTATAAGTTATCAACCCCAACTTATCAAAATTATTTCCCACTTGTGTGGTGTTCAGAAGATGGTCAAGCTAATCCCTTCATCCTTTACCTTTAACCCCATGAAGGTAAGTGAAGTCAATATTTCAAAAATTTAATGGTCACACTTTGAAAAAGTCAGAAGACTATAAAGCACGTCTTACACATCATTGATAACTGACATATCTAATCATTGCACGGGTATCAATGATAATTTCTACAGTCTCAAAAGAATGCAAAATGTTCTCCATATAATGAGTTAAGAAGACTCAAGTTCATACCTGAACAGGATATGGATTAGTAAGCATGATGCAGCATGAATAAGTAAGAGAAAAGAGTTGGGGTGAAATTGAATTGCGCAGTCTTCTTGTTGCCTGCATGTTGTCCTCTGACTTGTTTTTCTGATTCCAGAGAGGTGGAGCCACCTGTCCAGCTGGAACTAACAACTTCATGATTTCTGGTCCTTTAATTTCTGCCGATGTAAAAAAATAGAAGTCCAACATTAACTAACCTTAATCTTCATGTTCTGTCCATAATTGCAGGTTTCCCTAATAACTGATAATAATGCCCAAAACAACGAAAATATAAACAGCTGCCGGGATTTTGTAACTTCAGGTGTTTGGTACCCAGTAGGTCTGTTACCCCTACCAATATGTGCTATGACAACTGACAAAAGATGGCAACAAAACCTTTTACGAATTCAAACAATTAAATACCTTCTTCTAAGCCCTCGAAAATGTCGTTCAAAAGAAAGTTTATACTAATCAATAGCTTTTGCATAATTGCAGACCAACTCCCACTATCCCCTCTCGTGTATGGTAACAACGCCAAAGCAACAGACATTTTCTGCAAAATCACATAGCGCACAAATTTACATAAATAAAATAAGGCATGATAGATTTACATGTAGTGCTGTTAAGTGCTCTCTTAAGGCTAATCTGCTAGTAGTTTGGTATCACAGCCGGTAGAGAGGTATTCAATTGCAAAAAAAAAATGGACTTCAAACTGGGAAACTATTATTAAACTAACAACATGAAGTTGTCTGGGCTCAAGCCCAACCCGAAAGCCAACCAACCCGCTTTTGGTTCCTGACCTTTCTGCACCTAGGATTCATGATTTACCGAAGATGGTTACCCCTTTTAAAACACCTGGTTATTATTCCAGATGCCGCACTTTCTAACTCTTCTATTCTGGGTCTCTCTTGAGACCTTGCTTACCTAACTTTGGATCCACAACCCTGCCCTTGCGACTTACCTTTACCTAGCAGCTTTTCTTGGCTATTAAACATATACCGGTGTATAAACCCAACATCGAAATGGACAACAATGAGGCAGAAGCAGCAAACACAATTTACCTTTAATACTTCCATATCGGAATTCCCTGACATAATCTTTGATGCAACAGCAGATTCAACCTGTTGACAAAAGCAAACAAAAAGAATCAAATTTAGGCATGGCCAGCAAGAAAACCCCAACTATCAATTAATAGATTGTAACAACACAAATATACAGGGCTACAGGAACTATATCATAATCTCACATTTGAATTCAAGAAAAGCAATTGTCAATGAAACTCACCTTATCATAACACCTGTATATAGCTGATGGATAAAACTTGATAAGCGTGCATAACAAATCAATGGCTGTTTCCTAGAAACACAAACAGTTCAATCACTTTGTAAAAAAACTACAGAAAAGTAAAAGATCTTTGAAAAAAACACTGAATCCGAAAGAAATTAGGTTTATACCACAAAAGAACCATCACCATCCATTAAATGAAGAATCGGTTGAACTAATCTCCCAGCAAAACTTGTAGATTCTTTCTTTACATTAGGAAAATTAGACAACCTATCAGCAATTGAAAATGCATTCAGTTGAGGCGTTATGGATGTATCTAGCCTTTAATTTAAAGAAATCTAACTAAACAATTTACTTGCCTTGTAAAAAGATCTGACAAGCAAGCATAGGAAGCTTCATAAACAAAGCGGTTGTTAGATGATGCCTGCTAGACAAATTTATGCTGGATTAATAAGGACTTAATCTATTTTCGACTTTATAAAACCAGGATTCAAACCAGAGAGTAAGAAAAAAATAAACCTGAATGTTTTGCAGTAGATTCTCAAACCAGGAGGAGTAGGATGAAATGAGACGTTCTGAGGTACATTCTTCAATGGTGACACCCAACAAACATATGCCAGCCCAGCATTTTTGTGGCTGAAAATAATTTGAGAGTCAAAAGTAAACTAAAACAAATGTAGAACAACCAGACATAGCACCAAGATGTAACCTAACAATGGGATACTTGGGTTCTGCAACAATTGTTACTTTTCAGCAGAGACTTAAATTGATGTAACTCAATCAAGTAAAATCCAATGGCAATTGCAAATCTCTGAAACAGACAATTCAATCCCAAAACAAAAATTCTATAAAACTAAACTACCATCCTGTCAGAAACAAGTAGCAACAGTCGCCCAACCCAGGCGTCCACAGCAGATCGCCACTCTTGCCTTATCTTAGCCTCATCCTTTCCATCGTAACCCTGAGGCAGCACCTCAGATAGAAGTCCATGGAGCTGAACTTTCTCCAATACGTTCGCGAGATCGTTTCCGGCGAAGAGGCGGCTCCTCCTGTCTCCACTGTCGTCCAAATCCCTTGTAAGAGCCCGGAGGAGCCTCGGTTTCAGCCGGGGATCGTTCACGCCGCCGGCGAGGTAGTCGGCGAAGGGAGCCATTGGGTGGGTCAAGCCTCAAGCGTTGTTGTTGTTGTTGTTGTTGTTGTTGTTGTTTAGGGTCGGTCTGAGAAAAGAGAAACGAGGTTTAGGGTTTTTGCGAAAAATGTAAGGTCAGTCGGAATCAACGGCAGAATAAGTAGCGCCTGTCTATCACTGTTTTCTTCAGTTCTCAAACTAATTAGTTATGATGAAAGAAATGGATCAATGAAAATCAGCCCGTATTTTAAGATAAAAGTTTAGGCCACGACCAAATGTTGCAAGTCCAAGCTCGAAGGAAGCCTAATTGGACAAGCTTCGGACAAGGCCCACAGATGGCCCATATTACTACAGATGGGAATGCAAGATCATACATAGTTTTGTATCTGTATTTTATTGACCATCTACGATGTTAATATTATATTTATTGTCGCTGATTAAAATTAAAATTTACAATTTAATAAGAAAATGAAAATTAATAGGAGCATAAATTAATTAGAGAAAAGGTTACTATAACCCATCTTGTGTACCTCATTTCATACTCTAACTCTCTCAACCCATTTGACTACATTTCTAATAATTATTTTTTGATATCCTATTTAGATTCAAAGAGAAAAAAAAAAATACGGGTTACATCTGATCCTTTGAACTCAAAATCCATGAATCTCATGACATCTCACTCATCTTTAAACATCTTTAAAAATTACCCTTCACATTATATACCACTAAAAAAATAGCGACAAGGAAAACTACACATAAAAGAGTTCAATAATTTGAGAAAAATTGAAGGATAAAGTTTCTTGATTATAAATTCGATTAGAGCTAATATAAAGTTTCAAACAAGTGTTCCAATGTTCTAAATATCTGTATGACGTTCTACTTTTCACGTGTAAAAGGATTGTGTTGAAACTCACATTTTAGAAAGTTATCATTTACATATAAAAGATACATTTAATTTATAGATTTGGAAGAATATGTAATTGAGACCTTGAATGGTAGATATTGAGATTGAATAGTGTAGTTATGAAAACTTGGGAGAATAGTTGTCTTGGGTTTGTGACATACATGAGATGTGAAATTTTAAAATTTTCATGTAATTCAATTAAAAATCAAGATTGATATCGTAACCAAGCGAGATGATTTTCTTTAGATGGTGATTGTGTGTGTCTTCACCAATCACTGCAAGGACGTCGGTGTTGATCTCATGTCACAAAAGTTTCCCAAGCGTGAAGTCTTTACTATGTGCACTACTCGACACATCAAAAAAAAGTTGCTAGACTTCCAATAGAATAAGATTTCAAATCTCTTTCAATTCTCAACACATGAGAGAGATAGATAACTCAATTAAATTGAAAGAGATAAAAAAAAATAACTTATTTTTCTATTTCTCAAGGATGAGAGTTCTGTCCCTCTAACCATTTCGGCAGTGGAGCTATATATATGTTAACCAACTCATAGTTGGTTTTATTATAAAAAAATAGCGAAAAGTTGCATGCATAACTAACCTTCTGTGCGCAAGTTATAATATTGCACAACTTCTTCCCGTTTTTTTTATTTTATTTTAATTTCAGTCGAGTATGTTATATCTTGGGCTCACTCTGAGTCTAAGTAAATTTCATCCATAATTTGAATCTCATCCAAATTGATCCAATTTAATATTTAGTTTAATTAATCATGCTCCTGCATAATCAACTTATTATTAATATTTTACATGTGCGTTGCTACGGTAATATCTTTCAGAAATATAAAAATTCATATTTTCATGTGAAAAATAAAAAATAAAAATAAAGATAATTTTATAATTCATGTAAATTTTAATCATGAATACATAATTAATACAAAATAAATGGAAATTGAGAGAAAAGTTAAAATTCAGCATTTAAGGAAAGTTAAAATTCATAATTGATGCAATCTAAGAAAAAAAACTAAACAATAATCTAATAGGGTAGACCAAGCAACAAATACGGGGCATTCTGCTGAGTAGAGCTTAGTAAGTTCCTTTCTTTGCCTTTCTCTTTTGTCTTGTTCGCATTCAGTCGAGGAGGAAGTGCGTTCCTTCCAATCAAATGTCATAAATAGGCTATTTACGAGAAAATGAGGTACTTGACTTGACCGGTCCTAAATCCTTGAAACGGTATCCCTACTTAAGAAACAAAATAGAGCAATTGTATTCCTAAATTATGTAGCATTTCGTGTAATAAACAAAATTGAGAGAAAATTCTAACTTCAACACAAATGATCATAAAGATAGTAACATTATTTGATGAATAACTCAATCCGAATAATGATATTAGCTCTAAAAATTCTATAAAAAATCTAATCTGTTGTAGGATCAGGACACATACGTGCTTAATAAGGAGTGGAGATAGAGATTCTATGCTTCAACTTGTCGAACCGAATGACTCCCAAGGATTCATGTCATGATTAATAATAAATTAATATATATTAATTTATAAATCATAGTTGGCATTTAGCAATGCATTATGATCATCCAATCAAACACAGATAAATCATGATCCTTTAATCTTTCATATTAATTCATTTGTCACGTAATATCAAATAATTAATATCAAGCATATGAATGTGTCATTCTTAAACATTAATTAATTTATTGATCCTCAATATATAATTATTAATATATGATCATCCCATAATCATAAATTACATGCATAATACTTATCACTGCAACAAGGAGCTTAGAGATATAACTAATTTCATAAGAAATGAGACGGACAAAATATCATATAAACTATCTATAATTCATAGCATAATTCATGTATTACATTTATAGCCGTTGGTTAAGAGCAACATTTGATAATCGCACAAAATATACATTAATTATCTAGAAATATAAATACCCCAGATAATAGAATTAATACTGATTTATGACCTTGCCGATGACACAAACACAATCCATACAACAAATCAAAGTGGGTCAGATCCAATATCATGCATTATATATGTATATCTATGTGATTAAATAGATACCCCATATTAGTGATCTGTGAAACATGATCACGCATTAATCCACATATTAGTCTATATTATAATTCAGTTTTTATGATAATGATATTAGATTAAGGACAATTAAGAGTTTTGTAACAATCATAGAGTTTAACAATTTAAATCATTAACTCAAATAATTTATAAAATATTAAAATTCAAAGAACAACATGATTCAAATCATCCATACAAAAAAATAAAATAAAATTATCATCATAAATGATTAGTCCTCTAAGTCACTAAACTAACAAGTTGAGACTTAGGATATAATTTGTTTGATTTTCTAGACACGAAGAAAGTGTAAATGCTGACTTGAGATAATGTATGTTGAGACTTAATAGAATGACTATGGAGACAAATATAGTTGATATACTTGATAAAGTGACCCATTGTTGTAGTTATATAAAGACTCAGGGGCGGACATAGCATTCAACTGACCCCCCCTGGATTTTGAAAAATAGTGCTTTTAGGTTAATATTTTGTTAATCTGACCCCCCTGGATTAAATTTCTGACCCTCCTGGATTATCTGATTATTTTTCATTGAGAAAAAATATTTAATATCACGGATAATGAAAAAATTATGTAAATTTTTTAAAATATAAAGTCTTGTAGAAGAAAATTTTCTTTATTGCTATGATTATTTATTATTTTTAATATATAAAGATATTATTTTAATATTTTTATTTAGTATCCGATTAGTTAATGGATTTAAATCCGATAAGCTACTGAATCCGATTATTGACCCCCCCTGACCGAAATCCTGCATCCGCCCCTGTAAAGACTTATTATTAATTTATTACATCTGACAAATAGATGATGCAATTTTAGTTCTTTTCCAAAGTAAAATTTGAAATAAAGCTCAAATCAAATTTTAACTTTATTCGTTTAAAGCTTATAAGTGAAAATTAAAAATACGAGATTTATACAAACTCCTCATTCACAACATGAATGGTAAAATATGAGTTTAGACTTGTAAGCTCGGGTAATAAAACTTGTTAGGGGTTAATGTTGAGTCTTGTGAGGGGAGAATTTGGATGAGTATGATGAAGAATTGACAAAAGTATTGAAACTTAAGCAGTAGTTGAGCTCAGGTATCAACACATATTTACTTTTGAATGTTAATGTTTAGTATGCATATTTATGTTAGTATTTTATTTTATCTTAAATATGATCATAATTTTAATATGGACCGATGAGGAGTAATATTTTGAGTTTTCTTATAAGCTACTAAGGCTTTGTTTACGACCATATATCTCTTTCTCTCCTATAATCTATAAATGGCATATAATATACACTTAATAATTGTTATATTAAAAGATATTAAAAATTTATTTGTGAGATTTTAAAATGTATAAAGAATATTGATTAAGTTAAATGTGTCTTAAAATAATTCTTCTAAGACTTCAGTCGTAAGTTATTAAAATTTGATACATTAAGTATAAAGATTTGACCCATAACTGTGATCAACCAATATTTAAAATTTGTATACCTTTAAAGCTAAAAAAATCTAATTCGATATTGAAACATCATATAAGGGTTCTTAAAACTTAAGACATTATGTATAAAAATTTGATAAATAGTAATTTTCAGCAAATTAATATTCAGAATTTTTGTACCTTTGAAGCTTAAAAAAGGCTTGATGTTAGATAATAAAACATCATATAAGAATTTTTAAGACTTTAAATATTAGATATTAAAATATCATATGTTAATCTTTAAGAATTTAAATATTAAATATTACGTTATTATATAGAAGTTCTTAAAATTTAAGACATAAAATATAAAGATTTAGCCCATAATCGTGTTCAGCAAATATTTATGATTTTTATACCTTTGAATACATTTAGTAACGTGATCAATACATTTTTTAGAAAGTTCAAAATAATTATCAATTAACATCATTGTTGTTTAATTAATTTCCTTCTCCTCCATTTTCATTGGTACACCTCCTGTGTACGTAAATTGAGGAGAAACCGTGCTAAATGCTAATATAAAAAAAAAAGCAAATCAGCTGATAATGATATCAAGCAGCCAAGTTCATACCTAATGTCCGACAGACAACACTTGTTGACTACCAAACCCGGATCCGACATCCGAGATCAAGATTCTCCGACATCCGAGACAGTTCGGGGAGATTCAGATAAGTCGGCGGGAATTGGTAGTGCAAACTAAGTGCCCCCATCTCTCTTTTCAAGTCGTCGTTTCACTTGCGCGCGCAGCCAGTTGCGAAGCAGCTACAGAAATGGCCGCCGCCGCCGCCCGCCTTGTCCCGAATACTTTTCCTTCTCTCCTCTCAAAGAAGGTACTGAATTTTGCTTTGCGCCAGTTTATCACTGAGGCCACAAATATCGTGAAACTTTGATGGGTGGTGATTGTGTAATGGGAACTGAAGAAGTACAGTGTTGCTAGTTCTTCTCTGAAATTAATTGTCCGTGTATATGCAAACACAGTCTTTGTAAGCCCATAAGCTGTTTTGGTTTAAGGATGTGAAAAATTTTCCCCATAATATTGGTAAAGTTCAATTCATAATTCTTTTTTTTTTAAGTGGGTAATTCTACTTTTATTAATAGTTAGATGTGTTTCCTTCAGCGTGTTTGTCTAATATCCCGAGAGAATTAGTGATACACAAAAGTTTCATGTTTTTTTTGCCAGGCACTCTGACTTTGCAATATCTCACAAGTCCTGGAGATATGAATGCAATACAATTGTGATGCCTAGCTCAGATATGGTGCTAAAGGGGTGTTACAAGAAGCGTTACTACTATTGTTCCCTAAGCTGCCTGAGTATGACAGTCATTAATCCCGAAAGGTTAGTGTTTTCAACTTCTTTTTTTAGAATTCGTTGCATATTTTGTTTGGTCGTATAAGGATATGGGCATCATAATTAGAGTTTTTTTCTGATGCAAAATCTTATGGATTATCTTCTTTAATGTACTTAGAAAGAGCAAGTCCCATAATTCATAGTTTCTTGAAATTCCTCATGTGACTGATGTTTTTGTCATGTTAATGATTAGTCAGATCAAAGCTTGAGGAGTTATCAATTGGGATTGATGGTCAACGCAAGTCTCAATGCAACGATCACAGTGAGTTTCTCAGCCAGCTGGAGGATTTATATACTCAGATTAAAATGAAACTCAAGAACCAAGAAATAGATGAAGTGGTACAGCTTCTTGAGGCCAATTATGAGGTGGTGAAGGTAGAAGTGGAGAGTGGTATGAAAGGGATTGAACAAGTTGCTTTTCTAGATGTTTTGGCATTGGGATATTTTAGTGCTGAAGACACAAAAACTGCAATGCAAATTTTAAATATGGTATTATTTTGCCCTAATTCTGCATGCATTTTATTCTAAGATTGCTGATTTTAAGCATGCCTGTTAATGGAACATTCAGTCTACAAATAGTTCTTAGCATCATAAAATGTTTGAAAATAGTATGTCCTTTTAAAACAAAAGTCACTTGTTGAGCAAAAGAGGACTCAAGTTGTTTCTGAGCTTCACATATTATTGAAACATGTATGCAACTATCAATCATTTCCCATAAAATTAGATCTTTTTTAGTCTAAACTTCACAGCTAGAAATTTATTTACCCATCAATATCTTCCCATAACATTATTATATTCATAAAAAATGTACTTCTCTTTGATTAAAGTTATGACAAACATGACAAACTTCACCTTACCTTACACCAGAAATTTAAAAAATATGCATAGACTCAATTTGTGTTTTCTTTCATGCCTTCACAGTATTAGCTATAGTGGTATTTAACTAGAAGCTCAAATTGCAGTATTAGCTATACTGGTATTTTATGTCCGGCCGTAACAGTAGGTCTCTGAGCCATTTCATTTTTTTTTAAATGTAGAGATTTCAAACTAAATTTAAGTTTCACTCTATTTAAATATGGAGAGTTACTAGTTTTAAGTTTCACTCTATGTTATTCACCTCTAGAAAGCAAAAGAGTTATATTGGTTGTCCAGGTTGCTAGCATTCATGCAAGGTTAAAATTGAACCGCAAACCTAGTACAAATGGTAATATGTCCCATCTCTGCTTTCATGTACTTGCTAAGCCAAAGCTTCGCCCTTTCTTGCTAATAATTCCAGCTTAGCGCCCTTCACAAACAAAGTCAGCTGCGAGCGCTCACCAACCCACAACCATAACCTATTTATTAGGGAAGTTCTTCATTCAATTATGATATTTTACCCAAGCAAGTATAGTTGCCTTTCTTTTCAAAAAAAAAAGAAAGTATAGTTGCCTTAGTGTACTTACTGGGAGAATAAAGCAGTAAGTGTTGGACAAGTAAGTCGTACTCCAGACTAAAACCTCTCCCCGCATTATCAACTCCATTTTGCACTTTTAATTGGTAAAAGCCAAAATGATGATGAATATATGGAGATAATAAAGATAGGTAGACCATAAGGTCATATGTTTACATGAGCGGTAAGCAGCAGATCTCCCCTGGAAAGCAGGTGGCCCTTTTGGCATCTTAATTCTGTCGACCGAAAAAACCTTCTTGGTTGGTCGAGGTTACAAAGTGGCGTAGGTTCAAGTCCTGAGAATAGCATATGAAAAGGAATATATGCCCGGGTTAATGGGAGCCAATTTTTTTTTAAAAATAAAATAAAATACAAGGTTAAAATTACCATTTCCATTTTCAACAAAGCTTAAGCACATATTTCATAAGTTTGATTAAGGTGATAGGAAATATGAAAATGTATGAGTGGTCAATCAAGTTGCAATCATTATATCAACCCAACATCTCGTTGGCTTGGTTATCTTAAAGTTGGGGTTATGAGGAAAAAAGTGTCTATAACAGGTGAATTTCTGAGCATCTTTGAAAATGAAAAAAAGAGAGAAGAATATTCTTTCCGTATACTTGTCTAAGCTTTGGTTTGTTAAGGAAATGGTTTGATGCCATTGCAACAAGGTAAGCAAGTATGCATGACATCCTTTAAAATTTAATTCTCTTTTGCATCTTATTTTCCAGAAATTATGCTTATATTTTATTCCTTTCTTTATGAACAGATGGATAATATTATAACTGGCATTAATGAAGGTGATTCAATGCTCACTACAGTATTGTATCACATGGGTGCTCTGTTTCATGGCTTAGGAAAGTTCAATGATGCTCTTCGTGTGCATGAGAGGTGTCTAAAGATTCTAGAGAAAGAGTTTGGTAAGTTCCACTGTTGTTTAATTTTTTCTGAAATTTGTTTCATGTGCTTAGACCATCTTTGAATGTTTTCAGGGAACTGCAGTGTTTTACTCATGGAACCACTTCTAGGATCAGCAAAGGCCTTAGAACAAGTGCAAAGACCAAGAGAGGCCATACCACTGTATAGACGGGCTGTTGATATCTTAGAGAAGAAAGAAGGAAAAAAAAGTGTGATGGTTTGTGTGCCATTGCGCAGCCTTGGTGATTTGCTGTTGAGCATAGGAGAAGTTGAAGATGCTCAGATGTACTTTCAGAGGTACATAATTCATGTAAATTCACTTTCCATTGATTTCTCTGTCTTTTTATATACATGACTACAAAATCTATAAAATTTTCATAAATCAAGCATTCTTGGTTTATATATGTCCAATGATCATACTGGGTTGATCCTTTCAAAACTTCTAATAATTTCTGCGTGAAGGTATTGCAAATCTTAATTTCTATACATTCAATGATCAGACTGTTGATCCTTTGAAAAGGTATTGCAAATCTTAATTTCAATGAAAGAAAAAGTACAATTTTTGTACTTTCTGCTGGTCTTATGACTAGTCCCAGTGTCATTTTTTATGCAACAGTAATATGACTGTTCCTTTTTACCATTATTCGTATTCAAAACTGTGATGTCTCTTCAATTTTTCAAACTTGTAAGAGTGTTGGAGATTCACAAACAAGTCTATGGGGAGAATGATGGGGAGACAGGGTTGGCAATATGCTCAGTTGCTCAAGTTCTCTCCGCAAAAGGTTCATCTGTTTCCAATTTTGACATAGGACTTCGATAGATAATTCTGGTACCATTTTGCCATTACTGGTATTTTGGTATAACCTGGTGTGTTCTGCACTAGCATATTAGTTGTTTCCCAGACTGACTATAACCGTTGTTCCTTTCTATTTGTTCCTTGTATTTCTTAGCTCTATTGGTGTTTGACTTTACAAATAAATGAGGATTGACCATGACTAGGTCTCAACTCATATTAAGGGATAATATTGTTGAAATGAGCCTTGAGATATAATTTGGCTTATTCTACCTGCATTACTGCCAGAGCCAGACCATATTAAAGATTTTATTTGCCAAGTTTTGATAGTTGTGCAGTTGTCCTGTACTTGTCCAAGGTGATAACAACAATGATTATGGAAGATTCATAATAAGTCTGATGCTTATGAAGCTTTTTTAATACACTTAAACAATGCATGTGTTAACAGGAGATGTGTATCGAGCTATATCTATGTTCAAACAAGGTCTTCAAGTTATCAAAGATGCAAATGATATTCCTTTGCATGATGATTTTCTTGAGAGTGCTAGGCTTGAATTAGCTGAATTGCTTCATACGACTGGACGGTTGCCCCCCCCCCCCCCCCCCCAAAAAAAAAAAAAAAAAATCCATATGTTGTTCAATTATCTTATTCCTCCAGGCTTGTGTTTTCATTATTCTTCCTTTTCCTGAAGGTTACAAGAGGCAAGAGAAGTGCTTGAAGAAAGCCTACTTATAAACCAGAAAAACTGGGGAATAAATCATCCCAACACGGTGGCACAGTTAATGAACCTTGCCACCTCATATTCCCGTTCAGAGAATTATGTGGACGCAGCGCGGTTTCTTAGGATTAGCTTAAATATAATGTCGAAGTCAATGGGACCGGCCCATCAGGCCACCACAGTCCCCATGTTGCACCTTGCAGTGATTCTATTCCGTCTGAAACGTTTTGAAGAGGCTGAGAGCCTTGCTTTAGAGGCCTTGCGAATTCGAGAAGGTGTCTTTGGACCCGACTCAGAACTTGTTGGTTAGTCTCTCTCTCTCTCTCAGACGCACACAAAATTTAAGAACATGGTATTTTGTAACATGTAATTATCAGATTTGTGCGCAGGAATCAGAGGAAAACCTTTTTCTTAACATTAAAGAAATAAAATATAAAACTACAAAGTGCAAATTATAAAAAAGAAAAACAGTTGGACAGTAGGAGAAAATGAAAATAGTTCGTTTTCTTTATGCACATCGCTCCTTTTTCCTATAATTTTTAGGTCAGGCCCTTGATTGCCTGGTTTCAATCCAGGCCGCACGTACGTCAAAAAGATGAAGGGCCGATGTTGGAAAAACTACAGGAGGGAGTGTTTGGAATCGAAAATGAATAAGGTCATGATCACTCTGCATAGTTTTGTTTTTGTTTTTGCTTTTTTTTTTTTTATTTAGGTAAGATGTGAAAAACTGATGAGAAAGCCCATACTTGAGAAGATTAAATGTAGTTATGTACACAGAACCGAAGTCAATAATTTGTCTACTATTTCAGAAATTAAATTAGTACAGTGGATTATGATTAAAAGAAGATGGAAGGAAAATTTTAATTGATTTCCTTTGATTAAAAGTCCGCCTTTTGTTTATTTTTACTAATTGTTCTAATTCATTCGATATGATATGCTGGAAAGCATTGTTCAAAACCAATATTCTAAATAGTGCGTTATAGTATTTTTGGGCTTAAAATGGTACACTGTGACATAAAATTATGCTACTATAGCAATCATAGCCGAGTTAGCACAATTTTATACATCCATATTTTATTTATTTTTTTATTGTTCGTAATTTAGTTTTGTTTACAAGGTTAGACTACAATATTTTAATCAAAATATTTTGTTTAATTAATGTACATCATAAGAATTATTTAATTCAAATAATACGTGTTTAATGTATATAAACAATAATAAGATTATTTTAAGAGAGTTATAAATACTTGAAATATTTTGAATATAAAATAAATTTTAATTATGATATTTCAAGTACTTTTAAATTAAAAATAATTTGATGTTTGATATTTGAACTAATGTAAGTAGTAATTGCAATATAATTAAAATTTAAACCTGTATAATTCTTAACTTGAATATTTAATTAATTTGTAATTCATTATTCTATATATTTACTTATTATTTGTTTCTATAATATATTATGTAAGGTTGGACACTAAGTAGAATTAATATTTTTTTTATAAAAAGTGTTTAGTATAGCTTTCGTGATAGCTTCGTTGTTCATTTTTTTTTAACTTTACCGCTATAAATATCAATATGAAATTATCGAAATATTAATAATTTTATATCGAAATATTAATAAATTTATATCGAACTATTAATATTTTTCTATTGAACTATTAATATTATGAAATTGGAGTCGAGGAAAGAATGAAAATTAAGGAAGTTGGTTATATGGAACATGTGCTTTGGTTGGTAATGGTAGCGGTGTAAACGGATCAGATACGGACGGATAATGGTTTATCGTATTTGTATATGTTATAATTTTTCAGATATGGATTCAAATAAGAATAGTTTGAATATAGATATGGATCGAATATTCGATGGATATCCGGATACGAGTTGGATATTGGACGAATACAAATATGAAATTATTTATATTTTGAATATTAAATAAAAATATTATATGTATTATTGAAAAATAATTATATTTTTTAAAGAATCCTTAATTATAAAAATTAATATTAATTATAAAAGTTAAATATTAATTATTATCGTATTAATAGTTCAAATGTATCAATGAATTATAAAAAAATATGATACATTAACACAAATTGGATATAAAATATATTAAATTTATAATGTACACTAAAAATCTAATTAAAAAAAATATAATAGAAATATTTCAGATACTTATTCGAATAAAATCGGATCAGATACCTTCAAATAGTGTTAGATATTGATGAATACTAGTTAAACGGTTGGATACAGATTGGTAATAGACAAATCATATCTTTATCCGTAAAAAAAATCATATACGGATATGAATATCCCGGATACGAATACGGATCAGATAATTTTTACTATTTTTTGAATCAGATCACAGATAAAATTAGATATTACCCAATTCGTTAACATCCTAATGGTTGGGTACGCGTAATATTGGGTTGAGGAATATTGACATAATAGTGAGAGAAAAACAAGCATTGTACTTTTAAAATTTCTACATTGTATAGTATATATCTTGTGTTTTTATATCAAATAAAATAACTATAAAATAATTTTTAATTAAATTGTTTAAGGCTTTGTTTGTTTATTCATAAATATCAAGTCTAATAAACTAAGGGTTTTTTTTTTATATAATTTAAAATTTGAAATAATTCGGGACAGAAGTATTCTTACAGAACGAGTAAAGACTTAAGGGTGTGAATGGGTCGGATTGGGTCGGGTCGGGTCACATTATTTTATTATTTTTTTTATCTCGATCTATTTAAATTTAGGTCAAAATATATTGATCCATATCCGACTGGGTCACGGGTCAACCCTATACGTAAAAAATAATTAAATATTTATTAATTATTTTTATATAATTTAAGAAATTAAATATTAATTAATTTATAATTAATATTAATTAGTACATAATTAATATATATTTAAGTTTTAATTAATACTAAATCATAAAATTACTATAAAAATATAATTAATCATGTCAGGTCGGGTTATCTGAACCTAGCCCGACCCGATCCGATTCGGATAAAAAAATTAAACTCACATCCGACTCATATATCTTCGGATCATATTAGATCGGATCAAGTTAACCCGTCCAGTTGAATCAATAATTGAAACCCTTGGTAAAGACTTTGAGCTGAAACCCTTGGTAAAGACTTTGAGCTGAAAGGACATTTTACTTATTTGGCAATTTATGCGGAGATTTTTTGTCATCTGTCGCACAGAATCGCGTAACGTAATTCCACGACCATCCGATCTGTGTTAAACATCAATTTTAGAATTTTTTTGTAAATCTAAAAACCGTCATGTGCACTGTCAGAAAATCATAATCCAATGCGGGTGCTAAGCACTCCTAAAATTTCACATAATGTTTACATTGCTCTTTTTTCTTCAATGAATTAAATAAAATTCCTGCAGTCCAACTGTCCCAGACTCACCGCCGCCCGCTTGTCGTCTAAGCATAGCGCCGTTAATGACACTTTTTTTTTTGGAAGTTTATCCGATCCATATCGTATTCGATAAGATGGGTATGGATAAAATTTTATTTTGATTAAATCATTAGGTATGAGTATGGGTAGAAAAAAAATTTTCGTTAACTAATCGGATATGGATATGAATAAGGGGTTTTCATTACCCGTTATCTATTAGGTAAATTATATAAATATATAAATATATAGTTAAATATATATAAATATAATTATTTTATATTTTAATAACTATATATAGTTAAATTATATAAATATATATATAATAATTAGTATATATTTTTTATGACAATTGACATGTAAAAATTATATGATTTTTATTATATCTAAAGTGTTAATTATTATTGTATTTTATTAGTATATTTATTTAATGTTGTTTATTTGTCTAAATCATACATTTTTTTCATTGAATTTTTTTATTTTTATCCATTATCTACCATTATCTGTTCGTTATTCAAATTTTTTAATGAGTAAAGGTAGGATATAGATAAAGAAAATTTTAATAAATATAGATAGAATATGAATATTTTTTTTTTAATGGATATGAATATGAAAATATTTATATTTGTACTCTACCCAATCTATTGACAACTTTACCCAAGCGAGGATCAAGGTATAAAAAATAATAATAGAAGAATTGAGGGTTAAATATGATATTAATTCATGTTAGAATTTTAGACAGAAAACCCTAAACTAGGTTTCGTGATTCCAACGCTAAATCGCCGACCTTCTCCTGGTTCTCTTCCTTAAATCATCGTTCATATCTCTTCTTTTTGTCCTCTCCTCGACTTTTTCTCTCTCTGAAGAAGCAAGAGGGAAAAAAACTACCGAATTTTTGTGATTAATCAGATCAAAAGATGCCTAAGAACAAGGGAAAGGGAGGTAAGAACAGAAAGAGGGGAAAGAACGAGGCTGATGACGAAAAGCGAGAGCTTGTTTTCAAGGAAGACGGACAAGAGTACGCTCAGGTACTGCCAATCTTCTTTTGCTCCTCGTCACTTGGATTTTTTTGATCGATTCTTGAGATATGAAGGGGGGAGTAGCTGGAATCAATTGGTTCCGAAATTATAGTTGTAAACATATTATCTTTAGAGAACGTCGTGCTTGGTTGGAGAAGAACAAAATTTGAAATCGGATCATTGGGCCACGCAATCGAACGACAATTTGATTTCTAGTTTGGTTGTTGGAAGTAGAAGAACAATTTGATTATTGATGTGTGCTACTGCTGTAGGTGCTCCGTATGTTGGGAAACGGCAGGTGTGAAGCTATGTGCATAGATGGTACCAAAAGGCTGGGCCATATCCGTGGTAAGATGCACAAAAAGGTCTGGATTGCAGCTGGTGATATCGTCCTTGTCGGCCTCCGTGACTATCAGGTACATGTTAAATCAATTAAATTAAAGGTTTTGTTATGAGTGTGTGCTATTGCTAACTCAACGTCCATACTACTACTACCAAATTTAACCTTTTTAATTGAATAAAGAATTCTATTCTTTGTCCAGTGTACTATGCTAATTGCATCTTGATATGATATTTAGATTCTGAGATAAAATGATACTTATTTGAAAATTCTGGTAAGGAACATAAGAATTGAAAGGAGTTCATAACCTGAAGAGCTTTCTTTTTTCTAATAAAACTTGAATTCCTTCGTGTGCTGAAAGAGAACTTCAGTTGGCCTGACCCTTGACAAATATTATTTCATATATTGTGTACTCTAGGTTGTGAAAATTTCTCTCTCTATATTAATTTGAGTTGAAATTTTCTTCCACATTAAATTGGATACTCCAGCTTGTGAAACATCGCTGCTTCTCTATATTGATTTGACTTGATAATATATTCCATAACTGTAGGATGACAAGGCTGATGTGATCCTGAAGTACATGCCTGATGAAGCCAGGCTTTTGAAGGCCTATGGAGAGCTGCCAGAGAGCACTCGTCTCAATGAGGGTATCGCCGGTGGCCTCGATGAGGAGGATGATGGCAACGGCGATGATTATGTCGAGTTTGAGGATGAGGACATTGACAAAATCTAATCTGAAATGTTGTGTACTATTTATGTTGAGTAAATTTACTGAGATCTCTATGTATTATTATTTACTGCTCCTGTTTGAGAGCAAAAGCGAAGATGGGGTTTAACCGTTGAAGTAATTTTGGGTTGATTTGTGGAAATACAGTGATTTGGTGATTGACTGTTGCCTGTCGCACTGGTTTTGTTTGCTATAAGGTATGGAATGAAGAACTATTACAATATATTAGTGGATGAAGAATTGTTGCAGCACGTTATTCATTCCTTTCTTTATTATGATTTTTTGAATAATTGGGAACATTGGAATATCGGTGGCAAAATTGATAAACCGGAATATCATATTGTATGCATGGAAGCCACCCAAAATAGAGTTAAGAACTCTTTTGGTGTTTTTTTAAAAATATATATATATATAATTATTAATACTTTCATACTTTCAAGTGATATTACATGAGAGTAACGATATAGTTGCAGTAAAAATTTGATGTTATAGATTGTCTAATTGTCTTGGAACTAATTTGTTAACTCGAAATACAACTAATGTATTAATCAAGAGCCCCCCGGGCTGATATATTATCAGCGACACGAAAATATACGAGCATTATAGTTCATTCGATATACAATTAGGAACGCAATAATATTAATGTGATATCTACGGATAATCAGTGACATTGTTATTACTATTTAAGATTATAAATTCAAATCTCAGTGAACTTTGAGTGACAATGTTGCTACTATTAATGTTACAAATTCAAATCCCAATAAACTTTTGAGTAGGAGACATTGATGTCTTAAAAAAATATTAAGTCTTAGATCTGAGCTCTAATATAAAAAGGTTTACATAAAAAAATACAATAATAAAATTTAAACATGCTAGCATGGAATCCGCATCATCTTAATTTTGAAAATATTTATGTGTATCACTGATTGTATTGTGATATTTTTTTACTTAAATAGGTATTGTTTGTATGACTTTTGTAATTTTCATTCTATTCTCTCATTTAAAGAGAAAAAATATCGGTTAGAATAGTTTATATCGAACTCAATTATAAAACTCTTAAATTTTTAAATAAAATTAATTTATTATTTAATAAAACATAGTGCACAGAAAATAATAATTTTTTTTTCTGAGTAAAATTATACAATTGGTAGTTACAATAAAATTTAATAATAGTTAATATTTAACTTAATTGATATACAACTCTTTTCTAAAATAATTATATATAATATTAATTTTATTATAAATATATGATATAGATAGATACTATTTATAAAACATAATAATTTTTCTTTTTTTTAACTAAAGCTGTATAATAAATAGTTTCTTTAAAAAATATTAATAGTTGATTATTAATTAATTTGACCGATAATTTTTTCTAGACCTCTCATTAATATATGGTACAAAAATAGAAAACAAAATAAAGAGATAAAATAACATTAGTTAAAATCTAAATCATTGTTTTTTTTAAATATTTATCTACACCGTCCGATTAATAGTATTTCAATCATTAAGAAAAAACTGAAATAACAAACAAATTCAATACATATGCTATTTATAATATAGTATATTATAATATAGTATAGATATAAATATATATAGATTCGATTAAAAAATAACGTTCGATGCTTTATTTTGGGTTTTTGAATTCGAATCGAACGGCCGAGATCGTGTACCAAATTTACCTTAATGACGGCTATGGCAATTGGCAGCAGATTTTTTTTTTTTTTTTTTTTTTGAGGAAAAGCCCGTAGGCATATTGATATTGGCAGCAGATCTTAGCACATCTTATCCTGCTGCCAAACGCAGCGTAAGAGTCATCTGGGCCGGATCAAGATATCTCGCTCCAACTCCGAGTAACTCAGTTCAACCCAATACCACTCTAAAACGCGAAATCCTTTCCTCCAATCGATATCTCGTCGGTTTTCCCTTTCGCCGATCGATTCTCACCGCAGAGGTTAGATCCTCTTCCCGATCTCTCTATCCATTTCCCTCTCTCTCTCTCTCTCTCTCAACACTCGTTTCTTGTTCTCAAGATCGGACCATGAATTGGGAACAACTAACCTCATGGCACTTGATGATAGATCTTAGAAACCAGAATTGGGACCTTCGCATCTTGAATTCTTTTCAAAAGAATGGAATTAAGGATTTTACTATGAATTTGTTGCGTATCTGTTGTAACAGGTAGCTGTCAGTACGAAGCCCTATTTCATTCTTTATTTCAATTCTGTTCTCTTTGTCGAAGTTTGAAATCGGTGTTTTTTTTTTCTGAATGAATTAAGGATTAGTTAAGGCCATTATTTTGTTTTCCTTTATTTCCTTCAATACAATCTATTGTTGTTTTCGTTTAGAATGAAATGCATATGCATTCTGTATCAGATATTCCCTTGGTGTAAATACTGATACAAGAATATGGAAGGAGAGCTGGCACGCATAAAGAAGTGGAACATCATATACCCAGTTTATATCAACTCAAAGAAGACAATCGCTGAGGGCCGTCGGATCAGTGCCTCCAAGGCTTGTGAGAACCCCACTTGCATGGAGATCAGTGATTGCTGCAGCCATCTGAAAATTCCACATGCTGTTGAGGTTATTTCAAGGTTTTTTTACTTTATTTTTATGTTTGAGGTTTACTATGCATCCCAATCTCCAAGTGGGACTGTGGGAGATACCTGCAACCTGGTATTTTGAAAAAAAGATGTGAACGGGTGTATACCCTCCCAATTCAGAAATGATTGTGCAAAATGAATCCAGTGTTACTGATTCTATAATATCATCCTACCATCCCAATAATCCTGCAAACATGGAGATTGGATCAATTCAAGGCTTTTAGTTATTCTCAACTGGTAACTAGTACCCCATTTTAGATATCAAATGTCTTTTACTCTGTATGTATGTTTTGTCATGGTACATTGCCATAGCAAACAATTTCCATGTTGGTACTAAATATTTTAATATACCCAACAATTTCAAGAAATCACATTATGAAGATTTGGAACTGCTTGTATCAATTTGAACATTTTCAATGCTGTTGAGAACTTTCAAGTGTCAAATGCAAATGATAATATTAGGTCTTCCACTTGAAAAAAAATATATATATATATATATTGGGTTTTATTGAAAATCCCTTTCGTCAATGCTCATTGTCCAGCTATACTATCCTCTTTTTCTAGATTGACAAGGCATATCCTCGGGACTTCATGCAAGTGGGGAGGGTGAGATTTCAGCTAAATAAACCTGATGGATCATTTTGGAATCCAGCAATTACTTCAAGTGAGTATTGGTTAATAAGTTTCAGTTTGGTTTGGTTGTGTTTATTTTGGGCATAAGCTAAATGTAGGCTTAAAATGGGCTTAAGCTAATGGAGGCTTAATGAGGTTGTAAATTGAATTTATTTGACAAAATTGCATTTCACTGTAAGATATATACTAAAGAATCCATCGGCTCTTGTGATTGTAGTCCAACATCTGAAACTTATAATTTAAGAGCGGTCTCTTTACAATATAGTCATCAATCAAGAATATTCATTTATGTGAGAACCACAAAATTAGCAGTCAATATGCCATCCATGAAAAGGCAGAACAAGTTATGTAATTTGATTATGGAATCCTGTAAGCTGGTTGGTTCTTTGCTTGCGCCTGTTGTTCTTGTCTTAGTGATAGTGTTTAAATTGCAGAGAAGGCTTTGATGCTACAAATTGCAGAGTTGGTGCCTAAGCATCATGGGAGAACCAAGAAGCAGGAGACAGCTGCTAGTTCATCTGTTGCAGGTCCTAAATCTGGAAAGCATGGAAAGAAGAAGAAATAGAAGTTGTTTCTTATTCTTACGAGTTACGAGTTTGAAGTTTTTTGTCAATTGTTAGGTTATGGTTATCTGTTGTGGTCGTACATTTTTTGAATTTTAATCTTGGAGGGTACACATTGATCTTTTAATTATCTTTATGTTTGAGCTCGACGTGCGGTCATTTTTCAAGGTTATTTACAAAAAGTTTGTTGTAAAACAATAACATGCGCGAGTTCAATATTTTCTGTTCAATATTTGTGTATGAAATCGGAGTAATTGAAAAATATTGGTTTGGTTTTCTACGAGTAAATCATAACACCATTGTCGGTACTAAGATATCTCATTCCAGAAGGCTTAATACAATTCTAGATAGTAAATAAAAAAAGCTAAAACTTCGTCAAATTACTAGTTTCCAGTTTCAAATCATTAGTGTTTACCAATATTAAAAAAAAATCTTTCTTTTTTTTGTTCGAGACGAATGAGGTGTAAATAGTTAAATACTAATTTTGCAAGATCAATGAATCTTGTGTGTTTTTCTAGAATTGGAAAGTAGCGAGGACAAATAGATCTAAGACGTAGATATTTTATGCATTAGATTTAAGTATCTTTAGAATTGAAATATATATAAGTAAAGTGCTTCAATATGCCAAACGGTCCAAACGGACTTGGGACTAGTCAATTCTGAAAGAGTAATACTGCAAGTGCGACTTTGAAAGCAGCACTTGGGACCATAGTAACAACTTTACGATTCGGGAAACGTTCGGCGAGGTCAAAAATTCGACGTTCGGGTATAATACGGGTATAATTCGGGAATAGTTCGTTTCACATAATATAAATAAAATATATATTATATTGACAAAATATTAAAAATATATTAAAAAAAACGAATTATTCGCGAATGGTGTTACTATGCTTGGGACTAGTCAATTCTGAAAGAATAATGTCTGATTTTATTTATGATTCGATTCAAAAAAATAGTAAAAATTATTTGATTCGTATCTAGATTTATATTCATTTTTTTATAGATAAGCATACGATTTGATTATTATCTGTCCATATCCGATTATTTAGTTATAATTCATCAATATCCGATATTATTCAAAAATATCTGATCCGATATTATACGAATACATATTCGAAATATTTTGATTATATATTTTTAATTAGATTTTTAGTGAGCATTATAAATCTAATTTATTTTATATCAAATTTATGTTAATATATCATATTTTTTTATTAATTTATTGATACACTTGAACTATTAATATAATAATTATTAGTATTTAATTTTTATAATTAATATTTATTTATTTTTAATTAATGATTCTCTCAAAAATATATATATAATTATTTTTAATGACATTTATAATATTTTTTATTTAAGATCCAAAATACATCCATATTTATATTTGTATCCGATCGATATTTAATATGTATCTGAATATCTATTGAATATCTGATCCGTATTCAAATTTATATTTGAAAAATTATAATAATACGGATATGATATGATAATAACATTATCTATCCATATCCGGTCCGTTTACGAATTCACATCTTTAAAGTATTTTACTGAGTAAATTGTCCGGATTTGAGTGAGCCCGGTAAAGATTGAGTTTGAGCAGTATGTAATATAGATCCGATGGTCGTAGTAAGTTCGGTCAGGGATACTCTCCGTTTACACCCTAAGCACAGTTGAAGGAGAGAAAAAAAAAGCAAAATGAGAATTATTGGACTCGACCTCGATTCGGACTATAACGGGCGAAGCGAATTAAAGCCCAATCGCTGTAACCCACGAAGCTGCTCAATTTCAGAAGCTAGTGAATCATGACCGACAGCCGACTCATCATTACTAGCCAACCCGACCCGGATAGGAGCGCCTGGTCGGCGGAGAAAATCAGAAAATGCGCATCGGTAATATTGGAAATGTTCAGGGTTTGAAGTGATATTCTCCTTCAGAGTTCCATGATTCCATCCCCCCTCCGACTTCCCCCTGCAAGGTTCTCTTCGGTTTGATCCTCCTCACTTCGATTTCCTCTTGATTTCTTCTCGGGGAAGCTCCATGGTGAGAAAATTTTCCGACTTCCACATCTTATAACCCTGATTTCTCTTGAAATCGGTTTATTGGAGCAATTAAGTGATAAATTCTGACTGATGTGCGCAGCCGTTTCTTCGATAATTTCTTACTTTTCTTTGCTGATATTAACAGTCGGCGCTGTTCAATTTCCATTCTTTTTTGACCGTGGTGCTGCTTATGATCTGCACATGTACTTACATCAAGATGCAGTTTCCTTACGTTCTGGATCGCAAAACTGGGTTAGTGAACACTGCTAATTTCTTTTCCATTTTGTCCGATGAGTGAATTCGCGCGGATTTTGAAGTCTTTATTGTAGCTCCGGTGCTATTTTTTTTTCTGTTTGTGGCAATGTTTTCAATTAGGGTCTGGGACGAGATCAAGTGTAATTCGTGTTTGTTGAATTTGTGCCTTCAAATAGCTGAATATCAAGTTTCACTTCAAATTAGTGATGGTCCAAGTGAAAAGCCTTTTTGCCTACTGATTTTTCAAATTGTTCAGCTTGTTTACTATGCACAAAGTTAATTGGAATTAAGGTTAAATTGTACATAAGCCATGTTTGCCCAATTTAGGCATACTTATCAAAATATTGGATTGCTTTGATGCTTAATCCTTCAACTTAGGTTTATGGAGATTGCTTGAATAGATGAGCCTTGTAAGGGCTTTATTCAAGTTTTATTTCTTCAGATCATCCATTTTGGTTTAGTCATATTCTCCCAAGTTTGTTTAGAGGGGGTCAATGGGGAGGTGGGAAGAGAAAGGAGAGAAAATTCTGTCACCTTGCTGTTGAGTTTAAGACAGAGGAGGTGAAGAGAGGTGAAGGTAGATATGGGGAGAATCCCCCGTTCATTTTTTTTCACAATTGTTCCCTCCCAATTGGGAGGGTGAGGAAATTGAGCCCCTTCACTTATTCCCTTCCTATCCCTTCCCTTATCTTTTGTTTTCTCTCTAAATCTGGAGCACATAACTTTGACAAAACTCCAATCATGTACCTCGGCTGGTGAATATGCTCTTTTCATCAGAAGAAAGATAAAAGTGTCATTTATTTTTACTTCTTACGTGCACGCATGTACAAGAATGAACCATCAGATGTGTATTCCAAATAGTAAATCTATAATTCAGTTTAATTAAGTTAGCTATGTTTTGCTTCTTAAAAACGGTAATAATGCCCACTGATCCCCTACCTATATCTTCAGAAAGTATGCAAACTATCCCTTTTCGTCTTTAAATAGTACATGTAGTAGTGTCCAACGAACAAGTTGTTTGGTTTTATGGTACGATATAGAAGCAAGGATTCAGATACTTGTTCTTATTAAAAAGTGTGAATATCCTTGAGAAAGACAACAAAGATAGTATAGAGGTTCATATGATATGCTTCAAGTTGTGCAGTGCAAAAACTGATATCATTTGTTGCGGGGGTATATATGAATTGATTCCCTTGTTTTCTCTCTTTGTTTACTTCTATATTTTATTGAATTTGATTAAATGAAGTTAACATCCTATTCAACTATCTTTGCAGTTTCCGTGGCTTCTTCTGGAAGGCTGCGAGAATAGGTAAAAATTCTCTCTCTATTATTTTGCTACTGCCTTGCTTCTTGGTAACAATACCTGCAGTTTTGGCACTGATACAAGCCAGCAGTAACTTCCTCTTTAATTATTGTTAATCTCCCTTTATATAGATGACAGTGACCAGTAGAACTGTATAAGTGTGCTGTTTAAGATGCTGCCTAGTGGGGCCCATAAAGTCCAGCTATAAATATGTACAGTATAGTATAGTCAGTGAGAATTTTAGAGTTTCCAAAATAAGATACAAAACCAGTAAACCACATTTACTACTACTGATGATTTTATCCAATCTCTGATTGGCTTTACGATGTGTATGTTTCTTTACTGGCACTATCTCAAATGTTGCTAATGTAATCCTTCATTTTTTTTTATCCGTAAGCTTGTTTGATACCATCCTTATTACTCCCCTGATTAGAATTGTTAGACTAGATTACACTTAGTGCCAGAGATCAACTTGGTTGTATTTGTGCATATTA
Organism: Schoenoplectus tabernaemontani; assembly: GCA_037127355.1. Lineage (NCBI taxonomy): Eukaryota > Viridiplantae > Streptophyta > Magnoliopsida > Poales > Cyperaceae > Schoenoplectus > Schoenoplectus tabernaemontani. The sequence continues at coordinate 10,599,254 of CM073741.1, read as the reverse complement.
ACCCATGAAGTGACACCCAGCTGGTATAGTATCTTATTAATTGCTGACATTTTCTAGGCTTGCAACTTATAAGTAATGCTATGTTTCATTTTATGTTCAATTCAGGTGAGCGACTCAGCCCCTGGGTTGCATTTGGATGCTTTGTTATGGGTGTATCCATTCTTATTTTCTGAGGAAAAAAAGGATCCTCTCCTCCTTTTATTGGATTATGTTGTAATTCACCCATCCAATAGTTTTTTGCTTCTTAATCAGCTGGTAATCCTTGGGCGTAGGCTTTATTGTGATTTATCAATGTAACACTGGATCAAAGATATGCATGCCAATAGTTAGTCATTTTTAAATCTTCCTCAAATTCTTTTAATTTTTTTAATGATTTTGGATGTAGAAATGCCTCGTTGTTGTTATTTATCTAATTACATTGCATTGATGTATATTATGTGATATAATGGGGAAGTGCTCTTGTTAAGATGGGTTCATTTGGTTAGTTAATGGTTAGATCCATGTAACAATAATTTTTGTTTGAGTTATCAACATTCAAGATATTGTATGAAATCTGGTAGTCAAATTGTAGTATGATTTTGGTTTAAAGGTAGAAATTTGAAGTTTGTCTAAACACACGGAAAATAATTTGTTGGATGTGTTCTGCTTATCGAGATTATATATATGTTTTTTTGCTTAAAATTTATGTTGAATTCCCAAAAGCCTCATCTGACGGTTGGAAAATGCACCCATTTCTAGGCCACGCAGTGATTTCAAATGCACCTCAGTACCTCCGTCCAGAATCTATTGCGGCCCATATATGCGGATCTGAACCATAAACAACATAATCTGTCAGATATGCCATCAAACATGGATCAATATCCTCTGTATGTATGCGTTTTCCAAATTCCAACTAGAACAACGAATCTTTTCCCAGTAAAAATATTATCTTTGATCATTTAAGCCACACACTTACAGCCATAATTACCTAACTGTTGCATGGACATCAGCACTGCAAAATAAATTTAATTCTGGAAACTCCACCAATTTTGGATCCCCACTGATTTTTCAGATGATTGAGTGCAATTTTTCTGGTGGCAAGACTATGTCAAAGACTCATCTTCTAGTGGAATGCAATCAAACCATGGTTTTGAAGGCCAAATCAATGCATGTTGGACTTATAAATTGACACGAGATGAACTCGACCGGATTTGATCAGCTGGGCTAGTATCAATTATTCATGGGAGGTCAGCGTGTAATTTCTCTCTCTCTCTCTCAACTTTAGATAACCAATTTTACCAATAGGCAGATATACTTGTAAGATTCTGGCTTCAATTTTTTCTGGTAATTTCTATGTTTATATTCCTGATATTGTTATTTGATCCTCAAACGAACTCTCCAGCTAGCTACAATTTAGCTCAATAGCTATTCCACTCAGTAAACGGCAAAAAAGCAAACAAAAAACTAATAATTAACAACAAAAGGAACAGATTGGGCTGAAATTTGGCTCAGCTTTTTAATACAATTTGTAATAATTGAGATGCCTTTACAATTAATATATGAAATAATCTACACAACGTATTAATTAACACTTGGATTATATAAATGTGTAGGGATGACATAATTGCTTGGCTATGTAATGCCCGAATTGTAGAGTTCCATGGTGGTCATTTAGTAAGCCATGAAAAATCAGCTAGGTAAACCTCTACAAAGTCTGGGAAGGAAGTGAAAACCTCTACAAAGTCTTTTCTTTTATTATGACACTAAATTTTCAGCAAGCACAACATAATATTTGCTAATATGAATGAGACATCATAATGATTCTAATAACATATAGTTCTTGAGACCATCCCATTCATATTTAACAGTAAAAAGATAACCTAAACATGTTTCTTTTTAGGAAAAGTTGCTAAAAACCAACTATTTGTCCACAGAATTAATGAGTCTTTCAAGTAAAAGAAATTCAAATGAGCTCCAATTATAGAGGTTAATAAGTCGCTCATGGAGCTAATAAGAGCTACTCAATCAAAGCTTGAACAAGAAAAATGGACCAACATGACAATAGACGATAATGGTACATGTGCGAGTCCGCATCTGTTGCCATAATACGAATGGCAGAGTCCTGCCATAGACTATCTAAACGACCCAAATTGATTTAAACGGTCCAGAATTAGACAATAGAGAATGTACTTTATTTTTTATGGTAGCAGATAAAAATTCGTACATGTGCAATACTACTAATTATTAGACTCGTGGTCATTTATTTTAAATCGGGTAAGAATAAATATCTTAGTTAAACAGCTTCCTCTATACAGGTTTGCTTCTATCTGAATTTGCCGGTTCTCTGATAAAAAGAAATCATACTGGTTGAACATGTATCTAGTGATTACATACAATCTGTGCGCAAAGCTACAACTGATGCTGCTGTTCACTTTTGGTGTGTTCATCGTAATTTCTGAATTCATGAAGAGACTGTTTAGAGTCGTGAAGCCAGTCAGAGTAGCTGCTTTGACATAATTGGTAAATCGCATTTAAAGAAAATAAACCAAACGATTCGTCGCGAAAAAGAAAAGAAATTCTCAATTGGCATTTTTTTCCAAATATTTTGATATGTTGTACATAACATGCATTAGGTGTATAGAACTTCGCATCATTTCAGTTATTTTGACCATGGTTTATTTTACCATTTAAATCTTGCTTTTGAGAATTTGCATTTATAACCATGTTGAATACATATAAAATAGTATCAAAATATTATTTGTATGTTCGATCAAAATTGAGCGCCATTTAGGGAAAAATGTCCACGACATTGTATCTGCCTAATTTTTCTAAATATTTCCTTCCCAGCAGATTATTTAATGACTTTCAAATGTTTCTTTGTTTTTAATTGCTGCATCAACTATTTTAATAGCACCTTATTTGCTGCTCCTTTCAGCTGAGCAATTTTTGAGAGGTTATCATGTCAACCCAGCGTCATGATAAGTTCGTGATTTTTTTTTTCTTTTGATGGTTCACAAGTTCGAGATGCCTTTTGAATTTTGATACGGAGGAAAAGGCGTTTGAAACCTTGACACTTCTGACAATGAGGTGGAGTTTCTGTAAAATATCTTATACTTTCTTGTCAATTGTATTTGTTTAAATTATATCTAGATAACGCCCAACTGGTAAATGCTATAACCTATCTACAAGTTGAGCAATAAATTACATTTTGAGCTGGTAACATATCAGACAGAGGTGGTACTGAATTGGCATTAATCAAGTTACACAAAAAAGCATAATTTTATATTATCTGCATAGGAGTATATTGATTATAGAGTAATATATGAGATGCAAGGTTACTTAATTACAAACCAAATTTGGAGTCATGTATAAATTCTTCTCCTAACACGTTCGCCAAACGGTGGTGGGGTGCGTTCACCGCCACAACTTGAATCAGGACTATAACCTTCATTGCTACCACCAGTTTGTACTGGCCGAAGCCCGGCCACAGCAGCAACACGTCCAGGGCTCAACCTTCCACCAGAACTTGATGAATCGGCACCAAGGCCAAAACTAAACCCTTCTGACCGGGACCTCCTCCTTTCGTGCAGCCTCGGGAGAGGTAATTCAGCCCTGACCTTTGCACGTGCTGAGTGTGTTGCAGCCATGTAACCCGGTATTGTTGGAGGCCGATTAAAATGTTGATCGGTTGTCGAGGCATGACTGGTATCTATTTCGACGGTTTTCTCTGAGAGGTGATCAGCTAGATTTGGGTTGATGGTTGCGGTTGAGTTGTTGGAGGCTGGAATTTTTGCCGTTGGGATGGAGGTGGCATCAAGATTAGTGGTGGATTGTTGCTGGTGGTGGCTTGCCATCCAGTTCTCCAACCAGTCCCATCCCCACTGCTGCTTCTCTCTCTCATGTTGCCATTGCTGTTGCATCTTGTAACAGAAAATATATTTGATATTGCTATAAGCCTATAACTAAGTTATGAAATTCATAACTAATACACAATGGGTAAACCTTTGAGGTGTACCTGACAACTATAAGCATAAGCAAGAGCTCTCTCTCGCCTGACAACTGCGTCGTGTCGCTTCTGTGCACTCATCTTGATTGTATCCAAGCTTTGATTTCTTATATCCCAATCTCCCAATCTATGCGGACTCTTGTTGCCCCTCTTTTCCTCATCAATTTCGTCTTTCTCACCCCTTCTTCCTCCCTTTCCTTCAGTCTCTTCCTTCTCCTTCATGTCAATGTCCTTGAAGCAACCATTTCTATTTTCCGGCAGGTGCATTCGCTGTTTTGCATTGGTATATTGCTTTTCTTGATGGCTTGATTGGTTGAACTTGAAGAGGCCAAGTCGACGTGCGCGTGCACGAACCTGAGCACGAAGCAGGGCCTGCATGCAGCGCATTGTTTCCTGAACTTGCTTTCTGACATGGTGGCCCCGCACGAGCGCCTGTAGCCGGACTAGACCTTTTAGTGCACGCAGGGCCCTCCGTGCCTTCATACAATAGATCAAATTTAAATATGTAATTCACAGATTTACAAATAAAAATTGAACAAAGAAAATCATCACCGGTTTGAGGAATTGAGGTGCATGAAAATCTAGAATTTATCTTTTCTTCTTTTGAATTTTTTTTTATTGATTTATAGCTGGAGATTAATATGTTTTTTTCTTGTTTTTTTTAATACAATAATCAGGGACGGACGTCGGATTTTGATGAGGGAGCAATTATCAGATTGTAATATCGGGGGTCAATTATCAGATTGTAATAGTTTATCGGGTTCAAACTCATTAACTAATTGGATACTAAATAAAAAAATAATAATTTAATATATATTTTTACCTAATAAAAAGCTATTAAAATAATAACATTTTATATATTAAAAATAATAATAAAATAAAACTCAAAATAATAGATAATAAAGTTGATGAAGAAAGTTTTCCTCTACGAAATTTATATTTTGATATTTTTGTATAATTATTTTATTATGCATGATATTAATTTTTTTTCTCAATAAAAATAATCAGACAAATCAGAAGATAAAAAAACTTTCTGAGAGAAATAGATTACTGAAAATATCATCTAAAAATACTAATTTTCAAAATAATAAAAAAAAACAGCTGCCACTAACCTCACATGGATCCGCCCTGACAATAATATCACTATGAGAATCTGTCTGGTGGTTATGGCCATATAGACTATGCCGAATCCGTCTAGTGGGTTGAAACGACCCGGATTATATACTAGCGTGGTCTGTGAAAAGGCAACCGTGGCAGCTTTTTGTTGGGGTCAATTTTATAATTTGTCCAAACCAAAGAAAATATCATAAAGGGAATATTACAACGACGCTGGGGTCAATTTTATAATCTGTCCAAAGTCCAAATCAATGAATATATCATAGAAGGAATCAGGAATATTACAACCACTCAAACGGAACGATAATGTTGAAATTATATTTGTATCCTTTCTTATTTGACCGATATAATTATGAATATTAAATAGATGTTAAAATTCAACATTAAATTCTCTTTAAACGAATATGGACAAATAGATATTCAACGGATACAAATTTTATGATAGATATGGAATAAAAATTAATATGTATTACTAATAATTATAAATATATAATAGAAATAAATACTTTTATTAACAGTAAGTATTTACAATGTATATATTTGTTAATATTTATAATAATAATATTGTATACAAATAAAAGATTTGACACTTAATACTGTTTGTAAAAAAATTATAATATATTTTATGTTTGGATACGGATAATGAAGTCCAACCAAATTCTTATCCATATCCGCATTATTTTTACGAATACGAATAATTAATACTCGAATACGGATGATATATTTACAGATAATTTTCAGATACGGAACTGAACAAAGCAAATATTATCCACTCCGTTTACAACCCTACTACGACGGCTAATTTCAACAACTTTGTTTAACAAATTATATCGAAATAATTAAAAAATAAAAATTTTAGACGTACTGTTTTCTTTAGAAATTTATATTGCGTTTACTTTAAAAAAAATTAATTTGAAACATAAATCAACAATCTCCGAGGCCACATTATCTAACTTTACGGTAATTGTCAGGTCATTTTTCGATGGTAAAGATTGTTAGTCAGAATAATCTATCAAAAAAATATTCAAATAACCAAACGGTCACGGAAATTTAAAGAACTTTAATTAGACAAATGCAATTTGATATCTTAGCGGTTGAGACTTGAGAGGGGCACACAAAGCATGTGTGAGAAGTAATGCTTGTATGGAGACCGACCAACCTTCATAAAACAAAGAGCGTGCTTTTCGTGCAATATTTAATTTTCTTTTCTTAGCATGTAATTATCTTTGATAATACACCTTTAACCTTTTAATGTGACTCGGATCTATTTCGTATCAAGCAAAACATACCTTTTTAATTTGGATAAGGACCCTGAAAATTGTACATCTGCATTAAGTGTATATATTGCAGAGGAGATTAACCCCAAATTAACGATTATAAGCTCCACAAATCACAATAAAAATTATGATTTTTACAAATATTTTCTTAATGGATGAGATTACTTACAATGCAGTAATTCAATAGTTGGCTTATGCCATAATAAATGCAAATAGTTCAAAGTTTCAAATCGATTGATAAAAGGAAAATATGCAACATTTTTTTCCTTTATTTACTAGGCATGATGATACAGCGCTAAAGTTATGTTTTCTTATTTATACTTCTCCTTTACTGTCATAAAAGATTAAAATCTATCAAGTTCGATAATTATTAATAGCAATAATTAAAAAAATGATGTTTTCGTGCATGCAGATCACTAAATCCGTTGCAAGCCCTGCTGTCAATTTGTCACTAAAAATAATTAATCAAAAGTTAATTTAATATTATCGTTTGCTTAAATTAACTACATGACTTTGTGCTAAAGGTGGAAATAATACAGCGATTTCGCTTAAGATGTCATTGTTATATATATTTGTTTCTAAGCAGTGTATGTAGGTGATAACTCACTTTCAATCTAAATACCACTATATACAAAACGCAGTTCGGAAAACCAAATAATAGTTAGGCACAAAATGAATGCATGAACTGTTTATGAGTTAATTATCAAGTCTTACCTAGATATTATAAGCAAAATATCAAATAACTGCCATCGAAACTATAGTTTGATATTAGTGACATATAGTGTTTTATAGTGAAAATTCATAAATTAAATTTCAGAATTAAACGACATAGTGAGGCGTGTCTATATATATGCTTAATTATATAAAGAAAAAAATTAATAAACTAATTTGTTAATAAATAAATTAATTAATAAACTAATTAAACGATTGCTCGATAGCATTGCTATTTCTTCATCGGACATTGCTCTTTAATTTTTCTCTGATCCATCTTTTTTTAATAAATAAAAAATAAAAACAAAAGAGAGTAGAGAAGAGGGAGATCATTGCGGAAGTAAGAACTGTATGTGCATGTTTTTCTTTTAAAATTGAATACGAGTATAAAATTAGTAATTTCTTGGATAATAATTTTGAGCTTTCAGAAAATTTTGTTCAAATTCTACAAGATTATTTTTCCATTGGGAAAAAAAAACTGTACATTAAAAAGTGAATTATGCATATTTTTAAAACATAGGAAGGATGAATTCCGAAGAACCCTTCAAGTTTTCAAAATTGATGATTGAAATCTTAGCTCGGAAGGACCATGTTCCCCGCCACCTTTAGGAATTTAAATTCGACCCTGATTTAATAATATCTGAATTAAGATGCCTTCATTTTAATTAAGTCTCCGTATAAATAATATAGTAAGAGGATTGTAAATCTTCTTCATCTGTTTAGAATTTTTAGTCTCGAAAATGACTAACAAGAGACTTGTACCTAGAATGCACCTAGTAAGAAAATTATAGAAAGGACTAAATTTAAGGATGTTTTGGAAAAATGTATATTCATGTAGTCTGAATATTTAATTCAATCAATAGAATTTTCATGAAGTTGATACAGGGCTCAAAAAAGAAAATTGACTGCATATTATTTTCCATTTTTGTCCTCTCCATGAGAATCAGTGAATCTGAATCACGTCTTAGTTAATAAAATAATATTCTTCATAAGAGGGACAAAAGTGATACTAAAATAGATGACTTCGGTCAAAAGTTTTTAGTAATAATAATTATTATTAAATTAATATTATTAAAAATAAGAATGAGAATCGTAAAATTTTAAATATACGAATGGCAGCGCGTCACTGTCAGTGGCGTGTTTGCTTCTTATATATACAAAACGCGCAGCGCCTCTCCATCTCACTTGCGCGGGGTTTAGACTAAATGCGTCACTGACAGTGGCGCGTTTCATAAAAATAATAAAACGTGCCAATGGCAGTGGCGTGTTTCGTCCGCGCCACTGTCATTCGTATATTTGAAATTTTACGGTTCTCACTCTTATTTTTAATAATATTAATTTAATAATAATTATTATTAATAAAAACTGTCGGTCAAAACATAAGAGCTGACCTCACCCCCATTGTAAACCTCTATTTTTTTATTTAAAACAAAAAAAATCAATTCCCACAGGTTTTGTAAAAGAAATAAAAGGGCCACAAAAATATTCCTTAAAAAAGAAAAATATATGAATTATCAATTTTTCTAAAATAATAAGAAGAAGGAACATTACCAAGTAGCCCCTATAAAATGCCTGAATGCGCACGGCGGCCCGATCCTCTTTCGAGGCAGCCATTGCACGCTCATACACAGCCATCCTGATCATTCTCGACGTTGCCTCGGCTGCCACAAGCGCGGCCTCAGCCGCAGCCGCAACGACTACCCGGCGCGCTCTCTGGTCCACCTCCTCATCATTGTCCGCAGTTGCAGCTGCCATTCCATCATTTGTTACGTCCGGCGATGTCTCCACGGGGAAGTGATCGACAGAAACTATTTCTGCCGCCTCATTGCCCCTTTCCTCCACCACTTCACTCTCCCTATCAACCTGTGTGTATGTAATTAACAAAAAGATGATAATCAGATAAAATTTGGAAGCTGTGAGCATGTATTGCAATAATTAATTCCTCTGGCAATAGAGAATTTGCTGGAATCTCTTCAAGCTATAAACAAACTAATACTGTCATTGATAAATTCAGCATTGAAAAATCATGTAACTGTGGAGAAACTCACCCGTTTGTTCTGATCTTTTGAAGGGGAAGAAGATGAAGGTCTGAAAACCTTCTTGACAGATGACAGCCAGTTCCCTGTTTTCTTCCCCATAAGTGTGTGTGCATGCAAATCCGACTGTGTGTGTGAGAGAGAGAGAAATGAACATGAGGCAGGAACTGACACAGTTGTATTGGGATGAGAACAGTAGAGGACTTTTTAAGCGCAGCTGACAACTGAGCAAAGAGACAAAAAAAGGGAAAAAAAGAAGAAGTAATATTTTTAATTACTGTGGAAATAGAGGTGCCGTGAAGGAGCGGTTGAGTATTTATTCTTGGTGTCACGGGAGCAAGGGTCCAATATTTTTTTTGCCTGTGAGTATAGGGAATGAGCATGCATGATATAAATGATGCGAGCTAGAACTATGTGAACCTTCAATTGCACGTATATATTGGAACCTGTTACTATTCTATTAGTATTATCGCTATTTCAATTGGTTGGAATTTAAGAATTTTCCTTTATGACGTCATTAATAACTAAGCGGCGTCCTTTTAAGACAGATAGAACAAAAGAAAGATAAATAAATAAAATTGAAAATACTTCATGTTAGATATATGCGTCGTTTTATGTGTAACAATTGCTGGATGGTACAATTTATATGGGTATATTGTTTGTGATTTGATGTGAAGAATTTTAATGTTCCTTTTGTTTTGTTCTCGACAAATAATGTCTCGAGTTTTTGAGACTAACAAAATAAAGTATGAAACTCAAACAATTAATAGAAACAAAATCATCTAATGTTATATCTTTCATTTTTGTGTACGCTATATAAAATTGTTACATATCAACTGTATTTTGATTGATGTCAAGAGGACCAGGAAAATGACGTAAAGAAATTAAATAATGAAGTTATATACATCGGATTCTTATCATAATAAAGTTGAAATGTCGTGTTTGTAATTATTTATGTCCGTGTAGAAAATAATAATATAATATATTATCATACTGTTATTTAAATTTATTACTTAATGTTTTAATATTAAGTTATTCAATTTTATTAAACTATGGTATTAAAAATTAAAATATTTGATCATTTGATGAGTTTTCTAACACCTTTGATGAATTACTATCATTATCATTATCACTATTATTATCATTGATTTTTTTTATCTTAGAGATCTTTAATATCTATAATTTCGAATTGGATTTCAATTCTACTTTATCCCAATTTATTTGAGATTAGAGGCTTTACTGTTGTTGCTGTAATATAATCTTTAACTCAAATTCGGAAACATATACTTTTGAAAAATATTTATATTTAACAAGGTGTGCAAATATAATATGCAGAAAAATAATTTCTCCAACCAATTTCGAATAATCAATTTGTGAATTTACACGAAATTATCACCTCCTAAAACGTTAAGAACTTTTATAGTATCTCTCTTCCCATCCAATTTTTGTCAACTTTGTTATCCAATTTCTTTAACGGCTTCTTTTTAGTGGCGCTTGCCTGCTTGGTATTTTTATCTTATTGCTATTTTCTTATTCTATTTTTTAACTGAGTGTAATTGTCAATCAGACTTCTTTTGTTGGTTTCCCCAGCTGTTTTCTTTGATTTGAAGTCTTAGGTTGCGCTTTCCAAAGAAGCTTTTACTTTCTCAGTAATCCAATTGCATTGATATTAATCTTCCCTTTTTCCAATTCCAAAAGATATAACTTCAAATTCACTTGTCGGTATGCTTCTTTGATGAACAACAGGTAATATATTATTTTCAAGATTAGTCAGGCATAACTATATATAAAGCATGTCTGCTGGTTTCAAGTGAGGTTGCATGTAAGTGTCATTACAGCAAGTCCAATTGTCTGTTTGAAAACGTTGCATCTGACAGTGACTCTCCATTAGAACGGAACGATTTTTGCACAAACTGCAAAACTAGTACATGTAAATATGGTATGTTGCTTTCTTATAGAAATCATTGCATAGTTTAAAAGCATGAATGTGGTGCGTATACAGTTCGGCAAAACTAAGTAGGCCCTAAACCAGAGTAACTTGAGACAAGACTACAATTTAAATCAAATTAAATAAATGGAATCTTGTTCCAATGTGTGGGGGCCAAAGATAACGATCCCAATTCCCAAATTAGTCGTACTGCCCTGTTCTCAGTACTCCGGGTTTAATGGGTTTTCAGTGAAATAAGTAACCTTGTCATGTGTCGAGTAATTGACAATACAAACATAGCTAGGATAAGCAATTTGTTTATTTTCATTAAAGACCCAGTTTGCTTCTATATAATTGGATCAAGACAAAATTATCTTTCAGGCCTAGGAAGCTAAGATCCACTTGAATTCAGCACGTTCCTTCTTTCTTTCTTTTTTTTGGTGTAAAGAAGTCCATGGGATTTATTATTAGCATGTAACGCTCTACTCAAAAATAAAAATAAAAATAAAAATAAGGATGTTAATACATTCGACAGAGAAAAGAACTCGGTACACAATATACAAGGATCATATAAAGTAAATTATTATAGTCGGTTGCTGTCTCATATTTCGTCGTAAAGAAAGAGCTAAATCATTGCAACCCAGCATGTCTCTCCCCCCTAATTACATTGCTAATATCCTTAGTTGGTCCCTTCGATATCAAAATGTAACGAAAACTTAAGCGGAATTCTACTTCTGATTTTTCTTTCGCATGCTTGGATAAAAAATTATGGCCCCCGTTCAGACACAGAAAATGGATGCCAGCATCACCACTTATTTCAGAATGTTCTGTAATGTCTAATCTCTTACACTATGATTCATGTCAAATTCCAGCACTCGTGAAATGCAGCAGCATGAAACAGAAAGTACAGTGAAGAGTCTCTAAACCCATCAAAATCCCAGTAGATCAATAAATAAACCAAGCTAGAATCCAAACTAACAGCTAAATGGAAGATAGAGGTCTCTCAGATCATCTGTTAAATTCTCAACTAAATATTTACAAGTCAATGTAATAAAAAGAAAAAGAATTACCAAAACCTCTAAAAAAAATTACATTGACAATGCAAAAAGAAAAAGAAACTTTACAGCAACTTCTTTGCTATTCTGTCTTTAGCAGTAATTTTCTTTTTTAACATTGATGCCAATGTTGGTTTCTTCATCTTAAATTCACCTCTGCTTTGCACCAAATTCTCTGAGTAAGAAGTGGAAGCGATGGCTGATTCTCTCAGGACCTCTTCATTGTGCCTTCTTATTCTCGCAAGCTTAGCTCTCATCTCTCTCTCTCTCTCTTCCTCACATTATTCACTGCTTGTTTGGCCAGAGCTTTCATAGTTTCTCTATCCATACCCTCCTCTCTTTCCTTTGTTGTTGCCTCGTTACAATTTTCAATTGGATTTCCCTCAGAATCCCGAGGAATAATTGGGCCATGGAAAGGACAAATTTTTAGGTCTCTTCTCTGACAAAGTGCACCGTTTTTCAAAGGTGCTAAGCAAGGATTTACATCTAGAGGCTCTTCTTTATAAACAGTTCGGTGTACACTAAGCTCTGCAATTTTATCCTGAGGAATTATTCTATCATGGTGGACTCTACCCCAATGGCCTTCAATTTCCAAACCCCTTTGGTTCGCCATAGCATCAGTTTTTGAGCCCCAGTTGTCTAACAAAGGACCCCAATTTATCAGTGGTGGCTAATAGTTTTGACTTCTCTGGGTCCAACTCAATTTTGGGGTTTTCTGTGAATTATATTTAGAAGATGATGAAGTGGAAGCAACATTCTTCTCCTTTATTTGAACCAACTTCTGAGGAAACTTCTCAATCTCACCCTCCTCCCAAATATCTTCTTCTTCTTCTTCCAATTCTACTTTCTTTCTTTTGTCAACTAAACAACCAATCGCAACCAACTTATCCTTAACCAATTGAACATTGTTTTGCAAATCTATCAACTCCTTCAGTGCTGTATCTCTAAACCTATTATCAGACAATTCGACCCTAATTACAACTGAAATCCATTCTTGAACAGATACCAAATGCTTTGAAATGCAGCTTGTGTAATTCTCTTATAGGTTCAAATACTGGTTTGTTATCTTGAGTTTCATGCAGCATGCCTGCCTCTTTCATAGAGTCCATACAGAGTTGCCTCATTTCTAGTGAACTAAATGCCTCCATTTCATCATCACCAAGAGTGAAATCAATTTCAGGGTTCAATTCCTCCTGCTTAACACTGATAATATTTAAACATTCATTTATCTCATCAAGTGTAGAGCAAACTTCTATTTTTATTAAAGAAAAATTCTCCTTTAAATTTTCAAATTTACCATGCAAAATCTCCTGGGTCTTCAACTCCCTTTCTCTTCTCTCCCTTTGCAACCTTGCCGCATTTTCCAAATTGTTAGGAAATTAAACTTCAAAACATTTTTCAAGTAGTCAAACCCTAATCTCAGCTGACGATAGTGAAGTCCAAAGTCTGCATTCCATTTTTCCAAGAACTCAATTGATTTTTTGCGGAGATTTGAAGCAATAGTGGAAGGAAGTGGGAGTGGCAATGTTTCTACAAATATGGATCTGAAGAGCTTGGATCGCATGAATAATTCATCAATTATGAGGAGCGAGAGATACTGAACCTGTGAATTTAGCAAGGAAAATATTTAATCCTCTTTGGAAAATAGAATGCAACTAGTTACTGGTACTGGTAACCAGAAACACTATCAACAAACCCAAATTCCAATCGAACTTCAAAATTTCCTCATCCCTTAGTAAATGATAAATCTCTAATCTTAATCTATGCAAAGAAATGTTCAACCGAAGATTCCGCTAATTTTCCAAATTTCCTATAACCCAGCTATCAAAACACAACTAATATTCAGCTCCCTGCTACTTTATTGAAGCACCGCTTCAAGAATGGATAAAAGCACTAGACCTGAGAGTGGGGTTTCTTCATGAGGTCCATGAGGGACCGGACGGCAGCACGGGTCTCCACGTCGGACGATCGGACAGCGTATTTGATGGCCTTGAGGAGGCGCGGGTCGACGTCGGGCTCGGTCGGATTGGTCGCGCGCTCTATCAGACGCCACGCCACCATGCCCGTTTCGCTCTCTAATCCTTCCGCGCCGTTCATTAGTTAACCTCTCGAATACACTTCTATTGCTAGGGTAACTCGCTTCGCCTGGCAATATAATTCATAAATAAATAATTAACGATATAAAATTTTACATTAAAAAAATAAACATAGTAATTTTAAATGCTAAGTAATAATAATATAATTAAATATATAATAATTTATAAAAAAATATATATAAAAAAGAATTAAATTTCACCCTAAATATATTATCCATATTATTTTAAATGAGAATAGAAAAACTATTTCATATAAATCTTTAGATTCAAAAAAAATAAAATTAAAATTAAAATAATGATATAACATATTTTAAAATTTTAAAAACTTAACTCTGTATTAAAAATTTGACGGAGGTGTCGAGATGAGAGACACGGACAATATAGCGATGAGGCAGTTGGCTTGGTTTGATTTCTGCTTGACTACTTCATTCGGAAGAGTACTTCACGTCCAGATTGTGAAGTAGCTGTCCGTGAATCTGGACCATTCGATTTAGATCACGGATAAAGATGAGTATATCAGAGCTGTTCATACTTTCTGCATATGTTTTGACGCCATATATTTTGAGGCAATAATTAATGATATTCTTTCTATCTCCTCTTTAAAATAGATGAATGATATTTGTTTAAGGTACAATTTAACTCTTAAAAAAATTGCATTATTCTGTATAAATTATCACATATTTAGTCATATTATTATTGATAGACATATCTTTTTCATTTGAGAACTTATTTTAAATTTTATTTAATAACTTACTTTTTCGGAGCAAAACCCAATGATCAATCCAAATGATATAAATATTTATTTAATGGAACAAAAGATGTTGTCATTGTACAAATATTTATACGATTAATGACTATTATTACAATTTATTTTTTTCACCTCCAGCTGCATCTTTTGTTCCATTAGACAAATATTTATATCATTTATACGAATTGTGATGGAAGTTGCATGGTATAATATTTGTCTGATGGGAGTTCCATCACAATTCGTATAAATGATATAAATATTTGTCTAACTGAACAAAAATGCTGCTGGAGGTGAAAAAAATAAATTGTAATAATAGTCATTAATCGTATAAATATTTGTACAATGACAACATCTTTTGTTCCATTAAATAAATATTTATATCATTTGGATTGATCATTGGGTTTTGCTCCGAAAAAGTAAGTTATTAAATAAAATTTAAAATAAGTTTTCAAATGAAAAAGATATGTCTATCAATAATAATATGACTAAATATGTGATAATTTATACAGAATAATGCAATTTTTTTAAGAGTTAAATTGTACCTTAAACAAATATCATTCATCTATTTTAAAGAGGAGATAGAAAGAATATCATTAATCTATCATTAATTATTACCATCAAATTCTCATTTCAACTCTTAACATATCAATAATCAGCGGCACTGGTAACAGTAGAAGTTACCAAGAGCCAATACAGCATGTGGCAATTTGGCATGTCACTGACAGTATTTAGATATATATTCTGTGTGTTTAGATATGTGTCATGGGTATTTAAGATATATTATCTAGATATTTAGATTTCTTACTTATGTATTTAGATATATATTCTCGGTATTTAGATATAATATCTAGACATTTATATTTCTTACTTGGGTATTTAGATATATGTTCTTACGTATTTACATTTCTTATGATTTGGAAAACAAAATTAAAATATCACAAAAACAAATAATTCCCAAAGAGCAACTTGACATCTTTAAAAAATACTTCAACATCGCAGATTAATCACAACATTTAAAAACATTTATAAGTATTTAAATTTTTATTTTTATATAATATGATACTTATGTTAGTTATTGATATATATATATAGAGAGAGAGAGAGTAAAGATACCGTGAGCTTAAACTCACGGAGGCCTTCAGTGAGCTTAACTCAAAAAAATATATCAAATCATCTCCAAATTTTGATTTTTCACTCTCATTAAATTCTTTATATGAAAATCTCTGGGGATGCAAAAATTTAGAGTGTTTTGAGTTTTTTAATTCACTCTTTTCAATTTTTGAAAATAATGTACAAATATTAAATATTTTATTATTATTTTTAGAGCCGATTTTCAAAAATTAAAAAGAGTGACTTAGAAAACTTGAAACATCCCAATTTTTTTGTACCCTATAAGATTTCAATATGAAGAATTTAATTTGAGTGGAAAATTCAAATTTAGAGATGAGTTGATATACTTTTTGAGTTAAGTTCACGGAAGGCCTCCATGAGATTAAGCTCACGGTATATCAACTCTCTATATATAGAGTAAAGATACCGTGAGCTTAAGCTCAGGAGGCCTTCCATGAGTTTAACTCAAAAAACATATCAAATCATCTCTAAATTTTAATTTATCATGCTCATTAAATTATTTATATTAAAATCTTGTGAGATGCAAAAAAATGGAGTGTTTTGAACTTTTTAAATCACCGTTTTTAATTTTTGAAAATTAGCTCTAAAAATAATAATAATATATTCAATACTTGAACATCATTTTAAAAAATTAAAATTGGTGACTTGAGAAACTAAAAACACTCCAAATTTTTGCATCCCAAAGATTTTCATATGAAGAATTTAATGAGAATGATAAATTTAAATTTAGAGATGATTTGATATACTTTTTGAGTTAAGCTCACGGAAGGCCTCCGTGAGCTTAAACTCACGGTATCTTTACTCTCTCTCTCTATATATATATATATCATACATATTTAATTATCTATTATAAGTATTTAGATATAATATTTATGTATTTAGATTTTTACTTAGGTATTTAGATATTATTTTGGGTATTTAGATATGTGTTCTGAGGTATTTAGATATGTATTTTAGGTATTTAAGTATAATATCTAGATATTTAGATTTCTTATTTAGGTACTTAGAGATGTGTTTTGGGTATTTAGATATTTATTCTGGGTATTTAGATATGTGTTATAAGTATTTTAAGTATAATATATAGATATTTAGATTTCTTATTTACGTATTTAGATATACATTCTGGGTAGAGGTGATAGAACCCGACCCGACCGAGAAACCCGCCCGACCTGCCCTGACCCGATACGACACATAACCCGAAATAACCCGACATTGAACGATCCGATACCCGACCTGCCCCGACTTGATACGATCCGAAACCCGAAATGACCCAACACTAGATGACCCGATACCCGACCCAACCCGACCTAATACGAGCCGAAACCCGAAATGACCCTATACTAGATGAACCGATACCCGACCCGACCCGATACGACCCGAAACCCAAAATGACCTTACATTAGATGACCCGATACCCGACCCAAGACCCGAAATGACCCGACACTAGATGACACGATACCTGACCCGACTCGACTTGATATGACCTGACAGTAAAATTTTCATAATTAATTAATTATGGTTAACTTTGAATGAATTATGAAAATATTATCTCCAAGCTCCAGCTCAAGCTCTTGGAGACTCAAACGTGACCTCCGTGGGTCCCGTGCAAATGTCAAATAAGTTAAATAATTTAAATTAATATTAATTATAATATTAACTATAATATCTATCAAATATTTTTCTATCAATAATTTAACATATCTTTCAAATGAAACTTGTATTGTATAGATGACGATGAATTGAGGATTGAGGAGATAAATACAAAAAAGTTTAATTCAATTGAAATTAAGGTAAAACCTGCATGATTCAAATATGCATCACTTAAAAATTCAATCTGATCTGATTCATTCGACCTGACTAAATCAGACACATAGATGGTGAAATATGATCTGATTCAATCTAATATAGTCTGATATGATTCAAAACATGAAATGATCTGACATTAGATAACTCGATAACCAACTTGACCCGATCTGATACGATCCGAAACCCGAAATGACCGACACTAGATGACCCGATAACCGACCCGACCCGACCTGAGATGAACCAAAACCCAAAATAACCTAACACTAGATGACCCGATAACCGACCCACCCCGACTTGATACAATCCGAAATTTGAAATGACCTAACATTAGATGACCCGATAACCGACCCGACCCGACCTGATATGACCCGAAACCTGAAACGACTAGACACTAAAAAACCCGATACCCGACTCGACCTGACCCGACTAGACATGTGACCGATAATCTTACTGAGTTAAATTGACCCATCCCGATCCGACCCGAACCCGAACCTGCCCAACCCGCCCGATTGCCACTTTAGTTATGGATATTTAAGTATAATATGTAGGTATTTATATTTCTTATCTAGGTATTTAGATATGCATTATGAGTATTTAAGTATAATATATAGGTATTTATATTTCTTATTTAGATATTTAGAGATGTATTTTGGGTATTTAGATATTTATTTTGGGTATTTAGATATGTGTTCTAAGTATTTAAGTATAATATCTAGTATTTAGATTTCATATTTAGATATTTAAATATGTGTTCTGGGTATTTAAATATCATTTATATGTGATTATTTAGAGTATGCGATTTCTTTCAATTATTTATTGAATAACACGAAAAAAAAATTAAACTTCACAAAATATTATTTTCTCATAAAACAGTAAGTACACTTTAAATATATCTTTATACAATTTTATCAACCTAACAATATATTCAATATCACAACATTCTAATTTATGTTCAACATCAAAATTATTAATATATAAAACATATTTCAACATCATAAGTTCTAAGGAAGAGAGAATTCAAAAAGAAAACACTAGTGCCAGATCTAATATGGAATTTCGGGCTCAATTTAGCACGTGTTTAATTAAAGAAATGACCGCTGATAGTGCGGGGATTATCTGGGAGATGGAGGTTGCGGGGAGAAAAAGATTTTCTCTTAGGCCCTGTTTGCAGACAAATGGGGAAGGAAATGGGTAAGGGTTTTAAACTAAAATTTACTGTGCGCGTGGGAAAAAATTCACTCAGGGTTCTTTTGGCAAATCAAGGAATAGTTTTGGAAGAGTGGTAATTTTGAAAGAGTGATAGAATAATGTATTTTTGGAAGAGTGATATTCTTGACTATTCAGAAGAGCAAAAATATTATTTGATAGTTGTTAATCAGAATAGTTAAAATATGAATAATTATGATACTAACAATGATGATGATGATGATAATAAAATAATAATAATAATGATAAAATAATGATCATAATCATAATATAATAATAAATTATAATTATAATCATAATATAATAATAATGAATTATAACTATAATAATATAATTACAATATAATTATACCTATAATCATAATAATATAATATAATATAATATAATAATAATAATAATAAATAATTATAATTATAATTATAATTATAATAATAAATAATCATAATCATAATTATAATTATAATAAGAATATAATAATATAATACTAAAATTATAATTATTATAAATTATAATCATAATCATTATATAATAATAATTAATTATTATAATCATAATAATATAATTATAATATAATATAATAATCATAAAATAATAATAATAAGCGATAATAATCATACTCATAATCATAATAATATAATAATAATATAAACATAATCATAATATAATAATAATAAAATTATATTCATAATCATAATAATATATATAATAGTAATAAATAATCATAATTAAATAAATAATAATAATAATAATAATATAATAATAAAATAATAATATATATAGTCATAATATAATAATATAATACTAAAATCATAATTATTATAATATAATAATAATAAATAAATAAATAATCATCATAATATTAAAATAATAATAAATCATAATCATAATAATAATATAATAATAAATCATAATCATAATATAATATAACATAATTAAATAATAATCGCTATTCCGATTTCGATATACTACCTATAATCCATCAGATTAGCAGTTTTCCGCACTCTTCTATTTAGTTTAAAATTTGACAAATAAATTTATGGAAATAAGTAAATAACTATTCTATTTTAATTTTTTGCTATTTCACCTGATGTCAAACGTAATTAGGCTTGGGGATTTGGGATTTCATTGCGGATCGGGTTTTGGTCCTTTTGGTCAAGGCAAAGCCGCGCAGCCCGCCCGTTTCCATCTCTCATTGTTACGAATGAGTAACAAATCCCACTTTCGTCAATCGCCACTGCCATTAACAAATCCAGTATGGCAGTATCCCCACCTTTCGCCGCTGCCAAGAGGTAAGGTAACATGCAGTGCTCCTCGGCCTCTCCCTCTCCCTCTCCTACCTCCGCCTCAAGGTATTAACAACTAGCCTACGCCGCTAAAACTCTTGAATTCTGTCATTGCAGTGGGGATTAATCGATGAATCACCTTTTTCTATTTTATTTATTTTTCGTTTCTTTTGTTGTCTCTGTCTTTGGAAATTAACTAGGGATTATTCGAAGTGTCGCCCTTATCCGATTCCCCCCAAATTTGTGAAGTTAGGAAGCTTCGTTGGGAAGAAAAACCGCCTTTTGTCAATGAACTGTTCTTCTTCTTCCGATAATGGGGTTGGATTTTCTAGTGAAGGAGTACAACAACAAATTGAGGGGGATAAAGATGCTGTGATGATTGTAGATCATGGTTCCCGTCGTGAAGAGTCTAATCTTATGCTCAGTAAGTTTGTTTAGTTGTTTGTTAGTATATTTACTTTTGAACACAAGTTTCAAATTTCTGCATTCCGTAGTTTGACTGAATTAAAAGGAAGAGGAAACAATTCAGCCCCAATTGCTATATTGCAGCTGCCAATTAAGCCGGGGAAACAAAATTGGAGCTAACAAGGGTTTTAATAGTGTAGTGAATATGTATTTCTTACCTCAGCAAAACTATAGCTAGAGTGAAATATTGGTCTCAGTCTTCTTCCTGTTTCACATCAGACGAGTTTGTTAAGATGTTCAAGGCAAGGACAAGTTATCAGATAGCGGAGCCTGCTCATATGGTAATTTCTCGACTTGACAAATAACAGTAACACAATTAACTTTTTTGTAATAATAGATTTAATAATGTTCATGCTTGCCTCCCGTTAAATTTAGGAATTAGCTGAACCGACAATTAAGGATGCATTTGCAAAATGTGTGCAACAAGGTGCGACTAGAGTTATAGTGAGTCCATTCTTTCTCTTTCCAGGACGGCACTGGCATAAGGTATGATGCACAGTAATTGCAATGATTTCTCATTATCTAGGTTTTAGAGTTTAGATTAATCAGCAGGAACAAGAGGTGGCAAGGAGTTTGGCTCGAGTTCATGTCTGGTCATGTTGGGTTTATCGATATAAAGAAAAAAAATTGGTTTGTTGTTTAGCTGACCTTCTGATGGATCAGTAAGCACTTGAATATTGTATATGTTCAGGTGGGTCACACATGGACATGGTTAGAGAAATGCTGAATATGCAAATCAAAACTCTTCAGAGCATAGAATATTTGCATTGATCCTAAAAAGCACTCGAATATTGTAATGTTTGGTGTAATTCATCAATCTGTGTGAACTCTTCCAAAGAAAACTAAAGTCAGTTGAAGCAAGCTGATTTGGCCCCAAAATAATGTGGTTCTTATATGCTGATCAGGTAGCGAGCCTATTCAGCCTATTGGTTCTAAAATTCTATCTTTTTATTTTTGCTTTTTTCTGATGGAGTATGTGGTTGTTTATAGGATATTCCTGCTTTAGTGGCTGAAGCATGCAAGGAGCATAATGGAGTATCATATCTTATAACTGCTCCTCTTGGCTTACATGAGCTCTTGGTGGTACGTCTTAATCTTATACTATATTCTTTTTCCTGTAATTAGCTTATGACTTATTGGAATTTCTGATTTCTTCATTTGATACATGATGAGGCTGTTTTTTTCTATCTTTGTTTGAATCAGTTTAGTTTTTCAGGGATTTTATGACTCAATTATATCATTGATATTTGAGATCTTTGATCTTATGCTTTCCGATGGGTTTCATTTCTAGCCTACCCCAATTTATTTGGGATTGAAGGCTTTGTTGTTGTTGTTGTTGTTGTTGTTGTTGTTTATGACTCAATTATGCCTGATTTTTGTAACTTATTTGAATGCGATTCTCTTAGAATAAAAAATGACAATTAATCATAACACTTTATGAAAGCAAGTGCCAGAAGCAACTCTGTTTTCAGGAATAGATTTTTAAAAACTGTTAATTTCTGCCTCTCTTTCAGTATTAAATGAACCAAATGAACCTATTTGTTATGCTGACATTTAGTATTTTTATTTTTAATATATTGTGCATGTAGGATGTGGTGAGCGATCGCGTAGAGCATTGTGTGAGCCATGTAGCTGGTGTTGCTGATGAATGTGATGTTTGCGCTGGCACAGGCAGATGCCGCCTGTACCCATAAAAGAGCTTAATACAATTTCTTTGAGATAACTTTCATCTCTAATCTAAAGATGTGTGCTTCTGAAGGTAACTCGAGATTCATATCTTTTTTTTTGCAAGGATTTACATTGTGCCTCTGTAGATTTTATTAAATTTTGTATGCTATTATTAAACTTGACATGTTTGAATTGCCCAACCCCAAAATGCGTATTCTTTATTCCTTTTATCTTGGAAAAAAAAGTTATATAATTCCAGGACCTCAGTTTTTACATTTTTATGTTACAACAATATATATAATGATGTCTTCAAGTTATCTGTAATTAACTGGTTTGTAGATTTGACCCAGACAATAATTGTCTTAGCAGTTTCTCTCTCCACAGGTTTATGGCTTCATGTTGACCCTCCTTTCTTCAAAAATACAAGGGAAAATGGATTTTTTTCATAATGATATTTTCTTTCTTGAATTTTTTTAATTCTAGAGTTTGTTAATGAACTGGTAATCTGGTACAGTTGACTCAATTTTTAAATGAACATATAACTGTATCATTTCAAGATGAGTTTATCTCGTGTATATTTATTTATACTATATTATAAAAAGCATATGTATTGGAGACGTCCATTAATGTTTTCAGACAATATATAATGAACGAAATAATTTTATGCAGTTTATGATTGAGATTGATTGATTTAATAAAAGTAACAATTTAAATTTCAGTCAAACACATTTTCACTCTTCAATTCATTTGTTATTTTTTTTACCAAAGTATTTATAGAAAATCTAAAAGAAAGAAATTGTGTACCAAATGAAATAAACATCAATTATTATTAAGTTTTATTTTAAAAAAACTATGCATTGTACAATCTTACTCAGAAAAAAAATATTTATATTTGTACATTATTTTTTATTAAATAATAAATTAATTTTATTTAAAACTTTAAGAACCTTTGTGATTGATGTATATATAAATTATGTCTAACAAATTATATTATTTTATAATAGAATTAATATTAAAATATTATTGTATAAAAAGAAATTATATATTAAATAATAGAATGAAATAGTAGAATGATGTTTTAATCAGAGCCCTTGTTGTTTGATCAAGCAAATGGAATTTGGAGAGGAGAAATTATGGATAGACTTGAGCATTTCGGCGAGCATTGATTTAATAAGTTTAGGAAAGTTGAAGATCGTCGAGTTTAGTTTCTGTAACATATATCACGTGAAAAGTACAGCGGTCTTAATTTAATAAAGGCTATCTTTTGTAAATTTATTGATTGAAACTTGAAAGTACAGTAATAGATTTAAAAATCTGTAAAATAGCATCAAATAATTTTTTTAGGCTCGCCTCATTACAGAGTTTTTTTTTAGAAAAGTTTATTTATTTTTATCGGATTCTCGTACTGCTGGATATTTTTTAGATGCAATAGAAGGATTGAGATAAAAATTCGGTCGTTTACCCAAATCTCTCAATGGACCGAGTTTTATGTTGGTTCCTTAAGTTTATTTTCTTGTCCACATTTTCTGCAGTTCAGTGTGTGGCAGGAATAAATATATTGAACCTTTGTTTTCCTTTTTTAAGAATCATATTAAATATAGCTGTATTAACCGAGAAGGAATAGAATAAACAAATCGATACCTTGGTGGTTCATAATTTTTTAGAATTTAAATTGTATTTTTTCCTGGCCCTGTGTGGCTCAATGAAAAATTTTCTTTTCATTAACAAATCCGTAGGCAGCTCAATGAAATTGCCATTTTCTTCATCTCGTGTTTCTGAAAAAAAATGTCCAAGGGACCAAGTAAAAGTATACGGGCCTTTGTGGCTCAGGATTTGTATGGTGAATCAACAGTACAAATCAAAACTCAAAAAGATTGAAACAAAAATTCGTTATGGGGTCAAATAAGAGACCGAATTTTCATCCCCATTTCATAAAAAAAAACATTGGATGGCACGAGAATTTGAATTTTTATAAAAGAGTTTATGGTTCGAAGACTTACTCGTGATTTGCTCAGGATTGACCCAGTTATGATAAATGTTTTTTTTTTTCTAGTTTTAGAATTCATATACGATTCGCTCTCCAAATATATGTAGTTTGCCTTTTTTTTCCAATCATATATTGATACATAAAAGTATTAAACATGCATAGCTAGAAAGAGCGAATAATAAAAATAAATAAATAAATGAAGAATAATAAATGAAAGGGCAAGAATTAAATTTTGAATTAATATTTAAATTTATTGAAATTAAATAATTTTTTTAATACTTCAAAACATAATATCTTAAATGAATTTTTTTCAGAATAAAAAAATGACGAAAGATAAAGATAAAAAATTCAAAGAAAATGATAAAATCTAGAAAATTATGTAAAATAAATGAGGGAAGAAAGATAAATTAATAACCTAAGAATTTGTTCTTTAATCTCAAAATTTTCTGATAATTAAAAGATACAAAATGAGGAATTTAATACAAATACCATTTTTGCTAGTTGTTGGTGTTTGAATATAAATAAATAAGTAAATAAAATTTGGGATCAAATTTAAAATTCGGTTCAGGATCAAGTTTCAAGCCCGATCAGTCTAATACCGTAAATTCGGTAACATCAACTTTTTTTTTTTACATTTCAATCTGTGTTTCTTTGGTCACTGTGCGCGAATTGGAGATTTATAACACCTAGTCCTACAGCATGCATTTTTTAATCTATTAGTTTATGATATATTAATATTTACATCTAATTTGAACTCAATTTATATAAAAAAATTATTATTTTGGTTATAAACCAGTTTTTAATATTTACTGAGATCGTATTTAAAAATCGGTCCAGAACGCTTCAAATTCAGTTCAGGACGCTATGATCAAATTTCAAATCCGGTTCAAATTCGGTTCAAAGTGCACTAACTCAAATCAATCGGCCTATTTATCTTTTTTTATTTAATTTAATTATAAAAGAAACAAAAAAAATTGGCCCTCCCCTTTCCTTCGATTCAAGCTCCCATCTTCGTCTTCTCCACTGTTCTCATATTCTCTGCTCACTCCTTTGGTTACTTCTTCTGATACGTGCTATCAAATCTTTTTCAAATTCTTGTGCTACGCCAAAATACGATTCTGACAGTTAATACAGCGAACATTTAAGCGCGGTGGGAGATTTTCGATCGCTTCCAGGTCGGATCTATTGTCCTTGCCTAAAGACGTGTGATTGAAGATAACTTACATAAGTGAGTGTCGCTTGGTGTGGCAGTGGCTAAGGCTACTTTGTTCGATGTCTTTATTTTGGCATACCAACTAATTTGGCAGTAGATGCCTGCCCTTTAAACTAAATTAGAGTTTTGGTGGTTTTATAAACTAAATTAGAGTTGTGGCTGTCACTGTGCATTGTTGGCTTGTAAAGTGTTTGATGAAATGTCTATGCGAGATTAATCAATTTGATTTTAGAACTCTTTCAGCTTAACCGTCTTGCTGAAAAGTTAATTGTCTCACACATTCCAAAAAGCAAGTACTGGCTTTTGTGCCCAGGCATGTACTTGAGACTGAATGTGTAGAATATAGGTACAACGTGCTTTTGGCGTTTGTGCCCAGGCAAGTACTGGCTTTGGCTTTTGTAAAATTTGAATTATGACCTTTAGGTTTTGCAGCAGTTTGCCCACTCTGAGTAATATTCCCTCAATTGTCTTTGCTCGAATCTGCTAAGATCGAAAACCGATCTCAGGGTCCTGAGATCCAATCTCGAACCATCTGATTGATCTCGAGATCTGAGCTTGAGTTCTGGATCTGATTTCAACCATCTGATCCGATCTCAGGATCTTAGCAGATAAGGACCCCAATTGTCTGGTTTCAAATGCATGAACACTATTTACAAGCCTTTTGGTTATAGTTAGCATAGCGATCTCACACCTAAAAGCAAAATAATAATCAAAATAATACTTGTGCATTTACAGCATTGATTTGAGAGATACCCATGTCTATTTATCGCGCCATTTCTCAGAAGGGAATAACTACTAGCTGGTTTTTACAGAGGCGATTCATTAACAATGGGGTCAAAGATCCAGTGATTGATGAGCTCAATAAGGTAAACCTTACTGAACAAGAATAAGAATTACAACCTTTTGTTTCTTTAAGAAATCAGCAAACCAAATATGAACTGATTGTGACCTGATTACAGCTAATTCTCAGTAGATCCAAATTCAATCTGATAGGAACCTGAACTAGATGAAATCATAAATAGGTCTTACTAATTAAGCTGACCCACCAATAGAACACCTTTACCTGTCCCCCAAAATAGTCCAATTGAACACCTTCAACTCAAAGTACCTAACCGGCTGCCCTCAGAAGTCAGAGCCCAACCTGTCCATATGGAGCTGAGAACTGAATTGACTGACTCAAACTATCATAATGGCTTGACACAAGAACTAACAACTTGAACTTAAAATATGACCTTATATCCCACTAACCTGAACTCAATTGATAGCTCCATTGCACTGTTGTAGCTTGCCTCTTACACTGATGGCTAGCTACACAAGTGCTTATTATGTATTGCTAAAAAAATGTTAGTTCTTGCTGTCCTGATGGATGTCCTCTGAATCTCAGGAATTGGAGTCAATATTTGGTGAAACACCTCCTGAAAGTTCTCTGAGTTCAACTCCAACCACTCTTAGTGCTCCAGAATCCAACTCAAAGTCTATTCCCAAATTACACCTCACTCATGTAGACAGCACGGGTCAGGCAAAAATGGTAGACATCTCCCACAAGGGCGACACAAAAAGAGTTGCTATAGCTACTGCAAGGGTCCTCCTTGGCCCAAAGGTCTTCTCATTAGTAGCATCAAACCAGATAGCCAAAGGAGATGTGTTAAATGTTGCAAAATTAGCTGGTATAATGGGAGCTAAAAATACAAGTAATCTCATACCATTGTGCCATAATATTGTGCTGAGCAATGTGAGAGTGGATTTAAAGCTTAATGAGAAGGATTATAGTGTGGAGATAGAAGGGGAGGTGGGGTGCACCAGTCAGACAGGAGTTGAGATGGAGGCATTGACTGCAGTTTCTGTGGCGGGGCTCACAGTGTATGACATGTGCAAGGCCGCGTCGAAGGATATCCGTGTCACTGATATTTGCTTACAACATAAAAGTGGGGGTAAAAGTGGAAGTTGGTCTAGGGGCAAATAATTTCTATAGTTCAATTTTTAATTGTAATGCTATAGAAGACAAAATTGAATATTCAGGGCATTTTGTTCTCTGAAAACTCAAAAGAAGCATAGCTTTTCAGAATTGAGGCAAATGATGTTCATTCAGGGTTGGGGGATATGAAGAAAGTTATACTGGACATTGATGGTTCTTTGTGTGTTATGGAAGCACCTGTCAAACTGGCTGGGGCCAGATTTTGTGCAAAAAAAAACAAAAAAGAATGCGATCCCCGTCCTCTGCGTTTCTCTCTTTTGGTTTACCTTTCAATTTGCCGTTTCTTTTTTATTCGTTTTTATGTTCCTTTTTATTTTATTTTATTTTATCATCTTGATTTGTTTTTTTTATTCTCTTGGCGTTCTACCAATATCACGAATAAAAAAAGAATAATGAGTTATAAATCTAGAATTTGAGTTAGGAGCCCAACTTTGTTTCCTTTTGCTTTCCTTGAGATCATAAAACCAAAAAAAATTAAAGCAATTTTTTTATCTTAATGAATACAAAAAAATATAAACTCACTTTTTGTCTGATGAGTTTGTATTTAATGATTTCTAAATTTTATATTTAACGGAAATGTATCACTTTTAAATTAGATTGATTTGAATGTTTAGTTTCATTACTTAAAGAGTGACTCAATAGATTCAAGTTAAGCCAACCAATCATACTGTCAAGCTTAAGTATATACAAAGAGTTTGAAACATGTCTAAATTGTACTTGAAATGTTGTGTCAAAAAATTGAGGAAAACCTTCATTTATTAGAGAAGGTGAGGATAACTCTCTCAATAATTCGAGTTGGAAGATGGAATAAAATATATATTTTTATCTTAAAAATAATTTAATATTAATATGCTAAAAGATACTCTAGAACAATAATATACATTTGTATATCTTTTCGAGTAGATTATACTTGTAAGAGATATGTAACAATAATATCAGAATTAATAAAAAAATTCTTACAAAAAAGGAGATATGAAGTGGTCCTTATATATCATATAACGGATTTGTGTGTGCTGGATCATTTTACATTCAACACGAGATGAAAAAGAAATGTCTAACAGAGTAAACCTACTCTTTATTGGAAAATACAATATACTGATATACAACACAAACAAGGTCATTTCCTCTTTCAGGAACTGAACCTTTCTCTATCATGGGGAGACAAGTAGTCAATATTAGGTCCAGCTGGGATAATTCCAAACGGATTTATGGAAGGATGGCTCCCATAGTAATGCTTCTTTATATGATCCATATTAACTGTGCTGCTCATTCCAGGAATCTGATATATGTCTTTTGTATAGTTGAATAAATTTGCGTATTCACGCAGGAGTTTCTTGTTGCATTTGAAGTGCACTGCATATACCTAGAAGAAAGTTTTACTTTTGTTAATGGAAATTCGATCACTGATCCTGTTTAGTCCTTCATTTATACAAAATGATACAACATAAAGGGTCTTTTTGCAAACTAAATTACTACTAACACTTATCATACTTCTGAACAGTTGCTTGCAAATGAGGGCAAATTGTTGAAACCGAGGCCAATTATTAACCAACATGACCGTCAGGCTAAACTTTGCTTATTGAAATTTGAACCTATTTGTCCAAATTACTTAATAGCTATTTGATGCAAACTAAAAGGCCACATAAATAACATGCTTAGCTTGATTTTATTCATATTTGGGCTTCAGAAACCAAGACAACAACTTTTTAGGTTCAGGGGCAGCATTATCAACAATGCTCAATGGAATATCTATATAGCTTATCTAACAGTTTGGTGTCGTTTGCATAAATAACAAAAGAACCTTTTGGTTGTTAATAGCAGACAAGAAATACCCAAGTTCCATTTGCTAATAAAAAAGAAAAAAGAAAAAAGAAAAAAGAAAAAACAATTGAAAGCCATACCTCATCAAACCTAATCAGAGTGACAAAGAGTCGTACGTCTGCCTCTGTGAGTGCATCGCCACAGATATACCTTTGCTTGCTTAGAATCTCTTCACATTTATCTAACGCCTTGTACAGTTTCTTCACAGCCTGCACAAAATGCATTTAGGGCAAAATAGTTATAAATTTTCACTCATATTAAATGATGAATTTATCATTAATGGTTTACAGTTACTTAAACCATCACCCACCTAGATGTTATTTTTGAAGTGGGTTATATTTTCACTGTCCCTCTAAGGACACTTTAACTTTGTTTTTGTATAAGCAATTAGGGCCTGTCTTCCAATTTCTAGTTCAAGAACATAAGGAGTAAGAGTGATTGTTAACTTGATCCTTTCAACTTTTGACTTTTCTTTTGTCCAAGACACCAATTTGGGTCCTCTATTAGTTCTCGACTGCTAAAAGCTTATTCATAATAAAATTAAAAAAATTGTGGGATTAGATGTTTAGCAGATAAAAATATATGACAAAACTAAATCCGACTTCATTCCAATTTAGGAACCAATTTGGACAAATATCTCGAGTGGCCAAATTAAAATCTGTGTTTGCAGGTAATAAATCATTGGGGGGATCAATTAATTGACTAATCATTGCTTATTGGTTAGCATTCTCCACTGAAACAGACTAGTAAGCATTAACAAGGTTCTGAAGAAACCAAACGTAAATTCTTTGAAAAGATTTGGTTCAATCTACCAAATTTCCCTTCAGTAAATGTGTAAAAAATGATCCAAGGAAACCCCCATTAAAACAGTAAACCATTCAAAACAGAACCAATACTTTTTATGAAGTACAAACAGCCGGTAAACAAATGAGTGCAAAAGAAACATATATACTTATATAGTACCTCATCATAAGGCTCTTGTTTCTTTGCAAAACCACACTTGTAAACACCATTATTAATAGAGTCATATACCCACTCATTGACCTCATCTATAACAGGCCGCAATGGGGCTGGATAAAGATCCAAGTCGGGCTTCTCAGCCAGATCATTGAACTCAGTGTTAAACATCCGAATTATCTCTGAACTCTCATTGTTTACAATTGTTTTTAATTTCTTGTCCCACAGAACCTACAAAAAGATTTCACAATATGTTGCTGAAAAAGCATTTACTCCATAACTTGAATACATGAGAGGTACATCACAAGCAAGTGGAAGCTATTACTGGTATGATGCAAGTGCACTGGTCAGGTCAAGTTCTGGTACTGAGCCACCAGATCATGTTCAGGACCAAATTTACTCCCACAATTCATATACCAAACAGTACAAACATAACAATTTTAATGTGCATCCACTAAGATAGTAAAGTAAAATCCCTTCCACAAATTCCTCCAACTAGACACCAGGAATTTTCATTAAAATAATAATGACCAACCAAATACCAACACAATCTTTTGCAAACTCTAGGCAGCGTCTTAAAAATAAAAGAAGAAGAAGAAGAAGAAGAAGAAACTGTAGATCTAACCCAACATGGATAGCCCCCATTAAATTTAATAATTAGAATACCTACTGGAACAGTGTATTTTCCAGTGTAAGCCGAGCTGGCTATCTCATATAATTCTCTAACAGTTTTAGCCCCATTAATAGGATCAGGATCTGCGCCTGGTTCTTCTGTGCCAGAGGTTGACAAAACCCATCCAAAATGCTCTCCTCCCTCCTTCGTCCTTTCCCATATTGGCTTTACTGACTGCAAATAAATAAAATTACGAAGATTTATTTCCATGAACCAATGGTTTGTTTTTGTCAAGCTTCATGTAACCTAGGGCCTTCATTAAAGGTTAACCCAGTACCTTTTTATGGAAACCCCTCGAACCCCATCTTAAAAGGTACAAAATTTTCATGAGGTCAAAACTAAGTCAACGATTCAATTGTGCTTAAAATGTTGAAAATTTTGTGAAGAAGATTATCTACCGTGTAACTAATTGCGCTCTCAAGACCTTTAAGCTTCAAATAAGATAAGCATCTAGAAGCCCAAGGGCATGCATACGAGATATAGAGGTGGTATCTTCCAGATTCAGCTGGGAACTGAGAGGCCTTATCTTTCGAGATTAAATTTCGAAAGGACGAAGGCGTGCGGTCGAAGGCACCTGTTGTGGTCATTTCATCAAGGGCTGAGCGTGCCATCTGATAAAAGTTACAAAATATCAGCATGCAAATTTCCAATGTAGCAACTACCAAAGCATTCACGCATTATTCATATAGTAGCTGAAGAAAAGAAAAACTTATGAACTTTCCGTGCATTGAATAAACTAGCTATATACCCGCGCGTTGCTGCAGAATTTTTTATTTAAACATTAAAATATTATAAAATAAAAAAATTCACATTTATCTAATATTAAATTATAAATTCACCAAATCATAGAGAAAACATATAATAAAGACTATATTTAATTTTGGATGAGATTTTTGCACAATATGAGTTAATGATTCATGATTTTTATGGCAAAAAAAAGTAAATTATTCTAACATATATTATCACCATTAATTTCTTACCAAATATGCACAAGGTTGCTAAATAAAAAAACAAAAATTATGGAAATAATAGTATATAAGGGAAAGAAATGGAGAGAAAGAGGGGATCAATGGACGCGATCACATACGTTCGATTAACCAATAATAAATATTATCCGTCTAATTGAGGGATAAAATGGGTATAATAAAAATTTACCATGACAAAAAATGGACCCTCCAATTCTTAGATGCTTTATATAATAGTATAGATATAATTGACAAAGCAACCAGATGCCTAAAATTTCAGGCCCCTCTTTTTTTCAAGAAATCAAATTCATTGTCAGTTTATCTGACGCCAGTGCTTAGCAGCCCAGCTACAATCTCACTACAAGTTTTGAGATTTTCATTCGATTTTTGTATCTATTTTTACATTGAACTCGGAGAAACGAACCAATCAGATTGCAAATATATTAGTTTGATTATAAAATGATAAATAAATCACAAGATTTCCTTCCGAATTACTACTACAGAATACAACGCTTCAAATATTCAGCTAGATCAGATCAAACAACGAAACGTAGAAAAGTATGAAGAAATTGTAACTAACTTTAATGGAGGAAGAAAAAGAGCAGGAGATGATATGACGGGAGGCCGATGCCGGGAGATGAGCAGCATACGAGTTCGCTCGCCCCGTCTATATCTTACTCAGGTGATTCTTTTCAATGAATTTTATTTGATTTTATAATTTGATAGCAGCCGGAGTAGGTCCCTCGGAGCTGGCGAAAGTCAAAAGAGGGAGGCGAAAGAGACGACCATCACCGCTCCAGCCTGCTATAAAAAACATTCGGAAAGATTTTACAATTCAATTTTCTACGTTCTTCTACATTCCGCTTACGTGGATTATTCTGGTTTGCATTATCATTAATAAATTCAGATAATGAGTGTGTTATGCATATACAGTAAGTTTATTGATTAAATACTAAATGAATAGATAGATAGATTTTTTATCAAATAGGATATGTAAATATAATTAAACAATACAACAATATTATTTAGATATTTCAAAATTATATATCACATGTATATTCATTAGATTGACAACATGATATGTTTATGATAATTATTATTATAAATAAAAAAATTAATTATATGTCACTTCAAAATTCAAAAATTTATATTAAATTTATATGTTTATATAATTATAATGATAAAGAATAATTTAATTGAGTTTGTTGATATTAAACTAAATTTGAACTCTGAAATGGTATTTTTAAAAAATTTAAATTTTAATGTTGCATATATAACTAATTTCATATTAAATTGCTAATGAAAGTTAAACTTGTAGTTAATATTTCAATATGAAGATAAAAATAAATGTCTATCTACCGAGGGACGCAACTCGAGGAGGTTGGAGATTAGCATTTTTTCCAACATTTATAGAGAAATCTCACCATTTTTTTTTCCTTTTGTTTGATGCTTTGTGAAAAGATATGAAAACATGTTAGTAAATTTATGATTTAAAGATGAATTGTATTTATTTATTTTTTATTTCCATGTTTAGTTGTTTCTTCGTATATATCTTAATTAAAAAATTCGCCGAGGAACTCTTGTGTAGAGCTATTAATGAAAATGTTTCACCCGTTTCCTCTATTGGCATGTTTAAGACCCCCCGCCCAATTTAGCTGTTAGTTTATTGGATAAGATTATGGACTATGTGTTGCTCCGGTGCGATGTGGCGATATGAAAATTAAAAAAAAAAATAGAATACAACTATAGTAATGTATAATAAAATTTTATATATCAATAAATATAAATATAAAAATAATATAATAAAAATTAAAAGCAAAATTAATGTTAGAGTTTAATATATGTACAAAACATACAAATACACAAACCACCATATGGCATAGTGGTAGTTTCCAAGTATGAGAATGTTCTGTCGCAAGTCCTTATCCTCTGGGTTTGGAAGTTTGAAAAGATTTGTGGCAATTTTATAGGATATTATTCTTGTGTGTTGTATATCCGATATCGGACACGTATCGAGTGAGGCATGATTTCAGCGAATATAGGCAAACTTGTACTTCGTACAAACTACCTTATAGAATAAGTAATATACTAATATATATTGGACAATGATTATTCTATATTTAACTATATAATATATAATTAATATTATTATCAATCATCATTATTCATCAATAATAATTATATTATTGTTGTTGTTATGAAATTGATTATATACAGTATTTACATAATGTAATTTCATTATAAATTTCTAACATGATTAATTTATATAAAATTTTAATTTCTACTTTTTTATAAATAACAAAAGGGAGAAATGGCGACAGGAGTCACGTGAAGAGAAAAAAAAATTCTGGGGGGTAGCGAACGATGCAACAGATCAGACCACAAATAACCCATCTGTTAAAATTGGAGAGACAAGTCAAGATCAAATGTTGCAACAGTCATCTGTGATGCTCCAGCAGAATAACTCGAAATATTAGACACTTGATTAGGTGCAAGAGATCATATTACTGGAAATCAAAATCTGCTAAAAGCTTTATAAATTGGAACACAAAAAATTGTAACTATAGCAAATGGTGAAAAAAAAATAAAAGTTCTTGAAAGTGGTTCAATTGATCTCTTTTTCAAGGAAATAATAAATAAAATAATAATCATTAGTAATAATAAAATAATAATTAATAATAGTATAAAATAATAAAAAATAATATTAAACAAAATAATAATTAACAATAATTAATAATAAATTAATAATAATAATAATAATAAATATAAAAAAATCATTAATAACAAACAAAAAATAAATAATTAGGGCCAAGAAAAAGCTCGTGGCTCGTTCATGACTCGCTCGGGATCGATTCATTATTAGCTCGCTCGTTAGTGGACCAAGCCATTAACGAGCCGGCTCATTAAGCTCGTTAAGTTAATGAGTTTGAGTTTGAGCTTTGGTGACTTGGCTAGTTTGACTCGGTAAACTATTAATATTTGTTATTTATTATTATGGATTTTTAGTATAGTAAGTACTTTGTAGTATGACTTGTACTTAAATTATTACATCAAATTTATATAAAATATATTATAATTAGTTATTTTATTTATTTTTTATAAAATTTGATATAAAATATCATAAAAATATATTAATTATTAAATAAGTCTTAATGAGTCAATCTGAACCCAAATCTTTTGGCTCGAAAGTAGTTAACGAGCCGACTTAATTCATTAAACTAATGAGCTGAGCACGAGTTTGGATCAGCTCAGCTCATTTATAGTCTTAGAAATAATTTGTTATTTTATTCATCCCCTATATATATATATATATGGAGTATCAAACGATAATGAAATTATATGAAATCTGAATCATCATCAATCTATAAATAGAATAATATATCCATAAAAAAATTCTATTTTTAAGATTTTTTTAGTAATAATTTGAAAATCCATTATCAAAATTATTAGGGAGATCTTATGGTGCTTCGCGAAACAAAGATGCATTTTGCTTCGGCTTATAAAAATTTCACAAAATCAAAGTTTAAATTATCAATCTAATTCATCTAATATAAACTATATATTCAAATCTTATGGATTACCAAATTTAATTATATTTGGAGCTTTCTAACTATTTTTTTTCAATTTTAAAAAAAATACCCAAAAAATAATAATAAAATAACGATAGGGGCACCTAAAAATTTATCATCTTTCAAAAATAAAAAATAGTTTCGAAACTCCAAAAATAGTAAAATTTAATATTCAACAAGTTTTCAATATTTATATTATTGTGGACTAATTAGATTGATATTTTGAGCTTTCGATATATGAGATTTGAAACTGAAATAAAACATCTCTTTACTTCATGAAACACCGTAAGGTCTCTCTCTCTATATATATATAGAGTGAGGCTATGGTGTTTCACGAAGTACAAAATCTCCTATGCTTCGCATCCGTATCTTGAACTTGAAAGTTTAAACGTCCGATCCAAACCGTTGAACATCATCTTCATATTGAAATATCCTTGGAGATCAAATTTTATATTTGAAAATTTTTGCTATTTTTTAAATGGGTACAAAATTTACTGATCTAACGATTTCTGCACCATCCAAAACTTGTGATTTTGTACCCATCTAAAAAAATTCAAAAAAATATAAATTTTGATTTCTAAAGATAGTTCAATATGAAGATCATGTTGAATGATTTGGATCGGCCGTTTGAACTTTCAAGTTCGAAATAGTGAGACAACAACATTGCCTCTATTTTTTAAATAGAGAATTAGATTTTACCTCTCTTCTTTTTATGCTTTTGTTTTTTTTGTGTTAAGGATCGGACTGAGCTTTTCAAGGTCGGGGTTAGCGGATCTACGAAAGGGTCGGGTAAGAATTAGATTTAATAAGAATTTTTAGAGGGTCAGGTTTAGATGACTTAATTTTTAAAAGGTAATTCTGGCCGTTGAGAAGTCCGATCCTTACCAAGTCCTCCGGATTTTAAGGGTTGGATAAAGACAATGTAAAGACTTGTTATATATATATAATTATATATTTTTTTAATGTTAATTTATATTTATATAAAAATATTAAATTATATTTTTCTGTTTTAACATTTTATTTTAATTTTTTATGTTTTTTTTTATTTTTTAAGTATAATTAATATAAAATATTAAAAAAATGACTTGAAGAGGTCAGAGTAAGGGTCAGAAAAAACTAGGTTTGATAATAATAAGAAAGGCTCTATTTTTAAAGATTGAATCTTATCTTTATCATTAAA
The DNA here is from genome assembly GCA_037127355.1 of Schoenoplectus tabernaemontani. Lineage (NCBI taxonomy): Eukaryota > Viridiplantae > Streptophyta > Magnoliopsida > Poales > Cyperaceae > Schoenoplectus > Schoenoplectus tabernaemontani. The sequence continues at coordinate 10,562,404 of CM073741.1, read as the reverse complement.
AAATGTCATATCAGATTTGTGAGAGATAGATAAATATCAGATTTTTTGAAGGACCGACTGAATTTAAGATCAGAGTCTTTATCAATTGCTAGAGGCCAGACATTTTTTTTTTATTTTCCTAAAGAATTTCAAATCCTTGTAGAGCTGGGAAAAAGAAAGACGACCTTTCTGGCTTTCTACCGCTACAGGCAAAAAGGAAGTTTCCACGAGGTAAAAGTGAGATGGAAGAGAAGTTACAGGAACTCGTGTATACTGTGATTTCTTTTCTGTTTCAAAGCAAAAATTTAGAAACTTCTTTCTTGAGCGTTGGATCGTGATCCAACGACCGAGATCAACCGTACTTACTAGAAACTCGGAATAGACGCGTGTTTCGTGCGCACTTCGCTTCGTGTGCCCGTTTCGACCGCACAGTGGGGAATATGGATGTTACAACTCTCCATTTGTTTCTCAAACTACGACCGTACGTTTAAAATAAACCGGGATAAACAAGGGCCCCATTACCATTCGGTATTGTCTGGACTGGAGAATAGATAGAAAAGCATTGTTCCGACAGAGTCAGGATTTCGCCCATCTGGCTCCCGTCTTTAACCGAAGCCATGGCCGCGCGAGCAGGTGGAGTTCAATTCTCAGCAGCGCACCCTCTTCGCTCCAGTGCCATCTCTTCTCTATTATTCTCCAGTTCTAGTTCTTTTGTACCCGTCACGCGATTGTTCAAGAAGAAGCTCTCTCTTCGCTCCATGGGCTCAAGCGCCTCTTCTTCCCAGCGACCCGAACCAGTTCAAGGTTTGTTTCTTTTAGCTGTGGAAACTTATTCTCTGGTCTTTTTTACATTTTTTTTTTCTGATTTCGTGCGTTTTATCTGTATGATAGACGCGGAGAAGGTTAACATCACTTCCTTGAGCGAAGATGATTGGAAGAAGCGTCTAACTGATCAACAGTACTACGTCACTCGCCAAAAGGGCACTGAGAGGGCTTTTACCGGGTACTAATATAATTTCTCTTATTTTGCTGCTATTATCTCTTTTCTGAACCAAAATTTTGGGAAGTTCCATTTATGTCCCTTCAATATGATGGTTACTTTATTCATCCCCAATGTTCGCGATGATCATGTCATCTGCTTTAATTCTATTAGAGATAAGAAGGTCAGGTGACTTCCCAACTCTTCCTCTATACAGTGCACATGAAATTGCCTCCTGACATGGGGTTCAATACATATAGGAACTTTGGATTTCTTGTTTTTGTTTGATTGAATTCTCTACATTACTGTAGTTGAAGTTGTTAATGTGTAATGTTTTGACAGTGAATATTGGAATACCAAAACACCTGGTGTCTACCATTGTATATGCTGTGATACTTCTTTATTTGAGTAAGTATTTGATTCTCTGATCAACTTATTTGTTGGAGCTTGGAAGGGTTGTGAGTTGTGTATGCATATAAAAAGATGAAGATTTTTTTGGTATCCTTTTAGTTTCTAACTTTAAAGCTCGTGGCAAAACTAGCTGTAATCCTCATTGTGATCGCATTCAAGTGAAAGATGAGAATTAAAGAGATTTATGTATTGCATTAAATCAGGAGAGGAGAAATATCAATAGATGTACTGCTAAAGGCTATGCTTGTGTGCATGACAAACTACTAACTTTCTGGGGGTATATGTACAAATACATTGGGGTTGGATAAAAGCACAATCAAACTCAATATTTTCTATTTTGAATTTGTAAACTTCGGGTTTAGCTTTTTGTTAATTTTTATTCGTTTATATATTTTGTGCCAGATCAAAAACCAAATTTGACAGTGGAACTGGCTGGCCTTCCTACTACCAACCTATTGGAAATAATGTGAAATCCAAACTGGACATGTCCATTATTTTTATGCCTCGGACCGAAGTTCTTTGTGCTGTTTGTGATGCTCACCTTGGCCATGTCTTTGATGATGGGCCACCACCTACTGGAAAGAGATATTGTATTAACAGGTAAATAAAATCTTGGTTGCTATTTATCAACTCTGTCTAATTTGGGTAAAAATTATCTGGCAATATGGGGAACAAAATATGTTTCCGTAATGATATTAAAGTTTGGTGTTGGCCTGTGACATTTTTCTTTGGGGATTGGTTCTTCTGGTTTTAATTGCATTATCAGTCTTAAATATAGAGACTGAACAGAAGCAAGGGGATAGCAGTATATGAGGTACTGCTACTGTTTCTATACTGGTCAGATGGCCATCCTTTGGATCGGTTGTGAGATAGTTTATAAAAAAAAATTATAAGAGAAAAAAGAAGGAAAAAAGGGAAAAAGGTGTTTTTATGATAAATTTAGATAGGCATTTCCAAAATTTAATTTTTCTAAGTGCCTTTCTTTCTTTCTTTCCTTCCCAGTGCATCATTGAAGCTGAAGCCAGAGTAGAACTGCCTCATGCAATTTATGGCTGTGTAATATAGATATGCTGTGGAGTGTGGAGTATATATAACAGAAGTTGTAAGAAGTTTCTGCATTTCACTGGGGACTTGTGTGAACTTATAAAAACAAAAATTCTTAAGTTTTGAATATTTTTGGTGTAAGTAAAACTATATTTTGACTTTGAGAGTTCACGAAGTTGTAGAAGTCCTTGATAGATGCTTATCTTGTTTCTTGCTTCCTATAGCTGCTTATTCCTAAAGTTCTTTGTGCACTTTGTGATGACAATTCAATCCCATCTCCATCTATAGAAAGCTACGAACAAGATAATCATCTATCAAAGACATGTCTCGGACCAAATCACAAACTGCACAAAAAAATTCAGTCCGAGACGTGTCTTTGATAGATGCTTATCTTGTTTCTAGCCAGGAGCGGAGATCCTCCCCTCATGATTAACGTAATTGTACAAAAAGATTATGAAAATTGTTTATATTTATATAAAAATTATTAATTGTCCCCCTAATTTGTTTTAATCATTCAATTATTTGAATCTCGCCAACTCACCCCCCCGCCTTCAAATCCTGGCTTCGCGGCTGTTTCCGGCTTCCTGTCGATGGAGATGGAGATGGCTTGAATTGTCATGCGTCTTATGCATTCAAAAATTCTTGATTCATCTCAATGAAGGCTTTGTGCTACTGCCAATCAAGACATTTCAGTTCTGGTCGGTTTGAATATAATAATAATAATTATTTTTTAATACTTTGGTTAGTAACAATTGCACAATCAAGTTCTTGGTTCCAGGAAAACTGGGAATTAGTTTTTGTGTTTCCTTTTCTTTGTCTGACGAATTTCACAAATTGCTCCAAAACAAATCACTCTTGGATAGAGTTCTATTATGAAAAGTTCTCAACAATTATACTGGTATAACAGACTCAATTGTCCGACAAGGCCTCCAAATTTCCAATTATATGTTGTGGGATTTGAAGAGACTTTTAGATCCTTTCATTTCCTTTCATATACTGATATCAGAAAACTTTTATTTTATATAACAACCAGTCAAACAAGACAGTTTAACCCTATAAACTGAGGCTTGTGAACAATTCGTTGCGAGTCTTGTGATCAACTAATACTGGAATCTGGAGGGGACGAAATGGTTGGACGATTAAGTTATTATCGACTCTTGTCGTGTTTTCACCAAACAATTTTCCAATCAGTCAGTTTTTTCTTCTTGTTCTTCATTAATTGTTGTCGTTTGCAAAAAAAGGTTAGTCATATGTTTCCATTAGACATGGAAACTGAATCAACCAAACATAGTAAATGAGTAATAAGAAGGAACAAAGATGATATCTACTGCACAAAAGGTTCTTTAGTTTACAAAACCAACAATCTTAAACAGATCATCGGAAATCAGCACATTCAGATCAACACTCTCTCTTAGAGATGGCAACCTGCAACCCCCCTGGATCTACTGAATTGCTGCTCACTTGCCGGGCACGAAGTTGGTGGCGAAGGCCCATGCGTTGTTGTTGACTGGGTCGGCAAGGTGATCGGCCAAGTTCTCAAGTGGCCCCTTTCCGGTGACAATTGCCTGAACGAAGAATCCGAACATGGAGAACATAGCAAGCCTGCCGTTCTTGATCTCCTTAACCTTGAGCTCAGCGAAGGCCTCGGGGTCGTCAGCGAGACCCAATGGGTCGAAGCTGCCACCTGGGTAGAGTGGGTCGACAACCTCACCGAGGGGACCACCGGCAATACGGTAACCCTCAACAGCTCCCATGAGGATGACCTGGCAGGCCCAGATGGCCAGGATGCTCTGGGCGTGGATCAGGCTGGGGTTGCCGAGGTAGTCAAGACCTCCCTCAGAGAAGATCTGGGAGCCAGCCTTGAACCAGACAGCTTCACCGAATTTGACACCGTTACGAGCAAGGAGCTCAGGGAAGACACAGCCCAAAGCACCAAGCATGGCCCACCTACAGTGGATGACCTATGAACATACCAAGTGGCACAATTTAGAGCTGTTCAATTTTGCTTGAATTAGTAACGATTCTCTTTTATTGATGAGTCAGGAATTTGATATTACCTCAAGCTCACGGTTCTTGGCGAAGGTCTCGGGTCGGCAGAGAGACCAGCGGTGTCCCAGCCGTAGTCACCAGGGAACTCACCAGTGAGGTAGCTCGGGGGCTCGCCAGAGAAGGGGCCAAGGTACTTAACACGGTCAGGACCATACCAGGGGCTGCCAGAGACTGATGGCTTGGCGACAGTCTTGCGCATGGTGATACGGCTAGCAGCCAAGCTTTCAAAGCCTGAGGGGCCCAGCTTGACTGGGGTACCGAGGAAAGAAGAAGAGGAGACGGCCATTGGAGCCATTGTACACAGTTGCTGAGAGTGAGAGAGTTGTTGCTTTGGTGGTGCTCTGTGTTGTTGGAACTGAGTCGGAATAATAATTGGGTGCTTGTTCGGGAGATTTTATAGATGGAATTAATTTGCGTTCCTTATCCTACGAAATCCTTTTCTCTCTTGTGATTGGCTGAAGGGATGCATGGCTTGGGATTTTCAGCTACACGTGGCTGGTTGGTAGCCGATGCGACGGGAATACTTGCTGATGTCATGGAAGTTGGGGGTAGTTTTGGAAGATAATTTTTCTCACCCAAGAGTATTCTTTAGATTGTTTTCAATTTCTCATTGGTTAGAGGAAATGGAGAGTACCCCTCTGGATAGGCTTCATGGGTGGCATTTTCAGATTCCACAAATATCTCCGAGGAAGACAACTTAAAACGAGATTTTTTTTTCCACTTCAACAAATTGCATGGCTATGTTGTGGTTTGGCTGAAGCTGATCTAGATTTTTCATCAAAGATAGTTAAATTCAGGCTGTTAACAGCAAGTAACATAGACCGGAAAAAAAATATGGTCGACTTAAAAAAACAAAATGGAAAATTGCATTGCTAAAATATTAGCAATGTTAATCACGTTAAATGTTCTCCCATATTTTATTTTAAAGTTGAGTGGCTTGGATTTCATCTTTATTTCGAAAAAAATATTTCGCATATTATCTACGTAGAACAAATCAAATGTGCTTTTTGCAGCAATGAAGATCTCTATATAATTTGCTTAATCAATCTTAAGTTTTTGAAAACTTTTATACGGTTAACCTTGACCTTTAATTATCTGTTATTTGAAACAAAAACCAAATTTCCAGTGAATTTCGTTATATGGACTGAACCAATTAGAATTAAAAAAAAAATACGTCCAGGAGATCAACACTGATTTTACATCCAACAATCTGTTCTAAATGGTTTTTTTGAGGTAAATGTTAAAATAAATGATAGATTAAGAATAAAGCTTTCTAAAGTTAAGAACATAATGAGACTTGTGTTTTATAGGGTGTCAATTATTGATTCGATCCGATGGGTTAACCCGACTCAATATGATCCGAAGATAAATTGATCGGATATGAATTTAATTTTTTTATCCTAATCGGGTCGGGTCGGGTTCGATTAATTGTGTTTTTTGAAGTAATTTTGTGATTTAGTATAATTAAAACTTAAATATGCATTAAATATATATTAATTAAGATTAATTATAAATTAATTAATATTTAATTATTTAAAATAATATAAAGATATTTAATAAATATTTAATTATTTTATACGAGTCGGGTCGGATTGACTCGTAACCCAGTCGGATCGGAATATGAGTCAAGATTTTTTAACTCAAATATAATCAGATCAGGTTCAAATTAGCTAAAAAAATAAAATAATATAATTACAGAATCCGATCCGACCCGACCCGATCCAACCTTACCCATTGACACCCTAGTACTACTTAAAGTTGCCACAGGAGTGGAGAGGAGAAATGTGACCTCAGCAATCATCCCTGCCAGTTCAACTGGGCTGATAATAAGCCCAAAAGGGAGCGACTATACACCTTTGGGCCCATTTCAATTTGCTCCTTTCAAACTATTGTAGTCTCAACATTTGAACGTTCAACCAACAACATTTCCTGTCCATAATATCCTACATTTTAATGGCCCAGGTCCATGAACCGGTCCACTGTGCCAACCCATGTTTGTTTTCTCCGAAATTGAATTGAAAGATAAAAGTACCCCTCAGGCCCTGACCCTTCACCCTTCATTGAGGTTGCAAAACTCAACTCGATCCGAGAAACCCGCATGATTTTCTGGATTCGAATTTAATATGATATGATTTTTTTAGAAAGTCAAACTGATTTGATCCAAATCTTGAATAACCAGAAACCCGAAATGATTCAAGATCAAACAATCCGAAACCAGACCTAATCCAAACCCGAACGACCCGAAAACTCGAAATGACCCGAGATCAGACAATCCGAAACCTAACCCGATCCGAACCCGAACAACACAAAACCCGAGATGATCCAAGATTAGAACCCAAAACCCGACCCGACCCAACTCATGCTGCATATATGTATCTAATTACTTTAAAATTATACAGTATAAATATTAAACTTTTTTTTATAAATTCAATTTGTACTTGACTCTCAATTTATTTTGAGGGAGGTCAGGTTAAGCACAGATTTAAAGGAGAACCGGGTTAAGCACAATTTCATAAAACAACGATGAACTACCACTTTATTTTAACACAAATTAACAAATATTTTTATTAATATAGCATGTACAAACTCTTGCATATATAATTTTGATAATTTTAATTAAGAATTTACCTACATGCATATATATATTCAAAATTTATACCAAAATAGAAATACATTTCGAATCATAATAATAACATTTATTAATCAAAATTTGTATGTCATAAATTAAAATTATCATAAAAAATTAATGTCTATTAATCAGAATTATTATAAGTAGTATATCTTCAGTTTGTTAATAAAATGAATGAAGTATATCGACCTGAAACATATATGATTAGACCCAAATTAATTAATCATATCCATATTAGTTGAAAAATCAAATTGGTTATAACATAATTAATAATCTAGATCTAACATTGTCTAAAATGAATTTCTGATTTTTTTTAAAGTCTGACGACCCGAAATTCAACCCAACCCGAAATTCCACCCGACCCAAAATAAAATATTACAAAAAAGAACCCGAGCCGGCCCGACCTGACCCAAAATAATCCAAAATCCGAGACTACCCGATATCAGATGACCTAAAACCCGACCCGACTCGGACCCTAACCCGAAATGACCAAAAATCCGAAAAAAACCCGATAATGTTTGACCCAAAACCCAACCCGATCCGGATCAGGTTGACCCGAACCTGACCCATGACCTAATAACTTTTTTGATCAAACTTACTAGACCAGACCCGATCCGCCCAATTGCCACCTCTACCCTTCAACTCGAATTGGACACTACACAGCTGTCACCATTTTCATCTCAGCATTTCAGACAAAAAAGAAAACTGAAAAGGAAATAAAACCATGGGTTAAAGGGTTTACTTAAACAGAGCTGCCAATAAAATGAGAACTTGTATTGATTATTAATCCTTACAATTGTAGTTGGAAGTGTCGATTCTGTAGCTGAACCTGCCACAAAGGTGAAATTCCCCCAAGGAGGTGACTGCACCAATTCCTTAGTTCTTCTTGGTACAGGTAATGAGCATCTCTCAGGACAGCACACAATACAGAGGTGCCAGAACTGGGTTACACTCTGATTTTGGTCCAGTCAAATCGGATTTTGGTCAATTTGGGTCTGGGTTCTGGTCATTTTAGGTTATGATCTTTCAGTGTGGGGTTGTTTCGTGATTTTCTTTGTTTATGTCAGGCTCTGCTCATCTCATGTTGCAATTCATATGTCAATTGGGGATGCATTTTGATCAATTGTGTTTTCACTGCAATGAGTAGAGGTGACAATCGGGCGGGTCGGATCGGGTTCGGGTTCGGGTCGGGCGGGTCGGGTCAGTTTGACTTTCTGGAAGAAATCGGGTCGGGTCGGGTCGGGTCAGGGTCGGATCAATTTACATGTTGTGTTTTTTCAGATCGTTGATAGATTTCGATTGGATTGAAGGCCATTTGATCTCGGGTCGGGTCGGGTCAGGTCGGGTTCGGGTCGGGTCGGATCAGTTTGACTTTCTTAAAAAATCGGGTCGGATCGGGTTCGGATCCGGACGGGTCGGGCGGGTTTGTCGGGTCGGGGCGGGTTCTGCCACCTCTAGCAATGAGGGTCCAACTTTTCGTGCCCATGGGCTTGCAATTAAAATGTCAGAGGAGTTGATATACTTAATTTCTGACCAGGTCTCTAGGTCATACCAGCCAAGCCTGGTTATGGATTGTACACAATGGTACACTATCTCCACAATATCAATTTGATTGTGGCAATAATTAGGCTATTGTATGAGATCCAAGAATATGATTTTGTACAAGCTACATAGGAATAATTCTATGATGTTATTAGACTTAACTGTCTAAAGAGATATTTGTACATTATTTTGTTAATTTTTAGGTTATAGAGAGAGTATTTGCAATTATTGGTGTAAAGGTTTATGCTGCCGGCTTCTTTATAGATCCTTCTGTCAAAGGACATTTGTCTCCCTTTAACGGGAACTCTGAAATGGAGGATTCCTACTTCAGATCAATTTATAAAGGTACATTGCATATTGTTGAATATTATATAGGGTATTTATATAAAAGTATAAATAGATTAATTATAGGGACTAATGTGTAAAAGTAGATTATATATGTATGCAGCTCTTATGAATGAAAAAAATTAAGTCAATCAAAACCTAAATTTCTTCATGGTATCAGAGCGGGACAATTAGCTTTCGCTCCGTTCTCTGACGCGTGTGCGACTGTGAGGTGTTTTCATCGCGTGTGTCGCGAGCGCTTTTGTCGCTGTCCATCGCGTGTGTCGTCGTCGCTGTTGCCGCCGCCGTCGCTGTTGCCGTCGCTGTCCATCGCGTGTGTCGCGAGCGCTTTTGTCGCGCGTGTCGCGTGTCGCGAGCGCTTCTGTCGCGCGTCTCTCCAGTCGCGTGTGTCGCGAGGCACAATCGCAAGAGCCAGTCACGTGTGTCTCCATTCTCTGTCGCGAGGCACAATAGCGAGCGCTTCTGTACCGTGGGTTGAAGTAGTTGCGGTGAAGTGAGAATGGCAGAAGATAGAAATCTCTCTAAGTCCTCTCAAATTATTTCAGTAAGATTAAATGGACCTGAAAATTATTTATTATGGTCAAGGCAGATACTTATGTATCTGAGAGGTCAGAGATTAACTAGTTATGTTACCGGTATAGTGAAAAGACTAGAAGCTACAGCAGAAAAAATGGTTGAGCTTCAGAAATGGGAGGCAGATGATGGGCAGGTTATGTCGTGGCTTATTAACTCAATGGAGGTTAGACTACAAAATCAATTCATGATGTTAGATACTGCCCTACAAGTGTGGGATCGAGCAACAGAGATGTATTCTCAAAAGGGGAATCATGGACAAGTCTATCACCTCCAAACCAAGGCAGAATGTTTGGTACAAGGGGAGATGAGCGTAACTGAGTTCTTCTCTGAATTAAATAATATGTGGGAACAGATGGATTTCTTTGACCCCTTAGCCATGACATGCGCGGTGGATGCACTTGCGTTCAAAAACTAGTTGGAGAGAAGGACCTTTCGCTTCCTAGCTGGTCTTAATGTTGAGTTTGAGCAGACTCGTCAGAGTCTCTGGCAGAGGGATCCACTACTTACTCTTCGTGACACATATGCAGTGGTGGTTCAAGAGGAAAGTAGGAGGAAGGCAATGACACATGCACCACTGCAAGAGGGGTCAGCCATGTTGAGCCAACCACTTACAACCTCGTCTCAGGGTGACAAAGTTTGTGATTACTGTCATAGAAAGAATCATACGAGAGAGACTTGTTGGGACTTACATGGAAGACCAACAAGAGGTAGAGGTCGTGATGGTGGTCGTGGCAGGAGCCAAGGTAGGGGTCATGGACTGGGGCGTAGTGGAACAGGATACAAGCAAGCACATGTGGCCGACACAGTTGATCAATCGGGTTCAAGCTCCGATGACATGTTGGCTCAGTTGATGACTCAGCTTGCACGCAGACTTTCAACCACCACCTCGGCCAGTGCAACGACGTCAGTTGCTTCCCCATCAGGGGTTGACGGTTATAATTTTCCCTCTCTTCTTACTACTGTAATTTGGTACCATTATGAAAGCCCTAGTAGCCGAACCTAGCCTTGATAAGTCCTGGATTGTAGATTCTGGGGCATCTAAACACATGACTCTTTATCCCATGATGTTCAAAAGCTATAAACCGTTGTCTGAAAGAGACAAGGTGCAAACAACTGATGGCTCGCTATGTTCAATAGCAGGAGTTGGAGATGTAACATGTACTTCTGAACTTCAACTATCATCAGTTTTGCATGTTCTAAATTTCACCAACAATCTCTTGTCAGTCAGTCAGTTAGTTGATGATCTTAGTTGTGTGGTTTCCTTGTCTCCAACTCATGTTGTGTTGCAGGAGCTGAAGACAGGAAGAGTAATTGGTATTGGGAAGAGGAGTGAAGGCGTGTACCGACTCAAACAGGGAGGGGAAAACACGAAGCAAAGGGCTTGCTTGGCTGAAACTCCAGAAGTAGAGTTATTTTTGTTGCATTGCCGTTTGGGCCATATACCATTTACTGTGCTTGGAAGGTTGTACCCCAAGTTGTATTCTAGGTGTAACAAGGCTAAATTAGTATGTGATGCGTGTGAGTTTGCTAAGCACACAAGAACAATGTACCCCTTTTTTGGTAATAGAAGTTCATTTTGTTTTGATATTGTTCATTCTGATGTTTGGGGGCCTTCAAGGGTTGCTTCTCCTTCTAGCTCGAGATGGTTTGTTACTTTTATTGATTGTCATAGTCGGATGACTTGGTTGTACTTATTAAAGAGAAAGTATGAAGTTCTTGAGTGCTTTAAGGTTTTTCACAAGATGGTAGAAACACAATTCGAAAAAAAGGTGAAATTGTTGCGCTCAGATAATGGCACCGAGTACACTAACATGACAATGCAAAACTTTTTACGAGACAATAATATTGTGCATCAAACTACGTGCGTGAGTACACCTGAACAGAATGGTATTGCTGAAAGAAAGAACAGACACATTCTTGAGGTGACAAGGTGCCTCCTCTTTGCCATGAATGTTCCTAAATACCTGTGGGGAGAGGCAACACAAACCGCTACATACCTAATCAACAGAATGTCGTTGAGGGCGGTGGACTTCAGCACACCAATTGAGATGCTCACAGGTACTACATCATTTAAGGTACCTCCCAAGAAGTTCGGGTGTGTGTGTTTTGTACATAACACTAGTTTGAGTACCAGTAAACTCGATGCAAAATCATACAAGTGTGTGTTTGTTGGGTATTCGAGTGGAAAAAAGGGGTATAAGTGTTATGACCCCGTGAAAAAGAGGATGTTTGAGAGCTTGGATGTGACGTTTAGAGAGACAGAACCCTACTTTGTACTCTCTAATGCACAATCAAGTGCATCCTCCGTGACATTTCAGGATACTCTTGAGGTGGTTGTTACTCGTCCCTCGAACCCGGTTGGTCGAGAGGGGGAGCATAGTGTATCGGTATCGAATAATGGTACGGAAAATACTATAGATGTGAGCCCAAATACAAGTACAAGTACAAGTTTGGATTCGGATGCGGATCAGAACCTACCACCTCAAACTAGACAGATCCATAAAGTGTACACTCGAAAACCTCGTCATAAGAATGCTGAGCAACTACCGGAACATGATCAATATCAATTACTCCTACCTGTCGACGACTCTTCTACATCACAACCTCCAGGCAACTTAGAGTTGCCCTCAGGTACTCTTCTCTCTGATCTCGATCTTCCTATTGTTGTGCGCAAAGAGGTTCGATCAACTGTGTTGGAGCAAGGAAAATGTGTCTCAACATCTCACCCTATCTCCCACTATGTGTCATTTGAGACATTACCACCTGCGTGCAAAGCATTTATGACCTCTTTACATTCTAATTCTGCTACATGTGAGTGGAGAGAAGCAATGCACGACTCAAAGTGGAAAAATACTATGTTCGAGGAAATAAGAGCATTAGTCAAGAATGACACGTGGGATATGGTCCCGAGACCGTCAGGAAAGAATACTGTGGGATGCAAGTGGGTATACTCAATAAAACATAACCCCGAAGGAAAGGTCGATAGATTCAAGGCAAGGTTGGTGGCTAAGGGCTACACACAGACATATGGAGTAGATTATGAAGAAACCTTTGTTCCTGTTGCAAAAATGAATACTGTCCGAACACTCATCTCGTGTGCAGTGAATTTTGGGTGGGACTTATGCCAGTTAGACGTAAAAAATGCCTTTCTTCATGGGGACCTAAAATAAGAGATGTATATGGAGATCCCACCGGGGTTTCAAAATGAACAACTAAAAGGCAAAGTGTGCCGGCTAAAGCGCTCCCTGTATGGGTTGAAGCAGTCACCGCGAGCCTGGTTTGATCGGTTCTCCATTGCAATGAAAAAGCTTGGCTATCAGCAAAGCAACGCCGATCACACTATGTTCATCCAAAGGAGAGGAGAGAAAATTTGCATTCTGATCGTGTATGTGGATGATATAGTGTTGACAGGTAACGATTCTGTGGAGATGAAGAGGCTCAAGGCTAGTCTAGCCAAGGAGTTTGAGATGAAAGATCTAGGTGAATTGCGCTACTTCCTCGACATTGAGGTTGCTCGGTCAAAAAAAGGAGTAGTTCTATCACAACAGAAGTATGTTCTAGATCTACTAAGTGACACGAGGATGTTGGGGTGTAGACCCGTCAACACACCTATAAATCCTAACCACAAGTTGAGTGGAGGAATTGGCGATCAAGTGGAGAAAGGGCAATATCAACGCCTGGTAGGCAAGCTAATTTACCTAGCTCACACCAGACCTGACATCTCCTACGCTGTGAGTGTGGTGAACAGATATATGCATGATCCTAGAGTATCACACCAGGAGGTTGTGTATCAAATTCTGAGATATCTCAAGGGTTGTCCTGGAAAAGGTGTGCTCTTCAGTAAAAAAGGGCATAGGAGGATTGAAGTCTATACCGATGCCGATTGGGCTGGGTGTCTCGATGATAGAAAGTCCACTTCTGGCTATTGTGCGTTTGTGGAAGGTAATCTGATTTCTTGGAGAAGAAAGAAACAAAATGTGGTGGCAAAGTCTACGGCCGAGGCTGAGTATAGAGCCATGGCCCATGGTGTGAGTGAAGGGTTGTGGCTACGAAGATTGCTACTAGAGTTAGGGTTATTTGAAGATGAACCCATCATGTTGTATTGTGACAACAAGGCAGCTATAAACATAGCAAATAATCCAGTACAACATGATAGAACTAAACATGTGGAGATTGACCGACACTTCATTAAAGACAAGCTTGACGAAGGTATCGTGTGTATGCCTTTTGTTGGAACTAAGGAGCAAATTGCGGATGTCTTCACAAAGGGGTTGAGTATCACCGACTTCTCCAATGTAATAAGCAAGATGAGCATGATAAATATCTATGTATCATCTTGAGGGGGAGTGTTGAATATTATATAGGGAATTTAGATAAAAGTATAAATAGATTAATTATAGGGACTAATGTGTAAAAGTAGATTATATATGTATGCAGCTCTGATGAATGAAAAAAATTAAGTCAATCAAAACCTAAATTTCTTCACATATACACTTCTAACATTTATGTTTGAGGATTTTGTATCCTTAATTGACTGTCAAGGTGTAATGAAGCCTGAAGTTAATTAATTTAGCCACAAGCTTTCAGTCCATGTACATTATAATTGTTAAGAAGCCCATAAAAGGAGCTTTTGGCTCAAATTGTAGATCCTTCTATGTAATCATTTAGCCATGTCAAGGTGTACAGAAGCCTCAACATAATTAATTTAGCCACAAGCTTTCAGTGCATGTCAGCATAATTGTTAAACAGACCATACGAGTTTAAGAAGCCTATGAAAAGAACTTTCATTTTTATAATTGTGAGAGTGCAACTCGATTTACACAGAACCATGCGAGAAATCGTTAAACATAAAGCTCGTTAGAAATGTCGATGGAAAGACATTCTGGGACGCACTAAATGATGTCATCACACCAAGAGCTGAAAAACTGATTGATACTGATGAGGCTGCTCTTTCAGTCTTCCATACCACCTTTATGGATCACAACCTCAAGGCACATCCATTTTTCTAACTTGGGTGGAACCTTCAAAGTTGTTGGTATGTTATAAATTGATAATTCTTTTCTATTAATTTTATTGGTCCCGTATCAGTTGAGAATGGCTGGCAGGTACAGAGTACCAGTGCTATTTTTCATTCTCTTTTTTCTTAGAGTTTCCTGTATGGTCAACATGATCAACAGCCCAGAATTCTAAGCAGGCCAGCTCTTTGTATTGGACCTGTTTGAATTTCCATATTCGCAGCTATTTCAAAATATTAATCAGGCAACAGTTTTTGAATTTTGGATAATTAGAGACTTCTACATTACCACTGCATCTCATGCAGGTCTTTCTTTTTTCTTTGATTTTTTATCCGATTAAACTTTTAGACTAGTGGGTACATCACTTCCCAAATTTTTTATATTCAAGTAAAAATAAAAATAAAATTAAATATTAAAATAAATAAAATGAATAATTAGATATCTACACTCCACGAAATTAACATCCGCATGGAGTTAAATCACTCCCAATAACTTGATATCTGCTTTGAATAAAATCACCCCACAAACCTGCTATCTGCATGGAGTGAGTAAAAAAAAAAAAAATGAATCGGTGTGCCGGCCTTTTAAAAATAGGAACTGAGGTAGGTTAAAAGGACTTTGAATCAAAAAAATAATTCAAAATTCATCTCATCCATTGATTTGGTATTAAGATTCGTACTTTTTATTTGTTTAAAATTTTTCTTCATCTCTTTACAAATCTCAATACAAAATCAATGAGTGAGAAATACTTTAAATCAATTTTTGAGTTCAAAACCTTTGAACCTACTTTGTTCCCTTAAAAATATTCATGTGAGTTTAAAGACGAGATGAAGCTGCATCAGTCCCAAATTATTTTGTTTCTTATGATCTTTTGTGCATTGCTCCAGAAAGAATTTTGTGTTATAAACTTAGAAAACATGTCTCAATAGAAATGACTGTCACAAAGAATCAACCTTGAAGAATTTTTTAAGTTGTATTGAATACCTCCCATTGAATAGCTCTGATTCATTTCTGCCTACTCTCATCATTTTCTTCTCCTACTCCGTATTCATTGCTAGCTCTGCTTTGAGCTCTAAACCCAAAAATATCTTTAAAAAACAGACACCTCACACTTATATCTATACTATTATTATATAAAACCGCTAAGAATTAGAAAATTTATTTTTTATTATATCCATTTTATCCCTTAATTAGACGAATAATATCTATTTTTGGTTGATCGAACGTATGTAATTGCGTCCATTGATCCTCTCTCTCTCTCCATTTCTTTCCCATCTATACTATTATTTTAATTTATGCACATGATTTATAAATTACAATACTCAATATCTTTCTATTTATGTTATGATATAAAATTTGATTTAAACCTTAAGATATGCGCTATGATTAGCAATCTTGTACAAGTTTGATAAGAAATTAACGGTGATAATATATGCTAGAGTAATTCACTTTTCTTACCATAAACACCATGAATCATTAACTCATATTATGCAAAAAATCCCATCAAGATTAAATTTGATTTTTATTATAGGTTTTCTCTATAATTTGGTGAATTTATAATTTAATATTCGATCAATGTGAATTTTTTTATCTTATAATGTTTTCATATTTAAATAAAAGAGTCAGCTGCAACGCGCGGGTATATTGCTAGTTATATTTAAAGTGAGCTTATATTGCATTGTAATATATGGATGCACCTGTGTATTATCTTAAAATTTTAAATTTTAAGTAAAATATGGCTGATTCGAACCGCTTAATATGATCTCTATATTAAATTCTTTTAGCTAACCAAATTTTATATTTTTTAAAGATTTTTTGCTATTTTTTTAAGATGAGGAGAAAATGGCCATCATTTGACGGTCCAAGATTTTTAAATCGAATAATTCTCCTCATCCAAAAAAATAGCAATTTTTTTTTAAAATATAAATTTTGGTTAGCTAACAAAGTTTGATATGGAGATCAAACTGAGCGGTTTGGATCAGCCATATTTTACTTAAAAAAAATGAGATTTTAAAGCAATACATAAATGCATCCGTACATTGTAATGTACCATAGGCTCACTCGTATTTTTACTCACTCCACACAGCTATCAAGTTCGTGGGGTGATTTAACTCCATGTAGGTGTCAATTACGTGGAGTGTAGATCTCATGTAATTTAATTTTAATTTTAATTTTACTTAATTATAAAAACTTCGGCATCACTTCTCTAATTGCATTACCATTTACAGTTATCCATTTCAGCTGATGGGTTGCCAGATAATGTTGATGCCGAAAAAGAGTCGTCAAATGTGAACACAGCTCTTTTTGATGGTTTCTCTGGAAATTCACCTGCTTCTCCAAGTCTGATTGCATCAGTTGTCAGTGGCATTCAAGCAATTCTTAATTAGAAAAACAAGCTCTGTAAGAAGTCCTTTCTTGACCCTGAAGGCCTTCACCAGTAGAGCCTTGTAACATCATTTATACCTTGGAAGGAAACATGATAAAAATACCTACGGGCTTTGACCCTTAAAAAAAAATGATACCATTGTACGGATTTGACAAAAACAATTCAACTTATACACAGTATAAATCAAAATTAATCACCTCTCCTTTTCTCGTGTTTTTATAGGCATGAGCTGGCTATCCTTTCTCTGTAAGTTACATCTCACTAGTTATTAATGTACGATTCGTTGGAGAAATAAACTTATTTCTTCGTTGAACAGGCAAAATCGTACTACTCATTGTCAAATAATGACATCATATTCGAATTCATATTCTATGCTGCGTTGCACGGTGCACCACGTGAATTGTTGAATTTTCTCTTGAATTGAGTTAGTATAAATCTCAAAATGATTCAACGGTCTACGTATTGTGTTGTACGGTGTTACGCAGCTGAGGAACATGACTCCATGATATTCAGACAAAACCGCACTCACTGTGCTTCTATCCGTTTACTTCATTTATTATTTATTTTTGGTAATAGCAATTCAGGGTCCTTAATTTCCGAGTAAGATACCTTAAACAAATTTTGGGATATAAGATCTCAGATCGAACACCGGCTTTTAATTTTTCTCTAGAATTAAGTCCAATTTTGAACACAAAAGGAAAACAAACAAAAGAAAAGAAAAACATCCCAAACCGGTACGCACCTAGCCTGAAGGGGATCATATATATTATATTTCTTGTCTATCATGTCTACCACTTGATTCTCCCTTTCGAATGCTTTAATCTTTTTAAATATTGTTTTGCAAAGTTATTTTAGCTGACGTGCACAAATCAAAAAATTCTACGCAATTCTAACATAAGAATAGGAAATACTTTTTGAATCAAGTCATAAAAAAATCAAATAAAAAATGTGATCAAAAATATGATAAAAAATATGATGAAAAATATGATCAAAAAATAAAGTAATATAAAAGTCTATTGACAGTAAAAAACTGTATTCTCTTTTTGTCTCATTGGTTGGTACTTCGGAAAAAAGAGTAATTCATGCATGCTTTCACTGTCAGTGGCTTGAGACACCAGAAATGGCTCTCACACCTAGCAGAAACTATTTTCTTAAATTTCAGCGAAATCGAAAGCAAAATCTAATTAAATAAGATACGATTATGACAGCTAACTGAACAAATACTTATGAAACTTTTTTTTAAAGTAGAATTTTTATCAAAACTTAATTTGTATAGTGAAAGAAATGTAAAATGTATTAGCCTTTTCTCCATAAACAGTACTCAGATTTTCTTACAGCTAGAATCAGTTTTCAATACAGACATTACGCCAAGTTAATTGGATTGACTAATTATGAGTGATCACACATGCTAGGTTACAGTCTTTTCTTTTTTCTTTTTTTTTTTTTTGAAAAAAGAGAGATGAGAGTCTAGCCCTCAAATTTTATATATCTATGCTAAAATATTCTTACAACACCGAAAGGTATTATCATTCACTAGCTAGACATCCTTTACTATTTCACAACTTAGAGCCACTAGTCATAGATAGTTTATGCATATACCTAACACATGAACATATCTCATAGTTTCTCTTTAATTAATTTGCTTATTTATAAAACAGTACTGTATCCGAACAACCAGCTTGTCTTAAATTACTAGCCAACTACGTGCTAGTGCTTCTCACTATATTGTAACAAGCGAAGGGATCATCGTGTGGTAATATATCGTTTGTATTTAGAGCAGTGAACGCCATCAATGCAAGTGTAACTAGAACTGATAGAACTGATAGAACAAGCATCAACACATTAGGCATCGCTCCTTTTACATCTTGTGCATATTCAGTGGCAGCCAGTGCGAGAACCGTCAGAGGGAACGAGTAAGCCCACCATGCAATACTAAATCGTTTCATTGATCTTTTGAATAATGCTGGTCTGGAAACCTGCAATTAATTTAATTAATTAATTAAAATAAGTGGCTTAATTTAGATGATCAGCATGAGTAATTACTTGGCATTAATTAATTTGAATGTATGTGCTCGCATATATATATATATATATATATATATATATATATATATATATATATATATATATATATAGTCTCATATATAATTAGTGTTTAATTCTTTGTTCTATAGTTTTGTTGAACTTAATGCAATATTTTGTCATGAAGCTCAGAGGAGCTAATTCAGTTTTTTTGCTCAATAAAAAAAATGAGGATATTTTGAGTTCCAATATATAGCTGGTAATTCTTCCTGCATGAATGAGAAATTAGCCTGATGTAAGTTCATAAAATGCAAAACCCATTTGTTCATTGAGGTAAACAAAGAATTAAACACACAATAAAGCAATATCAGAAAGTAGCTTTAAGCACTAGTGGTGTGATGAATGGTGAGTGGTGACCCACTAACAGGGTGAACTGACGTGGTGCACAATTGGCCTTTCTCTACGCCACGCTAGTTGATGACAGAGTACCTTTTAGGTCTAGGTTATGCTCTGACCTAAAAAGTACACAAAAATATTACTAAATGCTCTTATATGATCTTACATATCTTTCGCAATTTCCTAGGATAGGTTGCAACAGTAGTACTGAAACTTATTGATCTTACCTGAAAACTGCTAGCAACCTTAGCAACCTGTATAATATTGCATATTAGGATAACAGGATGTTACTTTTGTTGAAATGCTTGCTCATATGTCATATCTATGCTAAACTGATAAGGTGAACATTATCAAAAAAACAATGGCACTGAAGAACTGGAAATGACTGCTGAGGGTTTCCAGACCATAAAGTACTTGACTAACTGTATCCACCATCCTTTTTATGTTGTGGAAATTCTTCCTCAAGATTCCTATCTCATTGTCAACTTTTTAAGGTCCCGCTACTTATTCAAAAGATAGGAAAGTGAAAGTAACGTGATCATTTAGCCATCATAAGGGTCGGGCTTTCTAAAATAGGATTTAGTGGAGGGTCCGATTTAATAAGTATTTTTAGAGGGTTGAATTTAAAAAAAAACTTAATTTTTAAGAAGTGAGCTCGATCTTTACTGAGCTCTTCGAATTCTAAGAGTCGGATAAGAATCAACAGATAAGAGTTTGATATATATATATTTGAAGATTATGTATTTTTAATCTTAATTTCTATTTGTATAAAATTATAAATCATATTTTTCTATTTTTCTATTTTATTTTTGAATATTTTAAGTATAATTAATATATAATATAAAATATAAAAAAAAAATCTAAAAATGACATAAAATAATTAGATTTGATAAGAGTCAGATTAAAAAAATTTGTTTTTAAAAATTGAACCCGACCTTTGAGAGTTCCGATCTTTATCATTAAAAAAGATCGGACCAAATTTATAAAAGTCGGATAAAAACTTAATTTTTTAAAGGGCCAACTAAATGAATTAAAAAACTGAGTTCTTATGAGCTATTTCTACATATCAGGTTGCTTTCCCTCATCAAATCAATCGAGTCAACCTCCGCAATATGAATCCGTACAATGTACTTGTTTTCTTAAATAACATAAGGATATGCATATTTATATGTGGAATTAACGGGCTTAAGGAGTTCAGGTAGTGACTGGTGGAGGTATGGAATATATATATAAGTCAAATTGCTTGACAGGCTCAAGGCACTAGCAGGTAAATAGACCATACAACTTCAAACTTATTTTTTTCCCACCGGGAAAAAAAATCTAGCTAGCTGGACATGTCCATCATATAATATAGGGTGGGGATGACTTGACAATGGATTATTTTGAGAATTTGAACAATAAATTTTAAATAAATATACAAAAAACTTAAAAATAGAAAAAATCTTATGAATATGTTATTCTACTTATAGATTTATGGTGACTTAAATTTTATATAATTTATTACTATATTAAGGATCATCAAAATTTTATATAATTTATAATAGTTATAATCCGACGGTCTTTGATGAACTAACAAAAATAATGAAATTACATTAAATTTAATAACCATCAATATATAGGTATAAGAACATGTCCATAAAATTTTCATATTTATTTAAAAATCCATTGTCAAAATAACCATTGTAAAGTTATCCCTTCCCAATAATATATTGAAAATATATGTACTTATCGAGATGCATGGCAACCAATATTGAAATCTATCATAATTAAAAAATATATGTTCTTTTATAATTAGAGACACGTCATAAATAGGCATGGTTATGCTCATGGTAAATATTTTTGAGCATGTAAATTGATCAGTAGAAGTTACCAAGAGCCAATACAGCATCTGGCAATTTGGCATGTCACTGACGCCTGGACCCACACATCTTAAATTTTGCCCCTGCTTAATTCTATGGATGTTTAGTAGTGGGCCCATCGGTCATTGACTCGTCACACAAGGTGTGGCGAGTCCATCCATGCTTGAGAGAATCTTGATTCCTTCCTATGAAAAAGAAAACAAGGAGAAGCTGCTTTTTTCCACCTTCAAGAGTTCATAAACTTATTTTATTTTCGTTTATATATGGGCTTTGAATATAAAAAAATAACCTATGTAAATTTTTCAAGAAAACGACCCAAATCCCAAAATTGATCCAAATGTGTATTTTGATAATGATAAAAAAGAATAGGTGCGTAGTTGTTTTGTGTTTCTTGAACATTAGAAAGGGGCAGCGTGTTTTAAATGTCACTAAGCCAATTGGTGAGCATAGACAGAAAAAGAAATTAAGTAAATACTAATTATAAAAATTAGAATTGCTATTTTAAATTTTTATGAAAATATTACCAAGGAGGCAAAGAGGAAGAGGGAGAGGAAGAAGAACATCTTGCAAGAGGTGTCAAAGCTGGAGGAGATGGAGTACCATGCAAGGCTGGCCATGCTGGGGGCAGCAATGAAAAGAAAGAAGACCGGACGAAGCATCGCCGGCAGAGAGTCACTCCCCTGAAAGCGTTGGTATAGTGTGACGAAGAGCACCAAGTAGTGCGTGATGCCGAGCGAAAACATACACATCGCACTTTCTCTCCAACCCATTTGTGCCGCCGCACGTGCCCCGACTAAATTGCCTGTTGTTACAACAGGACTATCGATGTAAATAATTATGTTTTTCTAAGTGGTGAATTTATAGAATTATAGGAACATACATTAATTAACTGTAGGTTACCAATTCCTTTGCATAATCTTTAATCTACCTGCCAGACAAGTTGACAATTAAACAGTGATTCCGTTTATTTATTTAGTTTTGTACTATTCTCTTTGCTCAACCTGAGTTTTAGAGTGATTTAGCCACCAAACTCCTTGCTAGATACCCTTTTCGATCCGTTTATACCTTTTCAATTCAATAATTAAATCTATATATATACCTTTTTGTCTGCAAGTTCATATATATATATATATATACACACACACACACAGTTCATTACAAATGCTCCAAATATATACTAAAACCATTATGAATAAATAAGATACGTCTTCAATACCTATTACTGTAATCTGACTAGTTGGATTGGCCGCCATTGACAGAAATCTCTTTCCTTGAGTGAACCAGTGGCCGTAGATCTTCACATCTAGAGCTATTATTGGTACTGAGAAAGCACACCACAGTATTCGATATATCTGACTGCTTGGCCGAAAGGGTGTCGACTGCAGTAGCAACAGAAAGGAAATCCATGGAGCGAATAAGTAGTTCATTCCGACATGATGCGCTAGCTCAGCACGCACATTTCTGAACCGGAGAAGACACCTTACAAGGTAGAGAATGCACAGTAGGAGGAGTGTAAAAAGTGCGAGTGCCCAAAGAAGGATAAAAGCAAAAGAAGGTAAGGTTCGAACTACAGCACTAAGTGCGCGAGCATCGATCGTGGGCTCAGCCAGGGTTTTCCAAAGCAAAGCTTGGCTGCAGAGAGCAAGGCTTATGCGGAAGTATCCGGCATGAAACCGCGTAAGGATCGATAAATCAGTTCCTGAGACAGTACTGTTGCTGTTTCCAGAACAGGTACTGTTACCAGTGCCGCTGATTATTGATATGTTAAGAGTTGAAATGAGAATTTGATGGTTAGTTTTGGTGAAGTGGCCATGGTTTGACGCCATTTGATTCTATTCGTCTCACTTGGCTTCAAAATTTGTTCTTTTGTGAGATGAGGTGCAATTGAGATACGGGAGAGATCTGCTATTTATAAGGGATTGTGGTGGCCTTAAGTTCTATAGTTCTTTTTCTTTTTTCAAGATTTGAGAAGAACGGCGCTGAGTCAAATCTTTTGAGTGCATGCTGACAAGCAACATTGTCAATTTGTCATCCGTTCTTTCTTTTTGAGGCACTTAATTTTTCCTTTATTAATTGTTTATTTCCCTCAACTAGTGTCAAACACATTTAGGATGACATGTTCTAGGAATCTATTTTTAAAATATATATAATTTTCTCCAAAGAACATTCATCTAACAATAATATTTGAGTCTTCCTAAAATTATGCCCCATAATATCTCTATCATATATGATAAATAAGCCCTTAAAAACCACCATCTATGAGACCCACATAAAGATTTAAAAATACTCGGAGGGTAGATCCGATTCATACAAACTCATATTCGTCATTCGTTTGGGACTCCACCGTTTGAGACCCATAGATAACCCAGGTCCGTTAAAAGTCTGATCCTAACAAGGACCAAATTTTAAAATTTTCAAAATAGAATCCTCATAGCCGTTCCGGATTTACTTGTTGCCCATTCTTACCCGATCCGCCTTAGACCTGCCCCACCAGCCAAAACCCGAACCCTCACCCGTGATACTCGGACGGATAGACCCGGACTAACCCGACTTTACCCGGACCCACTACCCTAAAAACCCAGACTAACCCCTATTTTCCCAGTCGGGTCTACTTGGACTAACCCCCATTTCCCCCTTAAAACCTGGGTCTGCAGTATCTTTGTTTCAAATCACCTCGACTAACCCCTATTTCCGACACTGCCCTCTTGTGTGATGGAAACTCCAATAGAAATTTCAAACTCAAGTGCACCGCCTTCACCAATGGAAACTCAGCCCGTGAAAAAGAGGAAGGTTCTAAATGTCCCAAACTATGATGCACCTTGGTGGCATTTTTATGGAATGAGCAAGGATGCGAGCAGTGTCTTAATTAGCGCGAAGTGCAAGGTTAAAAATTATAATTTTTTTTTTACCAATATACTAAGTTAAACGTTCTAAGTAGTTTTAAAAAAAATATATTGATAAACACTTGATCAAAAATGAGGAACCACAAGAATATGCAGAAAATTATTTCGTCCAAAGTATGATAAATCCGGATTATATTACAACCCACCAAAGATATGATTAAAAAAATATTAAGTGAGTTTGTTCGATATATTGCATATAAAAATAGCAGATAAATATGGGTAATTATTTAAGTTTTGCTCGGTTAGTCATACAGGAGTGTTCCTAATCATTATATAAAATATTTCACATAGAAAAATGATTAATGAGATAAAAATAATATTGTGAATGTAATAATGAATTATTAGTAATATTTGGATGTGCCAACTATAAGGTTTTTATTATCTCTGATATTTGAACTACTGATAAACATGGTTTTATTTACTCTTATATTACTGTCTATTATACTAATGACAATTGGTTGTTACAGACAAGAGTCATAAGTTTTCATTCCATGAATTTTTCACGCACTACTTAAATCATTTACCAATCTATTATAAATGTTATATAAGAGTACAACTTAAAAAGGAATTTAGAAAATATTTTTTTCGATTTCATTTGAAAATATGAGTAATAATACAAACTAAATTAATTATTTTATTCGTTCACTAAATCTTATTATAGATGGAAAAATATTTCATCAAAATTGTGCTTGTCATATTCTTCATCTTGTTGTTAAGGCGGGTATTAAAATACCGGTGTTGATAAATTAATTATGAAATTTAAAGATAGTCTTTACCATATTTATTCAAACAATATAAGAAAATAATAATTTTATGCTTTATATGAGCGGTTAAACATGAATAGGTTAAGAGGACCATGAGATATAGACACCCGATGGAATTCAACATATTGAATGTTCCATTGTTATTTTTTCTTACAAGCGTGTCATAACTGAGATATTGGATAACTCAACTAAGGGCCCTCGATTGTTATTCTCTGAAGGAAAATGAAGCCAACTCGAGTTACTAAAAAATCTTCTAACATGTCTTTTTCAACGCAACTGTAAAACTTTCATGCTCATATACGTTGTCTACATATGAATTGCTTCAGTATCTATATATAATTTTCAAGATAAATTATCTCTTTTTTAAATTTGATTAATTTTGAAATTTATCTTTTTATTTTTTCTATCTCATATCTTTCTATTTTTTTTTCTTCTACAAGGTTTATCATGAGATAGAAGATGCGAAAATCTCGGCCCTTCTCTTGTTCCAATTATACAAGCAATGAAAGAAAAAATTCTCAAATATTGAGAGGAAGTATCTACCGTGATCATTATCGCAAGTTGTCTCCATCTGTCGTTCAAGAAGAAATATATTGTGCTGATGTTTCAAAGGTATACAAAAAATATGCGTCTATCTTATACCAAGGAGGAAGCTCGCGTGACTAACCTATTAGATGACATGTTCAACATTTACAACTCCCGACGAAATATCAATCAAGCTTCTTCATCCGATCAAAGTACTAGATATGCATAGAAAAAATAATTAATTTATATTATTTATTGTATAATTTACTCACTCATATTATGTATATATATTTTTAATCTAATAGAAGTAATAGTGCGTCTGAATTGCTAAGTGAGTTATGAGAAGATGAAAGTTTTGTAAATTAACAAATTAATAATAATAAATTACTAAATTATTGTTTAGCAAGCATGAAAGACGATGAAATTAACATTCTTAATTATTGGAAGAAGAATATAATTGTCTATCTAATATTGACGATGATGACTCGTGATATTTTTATAGTGCATGTGTCAATATTTCCTTCTGAATCATGTTTTAGTTCGGCAAATAGAATTTTGATTGATAAACGCACCAAATTAGGTGCAAGTCTTTTCGAGAAATTTATGTGCTTGAAAGACTAGATTGATGTCGAAAATCACATGCAACATGATACCACTCTTGAATCAACAACCCACACAATCTCAACTCAAGAAAGTGACACTAATATGATTATCAGTCATGAACGATAATTCTGATGGTGCATGTGATATAAATGTTGAAGATAGTGACTTATGATTCTTGAATGACGATTATTAGATATTCGGTATATTTTTCTAAACCATTTTATCATTTATTTTTAAATCTTTAATTATTCGTTAAGTTATTTTTTTAAAAAATATTACTAATAAATAAAGTTAGAACTCCGCCTATATTTTTTATATAACCGGTCCCAAGCCGGAATTAAGGAGAAAACTAACTTATAATTTTTATAAATTTTAATGTTCAAAATATTATGATTAAAATTTTTATAAATTATATTATTATTCTTTTGATTTTGTTTTAAATTTTTTGGAATTTTTGTGAATTTTTTATTTTTTTTTGTGAAATTACAAAAAAAAATCTACCTCCACCGCCTTGTCCACCCATCCCAATGCATGACGGTTCTATTCATGGATGTCCAATACGAATCGAATAGGATGAAAATTTTCTAGTTTTGGACCGCTCTAATCCATCAACTACCACAAAAAATGTTTTAGAACCGGTTATATAAAGGATTTAGCACCGGTTATACAACCGGTTCTAAAACTATGCGGTGCTAAATGTTTTAAAAATCGGCGCTAAGAGGAGGTGCTAAATGGGGTATTTAAAGCCGATTATTTCAAATACGATTCTAAATTCTAACCTTTAGAACCGGTTATATCAAAATAACCAGTTCTAAACTCTAACCTTTAGAACCGGTTATTTCAAATAACTGGTTCTAAACTCCTTCGGGAATTGCCGAAGGGTCCTTAGTTTCTTAATATTTTGTGATGGTACTATTTACTAAAAAATAGTGTTTTTTTTTTAATATTCTCTAGTTCCGATTTCTTTAAATTTTGATTAAATAATTTATTTTTATCATTAACTAATAAAGTATATTTTATTAACAAAATAATTATATATAATTTACATATTAAAGAAAATATGAGAAATTTTCTATCTTTACAATTTCTAAAGAAAAAAAATAAAAAAACTAAACTAAAAACTTCAAATAAATATCAAATCCATTTTTGAGCTTCAAGACGAGCTTCAAATCCGTCTTTCTCTTTCCCTTTCTTTTTTCTTTCTTCAAGATGACCTTTGCTCTTTCTCTTTCTCTGTCTCTCAATATCTCTTTTATATATGAAATAAGAGGATGAAGAGTGATAATCCGTGGGATATAGATTTTTAAATTTTGATTTTTAGATCATCGGATAAGCATGAACCAACGGTTAGATTGAAAAACATAGCAATCTGTAGGAGCAAAAAACTGAAATTCTATTGGTTGATGCAAATAATTTCTTTAGAGCCGTTTTTTTATTAAAAAGCGGTTCTAATTCATATTAATTAGAACCATTTTTTAATAAAAAGATGGTTCTAATTCATATTAATTAGAACCAATTTTTATAAAAAGCGGTTCTAATTCAATTTTATGAATTAGAACCGGTAGAACAAGTTTAATTCATTAGAACCGGTTTTTGATAAAAAAGCGGTTCTAATTCATTTTATGAATTAGAACCGGTTTTAATTAATATGAATTAGATTTTAGTTTAGAACCGGTTTTATTAATAACCGATTAAATTTTCTTAGAATTTAGAACTGCTTTTGCTAAAATCGCTTTTAAAATAAAATTTTTATAACCGGTTATTTATAACCGATTTTAATCGATTCAATTGGAACCGATTTTAATCGATTCAATTGGAACCGATTTTAATCGATTCAAATGGAACCGATTTTCATATAACCGGTTATAATAAAAAAATTTGAAACCGGTTGTTTTACAAAATCGGTTTTAATAATTTTAATAAAATTTAAAACCATGCCACTCTAATTTTTTAGCAGCTGTTTTTTAAAAAACCGATTCTAAATAACCGATTCTAAATCTAATTTTTCTAAATAACTATATCGCACCCTACCCATGTTCATATGTGACCCGACCTCACTCATAGTCCGAAAAATTTGAATCGGACCGTACTGAACCGCTCCGTCTTCAAATTCCTAAACCCACATGTAAATAAAAGTAGATGGAAGTAAAAAGACAAAATAAGTGACTATATCAGCACCCATAATATTTTTGTCGTGCGTTGCACCCGCATCTTTATTTACCGTATAAATTTCGTCAAGCACGCCTTTTGAAAACTAATATCTAGAAGCGTTTCTTACTTAAAAAAATTTATGGCCGGCCGGCGACACTAAAGCAAGCTATTACTATCAATTTCCAAACTTAAATTAAACAAAATTACATTTAGGAAACATATTCACATATGCAGCGCAGCTTTTGCCGACTCAGCAAGTGCATGCTCATCACCTTAGATTCCACATAATTCACAGCTGGACACCATTTACTCCAATTAATTAAATAGTGTGTTCAAAAGTTAATTAACTACTAAGTCTATAGACTATAGCTATGTACATGTACGCACAATTAATTAAATAGTGTGTTCAAAAGTTAATTAACTACTAAGTCTATAGGCTATAGCTATGTATATGCACGCACAAGGGCTAATGTTGTCAATGATATTCTTTTGGTTGTTTAATCGACCCGTATCGTATCCGATAAGACGGGTATGGGTAATGTTTTATTTTCGTTAGATTATTGGGTATGGGTATGGGTAAGATAAAAAAAAATTCGTTAACTTATCAGATATGGATATGAGTAAGGGATTTTCGTTACCCGTTATCCATTGGGTAAATTATAAAAAAAAATATAATTAAATATATATAATATAATTATTTTATATTTTTAATAAATATATAGTTAAATTATATATATATATATAATAATAATTAGTATATGTTTTTATGACAATTGACATGAAAAAATTATATGATTTTTGTTATATCTAAAATGTTAATTATTATTGCACTTTATTAGTATATTTATTTAATGCTATTTATTTGTCTAAATCATATAATTTTTTTCATTGAATTATTTTTATTTTTACCCATTATCTACCGTTACCCGTTCATTACCCGAAAATTTTAATGGGTAAGCAAGGGTATTTTTAATGAATATGGGTAATGGGTAAATGAATAATGGATATGGATATGAAAATACCTCCACCCTATCCTACCCATTGATAGGCCTAACGGGGCGTAGTTGGAGAACCCAATAAAAAGGGCAAAAATTATTTTTTTTAAAGGAGTTAAAATTTTAAAATTTTCTTTAATATAAACATAATTTTTATTTTTTTAAAAATATAAATTAATAAAAAATTATTTAAAAAAATTTGGCTAGGGGATCAACTGCCTCTAGGGGTTGATGCAGAATTTTGATCAGAGAGTGCCGGTAATTAGATTCAATAGCTTATCGGGTTCAAACCCATTAACTAATCAGATATTAAATAAAATAATAAAAATAATTATTTTATATATTAAAAATAACAAATAATAAAAATCAAAATAATAAATAATCATAGCGATAAAGAAAAATTTTCTCTACGAAACTTTATATTTTAAAACTTTTGCATAATTATTTCATTATTCACGATATAAAATATTTTTTCTCAATGAAAAATAATCAGATAATTTAAGGGATCATAAATTTAATCTAGAAGAATTAGATTAACAAAATCTTAACCTAAAAGTACTATTTTTTAAAATCAAAAGGTATCAATTGACCTCCTATAAGCTTTGCATCCGTCCTGACTGCCTCCCGTGTCATTGAATGCCTCTGCCCCTATGTACGCACTTCATATTGAAAAGTTTAAATGGTTATATGTGCATTGTCACCATGGTATGAGATGGTCTAATATCACTGCGTTATCTGCGTACAATTTTTTTTTTATTTTTAGTAATTCAAATAAAAAATGAGAAAAAAATGGTATGATTACAATCAAAATGCACACTAATAGTCAGATTTAAGTTTCAAATTTTATTCTAGCTTCCTAGTTTTTTTTTTTAATTTTTTGATGTTCTGATTTTTTTTTTTTGAATTGTTTTCAAACACTTTAATAATGTACATTATATTTAGACCTGCCTAGCATCACAAAGTCGGCAATTTATTGATACTTATTTTTTAATATAAGAAATTAGATAAAGTGAAACTATGAAAGTGAGTGCATTAATAAGTGGAGAGGGATGGCTTGATAATGGTTATTTTGTCAGTTTTGATGATGAATAGTTGTTACTTTTGTGATATCATTTTATTATCTATTAAGTATTTATTTACATTTGATCGATAAATATGCTTATATTTACATCTTCTTCAACTATTTGTTTAAATTTAAAAATTATACCAATAATTTTTCTTATCAGCTAGCTTCCTTCCTTAATTTATTAATAGTAATTTGCTCCATCCTTACTTCTTGACCATTACTTTGCTACAATAAAAAAAATAAAATGTACTAACTAACTATTAAATAATTTATATATAACATTATGAAAAATATTAACAAGAACCATTATATTTTTAATTGATTATTATTATATTTTTAATTGAATGTTATGTGTATAATAATATATTTGGATCTTGTACTATACTCATTTGTCTCCCAACTTCATCCGCCATCATACAATTTCCATTTAAAGTATTTAAAAAGTTTCAAAAAAAATTAAAATAAAACATCAAAAATTTATAAAAAAAAAAGGACCGAGTTTCAAATATAATCTCAGCTAGTTATGACCGAATTTGAAATTCAAATCTAGCTATTAGTGCACATTTCAACTGCAATCATAGGGCTGCAAACGAGTCGAGTCGAGCCGAGCTGGGCTTAACTCAAGCTCGGCTCATGAAAATTTGAGTCGAGTCGAGCCGAGCTCGTGAAACGGTTCGAGCTGAAAAACCTAGCTCAAACTCGGCTCGTTACTATTCGAGCTAGCTCGCGAGCTGGCTCACGAGCCAATGCATGTGCGTTGACTCAATTTGATATTTAGATTTAATACATCTACAAACTATAAAGTTGGTATATCTAGAAGATTGGTATGAGAATTGATACAAAATTAGTATATCAACAAACTATTTTTTCAATGACATCTTCACTGCATTAATTTGAATGGATGAACCAATAAAAAACTATCGAGTCAGATATACGAATCTAATTACGAGCGAGCAAGAGACGTCTTTAAGCCGCTGACATGGTGAGATAGTGAGAGATGATGAGAGAGGAGTTATCGGATTAGAGTTCGGCAAAAAAAATTATAAAAACTATTTTTTATTCGAGCTGAGTCGAGCCACGAGCCGAGCCGACCCCAACTCAAACTCGGCTCATTTAACTACCGAACCAGATTAGCTCGCGCCAAATTAGCTCGAGTCATTTTAGCTCGAGACCGATCCGAGCCCGAGCTGAGCCACGAGCCCGAGCTTTTTTGTGCAGCCCTATGCAATCATATCATTTTTTTTATTTTAATTACTAAAAATTATTCCTGAAACAAAAGGAAAAGTATCCAATAGGGTTAGTTTCTATGCGTGGGGCTGTTAATATCCACCGTTTTGTTCCCGGCATTTGTTCTTTTATCATATTCTGTACTTTATGCTCCAAGTAAAAGGAGTTACTGCTGGTTCTTCTGGTTTTACACCTTGTAAAGCAGCTGATTTGACGGTCAGAATGTGTACAAGCTTTAGAAGTTATCTTTCTGCATTGCTTATTTTCTAAGGAAAATAGTGATAGATTCCCTTACCTCTTACTTTAAATCACAATCTTGTTACAAAAGTATTCTTGAAACAAAAGGAAAAGTATTTAGTATACCTTTTACATGAAACCTGAGAAAAGCATCAGATATATATTTTTTGTACTTGCAAGTTTTTAGATATTGTTGCATTTTTTTTGGTAAATTTATACTACAATTCCCAAAAAAAATATATTTTTACCTACAAAAATAGATTGCTCGCATCTCCATGACTCCATGGCATTTCTATTATATCGCACCAATTTAAGTTTTTCTTTTATTTTTGCTAATTTTATAACAAGTTTTGAAGGAAAGCAGCATAGATATAGTTTCATATTTTTGCATGATATAGGACTTGAGGACAGATATTTTTCTGGATGCGCTGTTAAAAATTTTCCTTTATTTAGAACACTAAAAATAATCAACTGATTTATATATTTACCAGTGCTTGAGCGTTTTTCTTCTCAAGTTTCCAGCCTGGCCCACTATTTTCATTAGGCCTGATTAAATTTCCACTAACTATAGAGCCCACATAGTTTCATGTCCGAATAAATAAAACCATATCAACTATAATTTTTTATTTTTAGAAAAGCTTTAATATTTTTGTTAGATTCTTGTATCATTCACCCGTTTTTTCGGTGGATAGAAGGACCGAGATAAAAACTCGTTCTCTTGATTAAACTCCTCAAGGAACTAAATTTTTATCTCGATTTATTTACATTTCATCTTATTTCACAACAAACAGTGTAAAAAATGGTTAAGGGATCGAGATGAAATCTCGGTCTTTTTGAAGGATCCAAATTTTTTTTTTATCTCGATCACTTATAACGTACAATAAATAATTGGTGCGAATTGTATCCACTATAAATCCATAAATTAATCCGCAATGTTTTATTTGGCAAACTTGTCATTATGCGTAATCAAATAAAATACATAAACTAGACAGAGGTCCTATGTAGTTAGCATGCATAGAGTGAGGCCAGAACGAACCAATTAATGCGCTTCTTTATCATAATTAATTTGAAACCTAAGATATTAAATGACAAAGACACGCAGCTTGTAAATGGGAATTAAATGCTCCATCTCTTATGCTGGCGTAAATAAACTCCAAATCCCAACTTGATGCCAAAATGGTGCAAGTGGTAACTGGTAAGTGGTAACAAGCTGTGTGTGCTGAGCGGCTGTAGTCACAGAATCTCCGCTTGTGAAGCAAAGACGATACAAAAATGTGATTCATTCCATTAAAAAAAAATGTGGTTTCCATAAACCACCTTTTGATCCAGAGATTGAAAAGAAAAATTCATGGAAAGGTCATTGGTCCAAAATTCAATCAGAAAATTCTTTATAAATATTTAATGTTACTAGACTTCATTTCCGTCTAATTTTCCTCAAAAAAAGAAAAAGAAATTAAAGTACGGCTGCTATCAGTGAATTTTTATGACACATGACTACATGAGATGTATGTACTTGAAGATATTCAAAACTCACAATCTAAGTAATCGAAAAGCAAAAAAAAAAATATAAATATATTATAGAGATATAAAAACCGATATTTATATTGACACAGACTTTATTATTATTCATCTTAATGATTTTATTATGCAACTCATTTTATTCAACTTAGATCCTGTTAATATAAATAATAACTCATGAATAATAATAATCTATACAAAATGAGTTGTATGGTAAACTCGTTAACTAGAATAATAATTCATTTAAAATTAATAAAGTTTATATCAATTTGGTATCGATGTATCAACTCTCTAGAGAAAAAAATATATAATATAGACTATTTAATTCTATATTTTCTTTTCATTATTAATTTGGTTGTATATTTTTTATCATTTTATTCGTGAAAATTAATTAAT
Organism: Schoenoplectus tabernaemontani; assembly: GCA_037127355.1. Taxonomy (NCBI): domain Eukaryota; kingdom Viridiplantae; phylum Streptophyta; class Magnoliopsida; order Poales; family Cyperaceae; genus Schoenoplectus; species Schoenoplectus tabernaemontani. The sequence goes on along the minus strand of CM073741.1, from coordinate 10,528,787 downwards.
AATATAACATAACTATATAAGTACCCGAAATAAAGTTATTTGAGATTATCAGCCTCCAGCAAAATTTATTTTTCAGTATAGAATCTACAAACCTAGTGGGTCTTACAAAGAGGGGGAAAGGACCTCGTAAATTAATAAAGCTATTAAATAGAAAGCGAATTGAGAGAATGACACGACGCAATTTGTTGTTGCGTTTCTTGTTAATTACTTCAAAAGTGGGGCAATATTAGACCAACCTACAGCAAACCAAGCGTATAGACTATAAAGTAATTATGAAACGACGGGTGGCAAATTGGTAGAATGCTACTAAACGGGTCTCAGATCCGATTAGTTGCAATTGGAATGTTTATAGTACATTTATGATATCTTCTTTTTTTATATTTAATACAAACTACACCTAATTTTTATGATATATATTATTTTAAATTTTAATTATATATATGCTCTCAATTATTTTAATAAGAAATGTTTGAAGTTTGATTTGATTTAAAAAACATTGAACTTTGAAACAATTTATTCTTCAATGGTGAAATTTTGATCACTTCTACTCTTTTAAAGTAGATAGGAAAGATCTACTATAAATTTCATGAATAGAAAAAATAATTGTTACGACATTACATGGAGTTGTTAGATACAAAGGAAATTATGAGAATATTACGACATTTATAATGCAAGACCAAAAAAGTTTCAAATTAACTAAAAATTGATACACACTATATCAAGGTATCTTGGAGCACATTTATCTTAATAGTTGAATATTAGAGATATCTTTATTTGTAGATAAATACGAAAGTTATAATATCTCTACATTAAATATTCATATTTTTTTATGTTTCAATTGCACAATTATGATATAATGATATTTAATTTAAAAACCATGGAATTTGCACTGAATAAATTATAACATTTAGAGGGGGCCTTTAAATAACTCAAAATCATTTTCTATTGGTATGCAATACAGAAACAAGATGCAATTTTACAAAACAAAATGAATAAAATGTGTGTTATTTCATCAATAACAAAACATATTTAAAATATTCATTCCAAGTGTGGTGGTAGAAGCATAGTGCATCTGCAAAACAATATATTTATGGCGTTCTAGTAAATTTTGTTAAAAAATGATATTCTAGTAAATACAGAAATTGATCTGTCCAATAAGGGAATAGATCCCCAGATGCTAAATCCAAACTAACCAATTTCTGCATTTCGTTTTCCACCAAACCAACTCAAATAAGCAACCACTTTCATGCCACTTTAAATCATGGAACAGAGCAATAAAAACCCTCTTCAAGTACCATGCTTAATGCCAACATACAACTATACAAGGCGCCAACACAACTGCCACACTGCCTAAACCCCTCTCACAAGCCTTATAACTCCCCTTCTCTCCAATCAACCTCACTACTTCCTCTCCACCTTGCTCCCACCATGGCCCTCTGTGCCTCCATCTCTCTTGAAAACAAAAAACACACTCACACTAAATCAATTTCTATTGTGGATGGAGTGAAGAAACTTCTTTTGCTTGGGTGCTCATGTCGGGTCAGTAGAGCGAAGAAGAGTCATTTTCAGAGTGTAAAATTGGAGATGGAGCCAGAGGTGGAGGCAACAGCACAAGGATATGAAGGCATGGCGAGTACGGCAGTGCAGCCGCTGTGGCAGAAACGGGTACTGATGGGGGAGCGATGCGAAATGCCGAGGTTCAGCGGGCTTATACTTTATGATGAGCGAGGGTTTCCTCTACTGAGCAGCAACAGATCAGGGCCTACTAACAGGGTTTCTGCTCTTTCAGATTCTTTCTTAGATTTCACCTTTTTTTTTCTCTCTTTTACACTGTTTTCTGATTTTTGTTTGTTTAAATTGTGAAATGGTGCTTCATTTTGTCAGAATTTTGCTTTGATTTTTTTATTTGTTTATTATATGGTTTTAATTAATTTGTTGGGCATTTGGACAGGCTCTTTTTTATTAGATGGTTTGAAAATAATGCATTTAATTTTTTTTTCATTTTAAGTGATATTGAGAGCTTTAGAATTCACAATTTATGCAGGAAATGCATGGAACAGCCAAGGCTGCACTTAAGGATATCCTATGAAGATGCGGCTTATTTTATCCAATAAATTTGATTATGTTGTTCGAAATTTTGTAATTTGAATGAGAATTAATTTAGTAATTTTATATAATCACTTGCAAAACGCTACAGATAGTAGTTTTTTATTTTGTTAAATGAACTGGACCGGATCATTATTATTTTTATTGTCTTTTTGTCATAATTTATGGGATAAAACATATCCCGGATCTAATTAATGTTCTAACTTGGACGTCACTTGGGGAAATGCCAGTGACAAAAATGCAGGAAGCCATAGAGAAATAATAGTTTTGTTAAGAATAATAAATCAAACTTCTTAATTTCCTTGAGGAAAAAATATGGTTCTGTAGAAGATTCACATTCAAAAATTATAGAAGTAAACGTATCAAATGCTTTTGTTTGTTACCTTGGTAAGTTATTATAAAATGAATTCCAAAAGTAATAAAATTTTCAGAGGTATATGTATTTTTTTACTCGCGATATAGTCATATAGGTGTGCTCATGTTTGAATATCTTAATACGCAGATAAGGTTAAGGAATCTTAATTCAAGCCTCTACCTTTTGAAATTTCTATTAATAATTTTTTGGATAATACAAAATTAGTTAAATAAAATTGATCCCATGAGATTTGGAATCAGTAAAATAAAATAAAAATAAAGCAAACAATAATATTAAAACTAGTAAAAAATAAATATTACATCAGAACATCAAATTATTAGAAATTTCTTGCAGCAGGGTTGGAATATTTTTAAAGGCTCATGTGAAGATTCTTGAGAAACGTTCAAAAGAAGTTCAATGAATATTCTTAAAGTAAAAAAAGTTTAGATATATTAGTCCCACAAAAGAAGATGAACGGAATAATTCTTGATCCGGATTAAGAAATCCATGGATTGATGTTTGAAAGGATTAAGCAGTTAATTAAGGAACTAAACGAAAGCTTAATAATCCTAAAGAAAGTATTTGCAAACGGTACCATAAACATTACTTTTGCAACGAGAATGCACATAGTAAAGGGCAATAATGTGCCTCTGTTGTACGCTCAAAATATTTTTGATCGTCTGGGAAAATTTCCTTCAGTAAAGAATTAATCCTCTTTTCATTGATAAGTGATACATTTTGTACACTTGAAGAGCGATAGTTAAAAACCAATTAGTTATTGTGCACTGGGGAAAATGTACGTAGAAGCAACAATAAATCAATAATGCAAAATGTTGTGAATGATACAATCAATCATTGAAAGTGTACTTACAAAATTTAAGTCTCCATCTCTGCAAGACTGCAACTGCAAAACACAATACAGATACTGTGCAGCTCTCAGCCGTCCGATCTATTGTGATCTGTCCGACAATTGATCTCGTTGTACTAAGATTAAATGGCGTAAGCTCAGATGATGCATTTCAGTTCAAATTTGAAGAACGTGACCTCAACTCGTACTTTTTAACTTAATAATGTATAATCAAACTCATTCTCACACCCTTATATCGTGTAATGCAATGCTGTATTGGTTTCATGTCAACTAAGTAATTTTCCAAATGACATTGGATAAATATGTTTAGAATTTATTAGCTAGGCAGTGGAGATGCTATCATGGTACTCTCCTTTCGGCTTGACAATGCAGCTATTCTTCCAGAAATTGCTATTTCTGGGCCAGAAATTGATATTTCTGTACCAGAAATTTAAACATGGTCATGAATCATGATTAAAGCAGCGGTGGATTTTGGTTTGGTCACCACAAACAAAAGTTTTCTTTTATTTATGGGCCGTGATGGATATTTCAATAGGCCGGGTTTTATGCGGATGATATGCACTGGACTTGAACAATGAAAAAGGAAAATACATCACGAATTTTGCTGGGACTCTGCATCAAGTTTTGGTATTTCTTAAATTTTACTAACATTGGGAATTTACCAACAAACAAAAGAAGCCATTAATGAAGAACTTCGGAAAAAGTGGGCCCAAATGAGCTCCATAGCGACTACTGTCATTTGAAAGCTCAATGGCGGGCTTTGAAAAGGAAAAGGTTAAAGATGGCCCACATGGCAGTCTCGTTGCAATTACGCCGATTTGAGTGGCGCTATATGATCCACGCTTCTTTCTTGGTCCTTTGATTCCTTTTTCTATTGCTAAATATTGTTTTCTTGCTTGTCCTACGAAAAAGTGTAGGTCTTGTATTTCAGTCCTTTGTTTCTTGTGTTTGTGTAGTCAGGAGCGTTAATAAATTTGATAGCTACTAATGACAACACGAAAGGAGAAATTAAGCCATCGCATCGAACCACTAATAATTGATCAATTCGAAATTAGGTGATTGCTGTTAAAATAGAGCTGAGTATTTGACTGATTTGAAGAGTTTTATCTGTTTCCAATAGCAGCGGTTACTGTCAGTGACTTTCTTTGTGTTCCATAGTACCAGATAATTTTAGTTTACCAGTACTACTCAGTTGACAGTAAGGTAATAACAGTGTTGATACTGTCAGCATTAACCAAGACTATTACCACCTAACCAAAAATTTCTGTGGCAACAAACAGCAGACGTTATCAGGTTTCCTTTATTGGTCATTTTTCAGTTACTGTTAAATTGACTCATATCAGGTTTCATTAATTTTCATTGTTTTAGGTATTGCATAAGTTTGGTTAGGTTATTTGTTTTATTCAGTCATGTTTATCAATCTCAGGCTCTATTTCATTGGATTTTGAGATTTCACGTCAGGTCACACTCAGGTTCAGATTTTATTTAGTCAGGTTGGAAATTGAGATTAAGGTCATTTTCATTCTTTTTTTTCTTGTAAGTACCCTTCTGGAACTGACTCTTGTGACCACAAGAGTTTTATCAGTGTATTTGTGTTGCTGGTTCAGCTCAAAAGTTTTTGGTTAATTGTCGCAAAGATTACTGGTTGTTTGTGTTCATTTTTTGTTGGGTTATTGGCCAATCATGTAATGATCTTATCAGATTCAGATCGTCAGACGCAGCATAGGCCGGGGGGGTGCTGCCCCCTAGATTTTGAAAAACAGTGTTTTTCGGTAATTTATCCCCCATGGAAATTTTTTTTTGTCCCCCTTAAATTATCTGATTAATTTTATTGAGAAAAAATATTTAATATCATGCATAATAAAATAATTATGCAAAGATATCAAAATATAAAGTTCCGTAGATGAAAACTTTCTTCATCAACTTGATTATCTATTACTTTGAGCTTTATTTTGTTGTTATTTTTATTATATAAAATGTTATTATTTTAATAATTTTTTTATTAGGTAAGAATATATATTAAATTATTAATTTTTTATTTAGTACCTGATTAATTAATAGATTTGAACCCGATAAGCCATTATAATCCGATAATTACCCCGATCAAAATTCTGCATCCGCTCCTACAGATCGTTATGATTTTGGGCACGTGGAATCCACCTTAGTTCATTTTAATCTTTTGTCTGTTTGTTCTCATTAGTATTTGTCTACTTGACTACAACCTGTGAAAATTTACCAATCCTACCATTATAAAAGGCCATTTACTGAGAGCTTACAGTGAACCAGGGGAGAATGGGAGCTTTAAGGATGAATTAGTTACTATGGATTCACAAATAGTCCCATTTCAATTGGAAGAAATACAGTTTCGAAATAATATTGGGTTAGACAGAGAGTTGTCTGATTAGTATGATAATATTTTTCTAACATATTGTTTTAAACAATGACATCGATATCCCTTTTGGGTCCAAATCTGCTATTATTGTCAATAATAATAACTTTTAAATCTAAAAAAATACTTAAAAAATCCTAAAGATAGAAATTTTTTATAGATGTGTTCTTTTTTACTTATAGATTAATAATCTGTCAAATTTCATATAATTTCATTAACGTCTGATAGTCCATCAAAGACTGTTAATTTACAAATATTTATGAAAAACCCTTAAATTTGATAATCTTTGATGAACTATTAAATATTAATGAAACTATGTAAAATTTTATAGGCTATCAATCTACAAATAACAAAACATATCCATAAATATATTTTTTTATTTTTTAAATATTTTTTTAGATTTAAAGTAGGACCCTATTATTTGTAACAATAATAACAGATTTGGATCCATTCCTTTTAAGCCAGAGGACGCTCCAAATTTGTTTTTAGATCATTGGATTGTTCTGTGATTCGTGTAGGATTAAGATCTGATAGTTTCTAGCACATTGTTTTTTTTTCCCTTGTTTTGCAATTCTGGTGCTTGTATCAAAAAAAAAAAAAATGCTTCCTCGTATTGATGGCTCCTCCACGGTACTAGTAATATTCATCCTTTGTCCATCCGAGCCATTGATTTCAAAACGGTACCGGATCACAGCCATTGAAATATCGAGGATACCAACTTCCTAAAATTATCTCAACCTTCTAAGATACTAGAGCCAACAACAGTAATAATTAAATATCTATGTTTATGATGGAATAATTAGATATGCTTTCATTTTCTTTGTTTATTGTAGTTATTACATATCTTGTTATATCATAAGTTTGTGGCAATCCCCGGAACTGATATAAGTGCACGGTTATATGTTTGATGGGCCATAATCCTTGTTTTATTCTATTATTGTTAACCATGCATTGATAAATTTCAGCTAATAAATAACATAGGATTTGACAATGGTTGTCACAAGGCACCTACTTTATGATCCTTTTAAAAAAGAGGGGGCTACTTTATTGGTTGCATTGATTCAAGGTGTTATCATAACCATAAACGATGAGGTAAGAGGAATTAATTGCTGAAGGTCATTGAAAGAGACCATTTGACGTACCTAACAGACATAATTAACTGGCATGCCAAATGCATTTATAAATTAAATTTTAGGCACGTGTAATAACTTATTGGTGGCTACTCTGTTTCTTTCATTACAATTTTTCAGTCCCCATCAGAGTTCAATTCGCTTCTCAATTTGATCTTTTTTTTTTTTAAGAACAAGGAAGAATCATTGTTCATGCAAATACTGGAAGGTATGTTTTATGCATAATTCCTGCCACCTAGGCATTATCCTTAAGGGACGGGTCAGGCTTCTTAAGGGCCGAATTCAGCGGATCTACGAGAAAACCGGATTTGATAAAGATTTTTAGAGGATGGGGTTTAAAGGAATTGATTTTTAAGAATGAGGCCGACACTTATCAAACCCTTCAGACTTAAAAGGGCCGGATAAGGGTCAGTGGATAAGGACTTGATATATATTTAGAAAATTCAAAAAAAATATACTTAGAAAACTCAAAATACCCTAAATTTTTGTATCCCCAAATATTTTAATATGAAGAATTTAATGAGAATGATAATTTTAATTTCAGACTGTTATGATAAAATTTGAGCTGTATACACTTGGGCTCGAAATGCAAACGTTTTCACAATAATCTAACTCTCTCTCTCTCTCTCTCTCTATATATATATATATATTGCCGATTATATATATCTTAATGTTATGTTATATTTGTATAATAATATTAAATTATATTTTTCAATTTTCTACCGTTAGTCATGAAGTATAAAATAATTTTATAGTTCATGTCGTATCTCTCATTCTGGAATTCAAAATATCTATCCAACTGTTCAAATTATTCTTCATATTAAAATATGATTGGAGTCAAAATTTTACTTCTTTTGGAAATTATTTTCTACTTTTTATAGAGATGAAAAATATATTGAGTTTATGATTTTTGATAATAATAATTTTCTAATCCTCAAAAAAATAGTTTTTTTTTAAAAAAATATAAAATTTGGTCTCTAAATGTATTTTAGTATGGAAAACATTTTGAATGGTTGGATCGGTATTTTGAATTCGAAAATGATAGATATGACGTGAAGTATAAAACACATTTGTAGTTCATGTCGTATCTCTATTCTGAAATTCAAAATATCGATCCAACCGTTCAAAATGTTCTCCATATTAAAATATGTTTGGAGACTAATTTACTTTTTTTGGAAATTATTTTCAACTTTTTTAGGGATGAAAAATATATTGAGTTTATGATTTTAGATAATATGATTTTCTAATCCACAAAAAAATATTTTTTTAAAAATATATATATAAAAAAATAGGTCTCCAAATGTATTTTATTATGGAGAACACTTTGAATGGTTGGATCGGTATTTTAAATTAAAAATGACAGATAAGACGTGAAGTATAAAACACATTTTGTACGTCATGACTAAGGTAGCATAACTATATATATAGAGAGAGGGTTCAAAGTTTATCTTTTGTGCTTTCGGTAGCACTACAGCTGAAACGCTATCAGTCCAAATTTTATTTTTTTTATATTTGAAATTTCAATTTAAGTATCTAAATAGAATCTTTATATCATGATCATGTATAATACTAATTTTTATCGTATTTGAAATTAGTTTACTATACTTAATAATTTTTGAAACATAGCCCTGAAATAATAGAAAAATAATAAAATTTATATGTCAAAAAAACTTAATTTTAAAAATCATTAAGCATAGTAAATTAACTTCAAACATGATAAAAATTAATATTTTACAAAATTATATATATATATATATATATAAATTGTCGCTAAAACCATTTGTAAATATATATCTCATTTTGTTGTAATATGTTTTCTGAAGTGCAATTTATACTATTTATTATTATTATATATTGATTACAAATATGTGCCGTTTATGAACTGCTTATCATTTGAATTCCTATTAGATCATATTACTCCGGTCCGGGGGACGGGCCTAATTCTAAATCCGTCCCCGGCCAGGCTCGGTCTTATCCGTTCATTGACCGGGCCGGACGGATTGACGTCGGGCGGAACGGATCCGGACGGGTCCACCGGGCCGCGGGCTAAATTGTCATTGCTATATGAAAGTCTAAACAATATTTTGAAGAAAATTTTGTGGGCCATGGAAAATTTATATTGCTACGTCTGGGCCAGTGCACCTAAAAATCACTTTCTTTAAGTTCCATATCAAACCATGGAAAGCAGATATCCAAGAGACAATGACACATAAACGAAATTTGGTATTTTCTCAATTAAAATTTGTAATTGTGGGACATAGGTTAGAAGTTAGAGCCCTGTATTTAGAATAGTCCATTAATAATGAAATACAGTGATCATTTCGTTTTGTGGCAATTCTTTCCAAATGAATATTATATATTGTTTGTTAAAGCTCTGTATAAAATAGTCAATGTATTTTGTGTGAGGGGGTCACATATTTAAAATATTTTAAAATCTGAATATCAATTCTTTATGAACATTTATAATATTTGAGGGCATAATTCTCATCTTTTTTTTATAAAAATCAATTAAAAATGAAATACAATAAATCGTTGCCTTTTCCGTAGGGCTGTAAATGGAACAAATTTGGAATAGATAGTGCTGAAATCATATTTGTATTTACTTCTTATTTGACGGATACAAATATGATTTTAAATATTCAATAAATGTCAAAATTTAAAAACAAATCCGCCTTAGACGAATACGAGTACGGGGAGAATATTCAACGGATATAGATTTTATGATGGATATGAAATAAAAATTAATATATAGACTAATAGTTATGCATATATATAATAAAAATAGATACTTATTTTAACAATAAGTATTTACAATGCATGTATTTGTTAATATTTATAATAATAATGTTGTATATGAATAAAAATGTTGACAAATAATACTATTTTATAATATATATTCTATTTTGAATACGAATGATAGAGATTAAAATCAATTTTATATCTGTATCCATATCCATACCCGCATCATTTTTTATGGATACGAATACGGATAATTTATATTCAAATACGAATGATATATTTTCGGATAATTTAGGATACGGAGCCGAAAAGAACATATATTACCTGCTACTTTTACACCCCTACTTTTGTGGAATATTTTTCAAATGAAAAAGAAAATTGCTTGTTAAAAACTAAGGAAAACCAAGGAACTGGATATCTTTCCTTACTTAAAAAAACAATTCAAAATTTAAGAAAATGAAGTCTGACCATTTCAAAAAGAAGAAAGGGAAGAGAAAAAGGAGGAGAAGAAACAGGTCTGCGGACTTGAACCAAAACACACCTGGCATTACTATTTCCGAGCAAATAATTTTTATAAAAATCATTGCTAACAAGTAATTTTTAGAAAATCATTACTAACAAACCTAGACTCTGGACTCAGTGTCAGAGAGTGAAGGCACACCAAACAAAGGCGTGAGACGTGTGCTCTGTCAAGTCAATTTTAACGCTTGAAAAGTTGGAAACGTGGCCCATGCAAGAACGCACACGCACACAACAAAACACGCGCTTAAATTCAAGCATTTTTTTTTTTTCTTTTCCTATTATTTCACCACCTATCCAAAAAGATTGCATTCCGAGGTTACGTTCATTTCCGGTGACAGTGACCCCCAATTTAATCAAGAGAAAGTATAGAAACAAGAAATAAAGGAAAAAGGTGCTGTGTTTCGTGTAGCGTTTAAATGAAGGGTTAAAACCAACCACCTTTGTGGGTACCACTGAGGATATTGAGTGTTAGGAGGAAATGATTTGATTTGATTGATTAATTGTTATGCGCCCTCACTGTTATCTAAAAAATCAGAATTGATAAACAGGTGCCAGTGGAAGATTTAAAATATTTCATGATGTAAATTAAACAACAATATCTGGTATTTTTTAAATAATATATCTCTCAGAATATGTATGGGGGGTACGAATGTAACTACCGTTGTAAGATATAATAGTTTTAAAAAGTGTTAATACACATTAAGTACGAATATGGGACGAATAATTCTATTATTTAAAAAAAAAGGAACAAGACATATTCAATCACGAAATCGTTGTGATCGATCTTTCGTACTTTTGCACTTATTATATGTGTGTTTCTTTTGGTCCAATATTAATTTTCTTTTTCAGTCATGTTCATTTTCCATGTACTTTTTTTAATTATTTTAAAGTTTTTAGTTACAATATTAATTATTGAGATTTTTTATGCTGTCATTGTCAACCCAACTATAAAATTAGGAGAACTACGGACCAAATCAAACATGTTAAAGCTCAAAACAAAGTAGAAATTCAGATTGATTTAGCATATAATTCTTGTGAGTTACATGAAAAGCCTAGGTCGAAAAATATCTTGAGCAAACTGTAACAACCTATATTTAGATAACCTGCCACAATTTAAAAGTTTAATAACATGATCTTGCGCTTACTGCAATTTGCTTAAGTGAGCTCAGCTAGACAGTAAAGGCTACTTTAGTTATCTTATTTTAGTAAAAATCATGCATAAATAAATATCAATGTTGGTCTCCAACCATCCATCTAATTTTAGCATTGCAACTTAAACTAATCCTCAGTCAAAGACCAAAAAATCTGTTCGGACAAAATTTTGGCGCTAACCATGTAAAATAATTAAGCTCCCAAAAAGGTCATGAAGATCTGTTAAAAAATAACATCGTCTCCTAGTTGTCACAAAAAATATATAACTAATTTAATAATAATCGTACGTAGTAATAATAATAATAATAATAAAGTCTAAAGATCAGCTTGCCTTACTGAAATTCAGTAAAAGCGATCACATGCAAAATATAAGTGCCAAGGGATATGCAATGGGCATCAATGATTTCCAGTTGTCAATAGCTAATTTATATAAGACAATTTGCAAAAGCACCGAAAAAATACTGACAAATAAAATATAGATTAAATGGATCAAAACTTTGACAGTAAATTTCGCAGGGGAGAGATTCCTTGACAGTGGGTTATTTTGATAATTTTGACAATGAGTTTTTAAATAAATATTAAAAAATCTTAAAAATAGAAAAAAAATTATAGATAACCTCCTTAACTTATAGATTGACTGTGCTTCAAATTTCATACAATTTCATTATCATTTAATAGTTTATTAATTATCAAATGATAATAAAATAATATAAAATTTGAAACTCTATCAATTTATAATTAAAAATATATATTTATAAAAAAAAATCAATTTTTAAAATTTTTTTAATATTTATTTCAAAAATCAATTATTAAGATTTGTCGAAATAACCCATTGTAAGGATCTCTCCCCAATTTTGTAAATGCAACAGCCTTTTTATGTCATTAGAAGATAGGTCAGGTTTCCACTGTGAACAGCTAGCCATTGCCCATTCACACTCAACGCATGAGACAACACACAAAATGGTGAAAAGAGAAAAAGAAAAAAAAAAGAATTTCATGAAAAAAAATCAAAAGCACCAAACAAAATTAGACAAGTAAAATGTAGATGAAATGGATCAGAATTTTGACAGTAAATTTTGTAAAGGCAACAGCTTTCTTATGTCATTAGAAGATATAAGTCAGGTTTCCACTGGGAACAGCTAGCCATTGCCCATTCACACTCAGCACATGAGACAGCACACAAAAGGATGAAAAGAGAAAAAGAAACAAAAATGAATTTCATGAAAAAAAAATCAAAAGCATGAAGATAAGAAAGTGTAAAAGTAAACTGCCAACTAGAGTAGACAGAGGGGTAAGCAATTAAATATCTCAAATTCAATTCATTTCGTCTCATTAACAAATCACTACTAAAATCAGAAATTATATAATTCTTATTACATTTACCACCCTCTAAACAATTATAATTACTATTAACAGAGTCATTGCCATGTGGATTGAACTGGAATTCTTCTGTTTCCATGTGACCAAAATACAAATTCGCCTCTTCCCCATCACTTGACGTAGTAGCTGAATCAGTAACAAATGAATCTTCACTTCTACATCTTACTGTGATCCAATCTCCGCAGTCGCTCCAATCCGGCCCCACAATGTTGCCGCCAACCAGCGATCGGATCTTCCCAACTGATTCCAATTCGACATCAAGTGTCATAGACTCCCAAATTCCCTGATCAAGGGTGCTTTTAGGAGAAACCCATGATTTAATCACACTCTTTTCTGATGCCAAATTATCTGACGAGGCGACAAATGGATGATTAATTAACTGGTCGGCCGACCACCTCCTTTTGGGTTCTCGGATGAAACACTTTGAAAGAAAATCCTTTGCTTCTTGTGAAATCCAATTTGGTATCACCGGCACGTCAGAGGAGTAACCGATGTGGTGAAGAACTGAGACTGGGTCTGAGAATCCAGCCCAAGAGGCGCATCCAGTAATCATCTCAATGACCGTGCAACCAAGGGCCCACACATCAGCCGGTGTCCCCTGCTCTTCCCCCCTCGCCACCTCTGGTGCCATGTACATTGGTGTACCCCTTATCTTTGAACTTCCTTCTTCGCAAAATTCACTCTTTGCACACCCGAAATCCGCAATTTTGGCTTGGCCGTCAGACCCAATAAGCACATTCTGGCCTTTAATGTCACAATGCACAATACCTATATCATGTAGGTACACCAATCCGGAGAGAATTTCAAATGTGCGGGACCTAATGAAGGATTCAGCAAGACGACCATGCTGTCTCTTGACCTCATCGGCAAGGGACCCACCAGGCGCATATTCCAAGTATAAATTGTAGCACAATTGTCTTGTGGAAGGATCAGTGGAGATGTCGGAACCGAGGTAGGAGATGACAAAGGGGGAATCTAGAGAAGACAGGATGCTCTGTTCTCTCCTGAGCACTCCAGCTCGACTTAATGGAACTGATTTTACTGCAACTGATTCCCCGGAAGTGGCGTTGGTAGCAATTGAGACGGTTGCAAACGAGCCATAGCCTAGTATGCCTCCTCGGCGCCATTTTTGGGTTTCCATTTTTGAGAGAGTTAGAGAGAGAGAGAGAGAGAGAGAGAGAGAGTAATTGTGGGTTTCTCTCTCTTTCTCTGCCTTTTGTTTCAATTTTGTGTGGGTTTGATTACAGTTGAAACGGTGGCAATGCGCATAGCGCATTTATATACAACCGGAGCCTTGGCGTGGTGGTAAAGCTTTTAAACAGGGTAGCTTGTGGACCAGATCTAAGTAGGGCTGCACAAAAAAACTCGAATTCGTAGTTCAGTTTGAGTTCGACTCAGACTCGAGCTAATATGGTTCGAGCTAATATGATTTGAGTTAATATGGTTCGAGCTAATTTGGCTCGAGTTAATCTGGTTTGATAGTTAAATGAGTTGAATTTAAGTTGGGTTGGCTCGGCTCGTAGCTCGAATAATAATAATTTATATGCTTTTTTTCTGTTAAACTCTAATATGATAATCAATCTCTCATTATCTCTCATCAACTCATCATCTCAGCAGCTTAATGACTTATCATACTCGCTCGGCTCATATATCTGACTCCATAGTTTTTTTGCTGGTTCATCCATGCCAATCAGTGTAATAAAGATTTTATTGAAAATATAGTTTATTGATATATCAATTTTGTACTAACTCATATATTATTTTTTTAGATATATCAAATTTGCAATTTGTAGATATACTAAATATAAATATTGTACCAAGTCAACGTACATGTATTGGTTCGTGAGCTAACTCGAATAGTAATAAGTAGAGCTTGAGCTAAACTTTTCAGCTCGAAACATTTCATGAGCTCGACTCGTTTTGACTCAAATTTTTATGAGCCGAGCTTGAGCTAAGTTCGGCTCACGCGAACTCGACTCATTTGCAGCTAGGGGTATGCAAACGGTCGGTTCGGTTCAAACCGAAATAATTATATATATCTGAAGTTTTTTCGGTTTGTCAAATTATGAATCGAACCAAATTTCTAAAAAGATCAACCGAATAAATCGAAAACAGAATAAATCGATTTTTTTGTTTATTCGGTTAAAATGAAATTATTTTATTTAAATAGGAATAAAAATATAAAAAAAATATTAATATTGATAGAAGAAACAAATAGTTTAAAAGATAAAAGAAATAACTAAATAAAATTTATTAAAAATAAATGTATTCGAATTATTTTTTATATAATTTTTATTTATATTAAGTAAAATAAAATTATTTGATAAATTTTGGACTGTTCGGTTTATTCGGTTTATCCAATTTAGAAAAATCAAAACCGAACCAAAAAATAAAAACCAAATTAGCTAAAATTTTCAACCGAAATGAAAATCTTAAACCGAAAAACCGAACTAAGTAGTCCAAAATTTAACGATTCGGTTCAAAACTAATTAAACCGGACTCCTATTTATTTGCAGCCATAAATCTAGGAGCTAAAATCCGTGAACCGAGTTCATGGAGATATAATATAATCAAGATTAGATTACGAGATACACTTTAGAATATGACACCGTATCCAAAGAAAAGATGCGTCATCCATCGATTCGATGGATCTCAGCCTTTCAAGTCTCGAGTGGAATTGAAAATTTGTAATTCGACTGGCGCGACGGAGATGCGAAAGAAATAAATTTTCGTTGAGGTGGGTCCCACATCCAGCCGTATAAGCAATTAACTGCTACTCTGGCTCTCTGCAGTCCGAACCATCAAATTTCAGTGCCTCTTTCATTTGTGGGACCCGTGTGGAGTTGCTACACGCAACTGAGTCCTACTATATGACTATAGAAAATCTTACTGTGTTTTCTTTCACGTGGCTACCCAACCTGTCTAAGAAATGGTTCTGATTTTTGACATCTATACTCAGGCAAGTATATACCGAATTTGAAATTGTTAATAATGTGGTTCTCTAACTATACAATTATGATTATATAACACTAAATACTAGAATACTTTTTAATTTTCTTCTCAGCTGCATTACTGTTATTTTTTTAAGATTTAAATTGAATCATTAAGAGCGAAGATGAAGTTTTGCATCATGGCAGCTGCGCCGACAAATCCAGAGAGATTGGAAATCTTTGGATTAAAGGAATTGGAGAAATATGCCAGGCACTATTCCTTCCACAATCCTACCTTTGTAGGCCTCCAATCAAATCCACCATCCTATTATTCTCTCCCGAATGAGAGGTATCATCTATCTGTCGACCTGCTGTATCACTGACATGTAGTAATATGTGCAGCGGGTCACTTCTCAAATGCTTTGAAAGCTATATTTCTTCAAAGTGGAGAATTAAAATTTCTATATGTCAGATGCATGTTACCTTACTACAGAAGAAGTGTCTCAAAAAATCAGAACCATGTGTCAAGTGAGAGGAGGTTGGGCTAGGCTAGGGGCTGAGAGAATTGACTGTAAGTCTGTAACGCCAAATTGGCAAATTGCTTAGTTGGGTTACAAAATTTAAAAAAGAAGTTTTTGTGGTTTAGAAATTAGTTGTACAATCTAACATGGTCCAAGATTTCTGGGAATATTCTCAGCAAAATTTTCTGTAGCTACGAATCACTCCTGTTCTTGTGAAGCTACAATAATTAATGGGGATTGGCGAGCAATATTTTGGGCTCCATAACAGCGCATTATTTTTTTCATCTTTTCTTTTTTGTTAGATCTCATTCTCTATGGGTCCGTTTGGCAAATCAAGGAATAGCTTTGGAAGAGTGGTAATTTTGGAAGAGTGATAGAATAGTATTTTTTTTGGAAGAGTGGTAGAAGAGTGGTATTCTTAACTATTCGGAAGAAGCGAAAATATCGTTTGGCGGTTGTTACTCGAGAATAGTTAAAATATGAATAATTATGATACTAATAATGATGATGATTATAATAATAGTAAAATAATAATCATAATAGTAAGATAATAATAATAATAAAATAATAATAAATAATTATAATAAATAATAATATTATAATAGTAATATAATAAAAATATAAATATAATCATAATATAGTAATATAATAATAAAAAATTAT
Organism: Schoenoplectus tabernaemontani; assembly: GCA_037127355.1. Classification (NCBI taxonomy): domain Eukaryota; kingdom Viridiplantae; phylum Streptophyta; class Magnoliopsida; order Poales; family Cyperaceae; genus Schoenoplectus; species Schoenoplectus tabernaemontani. Next base: position 10,512,032 of record CM073741.1, on the reverse strand, counting down.
AATTACAATCATAATTATAATAATATAATAATAAATAATCATAATTTTAATAATATAATCATCATAATCATAATCATGATAATAATAATTATAGTCATAATCATAATAATATAATCATAATCATAATCATAATAATATAATAATAAAAATATAATCATAATCATAAAAATAATTATAAATAATTATAATTATAATAATAATAATAAATTAATCATAACTATAATCAACATATAATAATATAATACAACATAATAAAATAATAATAAAGTATTAAAAAATAATCATAATAAATAATAATATTATAATAGTAATATAATAAAAATATAAACATAATCATAATATAGTAATATAATGATAAAAAATTATTATTACAATCATAATTATAATAATATAATAATAATAAGTAATCATAATTTTAATAATATAATTATAATATAATAATCATAATCATGATCATGATCATAATAATATAACCATAATCATAATAATATAATAATATAATAATAAAAATACAATCATAATCATAAAAATAATTATAAATAATTATAATTATAATAATATAATAATAAATTAATCATCACTATAATCAACATATAATAATATAATACAATATAATAAAATAATAATAAATAATCATAATCATAATCATAATCATCATAATATAATAATATAATAATATAATAATAAATAATCTTGATCATAATAATATAATAATAAAATAATTATATTTATATTCATAATATAATAATATAATATTAAAATTATATTTATAATAATAATAAATAATATAATAATACCAATGGTAACGATAATATAATAACAATAATGATAATAATAATTTAATAATAATAATATAATGATAATAATAATAATAATAAATAATCATAATATTAATATAATAATAAATTATAATCATAAATATAATATAATAATATAATAATACTAAATCTTAATCATAATCATAATATAATATAATCAAACAATAATCGCTATTCCGACGAGAGCTAATCCGGTATTCCACCTATAAGTTGGTATACCGGATTAGCGCTATTCCGCACTCTTCTACTTAGTCTAAAATTCGTTTGGCAATCGAAATAGCTATTCTATTCCAACTTTTTGCTATTCCATTGGGTGCCAAACGGACCCTATCTTATTATCATTATTTTTTTTTGTTATTGGCTTGTTGTTGTAGGTCTTATTTTCTATTCTAGTATAATTAATTTGTGGTGGTGACGCCTTCCTTTGCAAGCGAAGGGTAGAATCCACAAAGGCGCAAGGATGCGTGTAAGCTAATAAGGATTGATCATATCTTTTTTTTAGAATAGGGATAATATATGTTATTCTTTCTCTCTTTGTTGTTGGGTTTTTTTTTTCGCCTTTTCCTAATAAGGATCGACGCTCTAGCTATACTAATACTATGCATGTGATTTGCAAACGAATTGTACGAGCATGCTTATTCAAAATGACATTTTCTCTGAGGATTTAATACACACATAATGGGAACAAGTAATTCATATCTGAAGTAATGTAAGTAAAATAAATTATTGTTCTTTTTGTATTTTAGATTGTTGAAGAGACGTACCTTTCTTTTTCTTTAAATAAGGGACAAAATTACCTAAGATAAGATACATGGTAAATATTCAACTGTCCAATATAAATCTAATCTAGTTATTATATTTCTTATGCATTTTAGGCATGAATAATTGCTTATTAATTTTATTTTTTTCTAAATTTTTTACAATTTCCCAACAAATTTTCAAAAATATTTATTTTCTCAAGGAAATAAAAAAACTGGCATTTGTTAACTTCTTAATTATTTTAATTCAACACTAAATTTGTATTGATAACCAATGTGTTCAATTGACTCTTCGCTCCCTATACTATAGTATAAGCTTAAAATTAATACACCTGTTACTTGATCACCTATTCAATATAAACTCCAATTAATCGTGACATAAAAACCTCTGTGCGCTTTATTTACTGTTTTTAGTTTGTTACTCATTAGAAAAAAAAAAAAACATAAACTGAACAAATAAGTGATCTTTTATCAATCTAAATTTAATATCTAAAACAGAGATCTACGGATTTAAGGAATTTTAAGTTTTGATGAAAAGATGAGTAAGTTTTTTCTATGTAAATGGAAATTAGTAATTTTAAACATTTTGATGGACATATAAGTAATTAATTCTTTAGTTTCATTCTTCCATCTTTCGGTGAGGATATTACAGAATAATAACAAACTTCATAGCTAAGATACATAACATGCAACACATCTCATTTCTGTAACAATATTGAAAGTGATTTTTCACTTTTACTTGCGACTTCCTATGTGATTGGTCAGCAAGACAGCAACTTGTATACGCAATTAATTTACTGTTCAACTTATAGCATTATTATGTGGTCGGTTCTTAAGAGCAGCTTTATAGATTTATATTAATGCATTGTTCCATAACTGGAATAATTATTTAGGGTTTAGAGTTTAGAGTTTAGAGTTTACATTGTATTATTTTGAATTTGAAATATACATCATAATGGCATTATATAAATGACGGAGTAGCTCAAATGAGAGGCAGAAATATTTTTTTTTTAAGTTTACCTCCCAAAAAAAAAAAACAAACAAACAACTGTCATTTGTAGGGGTGGATCTATGCATAGGTAAGCCCCGATCAGTGTCCGAGCTTGATTTTTTAAAAAAATATATAAAATAATAAAATTTTTATTTTAAATCAGTAAAATATAGTTCAAAATTATATGAGTGCTTAGACTTAATTGAAAAATTATATCTTTTATATCTAATTTTTAAAAATTTAATATCACTTATATAATATGTCCAAACTTGTGAAGGAGAAAGGATCCGTCACGGACCATTTGCAATATGTTATACTCCAACTATTACATTCCCCCCTTTACCCAAAAAGCATATCTTTTAATTGCCCAGTACAAAACAAAATGATTCCCACATTACATATGTCACCTCCACATAAGCACGTGAAAAGATCCCCATTAAAACTAGCACTAATCATTGATAACAATTAACAATAATCATTACTCATCTGGTTTCCAATTATGTGTGATGATTAATAAATATTAACCTAGATTTTAAGGAGTGAGGTCTAAGTGACACTGGATGCAATGCCACACAGCTCCAGTTAGCTTACAAAAAAAAAACAACAAAAATATTAACGCAGCATTTTTATTTCTACTGTTCTAGTACCTGTATAAAAGTACGCTGATTTGGTACAACCAAACCCAACGCCTTTCTACCTAATAACGGTTTTAATTCCTCTGTTTTTTAACTCTTGGTTCTAACTGGCGTATACAAATTGTCAGCCAATTGAGTAATTGACGGCTAAGTTAAATATACAAGGTAAATTTATAATAAATAGAAAAGACGTTAGTTGGGGATGCATAATAGTTTGCATAAAAAAAAGTAAAAAACAAATAAATGTAATGGAATCTGACATTTGATCGTTGGCGCATACTCTGTACAATTATAAATAACTATACACAAAATCAAAATTAGATAAATAATACGCTTCTAATGATCCTGATTCGGCGATTCAAATAGAAAAAGATTCCTACGTTACAACTATAAATGCAATGAAAAATCAAATTTAAGTAGTATACAACCGTACATTAAATTGTTTTGTATTTCTTTGTAGTTGCATTGAACCATCATATTTTTGGTACATATGCTCTCATGCTCCGGGTACCTCAGAAAATGAAGCGTTTGGGTACATATCTCTGGGTACCTCAGAAAATGAAGTGGGTAATTATTAAAGGAAACAGTATTACGGACAGATAAATAGTATTAGTATTTAGACTCATGAGAAATTATTTACCGTTAAAATCTGAATAGCACTTCATACAATGAATTACTTCAAATGATTTGAATTCCACACTTTTCCGTGGTCAAATTTCTTATGATTATGCTCTCTGGTTAACGTTTGTCAGCATTGCTGTCCAAAACAATTTACACGTTAAACGTGTGGAAGTTTTTTCCCTTTTGCTAAATAAAACTCACTAAAAACAATTTACACGATAGAGTTCTGAATCCTTTTGTATATTGTGGAAAACATGATTTCATTCTCACGATCTAGGAATTTGAAAAGAAATAAATTAAACTAACAAAAGGTGGTAATTATCATATTCGGAAAAAAATCACATAAATTAGAATATAATTGAAAGAAAATTCAAGTGGAAACATGGTACCTTCACCCCCAAAAAAAATAAAGAACGAAAAAAATTCAAGTGGCATTTTTGTTTCAATTCTATATTTATAAGGAGGATTAAAATTTTAATTTTTTTTAGCTATATCACATCATCCAAGTTGTCCGCTGTTGATTTTATTTCTCACTTTTAATTTATCTTAATCAAATGATTCATATTATTTTTTTCTCTTTCTTCATTTAAAAATATGATATGATGTTTGTAAGATACAATTTAAAACTGAAGCAATACAATTCTTTGTATTCTTTTTAATGAATTATCATATAGTTAATTATAGTATTTATCATTAAATATATTTTTAACATTTTAAAAATATATATATTTTTATTCAAAAAATTTCTAATAGAAGTTATTTTTACAGAAAAAGTTTTCATTTTAAATATTTGATTATTTATATATGCTATATTTTTTTCGGGATGAAACCTAATGAACAACCCTAGTACTAATTAAATACTCCTTATAAAGCCATTACACTAATTAATTGCTAAGAAAATATAAATTTCATTGTTCGTAAACTTCAATTTGACTAAGAGCAGGACATTTAGTAGAGGTCTAGGTACACCTTAATTTAAACTTCAATTTGACTAAGAGCAGGACATTTAGTAGAGGTCTTGGTATACTTTAATTTAAACTTCAATTTGACTAAGAGCAGGACATTTAGTAGAGGTCTTGGTATACCTTAATTTCAATTAATCTACCAAATAATTAACAGGACTAGCCTTCTACCGAATCGACCAAATTCCAATACTTTTTCTTCCATCAACAAATTAATAATGGATTTATTTGGTTCATATTCATTCCCGTTCAACGATACAAATTATTTTTTCATCCGAGAAATAGTCCAACCTCAATTTTCAATCTTCCATATTTGAAAATTCTGTGTTGGGTAAAACTGCTTTTTCTTCTTAAAAACTTTGCTTTGTCATGAAAAATAAGCAACAACAATATTGGCTTACGGAGAAAATTAGCATGCAAAAAAAAAAAAAAATCTTCTGTTGTTATGTATGTTGATATCAAATGAATTTATTTTGCTGTTAGCATAAGTATTGACTTTTCAGAACCCAATCTCTGTGCAGATGCAAAAGAAATTATATTTAAATGATCAATTTTAAATCAAACCCCTTCAGATTTCAATGAGCAGCCCCATCTCGCAAGTAAAAGTTCATCAATTGACTTCAATTGTGGTCAGATGTCGAACAGAAAATATAAATTTGAAAGGCGAAAATGGTAATAGTGCTCTTTCTTAGTTAGACAACGGATTCTTGATGGCCGGCGCCGTATTCGTTGTGAGTGTGCTGTTTGCGACGGACTCACTGGTCGGCAGTCGGCTCGATGGGCCAGTCCTATTCTTTGTTTTTAAGGACGGAGTCAGATTTTTAAGTAGGGATACAAAAATTATTTTTTTAAGGAGTCAAAATTTAAAAAATTTCAATATAAATTTATTTTTATTTTTTTAAATTTATATAATTATAAATATATTTTTAAAAAAATTCTGAGCAGCAAGGCCAATCGCCCTCCTATCATAATATGGCTCCGCCGCTGCTCGCCGATCTCTCACACCTCCTCTTCTCGGCCTACTCCGATAATGCCGATCCTTATAGTTGGATTCATCACCATGTTATAGTACTCTCTCTCTCCCTCTCCACCAAATACACGAGCACAAGGCGTATTGGATTTTTAATTAGACAAAATTAGCTATAATCCTCATCAATTTTGGAAGAGAATTTGCTGCTCTTCGGCTATGCGAGCAGGAACTGGCTTCAAATCAGACGGTGAATAAACATCAAAGAGTAGCTGCACCAATCTCGAAGAAAATAAAATCATCAGATTTCAAAGAGCAGAAATCCTGCTCGGGCGCCCAAAGTGTCGCTCAATTTTGGTGTTTTTAGATATTTCCGAATTATAATAAGAAAATTATATATTTACCCGTCAATTAGTGATTCTCTTATATATACTTGTCGATGACTTTAATTTGTACTCAGATTTCTCAATTAAATTGGAAGTTTTCTTAAAAAAGACAATCATGCCCTTCCCTCCAAAATTGTATAGCATAACTATACCGTGCATTAAAGTCAAAATAGATTGTGTTGCAAAAAAAAAAAAACTACCAATAGATGATAAAGATAAGGATCCAACCCTTGCTTTATAACTTCTTTACAAAATCCAAAATATTTTGCAAGTTGATACAGAACCTGTCGTATTTTGTTTCTTTTATTTTTTACATCTCTCCTTCGAAACCAGAAACCGTATAATTATATGCTTTTGCTTATAAACAGTTCATTTCTTGTCAAGAAAAGTGATATACATTCATGTTGAAAGAAAAAAATTACAACGAGTCAATCAATACTATCATTATACCACTTAAATCATATTTAGTTACTAAATTTCAATAAATATTCATTTAGTCACTTTTGTCATATTTTTTTTTATCAAACATTCTATTGGTACCGAAATCGCATCTTATGTGGACTCTATAATTTACAGTTACACAATAATAAAAATTTATTATTCAAAGTAGGCACATTAATTTGTACTCCGATTGATAAGAAATAAATATTTTCTTTTTTTTACTAGCTCATTTAGTCATTTATTAGTATTGCTAATTTTTATTGACAATATAATATATCCCATTGTAGAATGTCATGTTGGTATTATTAAGATTTTAATTTAAAAAATTAACAGAGCGACTTATATGAATATATGTTAAAATTCAGTGAATAAAAATAAAAAATTTAAAATTCAATAATGAACTATAAATTTCATATGAAATTAAATGATCTCTCATAAAATTTATCATTTTTTTTCCTTTCTTCTGTTTCACCTATTATCTGGCTGGTGCTTTTTCTATGGGTCCGCATCACGTATGAGCTACACCTTTTCTTGTTCTTATGTGGCAGCTTGTGTGGAGTCTCATTATTATTCCTTAGACGAGAGGACATAGGGTATGATATTCCGCGGCCGTTTACGTATAATGTTTGATTTAAGTGAAAAAAACAAAATTATTTTTCCGACCATCACTGATTTATTTTGTAGTCCATTTAAAAGAAAATATTCTGTCCTTTCCTATTAAGTAGATATGTTAAAATTTGATAAAAATAAATATTCTTGATGCTGTGAAAAACAGTACTATAGTCTATATATACATGTCATCTATTTTTGGATCTTTTGAGGAGAATGAGCTTTAATTATACGCATATCATAACACCAGGTATTAATTTTTATAACTAATTAATCATACATAGAGTCATGAATTAAACTACATTGTGGAATTCTGAAATGTGGGTTGTAAACTCAAACTAATTAATCTAGTTTCATGCTCAAGCCCTCGAGCGGCCACATAAAACCCGGGCATTAGGTCATGAAGTCACTTTGGGCTTTTGGGCTCATGACATAAATGATAAACGAATTGTGACTGGTCCACGTTTTTTGAGCGTGTGGTGTTGGTGAGCTGGTGCATGACATGATTTAACGCATGTCAAGTCATATTCGCTCATGTGCCCCCTAGAAAAAAAAAAGTGAACGAGCAACCATACAAATAGTTTCTATTCACTAATTCAGTATTCAACTGATGCAAAATTGTTACTAGTAAAATTATGTGCCATCCAGCCGAAATATAATTTAATAAATTTGTGACATTATCTTCCAGTCGGAATTATGTCTCAAAAAAAAATTTGCAGTCGAAATATAATTTTATAAATGTTTGATCGTTTATATGACATTAGTAGTAACAAACTAACAATAATATAATTATATTTTTATTGTTATTTAAATAATAATATGATAAAGAAATATATAATTAAGTGACAACAAGAAGAACAACATTACAATAACAAAAGTAAAATGATATGGAGACATTACAATAACGCTAATAAAAGTAAATGTGTGTGTAACGTGTGTTACTGTTAGGTTATTTGGTCCAATTAATTATTTCACTTCACACATTAAAACGAGGTGGTGACTGGTGTGGTGTGGGAGTCACATCCGTGGTATAATCGAACTAGCCGCCAACGATGTAACCGTGTGGCGAGTCATTAGTAGGAAAGCTCGACAATATGTGATCCTCGGCATAGTAACATGACTCATGAATTAGTCATAAATAATTTATTTTTTATTCTTAACCAGATATTTCATAAATAATTTATCAATTTAATATATATAATACGTTTTATTCATAAATTTTTTTCGTGATTAAAATATTGTATATCATTTTACATGATAATTATATATATTTTTATATATTTTTAAACTTTTAAATTTTTATTATATATTTTATTTATATTATATAAAATAAATTATTCTCGAATTACATTCATATTATATTCAAATCTCGAATTTTTGACCTAACTGAACATTTCTTAAATTTCAAATTTGCTACTATGATCCTGGATGATTCACGACAGAAATAATCATTAGTGCCGCAAAGGATCTAAAATCAGAATGAAATGCTAGGGGTAGTTCACGAATCAGGGTCATGTCATTACTAGTGTATTAAGAACTGATCGGGTTGGGGACATGTTGGGTTGGGATGGGTTAGGGCGGGTCGACAGATTAGATGGGACAGGTTAGTACTGGTCAGATTTGGGAAGGTGCGGCCGTGACCCTTCTTAGGATCATCGGTCGGATGGGTTAGCGGGCAGTGGCGGATCTAGGATTTTGATTAGGGGGGGGCAATTATCGGATTGTAATGGCTTATCGGGTTCAAATCCATTAACTAATCGGATACTAAATAAAAATAATAATAATTTAATATATATACTTAACTAATAATTTTTTTATTAAATAATAACATTTTATATATTAAAATAATAATAAAATAAAGCTCAAAGTAATAGATAATCAAGTTGATGAAGAAAGTTTTCGACTAAGGAACTTTATATTTTGATATCTTTGCATAATTATTTCATTATGCATGGTATTAATTTTTTTTCTCAATAAAAATAACCAGACAATTCAGGGAGGGGGGGGGGGGGGCAAAAAAAATTTCCGGGGGGGCACGTGCCGAAAATATTACCGAAAAGCACTATTTTTCAAAATCCAGGGGGGCACGTGCCCCCCTGGATAGAGCTGGGTCCGCCCCTGTTAGCGGGTCGAGTCGAGTCGGGTCCAAGGAGCGGGTCGGGTCGAACAAGTCATTTTTTTCTCAAAATTCAAAAGTAGCTAAAAAATTCAAATAAATTCTTAAAAATTTCAAAAAAAAATTTTATTAAAAATATTAAAAATATATAACCATTAATATTTTTAATAAAAAAATTGAATTTAAATAGGATGCCATCTTTTTTTTGAATTTTTTCCGGGTTTAACGGGTTCGGGTCGGTTTTTCCCTGATAAAAGACATGGGTTAGGCGGGTAAAGGGCCCATGTTAGGTGGGTTTTATTTCCCGATTTAACGGATTATATCAGGTTAGGTTATGGCGGGTTAAGGCGGAGCGGGTCGGGTCGGGCACGGATTAGGGAGGGTCGAGTTTTACACAGATTTTTTTTAAAAAAAATTGTCTGTATCCATTGTAGACCCATGGGTTAAAACGGGTATAGATTAGACCAAATTTGAACACGAGACGCGTTAGATCGGATAGCAAAGACGAATTTAGCGGATCGGATTTGATCCTCCCGCATTTTTTTAAACCACTAGCCATTGCCAATAGCGTAGAGTATTGAAGACGGTCCGGTCCGGTCCAAACCCGGACGGTCCACGGTCCCGCACGGTCCACGGTCCACGGTCCCGCATGGTCCAAACGGTCCGGTCCAAGGCGGTCCAAATTCGAAAAAATCGAACCCGTCCCATCGTTGGCCCCCGGGGGCCGGACCCCCACGGGACGGTCCGGTCCGGTCCCGGTCCAAAATTTTTTTTTTATAAATTGAAAACATAATAATTTATCATATTTTTTAATAATAATTTTTAACTAATTCGAATTTTTTTTTATAAATTGAAAACATAATAATGAGTTTGCTTAATTTATCATATTTTTAAATAATTTTTTTTAAAGTGAGCATGGAGGGGGGCCCGGGTAGGACTTGGGAGGAGGGAGGGGGGGTGTGGGGGGGTCGGGTGGGGGGTCCGGTCGGTTCACGGTCCCCGCACGGTCCACGGTCGGTCGGTTCGGTCCCACGGTCCGCACGGACGGGGGTCGCACGGTCCATTTTTGGATGAAGGAGGACCGACCCACCGTTGGACCGGACCGTGGCCGGACACGGTCCGGTCCACGGTCCGGCCACGGTCCGATCCGGTCCGGTCCACGGTCACGGTCCGGTCCGGGACGGGTCGGACCGTGCGGTCCATTTCAAATCTCTACAATAGCGTCGCCTCTCCACCCCAACCGATTTTGTTAAGTTGGAAAGAGCTCTCATCATTCATCAAACCAAAGCCATAAGCCATTGACTTTTCCTGATTTGATCGGTTGCTCAGTTACTATTTCCAACTGTTTCACTTTTCAGATAAGTTTAACGTCACTTGTATTGTACGGTACTACATGCAGTGGGCTTGTACCTTGTATCTGACGTCTTAATTTCAACTTTCGTGGGGATTGTTATTAATTAATTGATTGAAAAGCTGCTACCAGCTAAACTGTTACGAACAGTGACGGATCCAGAAATACATGTCAGTGATGTCATTTAATATAACTGAAATTTAATCAAACTATAATATTATCTTTTATTAGATCATTATAAAATAAAAATATTATCTTTTTATTTTTTATTGGTTCAAAATATGAGTGGTGTCAATAATGATAACATGAATGAAATATTTGTGGGTTCAAATTAGTAGAGAGATAACAAAAATAAATACAAACTCTTATCATTTAAACATAAAATCAAGTGTATTTTGAGAAATCAGTGGTGTCAACTGCACCCACTGATACCTCCACCACTTACGAAGGACTTACGATATATAATGTTGGTTTATCGGCCAATGCCTATTGAAAGCTCTATTATTCAATCGCTCAAAATTATTACTAAAATGAGATTTTTTTGGGACTTCTTTTAAAAGGAGTTAATGTTAAAGAAACGACTTTCGGAAAATAAAACATATAACTAAAATATTGCATTCAGCAAATATTGAACAGCCACAAATTAAGTTTCTTTTTAAATTGGTAGAGAGACCTGAAAAATTGAGGCAAAAAATAGGACAAGTGGGGCCAAAAATAGGACAAGTGGTGCAAAAATTCCAGCTAAAGAACAGAAATTAAAAACATCGTAAATTTCTTTGCACGGCAAAAAAATGAAACACACCATGGCCTGAATAAATGAGCTGAAGGAATGAGGACTTGTAAGATGAGATGTGGGTGACGTTATATATATGCATATCTTTTTTTTTTTTTTTTGACAAAAGTGTATTGCTCCACCGATTTCAATGAAATCATAAAAGTTTTTACATCTTAAAGATAGCACTGGTACCACCATCGGTACCAGAGCTAAAAGACTACCATGAAACTAGCATATAATATAGCTATTACACACCAAAATAAAAGTACCTAGGATAGCTCAGCGAAGCAAAAACTAGCAATATATTAAAGTCCAAACCATAACATCAAACCAACTGAAGTATAACCAAGAAAATAACAAGGGACAACATGAGTAAAAATGCATCAACATCCTCAATCCTCACATACGCTTTCAAACATTGGAGGAAGAACCGGTACCAAAACCTGAGTCCCGTCCATTTCCTGTCCAACTCGAGAAGTCTCTAGAACCAGTTGGCGGGAGTCTGTCACTTGTAAAAATAAATCATCTACAGTTTGTGATAATACAAGAGAGAGTTTTAAGATGTTACTATTACCCCAATAAGTACACCAAAACGTTGTCAAACTAATAATTTGCATACCAATGCTTTTAATGGATCTAGGGGAAAAAAAAAATCTAATGCTCTTTGCAAATAATACTTAATACACAAACAATTTAAGTTTTCAAGTTTTTCAAGCATACCACATCATCAATTTTCTACACCATTGATTTTATTTAAATCTTTTCATCTTCTTGAATCCAAAAGTTTATATAAAATAGTTTATTTCTCCTCATTTAAAATAATGTGTGTAATTGTACTTAAGATGAAACTTAACTATTAAAATGATTTAATTTTTTATATTACCATTTATAAATTATTATGTATTTAATTATATTATTTATTATTATAATAATTATCATTATTACTTAGCATTTAAAAAATATTATGTCTAAATTTTCTTTAATATAAAATTATATTAAAAATATTACAAAAATTATATTATTAATTATTTATTTGAGAACTATATTATCGGGGCGAAACCCCTGTTACAACCCTAGTTAAATATAGATTACTTAAAAAAGTCACTGCAGTACAAGCAATTTTTTTTCACGTACGTTTATATAAATGTTACTGAGGATGAATTAGGATGCGTCTAATATTGAAGAAAATATTCAAGAGAAAATCAATAAATTTTATGTAACTATGAAATAAGTTCATTTTATTATACAATTTGAGATTCTTGACAATTATTATAACTATTGTCCAATCAATATAGAACATGTTCTTCATTTTACGTATCAATCACACTTGCAAGAATTTGAATTTTTTAAGATCATGAAAAGTAACTTAAATTATTTAAAATTATAATTTCGTTGATAGATAGTCAGAAAGTTTTTGAATAGTACTAATTACGTACAACACGTGAGATGTTCAAATGGGTAATTCTAACATATATTCAATTTGTATGATTTGTTTATAAATTCATAAATGAATTCAAATAAAAAAAATAAAAAAATATAGTTTTTATCTATTATTGATAGGAGATTTATCAAAATTGAGTTTATGATCAATGAATATTCAAATTTGAAACACCCTATTATTTATAAATTGAGAAAATATTTGCAATTTTAACCATTACTTTGAATCATTTTTTTTTTGTAAAATTTGAAATAGAATAAAAATTGGCTAACTTGCTAAAATATATCCTATTGAAATAATGGATAACACTTTATAAGTTTAACTTTTTTTTACTGATTTTTGGACAGTATTGCCATACGCTGGATGATCAATATTAAAAAGGATTTTTAATAGATATATGCTAAAACTAAACTTTACATTTGCTTTTTTCAGTCCTACCTATAGAAGTCACCTTATTACGTCGGTATTTTCTGAGAAGTTTTCTTAGAAATTTAATGAAAGAAAGAATATCAGTTGAACAGCGTGTATTATTAAATTATAGAGAGCTAATAAATATTGTTTTGATACCATCATTTATACGAACTTTATTATGCATGTTGAATTAATTATTACTCATATTAACGACTACATTATACAACTTATCCAGTAAATGTTATTATTATCTTAGATGAGTGATTATCCATATTAATTGTACTTAAGTTGAATAATAGATGTGCAAGAAGTGGTAAATTTAAGTCAATGGCAATAAATAACTCATTTAATGTGCATAATAAAGTATCTTTTTAATATTTTTTCTAAACTAAAGTATCCATATTATTGAACTGGAGGATGACTCTTCACAGATTAATGGAATAATGGTGTTAGCTTGCACGCCACAAGCTCCTTGGTACAGTTAATCGCCTTATCTTTACTCTTGCAAATGAAGGCGTCGGCCAAGCATCACTTACTTTCAAACCCCGGTCTAAGATTAAGATATGTATTTGCACATTTAATAATCAGGTCATTTTAATAGAAATATATGCAATAAATTCGTCGCGTTCCAATCAAGGCAATTGACCTACGCTTTCGCCTTAAAGTCAACATAAGAGATTTCCAACCAAAAGGAAAAAAACAATTGTTTTATTTTTAATTAAATATAGCATATATAATTTTTTCATTTTGCTCATTTAGTTGTTTACTTTTTAATATAGTCATGCTATTTTTTTAATTTTATAATTAGTCTAGTTCACTAATATTGCCAAATTTTGTAAATTAAAACAGACATATTAATTAAAGAAGAAAAACGTGCGAAATAGAAGCGACGCCATATGGCATGCAAAAGTCAGGTTAGGTCAAGTAGTTAAACAGTACATGTAAATCCAAATCCAACCTCACTGGACCTATTCCAAATATATTTGGACCGACCGCTGGATGTTCGAATGTAGTGTGTGTGTGTGTGTGTGTCTATATATATAAAAGTACCGATCGAGGGAAATTAATAACGGGAAGTCAAGTCAACCAAACAAATTTGGTGGAATGGGGCCTCTGGCCTCAACCCTCTACCAGCCCTTCTCCCACTGGTGCTTGGCTGCTTGCAATCAAGGACGTACCTACTCTAGGTCAGAGGGCAGCTGACTTTGGATCTGAAAAATAATATTTTTGTTAATCTGATTTCCTTTTAGATTTAATGTTTTATTTTTTAAATTATTTGATTATTTTATTTAGAAAAATTATTTAATATTGTGAATACTAAAAATAATATATAAAAATTTTAAAAATATAAAATCTCATAGAGAACACCCGTTATTTATAAAGTCTCATAGATTCAATGTTTTTGTATTGACTAGCAATAGAACACTGTGAACTCTCTCAGGTTAAAAAATATTTATATTTGACATTAATTTTATTATAATTAAATGATATATTTTATTTAAATTAATGTCTAAATCAATCATAAAAACTCTTAAAGTTTTTGTTACACATAACAATTTCTTTTGTATTTTTTTGTTTTGCAAAACTTACTTGAATTTAATAAGTCTTTTGAGTTGTTTTTGTAGGATCCAATGAAGACTTCATTTATTGCTCATTATCTAGGCTGATGAAGATAGCGAAGAAGTCAAGAAAAGAAATATGATCAAATATTGTAAGGGTTAATTTAAATTTTTAGATTCTTCATAGAAAATTACAAGGAAAGATTTATGTCGTGAAAACCGTTATAACGGTTCCTAAACCGTTATAACGTTTGTATACATTCTAAAAAAAATTAATTTTACTGAAGGCAGAAATATGAAATTTTAACAGTTATTTAATATTTCAACATACGTTATAATGTTTCAAGACATTATAACGTTACACTAAAATGTTATAACATTTCATTGGTGATAGAACATTGTTAGACTCTAAGTCAATGAAGTCAAACTTGATCAAAACATGATAATGCTTTATCAAGCGTTATAATGTTACTCTTAACCGTTGCAACGGTTCATTCAAGTATAAACAAACCGTTGTAACGCATTCTGACAAGGGTATTCTTGACCAAATCAAGATCAATAATTGAAACTGTTATAACGGTTCAAAAAAATATTATAACGATTCCTTAGGGCAAAAACCTAGACTTCTGTCTATTCTTGTGTTTTATAAAATGAGTGCATCAAAATTTCCAACTAACGAAAATCTATCAAAAATTTTCTGTCTACTACCAATTCTGTGCACTCACCCAAGCTATCAAGAGAGAACTTTTCACCCTTGCAAACATACAATAATTTATTCTTTTGAATTAGCCAAAAACTTTAAAATTCTTATAAACTGAGTTGTAATCTCTTGAGCGTTGTCTTAATTTTTCTTCTCAGTTGTGGGCTGATTTTTTGGGTCGTGAGTGCTCCTTGTTTTCTATATTTCTTTGAGTCTTTTAGTCTTCTTGCACTAGTTCTTTTAGTCTTTGGTAATATAGCGGCGTTCCGTTAGTGGAACAAAACCCGGAGACGTAGGTTTCATAATCGAACTCCGTTAATATCCCGCTTCTTCTTTACTTTTTTGCACTTACATCTTTTTATATTTCACCAAACTTGATACCAAACCTAGGATTTTTTAGACTTGTAAAGCCTTTGGTTTTTGATAAATATCACTTTGAACTACCTTAAAATATCAGTTTTAAATAAGACCGTACAATGTGTATTTTTTTACAATAAAACTTAATAATAGTTGATATTTATTTATTTGATATACAATTTCTTTTTACAAAATAATTAATTTAATTGAGGTTAAGAATTACTATTGCTGTAAGGATAGTTTAAATTTTTTGATTGAAATATCATATTAAACAAAATTTGAATATCTAAAGTAATATTAATAAGTATAGTTGAACAATATTTTCCTAAAATAACCTTCAATTTAAGAAACATTGCGTTTAAATAAGAGTCCTTATGTTGAATACTAGATAATTTTATTAATCATACTAGATAATTTTGTGGAGTTGGAGCACAACCCAATTTTAAAATTTGTACTATTCTAGAATAACTTAATCTGATAAACAGTCATTTAAATCGACATTCAGTTCATTTCTCACGTGATTTTATTAATCATACTAGATAATTTTGTGGAGTTGGAGCACAACCCAGCCGCATGCATCCCGGCTCACAATCATATTCTTACATAGACCATTACTAGAATTAAAATGGTAGGTTTATCTTCTCTCTCTTTTTTTTTAAAAAAAATAGAGCTTTCATAAACCCCCAACATATATTACTTTTCTTATCTCCTTAACTATTTAACTTTTTAAATAGAGCTTTCCAATAATCTGATCTATATTATTTTTTATATGTTTCCCTTAAAATTTAAATGTGTCACTTTATAAAGGGACAAGATCTAATATCATATGTACTAAAACTGCAGTTCACTTTATTATTGACGCTATGATGAACAATTAAGACCCACAAACAATTTGAGTCATAATTTTATTCTTGTAGAACTACTAATAGAATAATAGAATATCGTATTTATTAAACTCTTGAATATTGACCTTTTTCCAATAAGACTGTCAATTTCAAAATATAATTTATTTTTAAAATCATATATGATTTCTCTCTTTCCAATCATAAAAAAGAGAAACATATATAAAATCAAGATATTAATTTGATTAAGGGGACGATATGCAGAAAAGCAAACACGAGAATTTTTTTAACTCTATATAAATATTAACAGGAAAGTGTTATGTTCGAGACGTTCAGTAAAAAAATGACGGGTATACTATATATATAATTAAGTACAAAAAAAATCTCCCAAAAGAAAATCGACGATGATAATTGATAAAGAAACCCAACTCATTTCAAATTATGGTTTTTATGTTTGAAAATTTGATACTTTTTTAAAACGATTTACAATGAATTTCGTCATTTTTTCATTTTTAGTTCCAAATTAGAAAATTTAATTCATTTTTTTTTCAATTCAGAAAGTAGTGGCACACTACACGAGTAATGATGTGCAAACGGATCAGTTTAATTGTTTATGAATTGAGACATTATATTTTGAACATCAGACTGAAAGGTGTTTCTCCTGTTGTGTCTTGGGTTCAATTTTTTAATTTAAAATTTTTGGTTCGGTTATAAATTTTAACTAATTAATTTGATAAACCTAACAAACCGAATAGTCCAAAATTTATTAAGTAAATTAATTTTACTTTGTATAAATAAGAATAACATCAAAGATAATTTGAATATATTTATTTTATATAGATTTTTTGAACTATTTATTTATTCTATTAATTTTTGTAACTATCGCTATTTTTCATTTCTTTTAACTAGTAATTTTTTTATTTAACCGAGTAAAACGAATAAATTTTTAATTTATATAATTTTTGTTTTATTCAATTGTTATTTTAATAATTTTAATTCAGTTTATAATTTAACAAATCGAATAAATTTTAGATCTATATATTTATTTTAATTTGAACGAACCAATTGATTACACACCCCTATACATGACTATATATTTATTTTGATTTGAAAGTAGGTTTAGCTAATCTACTTTACTATTATCTTTTTTAAATAGAGTTTCTAATAATCTAACATATATTATTTTTTATGCGCATCTCTCAAAATTTAAACATTTGTCACTCTGTAAGGAGTCAGAATCCAATGTCATCTATATTGAGACTGCGGTTCACTTTACTATAGACGTTATGATGAACAATTAAGGTCCACAAGCAATTTCAATAATAATTTCATTATTGTAGAACTACTAATGAATAATAGAATATGGGGAAATTAATTTGACAATAGTGCAATGCAAAAGCTCGTATTTATTAAAATCTTGAGTCTTGACCTTTTCCAATAAGACTGTCAATTTCAAAATATAATTTATTTTAAAAATTATATATGATTGTTCTCTTTCCTTATTTAAGAATTAATGTATTTTCTTCTTTCAATTTCAATGAGACTGTCCACTTTTATCCAAAAAAAAATTAAAAATTTATGATTGTTAAGATATTAATTTGATTAAAAAAGAGAAACAAATACGAGAAAACCAAGATATTAATTTGATTAAGGGGACGACATTCAGAAAAGCAAATACGAGAAAAAAAATTAACTCTATATAATGTTAACAGGAAAGTGGTTAGGTTCGAGATGTCTTAGTGAAGAAATGAAGGAGTATATATAAATTAAATGTAAAAAAAATCTCCCAAAAGAATCGACCATGATAAAGAAACCCGGCGCATTTCAGATTGGTGTTTTTATGTTTGAAAATTTTACACTTTTGAAAAATTATTTACAAAAAAATTTCGTCATTTTTTTTTTCATTTTCAGTTCCAAATCGGAAAATTAATTCAGTTTTTTTTTTCCAATTCAGAAAACTCTGACACACTACACGAGTTTCCTCCCACAAACTGGACTTGATCCTTTGTTTAGGCCACGTGAAAATATCTTGCTGTTTGTATTGCAACCGTTTAATTAATGGGTGGGAATCACTTGAAAATGAGTTATTTTGACATTTTTTATTTTTAATAATGAATTTCTAAATAAATACCAAAAAATTAATAAAAAAATCTTATGAATATGTTCTTCTACGTATAGATTGATGGTGATTTAAATTTCATGTAATTTCATTATCATTTGATACTCTATCAAGGTCCATCAAAATTTTATACAATTTACAATAATTATAATTTAACGATCTTTAATGTACTATCAAAAGATAATAAAATTGCATGAAATTTCAATTACGGTCAATCTATAAATAGAAAATCATCTCCATAAAAAAATTTCTATTTCTATTTTTTTTTTATATTTATTTAAAATTTATTGTCAAAATTGTCAAGATAATCAAGTGATCCCTTCCCTTAATTAATCCACAACAACAACGGACCCAATAGGAAAGCCTGTTCCTATTTCTGGCATATTACTGCCTGCGTTCGATCAAATCAGACGGCTGTAATTGTGAAACATCATCCTGTATTTTTGGAAAGAAAAGCGCAGCAGCAGCAAAGAAAACGTGGCTGGATTGTGTGGAGCATAGACCTACTGTGGGCCCCATACCGTAACTGCCGCAGGCCGCAGCTATTTCTTTCTCCTTTTGGATTACGAAATGAGCCAGGTAAGGACGTACACCGGGTCTAGGCCGTGACACTCTCTTTGTGTGGACCGCCTAAATTTTAACTACCAAGCTAAAAACCACCTTGTCCATTCCTTGTCAGGGAATATAAGCGCATCCATTTATTCTTCTTCCTCCACCAAAATAGAAAGACGGATGTAATAGAAAAGAAAAAGGGGAGAGAGACCAAACCCTTCTATATATACCTCTCTTTCTTTGTCTTTGTCTTTCTCTCTGAGTTCATCAATGGAGATCAAGAAGTGGTGTCGTGGCCATGAGATTGGCCGCGGCTCATGCGCCACTGTCTCAGCCGCCACCGACTATACCACCGGTGAAGTGTTCGCGGTAAAATCAGTTCCATTGTCCCGTGCCGAGGTCCTGAAGAGAGAAGCGAGCATCCTTTCCTCTCTCAATTCCCCCTTTATCATCTCCTACCTCGGCTCTGACATCTCCAAAAACCCTCATACCAACGAATTCAGCTATGATATGTTCATGGAGTATGCGCCAGGTGGTTCTCTCTCTGGCGAGGTCAGTAAACATCATGGTTGCATCAATGAATCCTTCTTTCGGTCCTTATCTTTTGGAATTCTCTCGGGATTGGTGTACCTGCATGGCTTAGGCATCGTGCATTGTGATATCAAAGCCCAAAATGTGCTTATTGGGTCCGATGGCCATGCCAAAATTGCAGATTTTGGGTGTGCAAAGATGGAACTTTGCAAAGATGTTGGTTCTCAGATAAGGGGTACACCGATGTACATGGCCCCAGAGGTGGCAAGAGGGGAGGAGCAGGGGCCACCGGCTGACATGTGGGCCCTTGGTTGCACGGTCCTCGAGATGGCTACTGGAGGCGCCCCTTGGTCCGGGTTTTCTGACCCATTCTCAGTTCTTCAACACATTGGTTACTCTTCCGATGTGCCGGCAATACCTGGTTGGATTTCGGATGAAGCAAAGGATTTTCTATCAAAGTGTTTGATCAGAGACCCCGAGAAGAGGTGGTCGGCCGAGCAGTTAATTAACCATCGCTTTGTAGCCACGTCAGATAATTTACCATCAAAAAAGAGTACAACTGACTCATGGATTTCTCCAAAGGGTATCCTTGATCAGGGAATGTGGGAGTCTCTGACACATGATCTGGAACCAGAAGCACTGGAGAGGATCGGGAT
This sequence comes from Schoenoplectus tabernaemontani, assembly GCA_037127355.1. Classification (NCBI taxonomy): domain Eukaryota; kingdom Viridiplantae; phylum Streptophyta; class Magnoliopsida; order Poales; family Cyperaceae; genus Schoenoplectus; species Schoenoplectus tabernaemontani. The sequence continues at coordinate 10,491,437 of CM073741.1, read as the reverse complement.
GCTGGCACGCGGGTCCATCCCGGGGCCTGCATGGAGTGACGGTGAAGACTGGGTCACAGTAAGATGCAATGGTGAAGATGCATTTGTCACTGATGCTCCTACAACAAGTGGGGGTGAAGAAGAGGAGGTGAATTTGGTTGGAGGTCACATGGAAACAGAGGGGTTCCAGTTCAAGCCACATGGCTGTGGTGATTTTTTGCGGGCTAGTTTTAATTTTTTAGAGGGGGGTGAATGTCACAAGAGAGAATTATGGATTGATGAAGAGAGAGAGAGAGAGAGAGAGAAAATTGGAATCAGAGTTGAGGATTCTGATTGGTTGATTGTAGTTCAGCTAGTTCCTAGCTTTTAGTTTTTTTTTTTTTTAATTTTTCTTTTGTAAAAAACGTTAAGAAACGAAGGTAAATAACTGGAGATAAAAAAAAAAAACCTCAATTCTGAACTAAATTCCTTTCTCTGTTTCTTGGGATGTTGTAAAACATGTTGATTCTCATTTTATGTATTCCATGCGATTATTCTCAAACTACCAAAGCAGTCTCTCAACTGACTTGGGGGAAAAAGCAAGCTTAATTTGTGGAGTATAATTCAATGTGGCTCTCAGTGTAGCGAGTCAGGATTTTGTGGTGATTAGTTCACCGTCAGCACTGTAATAAATGCCACTCAAATTGTTGAATCCTCTTACTTCAAAGAGCTTTTCTATTTTGCAATGAACAAAAAATAATACAATTCAATTATTTTCTGATGTCGAAAAATAATTGTAATTGTAATTGTCAATAAGAAAGCAGTTTGATGGTGTTGTCTAAATCATGGTTGACCTATTATTAAATTTATTCTAGAAAACAAACAAATAAATGTGGGGAATCGAAAAAGAGAAATAAAGGAAAAGGTTTATTTTTAAATTAATTTATTGGCGTTGTTAACAGTCTACATGCATATCTTGAATAACCAATTCAGTAATAAAAAAATCAAAGAAAAAGAAATGAAAAGAACAGTGGCCTAGTTAGAAATTGTAAAAGTCAAAAAAAAAAAAAAAATCAAATAGGGTTGTTGTACATGACAGTGACGAAAAGACAGCCGAAAGAATTTTTCAAGTGCAATTTCTTGAAAGGAAAATAATATAAAAAATGTAGAATATTTTATATAAAATGAATAAGTCTTTAAATCCAGGACCAGGACAAATAATGCCTGATTTTTTTACAATAAAAGGTAACACTTCATTCGGGATTTTGTTATGTATATCTTTGGATTTCTTTGAACAGTTATGAAAGCTTTCATTCCATTACGATGGACCAATCATTTTGGGGGCACTAACAAATTAAGGCAATGCGATTTTAGGTTCGAGCATGAGATCATGACCCGAATCATAATTTCTCAAATTAAAAGAACCGAAAAGGAAATTATACGTTGTTGTGTACCTTTCAAAATACAGACAACAATTAATGATTGTGAAAATTCTCAGTATATTACAAAGATTCTCTAACGATTATTCTTCGTTTTTCATCGACTTCTTCTAGATGCAATATGTGTCATATGACGTCATCTACAAAGTCATGCACTTTCTCGATAAATTAAACCAGCTTGCACCTGACATATTAGTTGAATTCCTGGACCCATGTTTTTTTTTTTTTTTAAACCTTTTTTTAGACTTTTAGTTGTCTTCTTAGTATAATGTTATTATTATTACTAACTCACTGTGGTTCTAATTACAAAATTTTGTTTTAGAAGAGAGATAAAAATTTGGTCCCTTTAAGGGTCAAATTATCTCGGTCACTTCACGTTTTTATCTCGTTTTACAAGTACAAAATAGTATAAAAAATAAATAAACCATTTCTATAAAAAAACAATCATGCTAGAAAAAAAATTATCTTTTCTAAAAAAAACAATTGTGATAACCGACGTCCGAGATCAGTCCTTTTCTGATTCGTGCAAAATAATCAAAAGAAGAACAGTTGTGCTGTCCACTCTGGCAGTTTTATATGCAATAATTCCAGATACTTGCATAAACCAACGTTACCAAACCCAATTAGTACGAGACCAATAGCGGTACGGATCAAAACACTGCTTGCGTGAAAGATGTAACAAAACTTGCAAGGTTAAGAAAGGAATATATGCCCCCTCCTAGTGACTGCTGCTTACTACCAACTCATTGCCAGATATGCACTTGTTTTGAATGTTTAGCACATTTCCAATGATTACAAATGTGCAAGGAATTGGAGAAAAGAAAGAAAAAAAAAACAAAAAATGAGTAGCTTCAGAATACCGTTATTGGTTGGTGTAAGTTTGGTTGATTTGGTGGGACTGATGACTTATCTCACTCACACACTCAAACTTTCACTCTCCCTAGACTAATCTTTTATAATAATTTAATTTAATTTGCTGTTCATAATTCAGCACCTTTTTTAGTTAGGTGATAAAGAAGATGCTCATGACTTGCCTTATTAATTTTTTTTGGGATTCAGTACCACAGTATATATATATTTTTTATGTTGAAGAAAGGATAATCGATATTTTACTTAAATATAATTAATGTTTAAATCAATCACAAAAACTCTTAGTATTTTTTTTAAGTAAGGTTGTATAATGTGTAGTTTCATTTTTTTACAATAAAACTTAATAATAGTTGATATCTAATTTATTTGATATATATATTTTTTATAAAATAATTATATTTAACATTAATTTGATTATAAAAATGATATATTTTGCTTAGATATAATTTATATTTTAAATAAATTACAAATAATCTTAAATTATTAAATAAATTTAATTTATTATTTTATAAAAGATAAAAAAAATTGAGTAAAGTTGTATAATGCATAGTTTTAATTTTTATAATAAAATTTAATAATAGTTGATATTTTATTTTTTTCTTTAGGCATCCTATAAATGCACGATAAAAACAGCAAATGGAATAGAGAGGAAAAGTGAATTTGATTGAAATCTAAACCGCCGCTTTAAAAAATCAATCAATCTCAATCATAAATTAAATATGAATATTTCGGTCATTACACATTATCTGATAATATTAATGGACAATCCAGTTCATATGCTCTTTATAATATAGTATATATAATCTACAGTACCAATTTTATTTGATATGAGAAAATTCATATCGAAAAAAATGGTTTGAAACTTGCTATCTATAATTTGTAATACCATTATTTTCTTCATGTATAATACTTTCCAAAAACGAAAATAAATTCATGGATCAATAAGTCAGGGACCATTATTCTTTTGGTATTTTTACAAAAGGGAAAAAAATAGATCTTTTTTATAAAAAAAAATCAAAACTTCAACTTTTTTTTTTTGAAATAGAGCTTACATAAACTCCGCTATATATTATTTTTTATATATTTTTCTCGCGAATTGAATTTGTACCACTTCAAAGAGAGGCGATATTTAGTATCATCTATATCTATAAACCTGCGATTCAACTTCATTTTTTTAGAAATACCCGTCCAATGAAATAATAAAATGCAAGGAGTTATAAGTGTAGCACAATATGGAAGCGAATTTATGAGCCATCACAGTCACACAAGAAAGAGACAAATAATGTTACATATACCAATCAGACTCTCATTTTCTAAGCAATTAACTAACACGTATGTTTTATGTGCAAGCAAGGATAAACCCCAACAATATAATGCTCGGAGGGGAAAAAGAACGTATGGTTTCAGTCAAAAAATTTCATTTGTAATATGCATCCTTTCACATTGCGATGACCTAAGAACGCTACAAGAAAATTAGCTGATAACTGATCCCTTACTTAAACTACCAACATTACTTATATACAAAAAAAGGGAACAAAATCGCCCCTGCAATTTGTGAATAAAAAGTTGAATAATACTTCAAGCAGAACTAGAATGCAATTGAACAAGTGAAGCATATGCGCCATCTTGAATCCGTACCAATTCTTCATGTCTCCCTTGCTCGGCTATTACCCCTTCTTTGACAACTGCAATTTTATGTGTGGTTGAAATAGTTGACAGCCGGTGAGCCACCACTACCGTTGTTCGACCAACCATTACATTATCCAATGCCTCTTGCACGATCCTCTCTGACTCGGTATCCAGTGCACTTGTCGCCTCATCCAAAAGTAAAATTCGGGGGTCTTTCAAGATTGCTCTGGCAATTGCAATACGCTGCTTCTGGCCACCTGACATTTGGAGCCCCCTCTCCCCCACATTTGTGTTATACCTGTTATTGGCCATGAATTAAAAAAAACAGACAAAGTTTGAAACCTCAATAAAATATGGATATTATTTTCTTTCTATTTTTTTTTTATTTCTTGCTCTTTTGGGATACTTCATCCAAGCCTGCTTTGTCAGAATGCTACTTTGAAACTTTGAAAATAGTGAAAAAAATGAATTTGGCTGGTAAAATTGTGGAATGAAATTCAGAATTGCTTGCTGGTAATCATGCAATTTAACAACCTATTCAAAATTGTGCTACAACTAGACAAAAAGGTAAAAACTCAAACATACCCATCAGCAAGGGCAGAGATGAACACATGTGCATTTGCTGATGTTGCAGCTGCAACAATCTCCTCTTGAGTCACATCACCTTCCTTTCCATAGGCTATGTTGGTTGCTATGCTCTCATTGAACAGTATAGGCTCTTGCCCAACAAGACCCATTTGTTGCCTCAGCCAATTTAACTTGAAAGATTTTAGGTCACACCCATCAAGGAAGATGGAACCTGAGTCGGGGTCATAGAACCTTTCTAGCAGTGCAATCACTGTTGATTTGCCACTACCACTCTCCCCGACTAGTGCAACAGTCTGAGTAAGATTTATTAAAGAACAAGTTAGCAACCATCTGACGCTAATATCATGCAGAAGAAAAAATAAACAAAAGAAATTTCATTTAAAAATGATTTATAGTACAACATAGAATATAAATATTCAGAGGAATTATTGTTGGATGTTTGTTGCCAAGTTTATAACAATTCATGGTTACATATTTTTTACTGATGTTTCTTATACTTTAACTCCAACAGTCATTTTCTGCAAAAAAATACTAATTAGACATTTGTTGAGCAAACAAACTCAGCTTGCTTGGTAAATTAGAACTTGGAATATATCATTGCCCAAAATACCTTCCCAGCAGGCATCTTCAAGCAGAGGTCCCTGAAAATCTCCACATTTGGCCGGTTTGGATACCTGAAAGCAACATGTTTGAGCTCAATTTCCCCTTTCAAATTCGCCAACTCCCTACCTTCATCAATACTTGAGTCAATCTTAGACTTCCTGTCAAGAAATTCAAAGACAGAAGCTGCCGAGTCTTTGGCTTTGTTCATATCAGGACCCAATGCACTTGAATTTGAAACCCCCACAGCCGCCATGGTTAATGCAAAGAAAACCTAACATTTTTTAAGAGAAAAGAACTGGTAACTTTTGACAGAGAACTTTTTACCAAATAGTTACTGTAATAAAAAGGTTTAATTTTATCAAAGAAATAATGTGTTAGGACACTGGCCTAGAAGATGAACTACTAAGTCGCAACATTCAGTTTTAATTAAAAAAAAAGGAAAATACATAATTTTGTACTGACCCGAAATACTTGGCTGAAGGTAGCATTTCCATTGCGAATAAAGAGAGAGCCCACATAGAAGCAAAGAGCATAGCTGCAATAAAGCAGCATGTAAGCGAAGCCATAGCCAATTCCACTCACAAGTCCTTGCCTCACTCCCTGTTTCACCGGCTCATCACATTTCTTTTCATAAGCCTCTAGTACCCGCTTCTCTGCACAGAAGGAGGCAACAGTGCGTATGCTGCTTACTGCATCATTTGCCACTGTGCTGGCTTCTTCATACTTTTTCTGTTTAAAAACAGAAACAAAATTCTTCAGTTAAAAATAAGAGTACAATGAGAGGCTCAATTCTTTATTTCGTATCCAATTTTTTTTTTAATTCTTTGTCATTATTATATTTTAATTGAAACTATTAAATAGAGTTTTTTTTTTTACCTTTGCATCACTGCTAAATCCCTTCAGAAACATCATCTGAGCATATCCCTGTGCACCAATACAAGGAAGGATGCATATCACAATTAAAGCCAGCTTCCAGTTGGCAATCATAGCAATAAGAAAGCCAGCAGTAATCGTGGCCAGATTTTGGACGATTAATGCCAGTGAATCACCAACTAGTCCCTTTATGGCAGCCGCATCTGCTGAGAGCCTTGAACCTATTGCACCACTGAAAAAGAAGCTATTTTATGAAACTGAGAAAACAAATAGCAGGACGAGAAGGAAACATTTCACTTGAAATTTGTACCTAGAGTGCAACGGTTCATCGAACCAGGCAATTTCCTGATGCAAAATTTTTTTGAAGCACAATGAACGAATCCGTTCTATAAGCTTGCCTCCCGCAAATCCAAACAAATAATACTGAATAGGGAGTATAAAAAAACCAACTGCGCCTATAAGCACAAAAATACAACCCCAAAAACTTGAGTCCTTCCTCAGCTGATGAGGTGGCTCAAAGAAGATCTTAATTGCTGTAGAGAGCAACAAACCAAACACTGGTAGAATAACTCCATGCACAGCCGCCGCAATGGTGCCGAGAAGAAGCACCGGTGCTTCTTGCTTGTTGAGGCACGCAAGACGCATGATTGATACATCTCTATTGTCTGGTGTTTCAGTTCCAGCTTTTTCTTGATCAACAAAAAATTGTGCTGAACGGTTACTTCTAAAGGACAAGGAGAGAGAACGGCTTTGGCTTAAGTTGTGAGATGAAGTTCTGGGCATCGATTGCTCAAAAGAAGCTCTCGAATCATTGGATTGAGCAGAATTTCTCTGTTCAATTGCTAATGCAGCTTCTTTTTGTGCACTCAGCTCTTGTAGGTGTAAGAGTTGTGAGTATGCGCCGTCAGGATTTTTGATCAATTCTGCATGTGAGCCTGTCAACAGAGAATAAAATAATACAAAAAAAAACTTAATATATCAACAAATTTGATTAACGTAAGATAGAGACTAAAAACCCTAAGAAGAAACCTTGCTCGATTAGCTTCCCCTGATGCACCACTGAAATTGCATCTGCACCTTTTATGGTGCTAAGACGATGTGCAACAACTATAGTGGTCCTGTTGACCATGATTTTTACAAGAGCATCTTGTACTATTTTCTCAGACTCTGCATCGAGAGCACTTGTTGCTTCATCGAGGAGTAGAATCGTGGGATTCTTTAGGATTGCTCTTGCTATTGCTATCCGCTGCTTTTGACCTCCTGACATCTGGGTCCCATGCTCACCTACCATTGTATCAAGCCCCTGCAATATCATATCCATTCATAGAACCTAAATCAATTATGTGACATCGATTGTAACACAATAACGATAAAAGCAATAAAATTTGAATTACTTACATTTGGCAATCTGTCAATGAACTTTGCAGCATTGGCCATCTCAATTGCTCTCCTGATCTCAGCATCTGTTGCACCTTTCTTTCCATATTCAATGTTCTCCCTAATAGTAGTTGTGAACAAAATTGGCTCTTGGCTCACAAGACCGACCTTCTCCCTTAAACAACTCAACCTCATTTTCTTTACATCAACACCATCCACCAAAACCTCACCAGATTGAGGATCGTAGAATCTTTCTACTAGACTAATAACAGTTGATTTGCCACTCCCACTCTCGCCAACTAAGGCCATAGTTGTGCCATGTGGCACAAACAATGAGAAATTGTCAAATATTAGCTGGCCAGGTCTAGCAGGATAGGTGAAGCATACATTCTTCAGTTCTATGTCACCTTTCATATGCTCTACAATGATGCCATCTGGGTTATAAGAGTCAATTGAGGGTTTACGATAGATTGTCTCAAACATCTTGTATGCTGCTGTTTGACCAGAAGAAAAGGCATTTATTGAAGGTGATGCCTGGCCTAGCGACCTGGACAAAAAGTTGGAGAAAAGAATTTTGTAAAAACAGAGAAAGCAAGACCTTATTAAAATTATTAGTTTGAACTTCCTCATTTTAACTTTCTTTTTATAGTATTGTCCTGTAAATCAGATGCACAGCATGGCTCAAATCAAAATTAAAGCTAAATTATGCTAAATTGCTCAACTAAGGGCATTGATATAACTATAATTTTTTAGTTACAATATTGAGGATTATTGGATATTAGATTGATTATTACACATATCTCATCTTCTGTTAGGATTTATATTTTATAATATTATTGCACAACTGACGAGAACTCCATGAGAAACACCCCATATGCAGATCACTAAGGGCCAAAATTAGATTTACTCACATTGCACCTGTCATGATGGCCATTATTACATTGATGACAGTGCCTCCTGTGTAACCTTTATCTATGATCAGCCTTGATCCGTACCAGATGGCTAAACCATAGCTAGAAAATACACAAAGAAGAACTGTTCCAATTCCCATTCCTGAAGCAGCACCCTGCTGCACTGTCACATTACGAGCTGATTTCAAAAGCTTGTCATACTTTTCAGTTGCCTTCTTCTCTCCCGTAAAAGAAATGACCTAAAATTTCAGGAATTCAGTGCAAATTTCATGTAGCCGAACTTGCACTTAGTATATTACAATAAAATAAAGAAATGGCCAAAAATTTCAGCTGTTTAGTGCAAATTTCATGAAATCAACATTCAATTTGATAACAGTTTGAAACTAAAATGACATCTTCACAGGTAGTTGTCAGCAGATTACAAAAAAAAACGTACTTAAAAAAATTACCCCTTCAAAGTTCTCAAGGTAAGATTTAGGAGTAAAATTAAATCTTCTGGATGAAATTTTGAGCAAAATAGAGCAAAACACCAAACAGAACAAAAAAAAAAAGATAATTGAATGCCAAAGTTTTGAGAGTAACAATTAGTTCATGAACTCACAGTACGGATAGCCCCAATGGTCTGTTCGACAACATTTCCTGCTTCATTGTATGCCGATTGACTTCTGGCCGAAAACTTAGACATGAGTACTGACATCACCCCACCGGCGATTGCTATAGGAGGGAAGCAGGCAAGCAAGACTACAGCAAGGCGCCATCCTTTGATAAAAGAAATCACAAATCCACCAAAAAATGTTGAGACCAACTGAAGAAACTTTCCAACCTAAGAAAAGTAATTGATCAGAAGAAATCATTATAACAAAAAGAAGCTTAAAAAAATTATATCCTCAACTCTGTAGTGCTTGACATTCTTTAGTTCTGTTATATCAATTATCTGGTGATAATTAAGCCCCCTCAGGTATGTTAGAAACCTGACAAATGACAAACACTCATATAAACATTTTGTCGAATACCTTATGTACGCCAAATAGAAAAATAATGAGTGACACATATTATGAGGTTACAGAACATAAAAGTTTGTTAATAAAGGAAAGCAGCAACACATGAAAAAACAAACTCATGAAGCATTCTCTGATCTCTGTGTTACATGTACAAAGAATCACCGTCCCATCAACCGTGGAGGCTTGGCTTAACCCAGGCCTCAAATCTCTCTACGCAGAGGTTCACCACAGGCACACTCATTTCTGATACTCAGAGGGAATCAAACACACCCAGTACGGGCATACCATACCGGCAGACAGGCTACGAGAAGAGATCAGAAATCTCACCACAAAGAAAGTTTACCAAATGCTCCAAACATATTTAAGACCCATAATTGGTTGTCCAAACACTCAGCCATCACATATTCCCTTTTCTCTTCTTCTATTCTTTGTCGTCTCTCTGTCTCTTCCTCTCATTGTCGTAACAGTTAAAACAAACTCGAGAAACCCCCCAGTTTTTTTGGCGGGTTTGGTACCAAGTCGAATTTGATCTCTCTCTAAAGTGAAAGTCTCAACACCTTGACAAAGAATAAAAGAACTAATATCGAACTGGGCTTTTATGGGCTGAGTTTCGTAGTCGATTAACAAAATTGTTTCTTGAAGAATGAAGATAGCAACAAAGAAAAGAAAAGGCATCGTACCTTTTCACCAATGGCATCTTGGATCAACACTGTATCACCAGACATTCTACCAATCACTTCTCCTGTTGTCGTCTCGGTATCAAAAAATGCTATATCTTGTCTAAGTATTGTCTTTAGGTACAAGCCTCGAATTCGTGCCGATTGTCTCTCCCCCGTCACCATCCAGCTTCCCACCTCTGCCAATTCGAATATTAATTATTTCAAAAGTTATGAACAAAATTCCTATGTATCATGATTTATGGAACCATAACAATTCTCAGTAACAAGTGGGTTTTTCCGTGCCAGAAAGGAATATAGTCGTGCACGAAAGCATATAGGATTAAGACATATTATCAGTTGTTCGTTTGAGTTGTTATTACTTTAGCTATTTGGTAAAGGCATCCTGGCATTAATGATTTGAAGTACACTTACGGAGAAATGCAGCAACCCCTGATCCAGCAGCTAGATACACAAATTTTAAAGCTATCTGAAATAAAACAAGATCAAATGTCACTTAAACTAAGTAATTGATGAAAAGTAAATCAAATGTTAACTAGCTTTTAACATTCAGTTTCATAGAATCTTGCTAGGTGCTAAATTGTTAAGCAACATAAATTTTAATCATACTTTGTACAATGTACAGTAACTTATTATCAAATTAACCTCCCCCGGAAATATTACATGAAAGTAATACTGTTCTATTTATTTTAAAAACAAAGAAATTGCTGTTGATATATGTATAGTAATAGAACTTGTAAATAATTATGTTTCTGGCTTTTTTAGTACTCTTAGGTATGCTGTGACCTACATCAAACATATATGAAAAATGTATTCCAAAAGAAAAAAGTTTATATCAAGATTATATCAACAATTCTTGTGGCGTTGAAACTACGAAGAAATGCACTAAAAGAAATATATCAAGAATATATTCTGAAAAATAGAGAAAATTGCGTGACCTGACATAAACAGAATCTTAAAATAGAAAAAAAAAGTTTTAAATAAATTCTACCGATGAACCAAATCAATGTAATTATGCAATCAGGTAAATAAAGAAGAAAATCTCGAGGTAAATGCAAGAAAAAAATATGCATTTTGTCCCCTTTCAAACCGTCTAACTGTAACTAGATATTTCATTAAAATGACCAAAGAATTATTCAAGAAGCATATAAAAAAAAATATTCAGTAGTAATTATTCTGGTACTGTTCCATTTATCGTTTGAAAACAAATCCAACTAAAAACGTAAAAATTCTCACCTTTGACACCTCATGCACAACTCTATCTTTACTTGTGCCTCCAAATGCATCAATCAATTGACCGAAGATGAGGGTCATCAATGGCATGGCGAGGCCATTCGCAATTGCTGCGACGCACCCAACAAACATCAGAGCTTTGTCGTATCCATCAGAGAAAGCGAACAGCTTGTAGAAAGGCACCTTTTCATCTTTCTTGGTTTCTTTCTTGTCCAAGGTTGCCATGTTATGATCTCCTTTTTTTTTTGATAAAAAGAATAATGTTATGATCTCCTTTGATATATCCCTACTAAAAGTTTACAACTCTGTGCCTGGCTTCCAACCTTAATTTATCACTGACCACCACCTTTATTTACGTGATATTAAAATTTAGGTGAAGAGAGAGAGAGAGAGAGATACAGAAAGATGGAGAGAGCCGAGAAGGCTTCAATTAGAAGTCTGAAAAACGTGTTCAACTAATTGTTGGGTTAATTTGTGCGAAAACCAAGGGTCGGTTTTAGTTGCGAATTTTTTCAAAAATAGTAAAATTTCTGAAAAACTACTTTCTAGAACTCCTAAAAAGAGAAGGAATGTTATGAGATGTAAATTCAGATAACCTGAGGAAGTCTTGGGGAGGTGATGTCCAATGTGCTGCTATTCTTATAAGAATATATAAGAGGACTGTGTTATTTTGATAAGAACCGTCAGATAAAAAATGAAGGAGTCGGATTATTTTTTTTTCACTTTTCTCCTTGAGATACATCAAATCTGTCCTTTTTTTTATCTCAGAGTTTCAATTGGAATAATAAAATTTTATCATCTCCGAAAAGAATAACAACAAATTTGGTTTAAAATACGGATTTCAATATGCATGCGATTGTTCCCTACATAGTGCATATGCAATATGTAGGTGCATATATTATTTAATATGTGGATATACAAAGGCGGAACCAGAAACGATCGATAGGGGTGCCCGATTCAAATAAATAGAATGTTTGGGTCAAAAGAAAAAATTTATTTTTTTACCATACGACCTTTATTTTTTAGTGAACCGAGGGGTGCCCGGGCGTTGGCTAGCGCCTACTTTGATTCCGCCCTTGCGGATATATATTATAAAAAGTTCTTAAAATATTTTATTTTATTTTTGAAGAATTTTAATACAATATAAGAAAATATAATAACATGTTAATAATTTTATTTTATTTTTATATTTTTATAGACTTAATACGATAAACCTTTAAAAAATATTATATCAAAATTTATTGATCTGATGTCATCTGAACCATTCAATATCAACGATTTTCTATCCCTTTAAAAAAATAGCAAAAATTCCAAAAAATATAAAATTTGATCACCAAGGAAATTTTGATATTAAGATCATATTTAATGGTTTGGATCGTCCATTTGAATTTTAAAATATGAGATATAAGCGTGAAGTACAAAATATTTTATGCTTTATAAAACACATTAGCACCTATATATATATATATATATATATATATATATAGAAAGATACCGTGAGATTAAACTTAACTTTAGAAACTTAACTCAAAAGTATATCAAATCATCTCAAATTTTAATTTATCATGCTCATTAAATTCTTTATATCAAAAATCTTATGGGATGCAAAATTTAGAGTGTTTTGAGTTTTTTAAGTCACTTTTTTTAATTTTTAAAATGATGTTCAAATATTGAATATATTATTATTATTTTTAGAGTTATTTTCAAAAATTAAAAACTATGACTTAAAAAGCTCAAAACAATCCAAAATTTTACATCCCATGAGATTTTTATATAAAGAATTTAATGAGAATGATAAATTAAAATTTTGAAATGATTTAGTATATTTTTTGAGTTAAGCTCACGAAATGCCTCCGTGAGCTTAAGCTCACGGTATCTCTACTATATATATATAGTAAAGATACTGTGAGATTAACCTTACGGAAGCTTTCTATGAGTTTAACTCAAAAGTATATCAAATCATCTCCAAATTTTAATTTATCATACTCATTAAATTCTTTATATTAAAATCTTATGGGATGCAAAATTTAGAGTGTTTTGAGTATTTTAAGTCGTCGTTTTTTATTTTTAAAATGATGTTCAAACATTAATTATATTATTATTATTTTTAGAGTTAATTTTCAAAAATTAAAAACTATGACTTAAAAAGCTAAAAACAATCCAAAATTTTAAATCCCACAAGATTTTCATATAAAAAATTAATGAGTATGATAAATTAAAATTTAGAAATGATTTGATATACTTTTTGAAAGCTCACGGAAAGCCTCCGTAGCTTAAACTCACGATATCTTTACTATATATATATATATAGAGAGAGAGAGAGATATCATAAGGTTAACTCAAAAAGTACATTAAATCATCTCAAAATTTTAATTTATTATCCTCATTAAATTATTTACTAGTATCTTGCTCGTGCATTGCTACGGTGATATCTTTCAAAAATATAAAAATTCATATCTTCATGAAAAATAAGGAAATAAAAATAATTTAGTAATTAATATAAATTCAATCAATAATACATAATTAATGCAAAATAAATACAAATTGAGAGAAAAGTTAATATTTAGCGTTTAAGAAAAAATAAAATTCATAATTGATAACAATCTAAGAAAAAAAGAAAACAAAATAGAGCAATTATACTCCTAAATTATGTAGTATTTCGTGTAACAAACAAAATTGAGAGAAAATTCCAACTTCAAAATAAATGGTCATAAAGATAGTAACATTATTTGATGAATAACTCAATCTGATGAGTAATATTAGTTCTAAAAATTCAACAAAAAATCTGAACCATTGTAGGATCAAGACACATACGTACTTAATAAAAACTAGAGATATTAAAATCTTATGGGTTTCAAAAATTTAGAGTGTTTTGAGTTTTTTAGTCACCGTTTTTAATTTTTAAAAATGATGTTCAAACATTGAATATATTATTATTATTTTTAGAGTTGATTTTTAAAAATTAAAAACCATGACTTAAAAAACTCTAAACACTCTAAATTTTTGCATCCCACAAGATTTTCATATAAAAAATTTAATGAGCATGATAAATTAAAATTTAGAGATAATTTGATGTACTTTTTGAGTTAAAATTCACGGAAAACTTACGTAAACTTAAGATCACGGTACCTTTACTCTCTCTCTCTATATAATTATTTGTTTTGAAAATATCATTATAAAAGTATCATGATATTCCTTAAGTTGGTTTTATGTTATAATAACTTTCAGTATGTACAGTACTCTAGTATGTATTGGCTAATGTTTCATCTTGAAAAGTTAAAATGCGTAATTTATTGGATTTTTGCTGGTTCCCCTCAAACTATCACCTCCTAGCCTCTAATTAAGAACACATGCCAAATAATTGTCCTTTAGAGCAAGATAATTGGCTAATTGCTTCAATCCGATGCAAACAAAAATAATATAATAATAATAAGAGAAAATGGGACTAGGAGAACTAGAGAAGTCCTCATTTCAAAATAATGATGATGATAATATAATAGAAAAAGAAAAAGGATAAGACGAAAACCAGTAAAGAAAATAAGGAAACAATACACTAAAGTGGCAATTACGCAGTGGCAAAATTTGAACTCAAAATTAGAGGACTAAAATATTTGTGTATATTTTATACATTGCATCTCAAATTTTGGAAGGGTTAAAATAAAAATAATTATCATAATTATATTATAAAATATCATAATTTTTTTACAAAAATACTAATTTCTTCATTAAGATCCGCCATTACAATTACGCTATTAGAGCTATTCATCGCTTTTCACCCTGGAAAATATAGCATATATAAATAATTAAATATTTAAAAATGAAATTTTTAATGTAAACAGTAAATTAGTTTTGTTAGAAATTTTTTTAACATAAATATATTTAATAATAAATATTATAATTAGTCACATAATAATTTATTAAAAAGAAAATAAATAGTTGTATTTATTTAGTATTTAAACTATATTTTAGAGATATCATATCATCTCTTTAATAAAGATAAAAATGATATGATTTAAATCGGATAAAGAAAAAATAATAATTGTGGAAAGTATGAATGATGTGACGTAGCTAAAAAAATTTAAAAAAATTAACCCATTTTTGATTGGATAATATAATTTGAAGCCTTATCAATTTTCGATCCGATCCGATCCGACCCGACCCGACATGATCATGAAGATAAATGGGTCGGGTATGGGTTTAATTTTTTTGACCCGAATCGGGTTGAGTCGGGTTCGAATCAATCCGACCCAACCCGATTAATTATAATTTTTGAAGTAATTTTATGATTTAGTACTAATTAAAGCTTAAATCTACACTAATTATATATTAATTAAGATTAATTATAAATTAATCAATATTTAATTACTTAAAAATATATAAAAATAATTAATAAATATATAATTATTTTACACGAGTCGGATCGGGTATGGATTAAGATTTTTTGAGCCGAATTTAATTGGATCGGGTCAAAAAAATAATAATATAATATGATCTGACCCGAATCCAACCCGATCCGACCCACAGGAATTGATTGATTCTCTTCTGAATTTGTCTGGCGAGAAAACGAGTGTAAGAGCTGAAATTAGATACTTAGGGATGCCGTTATAGCATTACTTGGATAAAAACATAACCACCTCACTGTGCATGTGCTGAGATTAATGAATAATTACAGAATTAGAAAGGAGCATTAATTACTATTTATTTGTGGCGGACAAACATTAGCGAATGAAGTGCTTTCTGTTGTACACTTTCTCTATATAAATGTTCTTGGGAGTTGGAATGCAATCAAGCTGTTATGCACTGGGTAGTAATTTTGAGGAAATTACCAGCTGATACTTTCCAGAGAATTTTGGTAATTGAGTAATTTTAAGATAATTTGGAAGAGAAGATATTTTAAGAGAATTTTAGTAAAATTGAGTATAATTTGTACAGGAATAGAAGAAAAGAATGAATAACAAAGGATTTTTTTCACTTTTTCCACACTAATACAAGATTACTTGAGAGCTTATATAGAGCTCTTGATACAATTCTAACTTCTTAGCTGTTAATTAATTGCTTCTAAACAATTTTGTTACCGAACTTCACTAATGAATGCTATTTACTTATTTTCCTAATCCACTCTTTAACTTCTATTTCTATTCTGTGTCACGGAATTGAACTTTAACGTCGTTACTTCTTTTCGTGGGCCCTCACTCTTCAGTGATTCATCAGCTGCTCCGTTACTTGTCCTTTAACGTCGTTACTTATTTTCCTTCTCCATATGCTAATTTGAACCCTTCTTCTACGGCTAGTTTTATCATCCTCATCCCAGACATAATAAGCATATTAAAAGAATACAGATTTCATGGTATGCTGCATGAGTATCACAACCTTTAAGAAATGAAAAAAAAATAGCATTTTTCTGTTTTATTTTTTAACAACAAAAACAAATTAAAATCCTTGGGATACCAGCAGAAATGCAGACGAACACAAAGACAGAAATTTGGTCCTTCTCACATCAGTTCTGACAAGGCCTCTAGGCATCAAATGTTGTTTTAACCCCTTGTGTACCGATGACAAGCACACTGTATTCTTACTGGTAAGGTTGATATACCATTAGAGTCGCTGGTAACATATAGGGGTTGCTCCTTGATTTTGAAAAATAGTGGTTTTCGGTAATAATTTTGGTAATTTGCTCTTCCTCTCTGGAATTTTTTTTGCCCCCTCCGAATTGTCTAATTAATTTTATTGAGAAAAAAAATTTAATATCATGCATAATGAAATAATTATACAAAAATAACAAAATATGAAGTTCCGTAGACGAAAACTGTATTCATCAACTTGATTATCTATTACTTTGAGCTTTATTTTGTTGTTATTTTTAATATATAAAATGTTATTATTTTAATATTTTTTTATTAGGTAAGAATATATATTAAATTATTAATTTTTTATTTAGTACCCAATTAGTTAATATATTGAACCTAATAAGTTATTACAATCCGATAATTAGCTCCCCCCGATCAAAATCCTGCATCCGCCCCTGCTATGGGGGCTGGAATGAGTTGACAAATGGTCAGGCTGATATCCCTTCGGTATCACTGCACTTCAGCACCGCTGGGTGTAGAGCCGAAATGGAGAATGCAGCGCATCACATTGTGCATATACTAAAGAGGTGGTGAAATATGAAGTTAAAAGTGAGATGGGTGGTGAAACAGGCCAGATAATAATATGTAGGAAGTTACAAGTTTGGGCATTCAATCTGATAAGCCTTGTCAGAATCGATGAGACCAAAGAGGAACGCTTGCAAATTTGGATGCGGTTATTAGAAACATTAGAAAAATTCAAATTATTTCTCAGGTTATTAATCAGGACAGAGAGAGTTATGGAATGCTTCCTCATTGTGAAGGGGGAGAGCGTATCTGCTATACCAGTGACCATAAAGCACTGAGTGCAGTTTTTTTTTTAGTTTACCATTTCTACTCTTTTCATAAAGACTT
Source organism: Schoenoplectus tabernaemontani (assembly GCA_037127355.1). Taxonomy (NCBI): domain Eukaryota; kingdom Viridiplantae; phylum Streptophyta; class Magnoliopsida; order Poales; family Cyperaceae; genus Schoenoplectus; species Schoenoplectus tabernaemontani. The sequence goes on along the minus strand of CM073741.1, from coordinate 10,473,799 downwards.
GTTATTTATACTTTGTAAGAAATAACATAGCTGGTGTTATATTTATATATCTATAAAAAGAAATCTGAGAGCTTTGATCCTCATCTTTTCATAATAAAAAAGTCCTTGGATACGGGAAACAATTTGGAAAATATATCATCTTTCCTCTCCACCTGTCCACCTTTTTATCTGTCAAGTGTCTATAATTGTCTATTTATTAACTAAATTTTTTTATGTATTAACAATTGAAATTTAAATGATTTATACACAATTTGAATATAAAATTATTTAAACTTCTATAGTTATCAATTATGTATTTTCAAAACAAATAAAGAGGTGAATAATGAACGAACTATAAAAAAAAATGGACAATGGACAACGCTCAAACAATTTACAACCGAATCAATACGTATGGCTGTTTTTTTTTAAAAAAAAAATAAATTAATTTGTTGCTATATCATACGACGCCGCCCTCAGAAAACAATTTAAAACCGAATAATATGCCATATTTTTTTCTATTTCTTTTTTTTTAAAGTTCCATTAACTGATGCTATATGATGGTGACAGCTGCAATTTTCTTACAATAAATAAAATTCGAAAGCATACAGGATTCAAATTTTAGTCACCATTGTTGCATAATGTTTTTATTTAGTCAACACATTCATCATGTTTCTCACAGTAAATGAAAATTTACTCACAAAAATGGCGTATTAGACCGATCAATATAACACAAGATTATCAAATTTTGTAACTATATTTTGAAAACATAAATTATTTATTGACAGCATTGAACATATAGCTCGGTTACACCGCATATTATGTGGATATTTGATGTCTCTTAGTGTCTTGATCATGCTCCGCATATTAGTTCTCTTAGTACTGTCTGCAATTGTCAGAAAAATTACGAATATGTTTCATGGCAGTCCCTATTTTCGGAAAATTTTCATTCTAGTCCCTCATTTAATCAGTATTGCTCTGTATCACTGAACTTGCATATCAGATTTAATTGTTGCAACCATTCTAGTCCCTCATTTAATCAGTCAATCTTTTAATAGAAAATTAAGTTCCAGTCCCTCATTTACCAGAATTTTCAACAATGATTGTCGCAACAAATACTGACATGCCTAAATAGTTTTTGTACTCCATTTATGGCGATGAAAACCATTGATAATATTCGGATGTCACTTCTCTCTATAATTCCATTGTGCTGTTGTATTCTTTCCTGAAGGTTCTTGTGCATCTTTCTCTCCATACAACAAATTATATTAATATATATAAATTTAAATTGATGAATTGAACACGCGGTTCAGCTCAAAAAAAAAAAAGGTGTGGCGCTTGAACTGTATTGTCATGTTACTCATGTACCATTCCAGCTGCAAAGAATCGACTATTTACCAGTCCATTTTTGTCAATACAAGAAATATATATTCTTGTCTAAAAAGTTACAATTTTATTGAACCGGATAAAATCATAGTCGCAGAAACGTAGATGGTAGACATGTAAACAAATTTGAACAGTATTTGCCCAATGTTTACAAGTTACAACCGCACCTTTATTGTCAAATGCGATTCTTGATGCTCTTCAAAAATCTGATTTAATTATTTTTTTGTTAATTTTATCAGCAAAACAACTCCTTTGGAGCAATTTATCGTTATTTTATTTATATGGTGTTAGGAATTTTATAACACTCAAGGTATATGAATTTTATATTTTTAACACAAAATATTAAAAGACTATTATATTCAATCAATTTTCAAATCAAAATGGAGAGAGAGACAAATTTAACTTACTAGCAGCATACCCGCGCGTTGCGGCGAATAATTTTATTTATACTATTCATATTTATTTTATTTTGAACTAAAAATGCAATAATATTTATGATAATTAATAAATTTTAAAAATACATTGAATATAATAATTAATGGAACGGATCCCAGGCTGGCCGTAGCAATTGAAAATAATTAAAAAAATGTGTTTTGAGAAAAAGAGACGGGAGACCGGAGTAAATATAGAAAAGAATGTCACTTTTGGTAAAGACAATAAAGAAAATTTTGAGGAGATGACAAACAAAAATGGATGAAATTTTAAAAATTATCTTTTATGAATGTAATATAATTAAAGATGATTTTATTAAATTTAAAACAATCACAACCTTTAATTTAAAATATAATTAATTAGGTCGAATTCAACAAAGATATTTTGGGACATAAAAATATTTAAAGGAAATAATAAAAAATGAACTATTTAATTCTTAGATGTTTTATATAATATTATAGATTTTTAGATGCAGAATTATTTTAAAATAATAAAAAAATCTAGACACAATAGACACTCCCTAATTAATACGACCATTAAATGCTGATAAAGTACTTTTATAATGCTTTATTTATATGATTTGGACATGTTCGGATGATACTAGAAAGCAACACGATAAATTTTACAAACAGAGATGATATCAGTCCGTCCAATCAAAATTCACCACGTCATTCCATACTTGCATTTTCAAAATAGACTTGGAGCGAATTTAATTTGACATTAGCGAGTTAATACTTGAATAAATATCTTCGAAATATGTACTTAATTTATGTTTGACTTTGAAAAAAATACTTCACAACACTGTAGAAAATATTACAACAGCAAATAACAAAAATTATTTATCGTTAGTATTTTACAAAAGAACTATATTACACTATTTTATCTTATATTAATTAAACATATGTATATGATTCATGTGATAAGCAATCAGAAAATCACCATCATATCATTGACGGAGGAGGGAGGAAAAAAAATTTAGTGGGGTCATTACAAACTTTTTCTACTTATCATAAATAAATATTAACTAAATTATATATATTTACAAAATAAAATTTGTAAAAATCAATGAGGTAATTTGCACGCATACCTGCAATGTGGTTCCGCCACCATCTCGTACTCCATGTATTCAAATCCTCTTATCTTCTGAATCAGATAGCAAACAATTGCCTAGTAAATGAGTGAAATGTCACATTTTTTATTTTCTATGTTTTCATTGATAATGGGAACCAGGAGCTAACGAGAGTTCTAAAAATTTCAAATCACTTCTATCTTTTATAAAAAAAAAAATCAATCATAATTTTATTGGAATTGACAATGTTATATTTTACCTTTCCTTTCCTGAATCTTTCAATTATTTTTAGTTATGAAAAAGTTAAAATAATAATAATAATAATAATTACAATGCAGTCAAATCTGATTATTACAAAATCATTAGTAGATAATTTATAACATCAAAATTAACCAATAATAGAGTAAAAAAAAACATATCCTATCAATAAAGGATATCTCATATCTCTTTTCTACATGCCCCCGAATTGTCTGTACTGACACAGGTAATGAGAAGAGGCACGGATTAATGGTGTTCACGTTTGGAAGCTAGTTGATGCGCTCATGCTCGGAATTCTCCAATGATAAAACCCCACCTCGAAGCCATTTCTGGAACCTTCTAATCAGCCTTTCTCCGCGCCGATAAAACCCCACCCCTCTTTTATCTCTTCTTCCTCGGCTGCGTGACTGCGTCTTCCACTCTTTTCCTTTTCAAAACACTTTTCGTCGTCTCAAGCACACTGCTCTGAGCTCTGTGTTGTAAATTAGCTTTGAGGTTTCTTAGAGATGGCGTGCTCAGTTACTCAAATCCCCAGTTTCACACCACTCGCTCCTTCTAGGCGGAGCATCAACGCTTCGGCGATCTTCTTTGGTAAAAGCCGCTTTACCAATGGCCTCGCGGCGGCCTCGCTCCGCATAAGACCAGCTTCTTCTCGTCGACGTGGCGTTCCACGAATACCTTGTGAGAAGGTATTTAAAATTGGTAGATTAACTGTTAAATTACATATTCTGTTGTTGGTTTGAACGTTAATTATGGGTTAATAGAAGTTTAATATTTCTATAGGTGTACTCAATGACTTACCTGCAGATTAGAACTAAAATAAGCCTTGTAAAGATATCAATTACGTTCTTATCTCGTCCTGATCATTGTTCTCTTCATATTAGGAGGAAAGCTAATTTTTAGGCCACCTCCACCAGAATTAAGATTTGGCATGCTGTATAGCTAGAAATTTTAGAGATCTCACATTTGCCTGAAGCTCAATCTTCCAATTTTAATCGAGAAATGATTTGTTATCTGTTTGAAATTAAAGTCCGGTGAGTTATACAAATGTTGCTTGCTTACAGTACCATACAAGATGGATGACGAGCAGCAAAGGTCCGTGTAAATTCTTCTTGCTACATGCTACATCTTACATCTTTCTGAACTGTAAACATTTAATAGGATTAGCTATTGCATTTTCAATGTCTTCGACCCTTATGTGAATTGAATGTTTTAATTTAGTTGAGCATCCAATACTGAGAAGCTTAGCTTAATATGCAATATTGTTATCTGACCAGGTTGTGGGTATTGATCTTGGCACAACTAACTCAGCTGTGGCTGCCACGGAAGGTGGAAAGCCAACTATAGTAACCAATGCTGAGGTGCAGCGCACCACTCCATCAGTGGTGACCTATACAAAAAATGGTGATAGATTGGTTGGCCAGATTGTGAAGAGACGAGCAGTGGTTAACCCAGAGAACAATTTTTTCTCCGTGAAGCGATTTATTGGGAAAAAGATGTCAGAAGTGAATAATGAGTTGAAGCAGGTTTCATATAAGGTGGCCAGGGACGAGAATGGAAATGTGAAGCTCGACTGCCCTGTAATTGGGAAGCTGCTGAGGAGATATCAGCCCAGGTAATTGTTCCTTTTTTTTTAAAAGAGAAATTTGCACGGGACCAAAACCTCAAGATGTCACGCATGCTCTTGGAACACAGAAAGTCTTAACCCCTGTCAAAATTTAGGAATTTGGCTTCAATTAATTTTTAAGATGATGTTTACTTGCTGTGGTGGCATGCAATACATTTTGACATTTTGTGGTTTGCTAGAGATACAGCATTGCACCTTGCTTTGGCATGTATATATATATTGTTATTTCAACTTCCACCAATGATATGTAAAAAGCAAATGAGCTAGGTAACTTGATTTACTAAACCTGATCAGGTAGTAAATCTATGTGCTATTTGAGTCCTGATTTTGATTAATGTGTTTGCAAACAGATTTAGCATTAGGGTATGTTAGTTAAATGAAACAAAACTTATATATATCTACTTCCAAATTTTTTTTTTATGTTGCTTAATAAATTCTTTATATCACAATCTTATGGGATACAAACGTTTTCTATTTTTAGAGTTATAAAAATCTGAAATAAATACTTAAAAAACTCTAAAAACTAGAAATTCTTTTGTATCCCACAAGATGTTGATATACATATTTTATTGAGCAACATAAATAAAATATGAAGTTGATAATGTATATTTTTGAGTTAGAATCACCCTAGTTTTTGAATAAAGTATATCTTTGTTAGGTGAATCTTTGTGCTGAACATGTGCCCCATTACAGGTCTTGAGAAAGGTGGTTGATGATGCATCCAAATTTTTGAATGACAAGGTCACCAAGGCTGGTGGTCACAGTTCCTGCTTCAATGATTCTCAAAGGACAGCAACTAAAGACGCCGGTCGTATTGCTGGCTTGGAGGTTCTTCGTATCATTAATGAACCAACTGCCGCTTATGGTTTTGAGAGGAAGAACAATGAAACCATTCTTGTTTTTGACTTGGGTGGTGGTACCTTTGATGTTTCAGGTACAGTAGAAATGCATAATGTGTTTCAGAAGTATGCTGTAAATAAAAGTTTATGTATTTAGGATGAAGTTCTAATATATAAAATGTTTCTGCTGTGACACAGTTCTTGAAGTAGGAGATGGTGTGTTTGAGGTGCTTTCCACTTCTGGTGACACTCATCTTGGTGGTGATGATTTTGACAAGGTTAGTTTTATGTAGATGCATTGTTCTTTTAGGTGATTACAATTTTTTAATCAGTTTCTCATTGTAGATTCAAGTCTTGTTGAGTATTTCTGTTGTATTCCCAATGTTCATCTGCAAACGGAAACAACTATGTGTAGAGGTGGCAATCGGGCGGGTCGGGTCGGGGTCGGGTTCGGGTCGGGCGGGTCGGGTCAGTTTGACCTTCTAGAAGAAATCGGGTCGGGCCGGGTCGGGTCGGGCCGGGTCGGGTCAATTTATATATTGTGTTTTTTCAGATCGTTGATAGATTTCGATTGGATTAAAAGCCATTTGATCTCGGGTCGGGTTGGGTCGGATCAGTTTGACTTTCTTAAAAAATCGGGTCGGGTCGGGTTCAGGTCCGGGCGGGTCGGGCGGGTTTCTCAGGTCGGGTCGGGTTCTGCCACCTCTAACTATGTGATTTTTGGTCCGGTGAACATGTAACAAGAATTGGCCAAAAACAATTTCAGTATGAACATATGATCTCTGGGTTGAAAAATCTACCTTTGGTCTTGAGAGGTTTGGGTGCAATTTTTTGTAGAGATACAAAAAATCTCAAGTTCGGATCTTATACAGTGGCTTATTGGTAAACATTTTATCTATCTTCAACAGAGAATTGTGGATTGGCTTGCTGCTGACTTCAAGAAAAATGAGGGAATTGATCTGCTAAAAGACAAACCAGCCCTTCAGCGCCTCACAGAGGCAGCTGAGAAGGCCAAAATGGAACTTTCTTCCCTGACACAATCTAACATCAGGTATTTTTCTTCTGTTGATTTTTCTTTCCTTTTCATCTTTCTCAATCCCACTAAAGCTTCATCTGGAAGCTTGGAATCTCTTTAGCTTGCCTTTCATCACTGCCACCACCGAGGGCCCCAAACACATTGAGACAACTCTGACAAGGGCTAAATTCGAGGACCTGTGCTCAGACCTATTAGACAGGTATTGCACTTCAATATGATCTTTTGTTTACTTGAATATTAATTATTCTTTTGTTCTGCTCTCTTTAGCATTTATTACTTTTTTTTTTGGTGGCTGATGTTTGTTAAAACACAGGCTGAATACTCCTGTTGACAACTCATTGAATGTTAAGCTTTCATTCAAGGACATAGATGAGGTTATTCTGGTTGGTGGGTCCACCCGTATTCCTGCTGTGCAAGAGCTGGTCAGAAAGATGACTGGAAAAGAACCCAATGTGATAGTCAACCCTGATGAGGTCGTTGCTCTTGGGGCAGCAGTTCAGGTTGGCATCTTTATTTAGTATTGCATCCTTCATGGACATATAGGATCAGTCAGTCAGGCTACAAGTCTATAATATATTACACATCTTATCTCTTAGCATCTGATATTTGCTCTTGGTCAATCCAAGCAAAAGCAGACAAAATCAGTCTCCAAGTAAATGCAACAATCTAATTGATTGTAATTCAACTGAAATCAAAACTTGATTGTAATTCAATTGAAGCTTACCAAAAAGGAAAAAAAGAAAAGAAAAGGAGCTGTGGTGCACTGATTTGGGTGTGTTACTGTTATGTGATGTGCCACACTTCTCTACTGCATCTAATTACATCCTGGTTATAATGCAAATGAGATTGTGTTGCCGAGCAAAGAGATCAAGTTAATATTCTTAGCAGTGTTAATAAATTTCTGTTTATTAATGAAAATTCTAGGCTGGAGTGTTGGCTGGTGATGTAAGTGACATAGTTCTGCTTGATGTGGCCCCACTATCCCTTGGTCTCGAAACCCTTGGAGGTGTTATGACAAAGATCATCCCAAGGAACACAACTCTGCCAACATCCAAATCAGAAGTTTTCTCGACTGCAGCTGATGGCCAGACAAGTGTAGAGATTAATGTCCTCCAGGGTGAGAGAGAATTTGTCAGAGACAACAAGTCCCTTGGTAGCTTCGGACTTGATGGCATCCCCCCAGCCCCATGTGGTGTGCCCCAAATTTAGGTGAAATTTGACATTGATGCCAATGGTATTCTCTCAGTTGCAGCCGTCGACAAAGGGCACAGGGAAGAAGCAGGATATTGCCATCACTGGTGCCAGTACATTGCCCAAGGATGAGGTATGATATGTCTTATAAGTGATAATGGAAAATCTGATCTGACCCGACCTGACCCGACTTGTTTTTTTTTCAGAAAGTCAAACTTATCCGATCTAACCTAACCTAACCCAATCCGACCCAACCCGGGATCAAAAAGTTTGCAGTCCAATTGAAATTAACTTATGATCCGAATAAAGCCAACATCCAAAATGATCCGACCCAACTCAATCTGATCCGACCTGATTTTTGTAAAAAGTCAAATTGACCCAACTCAATCCGACCCGATCCGACCCGTCTGATTGTGGCCTTTAGCACTAATGCAGGAAAATGATGGCCTTGACAATAACATTCCTTATTGATACATCCCCTGCAACTTTTAATTTTTAATCTGTTCAGCATCATTTTTTTTCCTTTTTTTTTGGCTTGTATTTGAGCCTTTTGGCAAAGCATCAGTATATTATTTTAATAGTTGAATTAAAATTCCATGAATCTCGAGGCTCTTCTCATGAGATGTTGGCTCAAAATCAAGTGATAGCTTGAAAGGATCTCTTCTATTTTATTGTACAAAATGGTTGGTTGTAATTTATCTTTGAGATGGTTGTTTGCTGAAAACACTTTTTGGGAAAATGTTTAGGTGGAGAGAATGGTGACGGAAGCAGAAAAGTATGCAAAGGAGGACAAGGAGAAGAGAGATGCAATTGACATCAAGAACCAGAACCAGGCTGAATCAGTGGTTTACCAGACCGAGAAGCAACTGTAAGGAACTGGGAGACAAGGTTCCTGCTGAAGTAAAGGGGAAGGTCAAGGCCAAACTGACAGAGCAGAAAGATGCAATCACAAGTGACAACACAGTCCATGAAAGATGCAATAGCTGCTTTGAATCAGGAAGTGATGCGACTTGGGCAATCTCTGTATAACCAGCCTGGTGCCGCTGGCCCTGGTGCTGGTGCTGGGCCCACTCCTGGTACTGATGCCGGGCCTGCGAGTGGAAAGGGACCTGACAATGGTGATGTGATTGATGCTGACTTCACTGATAGCAAATGATCATATAATTATTTGCTAAATGTCTCTAGTTGTGGTGATGAAGTATTTTTCCACATACTAATAGAGGTGTTCCCTAGTTATAGTTTTTTACATTCTCAGTCTAGTGTAGTATTAAAATTTATTCTAGTGAATCAATAAATGGCTTTTGGTTGTCCCGTGGGCGTGCGGCCCCCAACTTGTCCAGTTCCGTTTTTATTGAGAACTGTGAACAAAACATGTACCAAATTATTATTTTTTTTTATTTTTCAGCATAATGCTACTTTCATATAGGCTTACAGCTCTTAGATTGGCATATCGTGTCACCGTCCGGTTGATTTTGTTATTTTTTATTTCATTTTAGTCTCTCTTTATATTAGAATCAGGTTCAATATCTAATTCTTTTAAGATGTTGATTTTCCCTCTTAAAATTTATTGAGGTTTGAATTCGTAAACATAGAGGTTTGAATTCTTAAAATTTAATGGTGATGTTGTTGATTATCTGTATTGGACATCACATTCAACAAAGGTGTTGTGTATAAAAGATAGCGATTTTATTAACGTGAGCTGATGACTCATGTTTATTAGACATTCATTTTTCATTGAAGATTAACAATTGTAATAATTTATTTGCAATTGATCTGATCCCATCACGATGAGATGAGTAGAAAAAAAAAACTAATTGCTTCACGATGAAATGAGTACAAAAATAAAAGCTGATTGGAAGTTTGCTAGGACCTAAATAGTTGGTTTAGATAGAAACTAAATATGCAAATTAAATCTTCTGCGTTCATTAATGCTTCCAAAATAGGATGTTGCAGGTGGAAGGGATAGTTTGAGGAGAAAAAATAAGTAGGCATCTAATATAGCCAACTCTTTTGTATTTTTCACAAATATTAACTCGACAGACTAAATTGGTCATTTATTGAATTTCAAGAAACAAAAGCTCTAGGACATCTCAAATTCATTGTCCATTATAGAAGAAAACTCCTCGGTAAGTATCGGATTAGTTGAGCTAAATATGATATCATCAACATAAATTTGTACTAATAAAAGATTATTACTCTTCTTTTTAGTAAAGAGAGTAGTGTCATTTTGACCCATAATAAAACCATTTGAAAGAAGAAAAAAACTAAGTCTACCATACCAAGTTCTAAGAGCTTGTTTAAGACCATATAAAATTTTTGTGAGTCTATAAATATGATTGGAATATGTTTGTTTAATAAACCCCGGTGGTTATTGGACATACACCTCTTCATCTAGGAATCTATTAAGAAATGCACTTTTAACATTCATTTGATATAATATAAAACTTTTGTGTGATGCATTTGCCAAAAGCATTCTACTGGATTCAAGACGTGCAACCGGTGCAAATGTTTCTTCAAAGTCAATACCGGCTTGTTGGGTATAGCCTTGGCAACCAACCTAGCTTTATTTCTAATAATTATCTCATTCTCATCAAGTTTATTTCTAAAGATCTATCTTGTACCTATAATTACTCTATTATTTGGCCTAGGAACAAATTATCATACTTGATTTCTTTCAAATTGATTTAATTATTCTTGCATAGCACAAATCTAATATGAATCATTATTGGCATCTTTAAAATTTTTGGGCTCAAGTTGAGATACAAAAGTACAATGGGCAATCATTTTATTCATTTTTGATCTTGTCCTTACACTTTTCCTAGGGTCACCAATTATACTAAAAAGGGGATGAGAAGACACTTCTCTAAGATCGGTTGGAACTTCATAATTTGAGTCTTGAGATGAAAAAATGTGTTCTATACCGATATCATCATTTAATGCATTATACTCTTCTTGCATAACTTGACTCTCTTCCTCTTGAGTTGTTAAAATATTTGGCACTTCTTGTTGAGTAATTTCAATAATTTGTTCTCCATTCATGGTTGTTGAGGCATCTTGAGATGTTGAATGTTCTTGTATATCTTCAACAATTATGGCTTGATTGTCATTCAATGCATTGATATCTTCAGCTCCATCACCTATAATAGATAAACCCTTCTCAACCCCAATGTTAATAAATTCATCAAATTTGACATGCACAGATTCTATCACAATCCGTGATGTCGATATGTAGATTCTATAGGCTTTACTTGTGGAGAAATATCCTACAAATACTCCTTCAATTGATTTTGAATTAAATTTGATAAATTTTGGTGTCTCATTCAAAATAAAATATTTAGAACCGAACACTCTAAAGTATGACAAATTAGGCTTGCGTCCAATCCATAGCTCATATGGTGTTTTCTTAAAAAGTGGACATAGACTTACTCGATTAACTACGTGACATGCTGTGTTAACCACCTCGGCCCACAAAAATTTTGGAATAGTATACTCATGAAGTATGGTTCGGACAAGTTCTTGCAATATTTGATTTTTCCTCTCTACAACTCTATTTTATTGAGGAGTATTCATGCTTATACCCTCTTTTATTGTAAAAATCATCAAATTTGTATTTTCAAATTATTTTCCATGGCACTACGGATAGTACCAATTTTAGATGATTTTTCATTTTCCACCCTATAACAAAAATTGACAAATTGCTCAAATGTTTCATCTTTTGAGATAAGAAAAATAACCTAAGTAAAACGACTATAGTCATCTACAATAACAAACACAAACCGTTTTCTTGAAATACTTGGAATGGTTATTGGGCCAAATAAGTCTAAATGAAGCAATTCCACGAGAGAATTAGTGGATATCATTTCTTTGACTTTAAAACTTGATCTTTTATGCTTATCTTGCATGCAAGCATCACATAATCATTCGAGTTCATATCTTTTTGTTGGCAATCATCTAACCAATTCAAGACTTACCAACTTTTTGATTGAGTCCATTGAGATATGACCCAATCTTCGATGCCATAACCAAGAGTCAGATGCTATGACATTCAAACATATTTCACCAAACTCAAAATGACTTAGATACAAACAATACATGCTCTTATCTCTTTTTTCTTGATATAATAATTTATTAGTAGAACTATTAATAAGATGACAAGCATTTGAAACAAATGTAATATGATATTCATTGTCACAAAGTTTGCTTACACTTAGTAAATTAAAATTTAGACCTTCAACAAGTTATACATTGGTAATGATTATATATTAATTTCCTACCGATCCTATACCAATGATCTTACCTTAATTACCACCAAAGGTGACTATCCCCCCATCAATTTGTTATAAAGTTTTGAAATTTATTTTGTTACCGATCATGTGATGGGTACATCCACTATCTATTATCCAAACAATTTCATTGGAGATCATACATACCTACAATAATATATTAGTTATTAGAAGAGAAAAGAACAACTCTAATTAATTAATATATATCTTGACATATTTCTCCCCATAAATATTTTTACTAGTAGAATTGGGGAGAATTATCTCATTTATACTCTAGAAATGACCTTAGGAACCCAAACAACATTATTGTTGCTTCTCTTCCTAAAGTCACAATCCAATTAAATGTGGCATATTTTGCAATAATAATTACAAAATATCCTTGTTGGAACATGACATTTTTCTTGCACAAAGTGAGACTTAAAATGTGAGGTAAGTTCTTTAACTTTGAGCAACTTAGATGAACTTGATTTTCCTTTTGAAATCATATTTATTTGAACATTTTTGGACTATTGGGATGCAACCTTTGATTTGTCAATTTTCTGAAAAACCTTTTTATTTTCAATGTCATAAGACCAACCATTAAAACCCCTATGGTATATCATATTATCACTTTTTGGCCTAAAGGTAGTTTTGGTGTTTTTCATGTTGGTATACCTATATTGATAGGCATGATTATTTGGCTTACAATTTCTATCTATACTAGGTTTGACATTCTTAGCAAAAAAATTTTTAGGTTGCTTCCATTTCAATGTAAGGCTATTTTTAGGTTTAGAGTTTGATAAAGTTGAATCTTTAACATACCCTAAGTCGGACTTATCGTGAGAACATTTTGTCCCATAAATAAGCTCAAGGTCCAAGTTAGTCATATCTCTCAAATCACTACTTATCTTGAGAACCTTATTTTCAGTTTTAAGAGTTTGAACTTGTACATTTAAAATAGCATTTTCACTCTTATATTTTGACAATTCATCTTTGGTTCTTTCAAACTCATCCATATTGGATTGATAAGTACTTATCATATTCTCTAGCTCAAGAATCCTAGCTTTAAGAATGTTGGAAGATGACTCAAAATGTATAAGAGTCCTAGTATGAGACAAATGTATATTACTAAAATTACTTGGATAAAAAATAGTACATAAATCAAACTCATCATCCGACTCATCACTATCACTAGGTAGATTTTCAAAATAATTTACCTTGGGTGATGATATCAATTGTTCTTCAAGAGTCGTGCTTGTAGAGAAGGAGAAGGACGTTGTTGGTCCATTGACAACCTCCAATGTTGATGTTGAAGGTGCAACCTTGACTTCTTCTTCTTATAAATTTAAAGACGGTTGCTTGAGGGAGGCTTGAACGGTGGATTGTTCACACATCATGGTGGATTGTTGAGTTTTGGGCTTCTTTGATTCGGCTATCTTACGCAAAAGTTCAATGGTGATGGGATCGGTGATGTTTTTGAAGATGATAATGGTCTCCACATTCATACCACTTGAAATGTCTTCCACCATGGCCATAAGTGCGAAATTTGCTTCTTGAGAGTGAGATATTTTATTGTCGGAATCATTGTTATCATCATCCGAATCAATATCTCATATGACATTCATGGCTTTTGCTTTTCTTCTTCCTTTAAAACCATCTTTGGAGAGCTTGTATTTTCGATCTTGGCGTCTTTTGCCATCGGTACCCTTGAGATGAGGGAAAATTAGAAAGCATGAATGTATAGTATGTTTTCCTTGTGACATCAAAGCATATCACATTCTTGTCATGTTCTTCCCTTTCTTTGTTGAAATTCTTTTTAAAATTGAGTATTCCTTGGAACTTCTTTGAGAGGAGCATTGTATCTTTTAAAACTTTATGATCAAGTGATTGAATGAAATTTTCGCGTGAGGTTGATGGGTGGAAGTGCTTGACATTGCTTTAAGCGGGGAATGCAACTTATTTTGGTTCAACATGATAATCTCACGCTTGCTTCAATTTTTCGGCAAAGCATCTTAGATGAGTATACAACTCATCGGTGTAAAGGCATCATTTGTTCCTTGCATAGCCTCTAGAGCGGAGACTAGTGCTTTCCATCTTGGCCTTCGAAGCATCACCTTAAAATTTTGCCTACAACTTTATTATTTATTAGAGGCTCACCCAAATCTGAAACTCATTTTGAATAGATAGCAATCTATTATACAACTCTTCAATTGATTCATGATCTTCCATTTTCAAGTTTTTGAATTTGGTTTCAAGACCCATAATTTTGATTCTTTTGATTTGAGTATTACCTTCAAACCTATTTAGTAAGGCCAACCACATGTCCCTAGCATTAGTCATGTTACCAAAAACTAGTGTTATTGGTTCACTAACCGAGTTAAGTATAGCATTTACCGCATAATCATTTAGACCTTTGTCTATTTGAGATTCGGTGGTCAAACTATGGGTAGTGGTATTATATTTTGGTTCATATCCATGTTCAACAATAGACCATACATCAAGAATGTTGATGTATTTAATCATGCATTTCTTCCAATAGTAAAAGTTCTTGCATGAAGAACCAAAGACGGGTGTTTCCTTAATATGCCTACTTAGTGTCATTTAGGTTGGTAAAAATATAATTTTGGACCTAACGCTCTGATACCACTGATATTTTTTAAAAGAAATGATTGATGGTTTTTTTACCAAAGATATGATAATTTGGACTAGTTTGGTCAAAGTAAAGAACATTGAAAATATTAACAAAGTTCGGCTTAAAATGCCTGCGTCTCCGGGTCTCACCCCACTAACTGGATGCTGCTTTATTACTAAAAATTATGTTACAAACAAGAAGTTTTAGTTTCTTCACAATACAAGTGCAAAAAGATTAAAAACTGTAAAGGAAAACAACAAAGGAGCACTCAAGGCTCAAAGAAACTACAGTATATCTGCTGAGAAAAGATTTGAGACAAAGCTCAAGAAAGTGTTGAACTGAAGATTACATAAGAATTTCTTTTTGTTTGGCTAATTTAAAATCTCTTATTCTTATAACTTACAAGGAAGTGGGTTATTTTGGTTGCAGTTGAGTGATCTGGGTTGCTAGATGTGATATGATTGCATCGCGGTGCCCAGTTTAGATGTACAATGTTGATAACTGTGAAAACCTAAAAATATACATACCCAGTTTAGATGTGATATGATTGCATCGCGGTGCCTAAGGATACGATCTAAAAGATCATTATATCGAGTAGTTGGATCATAGTCTCTTACTAGAAAAATGGCTGCATGTGCAGCAGCACCAACTATCAGAAATCCACCAATCCACATGTGATGTGTGAACAATGAAAGTTGTGTACCGTAGTCAGTAGCTAGATATGGATAAGGAGGCATTAAATACATATGATGAGCTACAATAATGGTTAAGGAACCCAACATAGCTAGGTTAAGAGATAATTAGGCATGTCATGAAGTTGTTAAAATTTTATAAAGACCCTTATGCCCTTGTCCTGTAAAATTTTCAATTCATTAATCTACACCCAAAACATCTTTTTTTATAAACTATTAATAGAAAACTGGTATTATTGAGCTGGAAAACGTTATAGCATTTCACAAATCATTATAATATTTGTGTATTGGGAATCTTGAGTTTTCAAGAATACCCCTTGTCAGAATTGTATGTAACGTTATAACGGTTCAAAAATGAATAGGATGAATCGTTATAACTATATAAAGAAACGTTGAACGCTTTGACTGTTTGACCAACCTTTTGACATGTCTATTAATCTTCAGAAAGATTATAACGATTCACTGAATCGTTATACGTTTCATGAATCATTGAACTCTTTATAAAGCGTTACATAATGATACACTATGTTAATTTTGGTTCTGCTCACAAAGAATTTAGAATATTTTTTAGTAGGTATATTGAGTCGTTATAACGCTTGATGAAGCGTTACGTAATGATACACTCTATCAATTGTTGCTTATTTCTGCTCACAAAGAACTTAGAATATTGTTGAGATGTGTATTGAATCGTTATAACGATTGGAAAATCGTTATAACGGTTCTCTGCAACGGAGAGCTCTTCCTTACATAATTATGAAGAATATAGAATTTTAAATTATACCTATACATTGAATATGATCTATATCTTCATAGAAGTTTCTGAATTGATCTTGATCATTTTTTCTTCATAGAAGTCTCTGAATTGATCCTGCAATTAAATCTTAAGGAAAATTTATTAAATTCGATAATGTTTTGCAAAACAACAAAATCAAAGAAATTGTTAAGTGTAACTGTTGGGTTCGCTCCATTTGTAAGAAAATCTCAAATAGTCCAAAATTAACTTGGAGGCTTTAGCACCATGATTAAACTTTCTTCCAGAATTTATATGGTTCCAATAAGAATTGATAAGATCTTTGCCCAAAATATATCTAGAGTCATTAGGTAAACAACACACCTGATAATAGTTTTGTTTTACTTTGATTGTCCCCCAATATCTCATTTTACGATTTGGGTAGTCTCAGGTTTGGATTTTTGAAACCACATTTAAGAGTATTAAAATTATTCAATGTTCATGGTGCACATGCATATATATTTATTTTCAATTTCTGTGCAAAAATTTACGGATCTAAGAAGCGTCTTTTTCATGATGCAACTAATTGCATTGCTCATTACTTAGTTGAGATGTATTTGCATGCCCTATCACACCAAGCGATATCAATCGTGTGCATTCTCTGTTATGATAATTTGTTAGATCATCTACAATTTGTTGATAAAAGTATTGATTTTATTTTCTAAAAAGATTATTACTGATCTTAAAATGACAAAAATGCGACATTGGTGTCACTAAGTGTCAATAGGTTGGATTGGCGTCGGGTTAGGTTATTATTATTATTATATTTTTTTAATCCAATTAGACTGATTTGTTTAAATTCGGATAAAAAAAATTTTGATCCATATCCGACCGGATCACGAGTCGACCCGAACTAATATGTGCAAAATAATTAAATATATATTAATTATTTTTATATAATTTAAATATTAAGTAATTTATAATTAATTTTAATTAGTATATATTTAAGTTTTAATTAGTACTAAATTATAAAATTAATTCAAAAAATATAATTATGTGGGTCTGATTTGATTGATCTGAATCCGACCCGACCCAATTTGTATAAAAAAAACTAAATCTATATTTAATCTATTTATCTTCGGATCATGTCAAGTCGGATTCAAATCGAATCGGGCCAATAATTAACACTTATTGCCACCTATTTTCTGTTGTGAGGGGAAAAAAAGAGAATCAGGCATTATCTCATTTCAATTACTAACAATCTCAAATCAATTGACGATATTAAAGCCTTCGGAAAAAGGTTGAAAATAGATGGTATAGACTTCATTTTTTTTCTCTTTTAAAGTAGATCACTGGTCTTGGAAAATGGGGACGTATTATTTTATTTATTTTAATATTATTGCAAAATGAATTTAGGACATGAAAAACTAGAGACAAGAATTGAATTATAGGGGTGTCAATTTGTCGGGTTCGATCGGGTCATATTATTTTATTATTTTTTTGATCTGATTCGAACTCGACCTGATTAAATTCGGCTCAAAAAATCTTGATTAATTTTGCATGTATATAATTAGTATATAATTAGTATATTAATTTTGCATGTATATAAAATCTTGATTAATCTTAATTAGTATATAATTAGTGTATATTTAAGCTTTAATTAGTATTAAATCATAAAATTACTTTAAAAAATTTAATTAATCGGGTTGGGTCGGGTTGACCCGAACTCGACCCGACCCAATTCGGATCAAAAAATTGAATTCATACCCGACCCATTTATTTTCGAATCGTATCAGATCGGATCGGATCGGATTCGGGTCGGGTTAAAAATTGACACCCCTATCCACACATATTGTGAAAAGAAGAAACGAAATAGAGAGAATGTAATTTAATTTCTCTTCTATTATTTTCATAAGAAAAATTACTCCACAAAAATACTTGCATAGTTTTCGATCGGATCTAGTTGAACATGATGGTGACAATTTGTCAAGTCATTTACTTGCAATTTGTTAATGCCATGCTGGCGCTGCAGATGGAACATTAATTTGCTTGGTGTCAATGACAAGCGTATCTTAAAAATGAAGAAGTGTTGACTGATCCCTAATTGGACGGCATTATTTTATTTTGAAGCAATTATAGCTCGAATATTAGATTAAAAAATGTCTTACGAAATCCTTTAAATTTGATTTAATTTGTTAATAAACAAGTTGTTTTGTTAATTTTAGCTAACAAAATGTCTTTCAAAATCCTTCAGAGTTTATTTCATTAGAACATTTTTCAAAAAAAAAAAACTAATAGGAGTTTTGTACTCTTAAGTTTGTTTTCTAATTTCCTGAATATTAGATATTTCGACAATATCATTTAGTTATCCAACTTGTTTTTACAAAATGAACTAATCTAGTTAATTATGATTGATCAATTTGTATGCACTCATTTTCCATCCGGTTGATGGAATTCCGCTCAAGAGGATTAATAAGAGCATCTCCAACGGGGGGTTTTATTGAGTTGCTAATCCTATGTGTCACTCTGTAATTCTGATTTCAGCGTTGGAGCGCTGGTTTCTAAATTAGAAATTTAATCGCCGGTTTCTAATTTAGAAACCCGGTTCTAAAGTACATGTCATATTAGCAATCGATCTAATTTCAGCGATGGAGAACAAAATTGCTAATCCATTTCTCTGGAGCGCTAATTTTCTCCCCGCGAGCGAAATTTGTTTGGCGCGAGTGATCCTACCTGGCGCTTCAGAAATCACAAATAACAATTCAGCGTTGGAGTGGAAATATTGAGATTAGAAACCGTTTGCTCTTATAACTAACGTGGCAATAATAAAAATTTAAAAACTATTTTAGCATTGGAGATGCTCTAAGATAAAATAATTTGGATTTCAAATTTTAGTGTTAAATTTTAAAATATAAATTAATATCATTTGATTACATACTAAAGCGATGACATTGAAATTCTCCACAGAAGTTATCAGCAGTCAGCAGTACATCGTAAATTCACAAGGAACTTAACTAAAGGAAAGTGTGCTCAATTCTGAATCATAAAATATCTACCAAAACATAAAGTATAATTGTCTTACTCCCTATCACCTGGTGCAGATTAATTCAGGCTGTTTCTCTGGAAAAAAAAATGGTGTGCTGAATGAAACTCACTGTTAAATATCATATCAAATCTATATCAAAGACGAAAGAAAAGAAAAATTATCATATAAACCTTTCGTTCACAATCCATTTCTTGGAGTTTTAAGCAATATAGAGCTGGTATTTTCTCTTAATCCTAAAAACTGAAGGCAAACATAAATATACTACGACCCCAGCAGAACCAATTAAAGGTGACAAAGGAATAAAGCAAAAGTATTAAGAGAACCCCTACGCCTCTCTTTTGCACTTTATCTTTTTCAATTTCTAATTAATGCTATCAAAACACAAAAACAACACTGTCAATGTTGTTGCTTTGCTCTCTTTCAAGTTTTAACTCCATGGCTTTCTTCCTCTTCCTTCTCTATATCACCATTATTTTCAGCATATCATCTTCTCAATCCACCGTTTGTCGCAAAATTTGTGGTGACGTTCCAATTCACTACCCGTTGAGCATAGATGACGGCTGCGGCAGCGCGTATTACCGCAACTTGCTTCTCTGTACTAATTCATCAGTCCTCCATTTTTGTATCCCGTCTGGGTCTTATCCTGTTTCATCCATTGACTACACCAACCCACATCTTGTCATAACCGATCCAACACTGTGGAGTTGTTCCAATCCATCAGATACCAGCTTTGCAGCAACATCTTTCAGCCGTGATACCAGTAAAAGGTTCTCCCTTTCGACTAAGAATTAGTACCTGTTTTTCAATTGTGATAAACATTCCGTGCTTATTGAGCCTAAACCAGCTTACTGTGATCGATTTCCTGGTCGGTGTGGCTCTGCCTGTGACAGCTCAGGGTAAGACATATACTTATCCTTAAACACTAATCAAGCATTGTCATTTTATCAGACTCTGATATTTCACTTTTTGTTCAGCAATTTGTCAATTGGGTCTGATATTGAATCAAGAACCCCCCCCCCCCCCCCCCCCCCCCCAAGTTACAATTAGGATTCAAATTTTTGTGTTCAACTTGAGTCATATCAGAACGTTCCCAAGTCCATCCAACCTAAAAAATTTTAGATGCCTGAAATTGTTTGTTATTTATAACAGACGCTCCCAGATATCAAACTATCCAAAAATATATATATATCATTCCCAAAAATTTGATTCTGTATTACAGATATCTGTGCCGCAATCTCCCAGGCTACCCAAGTGCCTTGCAAGATAACAAAATCAGCTGTTGCACTTACTACCCGAAGGCATCTGAGTCTCTGAGGCTCATGCTGAGGCATTGTGAGTCGTATACCGGTGTGTACTGGAGGACTATAGGGACTACAATTCCACCTTATGATCAGGTGCCGGAGTACGGCATCAGGATCGATTTTGAGATACCAGTGACAACACGTTGCCTTGAGTGCGAGGATAATAGGAAAGGTGGCGGTGTTTGCGGATTTGATACTGAGTCAAGGGATTTTCTTTGTCTGTGTCAGGACGGAAACACAACGACATTTTGCTCAGGTAAGATGAACATTTGCTGAATAGATATTGTTTACTTTGTGAGATGAATTTGTGTAAAGCTTTTAAGATATATTAGCATTAGCTTATTATAATGTGCATGACTCAAAAATAACAATCATACACTGTTGAATCCTAAATTTAGATCAGTCCAAAGCACCTAATTGGTTCACTTTGCTCCAATTTTATGTTCTTCTTTTTTTAATTTTGTACCATCCATTTTTAACATGGCATAGATTGTCGTTCTTTCTGAAAAGTTTCTGCTACTGGGCCAAGACATAGTACAAATAAATCAGGCCTGACACAAAAGCCATTTGAAATATCAAAATGGGAACACATTTTCAAAGGATTAATGTGAGAGAAAAGTTTACTTTACTAAATGTAATTGTAATGTTTCTTATAATGTATTAATACTTTTATTTATTTTGTAGATGCTCAATCAAAGCGTGGAACATCACCAACTGTGATTGCAGGTAAGATATTTTATGAAAACTCTCTTTGAAGTGCATCATCAAAATAAAATCTTTCTAAACAAAATATTTGTTTTCCTTACGTGTACTTAATATAATGTATTAAATGAACTGCTCATATTTATAGGAACAGTTGTATTTTCTGTTGTTGGGGCAGTTGGCATTGGAGCTCTTGTGTGGTTTATAAGGAAACTAAAATCATAAGGTTGTGACATGTGGAGTTCAAAGCAATAAAAATAGATACTTTTGAGTGGCAACATAAAGCTACAAATGTAATATACTAGGTCGAACGAATTACTTTTTGGGCCATTATTTTCTCTCTCTTTTCTCTTTTTTTCTTTACTTTTTTTTGGAAACTGGATATTTTGTTGAAATTGGCAATGTATTTTTGAAGAACTATATGGGACAGTAAATTTATAGTAGTTACTGGAATACTGGAAAAACAACAACTTTTTTTACACAAGAAAAAATGGTGATAATGGTAAGAAATCAGACGGTTGTCATGTTCGTTTATTCCTCCAGCGCACTGCCAGCTGTTGTTTCCTAAATAGGCTCTAGGAGGACGTGTGGGCCCCCATGAACATCTATCTTCTTTTCCCTTTGTTTTGTTGTTCTATCATTTGTGCAACTAATCACAGTAATAAATTCGCAATTTCGATTTGAATATAATAGTAATATAAATTGAGAATAATTTATTTAATATAATATAAAAAAATAAAAAAATTAATTTTAAAAATCATATAAAAAGAATATAAAAATCATATATTGTGTTTTATTTACAAATAATTCATAAACAAAAAGTTTTTGATAAATAAAATATATTATATATCAAATAGATGTTTAATTCGTGAAACATTCTATTATGAATAATTCATGAGTTTTGCCACTATGCAACTAACGATGCTGCACAAAAAATACCATCAAATGAACCCAGTACAGGAAAGAATTAATACACAGGAAAAGACGCGGAAAATTAGATGAGTAAAAGGCATGCGTTAGAAATAGTCGGATTTTAATCCCACAGAATTAATCTCAGAGTAATCTCCCTGCAGATTCTTAGGCTCTTAGCTGTGAAGAAGTAAAAATTAGGTAGGCTTTCCTATAGAGGTTTATTCACTAACACGTATTTAACTATATTTGACTGTTGGTTTGTATCAGCTTGACTTTTCATGCATTAGCGTGTTTTATTTAAGGACGGAATCTAATTGTTTAGTGCATATGAAAGGAGACAATTAAGAAAGACGAAAGTCTTACATCATAAATATCGCAATTAATCCATCAGCCATGCCTTGATTTTTTTTTAATTCAGAATCAATATCCTGCCGATAAAACATTGGGGAAAACCCTAATGATTAAGACCATATATATAGTTATACTGGCGTGTTTTTAGACGCACACCTAATGTGTGCGCTATCATATTTATTATTAAAATTTAATTAATTAATATTTATTATAAAAATTATAATTTATTTCATAATTATTAAAAAAATCACGGTCATCCATTATCTGCTTTAACAGGCTAAGGGATTTCTTGGAAGTTGGATTTCTACAAAGTACAAATTGATGGTTTTTCACTGAAATTTCTGCGTTTCAGCAAAAACTGTTCTCTGTTTCTGTAAAGGATAAAACGGTGCTAAAATAAAATTAAAGAATTTCCATTCACAAGCACTTTATTAGCTGTTGGCTACTGCTTTAATTAGCTTTCCTCGTACCTTTAATCTTTGTAGTTCTTTCTTTTTCTAGTTATTCATTCGAGTTTTTTTTTGTGAGATTTTTTTTTTTGGAATTAGCTGGCGATTGCCAGCTATTCTTGAATTGGAATTAAATTAAAAAATTACAGAACTAGCAATTAAGTGAGAAAAAAATATTTTTGTGAGAGAACTTATCCATTTTGTGACTTCGAGTATTTCATTTATGGTTTCGGATTGTCTGGTACCGTCTGGAATAATGGTACCAAGTGAGACATATATTATTCAGAATTGCCTATTGCCAATTGATTCTCATCCTGGTCTGATTCTCCACGGGTTGGCAGCAATGCACCATATAACTTGCTATGACTGTTTATTGCGTGTGGTCAAGTCCTAGATGATTGAAGAACCAAATAATCGACAAATTATTTGACAAAAATAGAAACAATTCAAGCATGAAAATGATATAATTCACATCAAAATTACATAGTATATAGCGGCATTAAGCAATATGGGGATTGTGCAAAAAATTTAACATGATATATACAGAGGACGATATTTATTAATCATGTTTTGTTAAATCATTTGTTCTCCAAAATCCAAATTGTTACTAATTGATTATTAACCTAACAATTTAACATTATAACAAAACATCAAATTTACCTTCTTCTTTTTTGCGTTTCAATGCTTTAATTACTTGATTTTTGAGCAAAAATATGTGAGAAGGCCCCTAATTGAAATAAGTAAATAGTACAAAAAAAATTCAAAAATTGATCTAGTTTATTTGCGGCATTGGTCAGATGTATATATTATGCATGCAGGAGTTGATATATATATCGATATCGTTGTTCAATAATGATATATTCCTAACATTTTTCATATTATAAACAACATATATATAATAAAAGAAAACTCGTAATTGAATATAAAGAAACTGTCAGTATATTACATGTCATTCTAGGTAATGGTCAGCTAACATGCATGTTTACATTGTCAAATAGGCAAAAATATTTACCAAATATATACATTTGACGTACATGGTTACATGATTTATTAAAGAGTTACTTGTACAAGTCCAATAAGCTTGCTAGCTAGCTGCGCCTAATTTTTCAAAAGCTACACAGCCACAGGTGCATGTCAAACTCATGTTCTATATCGACAAGCAAGTCGAGCGCATAGCCAGCTTGCTCATCTATAAAAACCCCACACACATTCTGCTCATGCATGCAAAATCTCAGAGGTTCCTCTTATTTAGTTTATCCACATTAAAACCCTATATATCAAACTAATGGCGAAATCATTTCTCTTTTTCTTTCTTATTATGGCAATTGCGATGTTCGCTTCCACAGTTGCACCAAATCCTCTCACTGACAAAGAAAAAGATAACTCAACTCCTTATGCTGATAAATTGTCAGTATCAGATTCGATGAGAGGTTTCAATTACCTGGTACGTGGAACCGCAACATGCGACAGGTTTCCAAGGGTTTGCCGGGCCAAAGGAAGCGGGGGACCCGACTGTTGCAAGAAGAAGTGTGTGAATGTGATGACAGATAACATGAACTGTGGGGAATGTGGGAGGAGGTGTCGGTTCGGACAGACATGCTGTAATGGCAACTGCGTTAATGTTATGTATGATGAGAGGAACTGTGGGGCATGCAAGAAGAAGTGCAAGAACGGAAGCTTTTGCAATTTTGGCATGTGCAGCTATGCTTAGAGCTCATATATATATATACAAGTTAATTAATTTGTTTGTTGGAGCATGTAGTTGGTTTGTATTTTGATGTATTTACGATTATTGAAAGTTTGTTATTTATTATTTGTATGCATGCTTAAATTTATCAGCCCAATTACTTGTACTTAAATTTGGAAAGTTTGATTTAATTGTATGCAAGGCAAATAAATAATCAGCTACAAAATATTTTTTTTACTCTGTGTATTCTCTAATCAGCTCCAAGTTTAATTATGAGTACCAAGATTATAAATGGGGGGGGGGGGGCTTGTCCTTTGTTTTCTATTTCAGAAGAGACAGATCGATCGAGCGCTCGACCAACAAATTTATTAATTTGGTCATGCAAATTGCAAGGCACAATTAATGCCTGCACATCCTAAAATATTTGGCATGTCGTATAATGCATTTCTATTTTTCTTCGTGACATATATAAGGACGTATGATGTGGATTGTAATTAACGAATTAATTATTGCAGTTTAAATAGAACTCCAACGTGCAACGGGTGAATATCCTCTAAAGTAATGTACGCGGTATATATGGTGGTTAGCAAATGAATATAAACCGTCCGATTTGTTGTTCAATAAAGACAGATAAGATTTGGCACAATGATGTCTATTTAGATTTACGAGGCGGAGCAACTGTACATAATATAATACTGTAGAGGAAGTGAATTCACGTAGAATATGGCCATGATCACCCTAAATGCTCAATCGCATAATTCAAGGTACAATTACAATGAGTTAATTATTTGTAAATAATTTGATTCGTCAAAAGAGTATACAGCACAGAACTTTTAACAATAATGTGCTAACCAGTAATTTTTTTTTTGTTGAGTGGCAAACCAAAAAATAATTAAAAGTGGTTTTATTTCAATTTCGAAACATCAGTTTTTAGTAATAA
Organism: Schoenoplectus tabernaemontani; assembly: GCA_037127355.1. Classification (NCBI taxonomy): domain Eukaryota; kingdom Viridiplantae; phylum Streptophyta; class Magnoliopsida; order Poales; family Cyperaceae; genus Schoenoplectus; species Schoenoplectus tabernaemontani. The sequence goes on along the minus strand of CM073741.1, from coordinate 10,448,281 downwards.
TAAGTTTTATTAAATTAATATTATTAAAAATAAGAGTGAGAAACGTAAAATTTTCAAATATACGAATGGCGGTACACGTCGCAAAGGTGGCGTGTTCATCGCGCATTTGAAACGCGCCACCGCGATGGCGCGTTTCATTATTTTTACGAAACGCGCCACTGGCAGTGGCGCGTTTACTTCTTATATATACAAGTGAGATGGAGGCGTTGTGCGGGGTTTGGACGAAACGCGTCACTAGCAATGACACGTTTCATAAAAATAATGAAACGCGCGTCATTGGCGTGGCGGCGTTTCGCCCGATGGCAGCGCGTTTCATCGATCAAATATGCCATTATGTCATTCGTATATTTGAAATTTTACGGTTCTCACTTTTATTTTTAATAATATTAATTTAATAATAATTATTAATAATAAAAACTGTCGAAACATGCATGCGCTGATTAAGAAAACTGCATGCAGCTGCACATCCCTATATGCAGTAATCGATGCACCTTCTCTTCCAAGCGCTACAAGCCCACAATCCTTTTTGGTCAAACAACAGATGCACCCTCCTCCATGACTCCAGACTCCAGTTAAGAATGTTTGTCTTCATATTACTATAATACAATTATACATACTTCTCCATAGGGTGTGTTTGATTTAGTGCAGAACAACGCTATTTCTAAAACAGCATCACTACTCTAAAAATTGAATGATCCAAACATCAATTAGAATTTTGAAATAGTTTTGGGTTTGCTCTATTCCACAAACCCATCTAAATGATGATTTAGCAGAATTATTAATCAATATGAGTAGTGATAATATTAAAAAAAATGTCCTCAACACACTTTTATTCATTTTGGATAGTATAAAGTAATCACTAGTATTAATATTAATATTAAATAAGTAGTCATTGGTATTTACTAATAAAATAATAATTAATAGTAGTACAAAGTAATATTAATTAAGTATTAATATTAAAAAATAATAATAGATAATAATAAATAAAATAATAATCACAATTAAATGTAATAATAAATAACAACAAATGATAATACATAATGATAATTAAGAAAATAAAAATAATTAGTATTACATAAAATAATAATAATAATAATAATACATAATAGTTATAAATAAAAATAATAATGATTATTATTAAATCAAATAAAATTAAAAAATAGTGCAAAGTAATATTAAGTTTGTACTAATATTAAACAAAATAATAATAGATAACAATAATAAATAATAATAATCATTAGTATTGAATAAAATAATAATTAATAACAAATAATAATACATAATAATAATAAATAGAATAATCATTAGTATTAAATAAAATAATTATTAATAACAAATAATAATACATAATAAAAATAAATAAAATAATAAATAAAATAATAAATATTAAAATAAATAATAATAATACATTAATATTAAATAAATAATGAAAAGATATAATAATAAATAAAATAATAATCATTAATATTAAATAAGAAAATATAATGATAATACAAAAAAAATAAAGTAATAATCATTAGTATCAAACAAAAAAAATTGCTATTTTATTCATTGTCCATCACTATTCATAAACTACCATCCAATGAATATTTTACTAACCGAAATAGTAAAAGATAACACTCTTCTCATATTTTTGAGATACTACTTAACTCATATTATTCTCAACTTCTAACTCAAAAGACATTATTCTTGTACTAACCCTTCCACCATCCAAACCCTAAGGAACTTGTCCAATACCCGTAGGAACAAATTCTAGTTTAATGGATAAAATAATCGTTGAGTATATCAAGATTTACTCAAATATTTCACTATAGAGAATGGATCAGTTGACAATGGGTTATTTTGACAACCTTGACAATGGATCTCTAAATAAATATAAAAAAATCTTAAAAATAGAAAAAAAAATTTATAGATGTGTTCTTCTACTTTAAATTGATGGTCATTCAAATTTCATGCAATTTCATTATCATTTGATAGTCCATCAAATGCCATCAAATTTTCATATAATTTACAAAGGTTCCAATTTAATGATCTTTGATGGACTATCAAACGATAATAAAATTATATGAAATTTGAATGATCATCGAAAAACACATCCATAAACTTTTTTCATTTTTAAGATTTTTTTGTATTTTTTTAAAGATTCATTGTCAATATTGTCAAAATAATCCATTGTCAAATGATCCTTTCTCTTCACTGTAAGAGACACTTCTATAATTATAGGTTATTATTAAAATGCGGTTGTATGGCCATATATGTGGTTTGTTTATGTTTATATAGTGTGATACCGTACACATACATAAATGTATGCATCTGTATATTCAATAATACACAATATTTTTGAAAATTTATCATAATAAGTTTATAAAATTAATCATATAAATGATATATCTCATGTAAAAAAATAAAATTATATTATATCTTATTATATTTTCTTATTTTATATTAAAAAATTTAAAAATAAATAATTAATTCAAATTTTAAGAACCGCATATATGCATTATATAGTTATTAACTACACGTACGTATATTGATATTTAGAGGTGGCGTAACTCGAAATCTATCAACGATCCGAAAAAAGAGACATGTAAATTGACCCGACCCGACCCGACCCCGACCCGACCCGCCCGACCCGATCTTTTCCAGAAAGTCAAACCGACCCGACCCGCCCGATCCGAACCCGAACCCGACCCGACCCGCCCGATTGTCACCTCTATTGATATTCATATTTTGAAAACTTTTGTTATATGTAAAATCAGACTTAATGACTCGAAAGTTAATCACCCAACCTGCCAGTAGGCGATGGGACGCCTTGTTCCATCCCATGTCAGAGTCGCACGTGGGTTGTACTTGAGTAAGCCAATAGTTAACCACAATCCACGACTCCACGTATTGCTTTGGCGGGAAGTACACGGATTGAATTAATCAGCAATAATTTCAATTTTTTTTGGCAGCAATACCTTTTTGAAACTCTGAAATTTTGAAGAATTCATGTTTAGAAGAATTAGGCATGTCAACGTGAATATCTTGACAATCGTACTCTACCTAGGAGATGCAGATGCAAATGCAAACAAGGAAGTCAAGCGGTTTAAGATAAGTGAGAAAGGAAAAATGAAGCAAGGGCCAAGGAGACAAACCAAGTCAAGTATTTTCAAATGGTGCGTTATACCTGATTTTCAGAGAATAACATGTCACAATACATGACATTTTGGCTTCTTGGAATCGGCCTTATCTATACACTATACTTACCAAATTGATTTTTAAATCCCGTTATTTACTAATAAAAGCCATCGATTTTATCATCTCCATAAAATACCAAAAAAATCCCAACACTTGTTTCTCATCACGATCTCAGAGGTGGAGCTAGGTCAAAAACATTTAATCGATAATGAATTTAAATTATTTATCAAAATTGTATTCAATTTTCTTAAAAAACACATATTATAAAAATAGCGAGCTGGGTATATAAAATTTAGCCAGCTGGATAAGTGCCACGTCGTCGAGTCACATGTCCAAGTCCCTGTTCGTCTGTCTGTTCTTCCTAGGTAGGCGGCCATGCACCAAATAACTTACTGTATACAATCATATATTTCGTATGGTCAAATTCATGGCTGGTTAATGCATATCATCGAAATTAAGAGATTAAGTTTCTATTTCAAGTTCATATATATATATATATATATATATATATATATACCTGCATTATTTGTCACGAGCAAAAACAATTAATTACAAATTATTTTGCTACCACAAATAAGAAATCATTCGTCGTACTATGCATATCATTATAGTTCAAATTTAATTAGAATTTGAAGTTACTATATATATAGTTTCAAATTGCTCTATACATATATATGGGATTAGGATCACCTGTTATCCCAAATTCGGATAACAGTCCATGTTATATCTCTTTCAGGATGGTTGGATCGAGAATCAATGGATGTGATTTCTTTGAGAAAAATCTCTATTAAATACTTGAGAATAATCTAAACCTTTCGATATTCATCCAATGATCTCAATCGGGATAACAGAACTCCATTGTCCTGAAAAATAACAGCCAATTCGGATCCTATATATATAAGGTTTATGTGCAATGATTTTTTTAAGAAAAGTCTGCTAGCAAGTCCATTAGGGATGTCAATAGGTACGATACGAAGCAAGTGAAAGCGTTTTCATTATCATATCTATATGAAATTATTCTTATTTATATCTTACTCTTACTCATTAAAAATAACATACTCATACTCTATCCTTATTAGTTAAAATAAATGATTAACGAAACGATAATGGATGCTAAAGAATAATACTAATGTATTGCTTAGTTTATCAATATTTATATAAAAAAATATACAAACTCATTTCTTTCATACAAATATATCTTTATATTGTTAGTATAAAATCAAAATATAACAATACAATCAATTCTAACTTGAGTCATTTCAAAATAAATAAATTAAAAAATACAAACATCTCTTGTCAAACTTTTTATTTAGAAATTAAAATATACTAAAAATAAAAATAATATCTTAAAACAAAATCTTATATCATCTCATTCAAACATTTTAATAATTCAAACATTTTAATAAGTACTCTACTAAATATTATTCAAATATTATAATTTATAAGATGATTAAATTTGGAGAAGATAATAATTATAATTCATAATAATTAAGACACAAAACTAGGGGACAACTAACATAGAAATAATTATTACACGAGATAATCATTTGAAATAATTTAAGTTATTTTTTAAATAATTTTCCCTATAGAACAAATGGGTATGAAATGATATTTACTTATACCCTTACCCGTTTACTTAATGAAAAATTTTATCCTTATCTATATCAAATAAGTTAACGAAATTTTTTTTTACCCATACCCATCTTATGATTCTTATCGAATACGATACAGATCGAATAAATGAGTAAAAGAGTATCATTGACACCTCTAACGTCCATTCGATTGTATACAATAAAAATAATCTTGTTACACAAGAATAGAAGTTGCAAATCATCTGTATCAATAGAACACACTAACAAATAAGAGTAAAATTAGGATGTTTCTAGGAGCACAGAGCATCTCATGCTCTTAACTCAAAAATATACTTAATCATCTCTAAATTTTGATTTCTCTCTGTCAATAAATTATTTTTATCAAAATCTTATGGGATACAAAATTTACTATTTTTTTGTTTCATAAATATTTATTGTATATTTTTAAGATGAAGCTATGGAGCTATTGAGACATATAAATTAAAATTCAAATATAATTAGATATATTTTGAGTTAAAAATAAAAAGAATATGCTTATAGAAATACATTAGTTTTACTTAACAAATAACAATGCTCTCTTTTCTCTTGCATGTTTTATAGGGCTGCAAGAAAAGTTTATAATTCATAATTCGTTCGGTGTTCGGTTTGATTTTAGTTTAAATTTGATTATTCGATTTGACTTTTTTTAGTTATATTCGAGTTTGGTTCGATAATATTTTTAATAAACTAGTTCAATATGTAATTATTTGTATATATTTTTTTACTATTTAGTCAATAATATATATAATAACATGATTATTTTATTATAAAATTAATAAAATATTATTAAATAAGTAAATATTAGTTATTTTTCAAATATAATATAAAATTAATAAAATATTAATTATTTTTGCTCTAATTATTTATGATAATATGAAAATATATGTAAAAATTAAAATAATTGAATTCATTTAGAGTTCAATTTCAATTTGATTTCAGTTCAATTTTGATTTAATTTAAGTTTGATTTTAGTTTATAATAATTTAAATTAAATTTAAATTATTGACTAGTTCGATCGAATTCGATTTGTTTGACGCCTTAGTAATTTATAGGAATTACAGTTGGAATAGAGATATTTTTCTTTCTTTCAATCAGATAGAATTAGAACTAATGGACTGGGCCTTGGGCCGAGTACGTGAGATAGCGAAACCAAACACTCCACATCTGCACAATTACTGATTCAAAGTAACTTGAGTTACTTGCACAAGTCCTATAAGCAATTAAGCATGCTAGCTGCGCCAATTTTCTTTTTTTTTTTTTTTCAAAAGCTGCAGCTAGTAATTTCAAATTCATTCCAAATCAACCCATTGTCTATCCACAAACAGCCAAACCCGCCACCAATTTGCACACCTATATAAACCCATATACATTCTCTTCAAAGTTCAAACATACACAACCCCAGGAAATACATCTTACTTACTCCACACTATTAGCTCCCTACTTAATTTAACTGATGGCGAAACAATCTCTCTCTCTCTTTTCCCTTATAGCAATTCTCATGTTTGCTTCTCTAGTCACAGCAAATCCTCTCACAGACAAAGACAAAGAGAAATCAGTTCCTCAGACTGACACATTACAAACATCAGCGACGTCGATGAGAGGGTTCAACTACCTATTACGTGGAACCGCAACATGCGACAAATACCCGGGTGTTTGTCAGACCAAGGGAAGCCCTGGACCAAGCTGTTGCAGGAAGAAGTGTGTGAATTTGATGACAGATAATCTTAACTGTGGGATATGTGGGAGGAGGTGTTGGTACGGACAGACATGCTGTAGTGGCAATTGCATCGACGTGATGTATGATGGATGGAACTGCGGGGCATGCAACAACAGGTGCCAATGGGGAAGCTATTGTAACTTTGGTATGTGCAGCTATGCTTAGAAGTCTTATATATATGAGTTGTTCTTTTTGTGGCTGGTTTATTCGAGGTGTTATGTATGCACTTAAGTATGGAAAGTTTGTTACTAGATGTTTTTAACTTTAAATTTATAGTGTGTTGATGTGTGGTATATGTAAAATGAAAGTACTTTGTTGTAATAAATCACGATTTTTTTATTTTATCTTTTTTTTTTAATTTACAAAAAATATTAGAGATAAAGTAAATAAACAAGTTCAATTTACAAACAAAATTAAACTATAATGCATTTAAAAGACATTTAACTGATTCTTTAATCATGTACGTCTTATTTGTAATCTTAAAATTAACCCCCGTAGACAGAAATATTTCAGCTAATTATGTCCACTACATGTTTATAATTTATCCAAGCTAAATTAAATAGATACAATGCATTGTACATTTTAAAATTACATAATAAACAATAGAAGTATTTAAAATCACTACAATAGAATGGGGCAACAACACCTATTTAACAACGGTTATAGGTCAATTCCATAATTAAAAGGAGTCCTGATATTACTGAAATTTTGAGATATTCTTTTATAATGATTTTTAATAAAAAAAAATAATTAAAATAGAGTCCGAATACTCCAAAAAGTTGGATACATCTTTAGCAACAGTTCATAGTTGATAAAATTGTTGTTAAATATCTCTTTAACAACGGTTTCTTGTAGAAATCATTGCTAAAAACCTCATTTAATAAAGATTTCTTTAAATAAAATATTATTTAAGATGGTATTTAGCAATAATTTTAGTAAAAAAATCTTTGTTATATAAAGGATGAGATTCAAATTTTGCCCTGACAAAAAAATCCACTGATGACATTACACATTTTTGCTCTCATGGATTGCTAGACTTTTTAATCTCACCGTTCATTCATCTCGGTCCAACTATCCAAAAATTAAAATTCAAAATCCAAAATCCCACGGGTTACTACTCTCTTTCTCCCTTGTTTCATATATTAAAGAGAGATGAGAAACAAAGAAAGAGAAAGAGAAAAGAATGAATAAATCAAAATAAAATTCAACCATCTTAATTTCAAATTATCATAATTTTTAGTTGAAAACTCTGATTGAGGCGTTATATATGGTCATAGAAAATTTCAAGGCAAAAAAAACTTATCTGAGACCGCAAAAATTTATTTGAAATTTTAAGATCTTATTTTTGTTTTTCTAATAAATTATGTAAATTTGTATATCATTGAATGAATAACATGTATTGTTTAATAAATCTATTTTTTTATTGAATAAACTACTAGTATGTTCTAAATTGTATTATTAAAGAAATCAGTTAAAGTTCAAAAATATTTTATTTGAAAAAAATGATCTTAGCAATGATTTTAACTAAAATTATTACTAAAGTATTTTTTAATAACGGTTCTAAGTTAAAAATCATTGTTAAAAGTCCTTTAATAGTAGTTCTTAGTTTTATTTTTTTTTTTTGCTAAAGAAACTTTTAGCAACGGTTCTTAGTTAAGAACCATTATTAAAGATCTTTCAAAAATAGTTCTAACAACACAATTTAACAATAATGATTATTTATACTTGTTTTAACATCCTTCAATAACGGTTAAAAAATCGTTGTTAAAAGTGCTTCTAAACTGTTGTCGAATCTTTTTGTGTGGTAGAGAATACATTTTAATGATTCCGACACCTTTAAGTCCTTTTACCCCTCATTTGCAATCATAAACTCACCGAACTAAAAAAAAATTCCAAACATATCGTCTTCTTATAATTTAACGATGAATTTTGTGCCTCAAAAAAATCAATAATTCATTTAAATTGCAATTTAATGACTCTATATGCTTTTTGTCAACTTATGCCTTATTTGTAATTTGTACTATCATAAAAACTTGAAGAAGATGTTCAAATTATTTTTCTATGTATTTATAAATATATTAAGGTTGAAGTAAAGAATATAGTATGAATTTTATTCATAAAACTATACTGAATTGAATTTAAATCACGATTTAATGACTCTAGTGCACTTGAAATCAATTTACACCTTTTGTTATAATCTACTATATATGTGTGCAATTTTTTTAGCTAACTTAAAAGGATACTACTGTTCACACATATAACTACAATGGAGTGTCATTTAAATTAATTGTATTTGAATGATTATGGGCATTTTGTTCCATCAATTTTTGCAACCTTTATAATAATAAAATCACAAAACTAACATATATCATATTATTCTACTTTGTGTTTATAAAATTATACGATAAATTAACACAATTAATTTTATGCTTAGAATTATGCTAGAATTTTAATCATTATTTATACTCTTTTAGTCAATTTTATATCTCATTTGTAATCATAAAATGACAAAATCTCTCAGAAATATTACAAATTGTGTATTCTACATTTCGATGAAATTGTTTGAGCAAAATTCAATATATATACATATATATAATGTATTGCATGTATGTGTGTGTGTAATGTATCGTTACTATAAAACCATTGTTTTCTACCATGCAAGTGACAAAATAGGTAGCGAATTTTGTGCATACAATTATATATATTCAAATTTATTTACTCTTATTTTGATGATTTTATACAAATCTTTAAACAATTTACGCTTCATTTGTAATCATAAAATCTTCAAATTTCATAGACTCAAATATATCTGGTACGAGTTTATTATATATTTATCATAGCTTAATTAAATTTACACAATGTGTTTTATGAATATAACTACACTTAAATATATACTTCTAAATATTTTATTAATAATCATCATTTTTTTATCAGTTCACGCATCATTAATTAATTTATAATCCTAAAGTCACCAAAAATGAGTTTAATATTCTAAATTATTTTTCTATATTTTTATATTTTTTGAGGTAAATGAAATAGATATATACAATGCATTTTAGGCATACAATTATACTCGAATGCATTTAATTACATCACAATTTAATGACTATATGTGCTTTTTTTACAATTCAAGGCTTGCTTTTAGATATAAAAAAATATACAAATATTTGAAATTATTTCTGCAATGAGCTTATAAAATTTATCCTTTTTAAATTAATCAGATGCAAGGAATTGAACGCATATACAGATATACTACACGACAATGCATTTAAATTACGTTTTAAAGTTTTTGTTCTAATTTTTAATCAATTTATGCATCATTCGTAGTCATAAAATCATCAAAACTCACAAAAATATTAAATTTTTTTTACATGCTTATAAGTTTACTGTAGCAAAAGTGAAGAGAGACAATGCATTTTATTTACAAAATTATTTTTGAGTAAGTAGGCTATACTCAATGCATTTATTTAATCACATTTTAATGACTATATGTGCAGTTTTTTAAACAGCTTACGGCTCGTTTGAAGTTATAAAATCGCCAAAATTCACAGAAATATTCAAATTTTGTCTTTTACACAGAATATATCAGAGATAAAATTAATAGACACGACATAATTTATATATGCAACAATTGTAGAGATGTTTTTACGTACATAATGTTTGCCCGGAATCAAACAAACAGGTGTTAACCTACTAATTCTATTTCTTTTATCGATCCTTATTTTCTATGTAATTTTTTTTTAAGAATGTAAACAACAACAAGAAATAACGAATAGTTTCTGTTTCAATTTGGAAACAGGCAGATCAATAAATTAAATCCTCTAGGCGTAGCTGCACATCCCGAAATTGCAGAAGCTTCCTTTCTTACACCTCTTCTTGCAACCACCACAATTCTTCTGGTCATACAACACATTCACACAAGTGCCGCCGCAACATGTCTGCCCGAAACGGCACCTCCTCCCGCACTCTCCACAGTTGAGATTGTCTGTCATCACATTCACACACATCTTCTTGCAACAGTCCGGTCCAGGGCTCCCCTTCTGCCGGCAAACCCTAGGGAACTTGTCGCATGTCAGAGTCGCACGCGGGTTGTACCGGGTATACCAATAGTTGAATCCACGCATGGGATTCGGTGGAAATTCTTCATTCGGATCTGCACCGGTAGGCGATGGATTTTTGTGGTTCTCTTTATCTCCCCCATTTGATGGAAACAGATTTTTGAAGAAGTTTTGTTTATCCCCCTCGTTTGATGGGAACGGATTTTTGAAGAAGTTTTGTTTATCTCCCTCATTTGATGGAGATGGATTTTGAAAGAAGTTCTGGTTATCATCTCCATTTGGTGTGAAGGGATTTTTGAAAGGCTTTTGTTCTCCTCCTTCAGTAAGAGGGAGTGACGAAACGAGAGGAAACATCATGCCAATGCGAAGTAATGCTACAACAATGAAAAATTTTCTGGCTATCATTGTTGGAGCTTGTACAGGGAATAGAGCACAAATTATTTGTGTGGTGGAAACTTAATGGTATGCAAGAACAGAGACAAAGAGGAAGCTTGGTTGTTGGTGCATAGGATGAGAGAGAGGTCAGAGGTGCTATATATAATTAGTTGATGTATAGTGGAGGGAACACTGATTGAATGTACATTTCAAAATTTATTGGCAGCAAATCATTTTGAAAGTTAATTAACAAGTATCTTTTAAGATTATTAGAATTAGGCATGTCAACTTGCAAATGTTGAGAGTTGAGAGTTCCTGTACATTTGTACTGTACATAGCAGATATATACAAAGAAGTCAAATGACACAAGTTAAAGTCACAAGGGGAAAAGGCAAAGATTGGTCAATGCCAGAGTCAAATAGTTTCAAAATGCATGGTGGATACCTGACGGAATTATGCCGGAATTCCAGAGACGAAAATCTCTTGCAAGTTGTGACATTTGACTGCTTGGATTTTGCTTCTATACTTGCCAAATTCTTGAATTTAATTTTGTTATTTATTAATAATTCATTTTTTATTTAGAACAAAAATTTTGTTTAGCATGAGCATTACGTCAAGTAAAAAAAACTATTTACGTACAAATATGGGCCCGTGTAATCCATTTTGAGCCCATTAAGCATGAAAGATGGAACCCATAATTGAAGCACATATATGGCACCCGAATCTAATAAACGTTTCCAGCTTATAAAATTGCCATCTGTAACTTCTAATTTGAGAATAAAAAGTGTAATATTGTAAAACGAATTTGCAATAGTAAAAGAAACATGTGCCGGATGTCCATCCATCCCTTAATTTGAAAGAAATTCTTTTTTTACAAATTATTGAATCCACTAGAAAGATGTACACTAGTGACATAATTGAAACAAAAATTATCAAGTCCTCTATATATAAAGGGAGGGATCATTAACAATGGGTTCTTTTGACAATGATTTTTTTAAATATATATATATATATATACTTTTTATTTATAGATTAATAGTTCAAATTTCATACAATTTCATTATTGTTTGAAGTCCATCAAAAACATATTTTTTATGCAATTTGCAATGGTTTTTAATGAACAATCAGATGATAATTAAATTGCATAAAATTTAAAACACTTTCAATCTATAAGTAAAAGAATATATCTATATATTTTTTTATTTTTTTAGATTTTTTTTAATTTGTTTAAAAATCCATCATTAAAATTGTCAAAATAGCATTGTCAAGAATCCCTCCCCATATATAAATTATTGTGAGCATATTTTCTTGATCCCCAACTAGATATTCATATGAAAAATATTTTGAGCAGTTCAGATCGACCATTTAGACTTCGAGAATGAAAGAATCAGTCCATAGCATGGAGTTGATCCGTACTATACATAGCACCATATCCCAACAAGTTGGTTACGGAATTGTCATCTGAATATATAGTATATGAATATAATTATAATTGCTATTTTTAAATAACACATCAGAATATTAACATTTTGTAAAATAAATAAAATTTTGTTAATTTATAATTCATACTATATGTACATAAAATGAGTAATAAATCAATTTTCTCTGTTCTTATTGAAAATAGATGGATTTAATATTCTAGGATAAAATTTAACTCTTAAAATGATTTATGTTATCATTTTATAACTTATCTTGCATTTAATTTAATAATATTACTTATCATTAAATACATTGTAGTAGTTAAAGAAATATGTTTAAAGTTTGCTTAATATAGAACTTTTATTGAAAATATTTTTAAATTTTGTATTCTAATTGTTTCGTTATAATTACTAATAAAGGATAAATATGAGGGTACAATTAGAAATTGCTTCTTTTTTAACAATTTTGACAATCTTTGGAAAGAAGGTTTATATTTGAATCAACATTTATAGACGTATGTACGTTTTATTCATATATATATTGTGTATATAAATGTGAAATTTTAATGTTCCGAAATTAACAGTTCTTAATATATCAGAAAGCTATGCTTAAAATTACATTAAATTTGTTTGTTAAGCTATCTGTATGTCCACTAAAATCTTTGTAAAGTTATCTTTAAGTACAAATTTTGTTCTTTTTAATTCATTGTCAAAATTGTTAACATAACCAATGACAACTGAATTCCACTAATAATAAATGTATCGCATAATTAGATAAAATTGAAAATCACACAAAAAGGTATTGGGGAGAAAAACATAATACGGTCATCAAATGAGTATTATTCAAGAACCCGCTTGTTATGCTACAAACATCAATCAATTTGGAAAAAGACGAGGCATCCCTTTAATTCCAATATTTTTCTGCAGCAGATCATGACAACAATATGCTAATAATTTAATTTTACAATTCCAAATCACAAAAAGTGGAATGCTGATCTTTGTTCAATATTACAAGGTTAAATCCACATTAATTTGTCAAGATTTATTATATCTAGAGTTTGTTTAGTGGAAGATCCATAAAAAAATAACTGTTGGTTAATTTGAATTAATTTATGTCTACTGATCTTTTCACTTATTATCTACTATCAAATGATATTCAAGCTTTGTAATTTGGGATCAATGACTTAATTTGTATTTTAAAGTAATGTTGTGTCAAAGAATGGAGTTCAGTCCTTTCTCCTTTTACTACAAAAAATAAAATTACCGAAATGAACATATGCTTGCTGATAACTGAAGAGGTTAAAACCCCAATATGCTCTACTATATCCATAACTTAAACTATGTATTATTTTAGTTGGTGTTGTAAAATATGAGGTATTTGGTCCTTATACACGAAGGGTTTGTTTGGCAAATCAAGGAATAATCTTGGAAGAGTGGTAATTTTAGAAGAGTGAAAGAATAGTATTATTTTGGAAGAGCAGAAAAGAGTGGTATTTTTGACTATTCGGAAGAGTGAAATTATCGTTTGGTAGATATCAATTGGAATAGTAGAAATGTTGATAATTATGATAATAATAATGAAAAATTATAATAATGTGCAATATTTTAAAATAATAATAATGATAATTAATAGTAATTATTAATATTATTTTAGTAATAAAGATAATATAATAAGAATAAAGTATATATAATATACTAAAATATTATTAATTACAAATATAATACAACATAATCAAATAATAATGATAATTATAGTAATAATAATAATATAAAATTATAATAATATGAATTATTTTAAATTATTAATAATAATTAATAGTAATTATTAATATTATTTTAAAAATAAAGATAATATAATAATAATAATAATAATAATAATAATAATAAAGTATATATAATACACTAAAATATTGTTAATTACAAATATAATACAACATAATGAAATAATAATGATAATTATAGTAATAATAATGACAATAATATAAAAATTATAATAATATGCATTATTTTAAAATAATAATAATAATATTTAATATTATTTTAATAATAAAGATAGTATAATAATAATAATAAAGTATATATAATATACTAAAATATTATTAATTACAAATATAATACAACATAATCAATTAATAATGATAATTATAGTAATAATAATAATAATAATAATATATAAAATTATAATAATATGAATTATTTTAAATTAATAATAATAATTAATAGTAATTATTAATATTATTTTAATAATAAAGATAATATAATAATAATAATAAAGTATATATAATACACTAAAATATTATTAATTACAAATATAATACAACATAATAAAATAATAATGATAATTATAGTAATAATAATAAAAATAATATAAAATTATAATAATATGCATTATTTTAAAATAATAAAACAATAATAATAATTAATAGTAATTATTAATTTTATTTTAATACTAAAGATAATATAATAATATTAACAATAATAATAAAGTATATATAATATACTAAAATATTGTTAATTACATTGTAAATTATGTTGTTAATTTTATCATACGGAACAGTGTATTCCGGTATTCAACCTATATGGTGGTATACCGGAATAGCCTCTTTTACTCACTATTCTATTCTTTTATTTTGCGTTTGGCATTCCTCCCGTATTGGAATAGAGCTTATTCTGATATTCTTGGGGTGCCAAACACACCCGAAATATGCATAGTTTTAAAGTGTATTATTTTTACAAACTTTATTCTAAAATCAACAGCTTGTTGGTAGTGAATAATTGTAATATAGAAAAATGAAACATTGATTATTTAGACAATAATAATAATTTAAAATAATACGAAGATAAATATATATATATATATAATATTAATTGAGCGAGGTTGAGCTGGATTCGAGTTTGAAAGAGCTAGAGATTGATTTAATTTTAGTGCTTGAGATTCACTCAGCTCAACTTACAATAATCTAATAAAATTTGAGCTACCATCAACTCCCTTTTTATCTTTGGTTTGTGGTAAGGCTGTAGAGGTCCATAATTGGGATTGTCTATTCAGCTTAAGCTGACCAAAAAGCTTGCTAAGGTTTGTTGAATCCCAGCCCCCTCATTTTTTTAAAAATATTCCAAAAACATGTATAATTTTGTAAAAAAATTAAAAGTTTATATATATGTCTCCTCTTAATATTTTTTTTTCTCTGTAGTAAATGTCTAATCCCTCCAGTCTCACCCCCCAAAAAAAATTTAAAATTTTGGCTCCCCTCTTGTATTGGATGGCGTAGCAATAACATTGAAAATTGATTAAAGTATATTTAATTATGTGAAATTGAAGTTCTATTAATTTGATTCAGCTCCAACAAATATGTACATATGTAAAAGACATTATTCGAAATGTTTAGGTGAATTTCGCTGATTCATGTGCAAAATTAAAAGTGAAAAAAGTAATTGAAAGTATAAACAGATAGAATAAAAATGAGGTTTAAATAAAATTAAATACATTTTTTTGTGTAAAATTGGTGCCTTATCAACTTGATTTAGCTATAAGAAAAACATAAACATATAAAATAAAAAACTTCATTTGAAATATTTTTGTGTGTTTCGGTGTTTGTACGCAATATGAGACGAAATTTGTCTAAAAATACAAACAGCTTAATTTAAATACAATTCAAATGTATTTAATTTGGATTTTTTATATGCAATTAATGATGATCAAACTTTTCTAAAGTAAACAGTAAATTGAGGGATCCGGCCCCCTCAATTTTTTAAAAACGTTCGAAAAACATATATAATTTCATAAAAAATTAAAAATTTATATATCTGGCTCTCCTTAATATTTGTTTCTTAGTAAATGTCTGACCCCTCCAGTCTCGCCCCCCCCCTCCTCCAATCTAAAATCCTGGCTCCGCCTCTATGTTGGATGGCGTAGCAATAACATTGAAAATTGATTTAAATTTGATTAAATTATATTTAATTATGTGAAATTGAAGTTCTATTAATTTGATTCAGCTCCAACAAATATGTACATATGTAAAAGACATTATTCGAAATGTTTAGGTGAATTTTGTTGATTCATGTGCAAAATTAAAGTGAAAAAAAGTAATTGAAAGTATAAACAGATAGAATAAAAATGAGGTTTAAATAAAATTAAATACATTTTTTTGTGTAAAATTGGTGTCTTGTCAACTTGATTTAGCTATAAGAAAAACATAAACATTTAAAATAAAAGACTTCATTTGAAATATTTTTGTGTGTTTCGGTGTTTGTATGCAATATGAGACGAAATTTGTCTAAAAATACAAACAGCTTAATTTAAATACAATTCAAATGTATTTAATTTGGATTTTTTTGTATGCAAATAATGATGATCAAACTTTTGTAAAGTAAACAGTAAAATGTATAATGTATCCGTGAGGACATGCCCAATAAGTCCAACCCGATAAACTAGATATAATATAGAGCTGCACAAAAAACTAATCTGGTTCGAGCTAATCTAGTTTGATAGTTAAATGAGCTGAGTTTGAGTTGGGGTTGGCTCGGCTTATGGCTCGACTCGGCTCGAATAATAATAATTTATATATTTTTTCTATTAAACTCTAATATGATAATTCATCTCTCATTATCTCACAATCTCAGTGGTTTAATGATTTCTCATACTTGCTCGTGATTCGGCTTATATATCTAACTCGATAAATTTTTTGCTGGTCCATCCATTCAAATTAGGGTAGAAAGATTTTATTAAAAATATAGTTGATTGATATATTAATTTTATACTAACTCATATATTATTTTTTTAGGTATATCAAATTTATAATTTGTACATATATTAAATATAAATGTTAAACTGAGTCAATATATATGTATTGGCTCGTGAGCTAACTCGAATAGTAATGAGCCGAGTTTGAACTAGATTTTTCAACTCGAAATGTTTCACGAGCTCGACTCAAATTTTTATGAGCCGAACTTGAGCTAAACCCAGCTCGCTCAAACTCAACTCGTTTGTAGACCTATTATAATATAATCAAATTCAAACCCACCAAATGAAGATCCGGATCCGGCATTATCTCAGCCTAAAACCTCACTAAAATCTCTTGCAATAGCGTCATTCCTAGCTTCCCATCTCTATCTTTTCTCTTTTCTCCAATATCGATGCCTCAGTGCTTGAACCTTGCAAATCCCTCGAGCGCTCTCCCTTTAGATTGCTCCTCCTCTCAACCATGGCGCCGCAGTAGTATCTCTTTCTCTACACGACGGAGTCCCTTGAAAGGGAAATGGAAGTGGAAGTGCACTTGCTCGGCTCAGGAGCAATCCCCCAAGACCCGCTCGAAGTCGCCATCAGGACGGAGAGAAAAATCTGAGTCTGACAAGGTGGATCCTGTAGGATTTCTCTCCAAGATGGGCATTAATGACCGTGCTTTCTCTCAATTTCTCCGTGAGAGGTACTATCTTTTCGTAATTCATGAATATCGGCTAAGAGCAGACTAAAAATATTTTCTGTCACAAAACCATACTGGAATAACAGCTAAATTTCTTACCCGAATTCTACTGGCTGAATTGAGCTTTACATCAGGAAATTATGCCTGTTCAGAAAATGGTATAAATATAACTACTGTTTTTACAAACTTGTGCTTGGATAGTAACTGATGTCAATATAGAAATAAGCCTTATTCATTGTCAGATTCACTTTCATTTGCAGTTTTTATCAGGCAAGGCTTTGCAAAATTATCCAGTATATATGTACAAGCTCAATTTACTTCCTTTTTTTCCTTCGCTAAAACACAAATTTGCCTTTTTTTTTTCTTTTCTTTTCTTGAGTCAGACATCACACCTCTATTTTTGTTCTAAACTTAATTTCTGTTTTTAGAATGTAGTGGACTAGTGGTGCATCTATTGACTATTCCTACATTTATTATAAGTAGTCCTTGACAATTTTTATGGAGAAAAGATCCACAATTGAATAAAATTGTTTCCTCTTTTTTTAGACATAAGGCATACAAAGACTGTCGGTTTGAGCTGTACTCTCGTTTCATTGATTTGAAGGAGGCTTCTGCTGGGTACATTTTCAGTGACTCCTTACACTCTGTATTTTACTATTTTACAACTCATTGTCTATATAGAGACTTGCCTGATTCTACAACAAGATGCCAACCATTCTCAAGGAGTTATTTCTGTGGTGTGAGGTAGCTGTATGCATCAAAATTAAAATTGAATGATGCATCTAAAAAGATTATGCCAAAGGTGTCTTATGCTACTTCCTAATTCTGGTTGAACATACTAGCATTTTATGAGTACTGTTGATCACATGCTGTACTCTTTACCTGGCTATGCAATCTCAATCATTACTAGTATTTTGCAGCATCTCAGTGAATTTTGATCTTTCTTCGGCAGCTATGAGCTTTTGGGCATGCATAGACATCGTCAACACCGTGTTGATTACATGGAGTGGGCCCCAGGTACTGGCTTTATGCTCTTGCCCGTGCTGGTTTAGATTTATTTTTTTGGTGCGATTATTTCTCAATTTTGTTAACTGCACACTAGTTATTCTTTTTTTTTTCTTGAAAATATCTGAGTTTTGTTACTTGTTGATTGGCAGAATGACTGAATGATGCATCTTTATTTACCAGCAAGAAAAAAGTTGCAAAAGAATGCTTATAATTGTCTTTTATTTTCAGGTGCAAGATATTGCTCTCTGATTGGAGACTTTAACCAGTGGTCACCAACTGAGAACAGTGCCCGAGAGGGGCATTTTGGTCATGATGATTTCGGTTATTGGTTCATAATTCTAGAAGACATTCTCAGAGAAGGCCAAGAACCTGATGAACACTACTTCCAGGAGTACAACTATATTGATGACTATGACAAAGGCGACAGTGGCATCACACTTGATGAGTTGTTAAAAAAATCACATGATGAATATTGGGAACCTGGCGAACTTATGACCCGGGAGGCTCGATTAGAAATGGTCGCTAAGTTGTATGAACAGTTTTTTGGGCCTAATGGACCGGAAACTGAGGAGGAATTAGAAGAAATAAAACCTAAAGCTGCAGAGGAGAGGTACAAAGAATGGATGGAGAAGCAAAAAGGGGAATTTGATGGGCAGAAAAAGCCCAATTATGAGGTTATAGATACAGGAAATAAGCTAGACATATTCAATGTAGTGACCGACCCAGTATCAATGGAGAAATTTAAGATGAAGAAACCACCAATTGAATACTGGGTTGAGTTGCGAAAGGGGAGGAAGGCCTGGATGGAGAAATATTTACCAGGAATAAGTCATGGGGACCGATATCGGGTTTATTTCAACACGCCTGAGGGGGCCCTCGAGCGGGTTCCTGCTTGGGCTACTTATGTTATTCCTGGTAAATATTATTTTCTTCTATGTAGTCAGATGGTATCATTTGCTAAGCATGAAAATCACTTGTACCCTCATGAAGCAACTATAGATCCTAACAACCATCTTTAAGACAATTTCATGAGTGACTCCCTCCAATGAATGAAAAACCACTAATACCCTCATGAAAAGAATAGCTTTACAGTCAACCTTAAAGATATAGAAAATTGTCACATATACCCTAAATAAAAAATTTAGTACTTGCTTGTATTCTCAAAGGATGTTCAGAGTTCGACCTGCATTCCCTTCATAAATGAGAAACAAAGGAGGGCTAATTGGATATCTTTGTAGTTGAAAGGTGTGGAGTTATAGGAGGATTTACAAACTTCATGGGGGTCCAAAATGTTTCTCATTTTATGGGTTATGCATGCATCTTGATGTTTCCAGGTGCATCCATGAACTTGTGACTTCTGACAAATGTTTAGAGTAATTTTAGTAGAGTTTGCACATAAAATTGATTCTTCAATGACAGATCCAGAAGGGAATCAGTCTTGTGCTGTACATTGGGAGCCACCTCCTGAGGAAATGTACAGGTGGAGGCATGATAGGCCCAAAGTCCCAAAAAGTTCCCTCAGAATATACGAGTGTCATGTTGGGGTTAGCGGATCACAGCCAAAAGTTACTTCTTTTAATGAATTTACTTCCAAGGTTGATAATAACTTTATTAATACTTTTTCAGGGCAACTTTATTTAGACTTTAGAGATATACACCCTGTGTAAACTTTCACCAATCTGGAAATCCCTGCAAAGTTGATAGTCACAGTGTAAAAAAAACAATGACATATGCACTCCGTGCAAACTGTCAACATATTAGAAAAGTCCCTGCAAAGTTCATAATTGGCATATTTGTTAATTTATTCATAGTCTTTTTTTTATTTGCTGCTATTACTTCTAGTTTCTGGCCTTTGTGTTAAAAGTACCAAGATTGTGGTTGTAATACTCGCTTTACTTCCTTAATGATTATATATGATTATCAAATGGGTATAATATTTCCTATTTTATTTTTAGGTACTTCCGCATGTAAAAGATGCTGGATACAATGTTATTCAGTTAATAGGAGTCGTTGAGCATAAAGACTACTCTTCTGTAGGGTACAAAGTGAGTGTATTTATATGATCTTTTGCTGATATCTCTACTCATTTTGATTTTTTTTTTCTTCTAAACTATTATTTTTCTAGGATACAGATACATTACCCTTTTTTCTCAGGTTACAAATTTCTTTGCCGTCAGCAGTCGATTTGGCACCCCAGAAGACTTCAAAAGATTGGTTGATGAAGCTCATGGTAATACTGTTATTCTCAGTTGTTTTTTTAAAAAAAAATTAGTAAGACACTGCTTGTATAGAAACATGAACTAAAAAGGAGATTCTGTAATTTAAGATGGACGATGGCAAATGCTGGTGCCCACATAATTTATAGACATTATCAATTTCCAGTAGCAATACAAATACAGCTGGATCTAGCATTTCATTTCCTTTTTTAGTTAATTCTTCTCTTGACTCTCAATCTAACGATGCTGAAATACCAATGTCCATTCTAGGATTCAAAATATGACAGAAATTTACTTTGATCATTAATTATTATCTTATTCCATGTTTACATGAAAAGTGGCTTTTATTCTAAAATATTATACACAGTTTTAATCTGATCCTATTTGGATTGTTGTCACAAGACTGTAAGACTGTTCATTTAACTATTTTAGTATTGTAAGTTTGCATCTGTATTCTGTTATCACTTTTTCTGGCAGGTCTGGGCATTCTGGTTTTCATGGATATTGTGCATTCCTATGCTTCAGCTGACGAATTAGTTGGTTTGTCCCTTTTTGATGGGTCGAATGACTGCTACTTTCATCCAGGTATAGTTAGCCTTCAGTTGGAGAAGTGTACACCTGATAATTGTCATAATATCCCCTGTGACTTTCGAATACCAGATATAACTACATGAGCCTTTAGAAAACAACAGAATTATGATCTGTAACTCTGCAACACATCAATCATTAAGTTTAAACTATGGTACACAAACCTTTCCTCATTGAGTATTAAACATTGCCTACTACTAGTCTATGTCTATGTGATTCATAAACAGTACTTCAGTTTGTCAATAATTTCTCTAATATATATTGCTTTATAGGGAAGAGAGGCCTTCACAAGTACTGGGGCACAAGAATATTTAAACACGGTGATTTAGATGTATTGCAGTTTCTTTTGTCTAATTTGAAATGGTAATAATTCTTCAACTTCTGTATTGATTGTATTATTATTTTAATTTCAAGTGATTTTATTAAATATGCATACCCAGTTTTTTTTTTCTTCTTCTTCTTCTTCTTCTTCTTCTCTGATATGGAGTATGCTAAAATATGCAGGTGGGTGACGGAGTACAAGGTAGATGGTTTTCGGTTTCACTCGTTGGCATCCATGATGTATACTCATAATGGCTTTTATACTTTTACTGGTTCATTGGAGGAGTAAGAAATTCTGAATTTGGGAATTAAATCTTCTAACAGGAATTGCTTATTCTTATCAGAGTTACTGGAGATTAATTTGTTCTGTGTAGGTATTGCAACCAGTATGTTGACAGGGATGCCTTGATATATCTAATCCTAGCAAATGAGATGCTTCATGAACTCCATCCAGACATAATTACTATTGCAGAAGATGTCAGCTCTCTCTCTCTCTCTATCTCTATCTCTATTTTTTTTTTTTGAAACCTTGGTGGCCTCTATCTCTAACTTGTTTAGTTCATACTTCTATTCTTGTTTTATGGCATAGGCCACATATTATCCAGGATTATGTGAGTCAACGACTAAAGGTGGGTTAGGATTTGACTACTGGGTTAACCTTGCTATTCCTGAGATGTGGTTGTGGCATCTAGAAAATGCGCCTGACAAAGAATGGAGTGTAACCAAGGTATGAATCAAAATTGTTCAGTATATAAGTCTATAATTGCTGATGATTGTTGACTTTTTATCCTTTTTTTTTGTAGATTCTAAGTTTGCTGGTTAATAACCAAATGACCAAAAGTAACAGCATTTCCTATGTTGAGAACTATGGTCAGGTAGCACTATCTTCTCACAAATATTTTGTTTGTGTTTTATATAAAACTTTCTTCCTTCTAGTGAGATCCAGATGGTCAATTGACTAGCATGTAAATCCATCACATCTTCTATTTTTTTGAGTCAGTGTGCTTGTAGTTAGAAATATTTGCACCAAATAGCATGTACATTGTTTCACAAGTACATAAATTTTTATTTGCAGTCTATAACTGGGGGCAAATCTTTTGCTGAAATTCTTCTTAACAGTGCAAGAGGTGACTTGAATCCATCTGATATTGCTTTTAGAGCTACTTCCTTGCTCAAAGTATGAACAATCTTGTTTCTATTAGATTATTGTTGCTGCCTTTTTTACTTTGAATGTATATAAATGTTTTGTAAAGAGAACTGAGGTTTTTGAGATGTATGTACACAAGTTTCATGTAAGAAACACAAAAGAAAAATAAAATTACTTCATTATAGTGTGATCAGAACTCCATTTGCAATCATTTCCTTGGTCTTTTCTTCAGTTGTATTTGATAATTATACGCAGACATCTCCTTGTTTTAACACTGTTTCTTCATGTTGATGTAGATTATTAAGCTAATTACTTTTACAACAAGTGGCTGTGCGTATCTCAATTTTATGGGAAATGAATTTGCACACCCAAAAGTAAGGCAGCTTAACATTTTCTCATTTCCTCCATTTATTGTGATGTTTTTCATTTGGAAATTTGACATAAATTTCTTATATTTCATCAAGAGGGTTGAATTTCCCTTGTCAAGCAATAACCACTCATTTGCCTTGGCCTGCCGTCAGTGGGACTTACTAAATGAAGGACTCCATATGTACATCTTTAATTTTGATAAGGTAATGAATAAGTTCATCATGTAATTGGTTTTTGTGTTAAAAAAATATGCACGTCTTTTTTTCTAAATGCATGAATTATTTTACTTTTTTTAATATTACTATAATCCTTCATAGGATATGATGAGATTGGATGCAGATGAAAAGATACTGGCAAGAAGTGCACCAAATGTTCAGCATTGTAATGACTCAACTATGGTACAATCACTAGCTGATATTTTTTTTTCACAACAGTAGTTTTTGAACATCACAAACAAGACCATGCTGTTTATCCTATTTCATACAACATCCCCTTAAGGACCAATATTCTATGCAGCAGGGTATCCTTTGGAACCACAGAGGCTTCCAGTTGTTAACCTTTGCATTTGCTGAACTTACTTTTAGAAAAATCATACAACATGCTAGTAGTTTAGTAACTGTTTGGTTGCTAATATCGCGCCTGGTTGTGATCGTCTTATCCCTGTAAACATTAACTCATCTTTTCCTGTAAACTAACTTTGTGAAACTTTTAGGGGGTAATTTGTGCATCTATTCTAGTTTTTTTTTTTTTTTTTTTTTTTTTTTTTTGGTTAGATGGTGATGGTTGAAAACACGTGAAAAATTCAGTATGGTTTTTAGTTGTTTGCTAAATACTAGCATGTTCTTGTTTGTTTTTTGTTAAAGGCAAGCAGCATTTCTATTCTAGTGTGTTAGTGCTAAAAAGATATCACAGTAGACAATGGGACTGCGTCCAATAAGTTTTCTGTTTCTAATTCAGAAAAATAGGTTTCGTCAATTTCCAAAAATTACCTGATGCTAACTGCATTTTAGAAAATTTTCTGCAATTATAAAGGAAAAGGAAGTTACTGGATGACCACTTCCCTTTAGTTTTTTAATGTTGTGGACCCATGTTGAGGCCAGTGTTCAGTTACTAATCCACATAAAGTTCTGTACCCTTTATTCGAAACTATGTTTTTGTGATTTATTCCTTCTTTTCTTAATTTTATATATGTAAAATTGAAGGCCTAGAAGTTTCTCAGACATTGGGGGTCATAAATTTAATGACTTTGGGGAAAGCTGGGGCAAAGTTTGTCAAACAAAAGAACAAACAATTCTAGAGTCAGATGTTATTTTAACAGATATTTCTTATTAGTGGATCATTTAAATTTTCTATGTTTTTTTTTGCAAATAGCCATATAAGGGCAAATTCTTGTTTTTTTTTTAAAAATGCCAAAGAAAACTTTAGCATTTTACTCATAGATGATTTTCCTTTGTTTTACTGAACTGTTGCATAAATTGTCTTGCTTTCCATATAATTAACTTGACAGGTTGTAGCATACTCGAGGGGGCCACTTGTGTTTGTCTTCAATTTTCATCCTGAAGATTCCTACCAGTCATATTGTATTGGTGTGGAGGAAGCTGGTGAATATCAGGCATGCCAAAAGCTCTCAGTTTCTTTATCTTGTTTTTCTGTTTTCTATGCTAATTTCAATTGAATACTCATTCCCAAGGATGATATTTTCTTTTAATTTCATATTGGATAATACGAGTGCCTTCATGAAACCTCAAGTTGCCATGCATAACCCTGCGAATATGAAATGTTTTAAAGGTTCTTGGTATAATCAACAAACCTACTTGCCTGTTATTTTTAAGAGATACCAAACCTCTCGAAATCTGTAACTCTTGTGAAAAGAATTTTTATGTAGGAAGGTTTATATTATTTTTTTCCTTAATTTTTTTTATTTGTTTGTGACAGCTTATTTTGAATTCTGATGAAACAAAGTATGGGGGGTATGGTAGGATTGGGAGCGGTAACTATATCCAAAGGACCCGTGATAACAGGTAGTTCTCTTGACTAAGGATAGAATGGTTTTGATCTTGGAATTGACACCAAAAATTATGTAATTGTGGATAAAATATTCAATTTGGTAATTTTCAGGGTTGATGGTTACCGCCATTCTTTAGAGGTGACATTGCCTTCTAGAAGTGCTCAGGTTTGTTATTATGATAATTAAGATGTCAGATCTTTAGAGTGATAGTTTATAATTAATTAACACAACAATTTTTATATTGTCAGGTATACAAACTGGTACGCATTTTGAGAATTTAGACTATTTGGAGAATGCAATCCCAAGGACAAAGACAATTGATTCTGGTTACCTGTTTAGCATAAAAATATGTACAATGAGGAAGGCGCTTATATGCCCTGGGCATTGTTTGTACTTGATTTACTTTGCTGCTGCTCTTGCTTCCTTCTTCCTGGGAGAAAAGTTCACATTTTTAGAGAGAGAGAGAGATAGAGATATATGGTAATGTAGGTAGAGAGATCTTGTGCAGCTTCCTAAATATAGGTGTTGTGTGCGTCCAATATGGTCTCCATAGGCTTGTTTTTTATAAAGACCTGTTTGTACATGTAAACTAACCATCTTTAGAGTTTGGTGTGGTAGTTTCAATTGTTGGGTTGTTTACTTGTTTGTGTTGTTGTCTAATTTTATTGGAATATCAGCGCCAAAAGGACGGGTGTAGGAATATTTGCACTAGAGATGCATCAGTAGGTTATCTTAACAATGTTGTGATAGTACACTTATTATTTTGATCTATTTATTTTTGTATTTATAAACTATATTGCGGCGTTAAGTTATTCTCATGATGTTTTTTTTTTGAGAAAAAAGATGCGGGTTTGACCTGTAAATTTAATTAATAAATGTGATCACGGATGTGACCTAAAGAGACAAGGAGAACAAGAAATTAAGAAAATTTATTTACATTTGAAGATACTAGTAAAGCCAACGAAAGAAGGAATACAAAGTCCACTAAATTCCAATTTGGTCATGATGTTAGAAAGTATAATTTTGCGTTGCCAGTATCCTACTACTATAGTTATCATTTGACATTTCATGTGATTTGTGCTTAGTGTTTATACAATTCCATCTTGTCGACCAATCTGTAATGACAGTGCTATGAAATTTGTTGGAAAAGACGTTGAAAATCTCTCTCAATGTTATAGAGTCGACAATTAGAATCACACCACAATTCGGGCATTGGTTCAGCTAATTGATATTTCCTTCTCTTGGCGATAAGATGACCGTGATGGATTCAACCAGTTTTGAAAATTGTACGAACTTAACTTTTCCATTCTCTCTGACACTAATTTAATATTATCCCTCTAACTTTTAATTCAAATCCAACAAACATTGCCCACCGGTAGGTAGCCCTCATTATATCTATTTTATTAAATCAAATCAGCGTCTGTATAAAAAATATGAGAGCAGAGGCCTGGTCCATTTTGAGTTTTGATATCTCAAGCCAAGAGTTCGAAAGGAAGATACTCTATTGCTAATTGATAAAACCTCAAAAATGAGAAGCAATTTCAATCAGACGTCCAATTGGCTACCCCCCCCCCCAAAAAAAAAAAAAAAAAAAAAGATTCTGCCCGTCTGTAGGATCTTTTTAGAATGGTTTATACCTTGGGCACAGGCTACATGATATCCGAAGTGAAAATATGCCAGTTGACTAAGGGGACCAATTATCCATTTGTCAAGTAAAAATAGCAGCAGAGCTAGGATAGAAGTAATATTTGCAGCAACGACAACAACAGTCAAGGAGAAAAAAGAATAACAACACTTCTTTTCTTTTTTATCGGCCTATATTTAAAAGTCGGGTAGCTTCAACTAGGACTGTCAAACGTAGATAACAGTCACGAAATAACCCATTTTTGTTAACTGTTGCGTGAATAGAACGAAAGAAAAATAATTTTCGTTAACCGTTTTGTTTAAGAAATGAAATAAAAAATTATTTCGTCAACCGTTCGTTTACCACGAAATAGAATGAAACACGAAATTTCATATATTTTACACCAAAATACACTTAACAAAATAAAAATATATTTCATTAACTGTTTCGTTATTTGTACGAAATAGAAAATAGTTTCGTTTAATAAACGAAGGGAAAAAATATTTTGTTAACTATTTTATTTACCATGAAACAAAATGAAACACAACGAAACGCAATTCGTTGACACCGCTAGCTTCAACTCCATGTTTGCTAAAAATGAAAAAAAAGAACAAAAAAAATGGCTCAATTAGGGGTGTACATCAAATCCGTCAACCCGTCTAATCCGTTCAACCCACCCGACCCGATTCATTATTTTTTCGGGTTGAGAAGGTACCAAATTAGGTATGAGTTGTGATTTTGACTAACCCAGTTTATTGGGTTAAGTTATGGATTTACGTTTTAGAAACCTGTCTGAACAAGACCAGGCCGTATAATCATATATAATATATAATTTTTAAATATTATATATACAATTTATTAGTGATCAATAAAATAATTATTTAAGAGTTAAAAATTTACATTGTATTTTAATTACTATCATGTATTTTTTATTATATTTTTATTTTTTAGATATTATATATCTCTTTCTTTATAATATTAATTACTTTTTAAAAAAAATGACAAATATTTAATTTTTTAATTCATTATTTATAATTAATGTGAAATAATAATTATTTTTATTTTTCTCATCTTTAATTTGTGATAACATTAATAAAATATATATTATCTAATATTAATAAAAATATATATAATATATTATTTAATTAAAATATCAACCCGTATAATCCGTAAAAACCCATAAAAACTCATATGTAAAAAATTATATGAATTAAATTAAATTGAGGGTAGGTTAGTTAAAATATTTTTTAACCCGATATAACCGAATTGAGTTTAAATTTTCATAAAAATTATTAATCCGTCAGTTGTACACCTCTAGCCCAATCCATCCCTTTGCTTCTATTGACAAAAGGGCCATGAAAAGCAAGAGTCTTCGGAGACCGTGTGCAGTTGACAAAAGGAACCCTAAAAAAAATCAACTTCTAAGGTCCATGTGCAGTGGAGTAGATAAAATGGGAGCATTACTGGAGGCATTATATTACTCTCATATAGGGGTTTGCTAAAACCCGCCGAGTACAACCCGTACCCGTGTACCCGTGCCCGGTATTCGTATCAGTGCTCGGGTATAGGCGGGTAAACGAGTACGGGTTTGAGAAGGGCCGGTCAGTTTTTTTTTTTTTGAAAATCCCATTGTACCCGTACCCGTTTACCCGCCACCCGCACCCGCACCCGCTTTACACCCGCGTACCCGGTTTCTGAATCGTTATAACGGTTTGTTGAAATGTTATAATGTTTCATAAATCGTTATAACGGTTCAGTAAATCGTTATAACGTTTCATAAATCGTTGCAACGATTTATTGAACCGTTGCAACGATTTACTGAACCGTTATAACGTTTGACCCGCCGACCCGCCCTACCCTTGGACCCGCCCCGTGTGCCCGAGTACCCCCGTACCCGTACCCATGGTACCCGTGTACCCGCGACGGGCACGGGTATGAGACGGGTAGGGTACGATTTTGAAAAAAAAATCCGTCTACCCGTGCCCGCCGTACCCGTACCCGCCGCACCCGCCGCGGGTGTACCCGGCCCGTACCTGCGGTACCCGCCGGCAAATCACTACTCTCATATGAATAACTAAGAATATGGAATCAGAAATTCTCCTTTACATATTGCACGACACAATACCGCAATATCCTTCACGATCCTAAAATTAGCAGCACTAAGATAGATATCAGTTGGCATTTGAATACTTTTTTAATTTGCTAAAAAGTAAAATTTATGTAGAAAAAAATAACTTTTTTATTCAAATATTTTAACTCGAACACCTCCTTACCGATTATTTTTTATTCTACCTCTGGTTGGAGGCATTGTCCTTCTCTTTGATTAGATCTATAGACACGAATGCGGAATCAGAATTTTAAATTAGAGGGATTGAAACTGGAGCGGTTAGATATTTATTATAGAGAAAAAAATATAAAAAAAGACTAAACATATAAATTTCTATTTTTTTATGAAATTATATATATTTTTTAGACATTTTTAAAAAATTGAAGAGGAGCGGCCCAGTCCCTTTGAATCCGCCCCTGTTAATAGACACTTTGGCAGCCTGACTCTAACGTCCTTTGTGCGGCCAAAGTCGCACTACCAATCATCATCGTTTCTTCTAAGATCGATGACGTTTATAGTTTTGCTTTTCATCCCACTGGTGAATTGTTTCAACTAGCAACCTAAGCTTTGGCGGATCTCATTTAGCTCGCTTTTTTGATTATTTCGTTCGTAGCATTTTACAGTTTGGTTCAAAAATATGAGCTGAATTTAAGCTAAATTCAAATCGCTCAACTCGACTCATCAGAACCCATTTTAAATGTTTGTTTTAGTCTCAAGAATATAGGTTTTGAGAGGAAGCTGCAAATTAGAATAAATCAATATATTAAATAATAATGAAAAATACTGACGATAAAGTACTGTGCGCATATTTAAATTAGTTGATTAGTATCAGGTAAGTATAGAACTCGCTCCATAACCTTATTGCGGTGATTTATTTGTTGTTGGAACTTAGTGCATGCGCTTCATATATGATAATAGAGATGATAATCGGACAGGTTATATCGGAATGGACAATTATTTTTTGAAGGTATTTTTTTGTGGAGAATTTTTAAAAGTTAATTTGGACGGTTCATTTTAATCACAACGGATGTGGGAAAGTCTAAACACGAATTTTGATGCACAAAGATTAATTATTGTTAAATCAAGATCGTTGATCTCTAATCGAACGGATTAGACAAAAAGTACTTCATCTGAAGAGTTTTTTTTATTTTCGGAGAATGTCGTTTGAGATTGGGATAGAATACGAATGAATCAAATCAAATCATTAAAAACCCAAAAAATTACAGATCCTAAGAGAACTCAAGGAAATCTGCGGAGGAACCATATTGAAGAAAATATATCAACAATGAAGGGTTGAGGCTGAAGAGGCGGCACGACAATCCAATGGATGCATGCAAGGGCGAAATTAAGATAGACGTCAACTGAACATTCTACTTTTTGAACCGAATATTTTATTTTTTGAATCGGACACCCTCTAACGATTGTTTCTGATTTCGTCCCTAGATGCACGGAGAAGATGATGATGCACAACAAAATGAAAAACAAACACTATTCTTTTGCAAAGTAAAAGAAATCATCATAAGACACTATTCCTTTGCTCCTGTTGTAGAACTACAACGCTTGAGGCATCCAACCTTTAACATTTGTAAAAAAAAAATCATCAAAAGACGACTATTTTTTTTGTTTTTTTGCTCCTGTAGAACTACAGCGCTGGAGACATCGATTCAACCGTTAACATTTCTAATATGAATGGACACAAGAAACTGCATTTGATTTAATGACAAAAAGACAAAACCCTCGTGGGAAATCACAAACTCAAAATCCAAATAAAATATTTTTTATA
This sequence comes from Schoenoplectus tabernaemontani, assembly GCA_037127355.1. Taxonomy (NCBI): domain Eukaryota; kingdom Viridiplantae; phylum Streptophyta; class Magnoliopsida; order Poales; family Cyperaceae; genus Schoenoplectus; species Schoenoplectus tabernaemontani. Next base: position 10,417,308 of record CM073741.1, on the reverse strand, counting down.
AATATTAAACATTGAGCAGAGTTAACTCTCATTTTTCTTCGAACAAAATATGAACGGACGCTAAGAAAAATAATGTGAGATTGCATCTAAGTATTAATAATGTTCAAAATTGGGCCGTAATGGGTTGAGCCCGTTCTAAGCCCAATATAAATAACTCAGAACTTACATCTAACCTTGCTCTTCAAACTCGGTTGGGCATTTCGACTAGCCGATTTTGATTTCCGCCCGTGGAAGCAAGCTTCTCCTTCTCTCCTTCCCAAATTCTCGCAAGCGCTTGAGATCGGCGTTTCTTTGTAGGATTTCGTCTCACGATCGACAATGGTACGCGATAATCTTTCTCACAGAGTTTACCTGTTTATTGTCCTGATTTAGATGCTTTTCGATTTTGATGCCTTGAAAACCCTAATTGAAAGTTCCGCTGTTATGCTGTTGATCGGAGATAAATTGTGTCCAATCCAGCGTTAATTTCCGGATTCAGAGTTTCCTTTTCGTAGAATTGAGAGCTTTATTTATTTCTTGGTGGGAGATTTAGTTAGATGGAAATGAAAATCTGGCATGATTCAAGGTCATTTAAGGGAATTGTTAGGACATAACAGTACCAATTAATAATCAGCTGCCGGGTCATATCAACTATTCTTTGCTGTTGTCAGTAACTTCTGTGTAGCTGCCAAGCAATGATATTTTTTTTATTATTTATATTTTGAAAGTTGCATACTTATCTGCAATTGATTTTTTCTGCAATTTCTAAGCTATTCTCTTTTTAATTTTGCAGTCTTCATTAGCTGCTGCAAGAGCAGATAATTTCTATTACCCGCCAGAATGGTCCCCCAAAAAGGTATGATAAATTATTGATACTAATTATATTATATGCTTGTTCAGTATTTGGCAACACCATTGAACTTATTGTAAATTAAATTCTAATTTGTATAAAGGGTTCACTCAACAAATTTCATGGACAACATGCTTTGAGAGAGCGAGCAAGGAAACTAGACCAAGGGATCCTGATAATAAGGTGAAATTCTAGACAAATTAGATCTGATTTTGTACATGTACATTTTTACGTGCCAGTTTGCCAGAAAATAGGTTCTAAAGCGTGTTTTCGATTTCAGATTTGAAATGCCTTTCAATATCTGGTGCGGTGGATGCAATTCTATGATTGCCAAGGGAGTTAGGTTTAATGCTGAGAAAAAGCAAGTTGGGAACTACTATTCCACAAAGGTACAATTCATAATCTCATTGATTTATATGCAATGGAGATTGCATGAAAATTACTCCCAAAATTGTGTTTTTGTAAGCAATGCACCGTTATTACTAAAAGTAAGTTGGAATTTGTCTAATTATTGCCCGTTTCAGTGTAATGAATTTGTATAAATTTGAAAGAAACATTAATAACATCTATGGCTGATCTTACCCATCTGTGCTTAGTGAAGGTTGTTAGAATGCTGGTTTGAAAGTAAGAGATGCAGGTGCTTTGCAAACGTGATGTAATAAAGAGCTTGATAATACTAGAAGATGATTTATCTTCATTAAACTATATTTCTGTATTTTGCTTGATGTAGATATGGAGCTTCACAATGAAGTCTGCATGTTGTAAACATGAGATCGTCATACAAACTGACCCAAAAAATACTGAGTATGTCATAATAAGCGGGGCCCAACGTAAAACGGAGGATTTTGATGTAGAAGATGCGGAGACATTTGAACTTCCTGCTGATGAAGGTAGCTCTTTAATATTTCCCAAAGTTTTTCAGTTACGCCTCTAATAAGATCATAAGATCTCAGAATAATATTTTTTCACACCACTGCAAAATGAGAAAATTGAAATACCTCATTTATCCCCATAAAGAATTATTAATCCCCCCCCCCCCCCAACTCAAGAATGGAAGTGCCTACATTCCTCTATTGGGACTTCCTTTACACAGTTTGCAGAATATGAGACGTCAAGATCATCTATGCTTTTTCGTGTCTTTTATCATTGTTTATGGTACTTGCTATAACTTAGGGTTACTATCTTAGATCTTAGAGCTTTTTATTAATTAATGGTTTTTTTTTATTTTAGAGAGAGGAAAGCTCTCTGATCCTTTTTACCGATTGGAGCATGGAGAAGAAGACTTGCGTAAGAAGAAAGAGGCTGAACCAGTGCTGGTACGGCTACAAAAGATGTCAGACACCCGCCATGCTAACGACTACACATTGAATAGAGCTCTTCGTGACCGCCTGAGGGTTACCAAATGAATCTCTATCCAACATTTTTATTTTGGGGGAAATTCACTAGAAACCCTACTTTTTCTGAGCAGTCCTTTTTATTTGGATATTGCAAGGATTGTGAATTTCCTTTTGTTTTCTACCATTGAAGTATATTATCAAAATGGAATTTTTGCATTGGAATAAGAAATGCAAGTGATACAAGGGTTCTTGAGTTCAGAAAAAAGGAAAATGATAAAGAGCATTGTTCAAATTGATGTATTCAATTACAATTGTATAGTTGAGGTACATGTGGTGCTTTTTCCCTCTTTATTATTTGCGTTTTGTCTGTAAATTCTAATCCAAGTTTTTTTTTTCTGTTCTAGAGCCAAAAAAAGCGTGTATCTGAAGAGAGAGACACTGCGAGAAAATTGGGTCTGGGAGTGCGTCTTTTACCTCCATCTAAAGAAGATACTGCAACTGCAGCAGCAGTAAAATTCTCTTCAAAATTTGAGAAGAATCGAAGGGACAAAAGGGCTGCCATTAAGGCTTCCTCCATTTTTGCAGAACCTTCAAGAACTGCCTCCTCCAGTCGGGCAGAATTGGAGGCCAAGAGGAGAAAAATCAATGCAGCTGCAGCTTCTGCGTCACTGGCAAGTCGGGTTAAACCATCCTCTTGGCAAACCAGTCAAAGGTTCTGATAATTCAGGGAAGCATGTGCCAATTATTTGGCCAATGAGATTTTTGTATGTAGTTTTCATAGTAGTTCCTTCTGATCGTCGAATGTGAAAAACCCGATGCTTCTTTTTCCTTGGTTACTGTCTGTACTTAGGTTTACTGTGTGAATAAAACATGTCTAGTCAAGTGTGTAATATGGAGTTGGGATAAAGATGTTTCTTTGGTAATGAAATTCAGTACTTAACATAATAGAATGCCGTTTGTTGGTTCTCCGTGTCGTTATTTGTTTGACGGTGTTGAAAGCAGAGGATTAATTTTACCAGCACTTCAGCATAGATGGTTAGGTATAGTGCACTTGATCTTCGCATAAATTCATTTATGTGGGGTTGATTTTTCTTTCCTATTTTTATAAAGTGATCGTTTTTGCTGGAAAAGAAGGTTCTAATTTGGCCTATAATATTCAATTTATGGGGAACCAGCAATACACTATTATTTGGTAGGATATTTGTACCAGAAGAACTGTTTTCTTTTCATACTTGATGCTGACTGAAGTTATTGAGAGTTGATCATATATTTATTCTTTTGACGAATTTGAAACAAATAAACCATAACAGCATTGTCAAATTAATTGTTAAATCTTATTTGACAATTGTTATTTGAATTTTAGAGATGCAGAGACTAGACAAAATTAGACAATTGTCTAAATTTGATAATCTATTTGACAAGTCACGTCAACGAAGAACCAAAAAATTAATTACAAAAGTGTCATTTTGTCAATTTCGTTCTATTCAGAAATATCACTTTTAAAATAAATTGTCAATTGATGACATGACATAAAAATTTAATTTTGACGGTCGACACCAATATGAATGCTCTAAAAATTGTCGGTGCTGATGTGAGAAATATGTTATTTAGCTGTCCAAACAGTTTCATTTAATGCTGTTAAAGTGATCATGTCACTTCATCGATCCAAAGTCAATTAACATCACTTAAAAAGCAATTCAAAACTAGGGGTATATCAAAAGCTGTCGGATTTCATAGTCTTATTTACATTATTTTAAACAATAGTTCATCATACGCTCATAGTCTTCATACCCTAGAATCTCTCTCTAGTATTTCATAAAACTAACGTAATTACAAGCATGAGGAATTAGGAATGTATTGTAATTTGTATGGTTAAAATCACTTCCATGCTTTTGATAAGAAATCATCTGAAGTCACTTATCCTATTTTTATTTTTTTTAGAAAACACTTATCCTATTTTTATGTTGAAGTCTATCCAAAATTTGTCAATGGTTGCCTACATTATTAAAGAAATTCACTGTTGACTTTCTTGCATTTTCCCTCTGCTATGATGAAACAAGCATTCCATACATTTTACGTACGATCGAACCTATTCTCACCATTTTTTTATTATCTCCCCGTTTTCTTAATCCAAGTCTCATCCCCTCAAAGCCATCCCATCAATAAGCAATTCTTCCACTCTGGAGTCACATTGTCTGAGCAAGTGAGCGTGCACTTTGTTTATTTGTTTAATTATTTGTTGCTTCTCTGAGCAGGTAACACCAATTTACGAGAACTTTCAAGATCTCATTAATTCATTTACTCTAGCAAAAAAAACAAGGGAATCACTTGAAAATCTTGACAATATATTTTTAAATAAATATGAAAAAAAATTAAAAATAAAAATTTATATATATGTTCTTAGTGATTCAAATTTTATATAATTTTATTCTCATTTAATAATATGCCAAAAATCATCAAAAATTTATATAATTTATAACAGTTTTAATTTAATATTTTTAATGGACTATCAAATGATAATGAAATTTTACATGAAATTTGAATCGTCATCAATCTATAAGTAGAAGAATATATATATATATATATTTTTTCTATTTTGAAGATATTTTTTTCATATTTTATTTGAAAATGCATTGTCAAAATAGTCGTCAAGTATTATCAAGTGATCCATCCTAAAAAAACAATTCGATTGCATTTAAGTAGGGTAGTTTCAAATCATCTCCCTATGACTGAGACTTGCCAACTTAGAAATATATTGAAGGATTAAAAAATTTAACAAAAAAAAGACATGCAAAATTGCAAAAAGACTAGGATTGTAAATGGAACAATTTTATAACTGATAGTGTTGAAACCATATTTGAAGACATGCAAAATTGCAAAAAGACTAGAATTGTAAATGGAACCATTTTGTAACTGATAGTGTTGAAACCATATTTGTATCCATTTTTTGTTTGATGGATATAATAAACAAATACGATATTAAATAAATGTCAAAATTTAAATCAAATTTGTCTTAAATGAATACAGTTGCGTTACGAATCAAAATAGATATTCAATGATATGAATTTTGTGCTTAATTTGAAATAAAAATTAATATATATTATTAATAACTATTTATATTTGATGAAATTATTTACATTAAGTATTTTAATATTTATAATAATATTATTATATACAAATAAAATTTGATAGTAATACTATTTTATAAATAAAATTTATAATATATATTTTATTTCAGATACGGATAATAGAGTTTAAAAATAAATTGGTATCCGTATTTATATCATATCATCTTTTATGGATATGAATCAAATTCTGAAGATAATTAATATTCAAATACATATGATATATTTATAAATAATTTTTAAATACATAGTCAAAAATACTTTATTATCTGCTCTATTTACACCCTAAAAAGGACAGTTAATTTCCACCGATGAGAACTACAGTTAATTTCCACCGTTGTAAGTTCTCAAGTAAAAAAAGGCTTAGATATTGTCCCTTTTTTAAGCATTGTCAATAAGCTTTGACATTTGGAGTGCACCTCTCTTTGTTTCTCTTTTCAAATAAATGCGCCTTTCTTTCTTGACCGTGAAGTTAGTTTTTCTCACTAGAAACAAGTCTTAATCCTCTCCACTTATGCGAACTCTTGACTCTTTTTTTCTTGCACAAAAACCGCCCCAAAAGACTCGAAACTTCAAACGAAATTATAATTTACTTTTTTTACCATATACACCTGTGAAGTTGTACATTTATGTATCCATCCTAAGATGATAAAATCAGCTGTATAACTTTACATGGCGATTTATTTGAATTATAATATTATTTGCAATTTTAACATTTTGCAAATATTTTAACTTGTGCGAGTACTTGGTTTGTGTAGAGACCAGAGCCAATTTTATAATTGTAAAACGATGATTATATGTCGCTTTTACAGTATTTATTACAAAATTAGGAGGGAAATATATTTCCAGGCATGTGTTCCTAATCATTATTTTTAGAAATTTTGAAAAAATTAATTAAATAATACTCGACGTAAACTTAACACAGATGATGACGAATCTTATCTCTCTACGAAAAGATACAAATTCAAGTCCCACAAAAGACATTTGAAAAGAAATAAATGTCAGGACTCACAACTAAAACACTTATAACCAAAAAAAATGATAATAGTGACCAATTCGTAGTTTTTAGCAGCTTAATTATTATCTAATTTATCTCCCCGTATTGAAACCTCAAATCGGAATTAAGTATTTATATTATGTTTTCTGTGACATGCCCTATATATATATATATATAAAATTTGGCTATGGTGCTTTACAAAGCACAAGAGCGTTATGTGTTTTGCGCTCTATTATTAATTTTAAGTCAGAAATGATCGATCCAAACCGCTCAATCTAATCTCCATATCAAAATCTATTAATAAACCAAATTTTATATTTTTTGGAATTCATTTGCTATTTTTTGGATAGAGAGAAAATCATCATTTTTGGATGAACTAGAATTCTCTGATCAAGTCATTTTCTCCTCATTAGAAAAAAAATATGAATTTTTTTTTAAAAAATATAAAATTTGGTTTACTAATAGATTTTAATATGAATATTAGATTAAATGGTTCGGATCAATTATTTCTGACTTGAAATTAAAAATAGAGCGCAAAGTACACACCGCCTTTGTGTTTACAAAATACCATAGTCGGACTCTCTCTATATATATATATGAAGCTTTTAGTGTTGTTTTAAGCTAATAGTTGAACAGCTTCTAATGAAATGCAAGTGTAAAATACAATCCAATACATAACCCACTCATCAGTGGTAATGAAACTACATATTGTTAAGACATATGCTTTATTGGTTTTTTGTAAAAAAAATATGCTTTTCGTGAAATATAGTTTTTCCATGTATTAATTAATGTAGACTTTTTGGAAGATATATTTTTAATTATTATACAGATAATATTTTAAGGGGTGAAAATCCGCTTCTCTTCACCGGAGAGAGCAGGTTTGCTCTTCTTCATCTCATCATTAGAAAATACAAAATAAAATCACCAAAATAATTAGAACAGTGAGATGAGGAAGTGCAGGTCCAGCTCTTCACAATGAAGAACCAACCCAATTAAGATGTTTTTTTCTTTACATTAATATTTCATCATTTTTCCTTTTTTTTTATTTCATAGGCAGAAAAAGTTCCAATGCGATTTTATATGCATATTCAGGCCAGCACTGCTCTATATATGCAGTTAATTAAGCTGCGAATTAAAATCCTCTCTTTTCCGGCTCTGTTCATCAGCATGCCAAAAAAAGTTGTTGGAAAATAAAATTTTATATAATTAAAAAAAAAAGATATAACAACTAGTTATAACGATGCTAATTAGGTTCGACTACAGTACGGCAAAGAAAAAGATAATACTGCAAAATATTATGGTTCCTAAACAATGGGTAAAAAATGCACAAAATTAAAAACAGATATGTACAAGTACAACCAGAAGATTAATATTTTTATTTTTTGTGAAAAAAATAATTTCAAAAATTATTTAAGTATATAATAAAATTGAACTTTTGAATGGGCATAATTGACAAATTGACCAGCTATAAACACATGGAGTCCCAGGTAAGCAAGTGTCACCATCCATTTTCAAAGCCTTCCCCTCATAAATATTTTTTTCTTTTCTTGGTCTACTAATCTCAAGCTGTCAAACCCTCTATCCCACTCTATCTCCTCCCTCTCCTCTTCCCTTCTCTTAATTTCTCTATCTAGATCTCATACCACTACTCCATGAATCCCTTCTCATACCCCAATTCCCTCTCCTCTCCATCACCATGGCCTTGAGGAGCTCTAGTGCCATTATAACCGCCTCTCTCCTTCTCTCACTTGCACTTCTCTTTCTCTCTCTTCATAGTTACAATGGGGATACAACCTCCAACTTATCTTCACGCAGATTGTTAGTATCTACAACAGACTTGACGCTTAGCAAAAGCCATCACCACCACCACCATCATCATCAGCATCATCAGCATCATCAACCTGTAAATGCACCAGTTTTACCAGGTTACAAGCCAAAACTGAGTCCGGACCCCGGTGACGAAATCGACCCGCGATATGGTGTGCAAAAGAGATTGGTACCGACCGGTCCGAACCCATTACACCACTAAGCACTACGGCTTCTATATATGAAGGAATCAACAAAATTTGGTGAGTTCTTCTCTCACCAGGTTGTTAGCTTGATGCAATTAGAATCATATTCTTTCTGTAAGTTCAAAATGATATATGTCCAAAATATGGGATCAGAAAATTAATAATCATTGTACTTTGAGCGTGAGGTTATATTGTTCATGCGTTGTATGTATTGTTCCTGAATTTTTGGTGTTTAGTCAGTTTTGAGAAAAGTATTAATTTATGCCTTGACGTTGAATTAAAGAGTGAAAGAAGAAAAATGAAAGCATGTTGAAAGCAATTTAACCTTGTTTTGTCAAATCCTCGTTGCGAGACAGGTGCTCCATACCGACTTCAATAAAATTAATGATTGTGCAAATTATGAGGTCATTTTCATTCTTAGTTATTTCCATTCTTGCAAAATAGGAACTGTTGGCTTTTGTTTTTTTAATCTTAATTTGAAGTTTAGAAGTAAAATAATATTCCTGTACATCGAACCTAATAATCTTAATTATCCGTACATTTTACTCAAATTGCACCTAATTAAGACCTACTGAGTGATATCAAATTAATTAGTACTGTGCTCATGCAATCTCATAATTGTCAAATAAAAAAAAGGCCAGTGAGATAATTATATACATGCATAATCCAACCGCATGCAAAAGGTATATAACGGTGTCAAAAAGTTGAGCAAGATTCTGGAAATGAACTTTCCAACAGAAGTATTTCCCTTTAAAAATATGCAATAAATAAAGTTAGTTCCTTCTTCTTTTTTTTTTTTAGGGTGTAAAAAAAGCTAGTTCCTTCATTTCTTCCCTTGATTTTCGTTCCATGAAAGCGTCAGGGATCGAGTATGTTTTAAGTCTGAACGCTGCAAAAAAAAAAAAAACTTAAAATGCGGAAAAATTGAATAGAGTAGAAGTAACGGCACGGTTTTGGCACACATTTTCACGTATTCAATTAATATACTTTAATAATCAGAGTATGTATCATGGCCTTCATGCTTCATGGGATGTGTATGAATTGGATTGTTTGACTTAATATGAATATTATATGTGGATGTGAGAGAGCAACAACCAGCTGACGAAGATTAATTAATTACGATTAATATTCCCTAGCCCATTAATTACGATTAATATTCCCTAGCCCATCATTTCACAAAATAGTATACAAAGAGAGTTAGATTATGTTGCTATAACCATTATAGATGATTCGTATGTTACAGATTATTTTTTTATTTTTAAAATTCAATTGATTGATATGAACAGTCAAAATGTTTTTATATGAAAATTTAGTTTGAAACTAAAATTTATTTTTTTTTTTTTTACTATTTTCAAAATAGATAGAAAATCATTCTTTTTGAATGACTCATAATAATTAAATCAAATGATTTTCTAATTATGTTAAAAATAATAAAAAAATTAAGATATATGAAATTTGGTCCCGAACTAGATTGTCATATAAAAATATTTTAACCAATCGGATCGACCATTTGAACTTTGAAGATAGAAAAACGATGCATAACACACGTGTCATATGTGCTATGGATAGCATCATAGTCAATACTATATATATATGGAGAGGCTTGGATGTTATGAGTAGTTAAGGGATGATATGTTAAAGTTTAAATAGCCGATCCGATCACTTAAAATGATTTTCAAATGAGAATTTAGTTATAGATCAAATTTTATTTTTTTTAGAATTTTTAATTAAAAATTAAAAAAATCAGTTAATTTAATTATTATGAATCATTCAAAAAAAGTAAATTTTTAACTATCTTAAAAATAGTAAAAAATTAAAAATATAAAATTTAATTAATAATTAAATTTTCATATAAAAATTATTTTAAATAGTCAGATTGGTCATTTTAATTTTAAAAGTGAAAGATTCTATCTGTAACATATAGACTATTAGTACTATACATAGTGTCATAACCCAACTATCTCTATATATATAAACTTGGGTTATGTTCATTAGCATTTACTGGATCAATCATGTGTTACCAAATTTGCTCCATATCAGCATATATACGACCATAGTACATTAGTTTTTATACGTCCGCTCTTCACTGTGTTGTATCTATTCAACAAGCACCACAACACAATTGATTTTACTAACGATTTAAAATAATTTACTAACGGTTTTGCAACAATTAGTAATGAGGGGTTAAAAAAAATATAAGCAACCGGTAGAAAAAGAGGAGCGCTGACGAACATTTGCTAATGGTTTTTAGTCAAAAACCATTAGCAAAGGGTGCTGTAATCGTTAACAAAACCCAACACAAAAATCTTTTCTAACGGTTTTTTATAGGAAACCGTTAGCTAAACCCAGTGCAAAAAGCTTTCATAACGATTTTTTTTATAAGAAACCGTTAACAAAGGTTGTCCGATAATTTTTTATATTTTTGACATATTTTTGTAACGTTTTTTCTTCCAACAATTTTACTAATAATTTTCATTAAAAATCGTTAGTAAATTGGTGTTAATAAAGCTCAGTTCTATTGTAGTGAAGTTAATTTTTCTTTGGCATATTAATCACTGAAAACTAGCACCGATAATTCTTGCTGCAATGCAATTGCCATAATGGGATCTAGTTTTCCGCAAAGAAAGAAAAAAATTTGATTTTCAATAATGTAATTACGTAGTCTTCATTATGAATTGATATTGCTTGCAATATGCACGTATTCGCATGTTAGCGTCTTAAGTTTTTTTTATTTGTTAAATTTGTTTGATTAATTAGTAGTTACATAAACATTTAGGAATTATCATCACTGCAAACTATAATAAGTATTCTTCGTATTTATATATTTTTATCTAATAATTCTGGGATAAGTTTACAAATAATTTTCAAATAAAGATTCTTAATTATCAGTCTAATTAAGTTAGCTTTTGTTCTCGCAAGGATTCTGTGCTATTAGCAAAATGTTTTTTTACTATGCCAATGTCCATCTCATTGGACGCAAATCAATAAAAAAATATCTTCGGGAAATTGTTTTACGAGCTTTGTTATGAAATATTAGATATCTAGTAAAGGAAAAAAATTAAATAAGACAACCAGAGTATTGAATTTTTTTGAGTAATTTCTTTAAATAACAATGGGAGTCTTAAGCTACTCAACTTTAAATATCCATAAAGAATCATATCCGTATTTGGAACATGTGATATCTCACAGTAACAACATTGTCTTTGCACTTCAAAATTTTAAATTGAATTGCAAATATATATTTTTAAAAATTGAAAATAAGTACAATAATAAATAACGTGATTGTGCAATAATTCAACCACAGAACATAAATTAAATCGTTGCGTCATTTTGAAGTTGTATATTGCACTGACATTAGACATATTAAATATATACCTCCTAATAACTTGTAATCCCCTTTTTATATATTTAAATAAATTTCATGAAGAAAATCAAACAAAAAGCAAAAAAAATAATCCTTTTGGTTTTCCAATATGAAGATAGAAACATTGTCACAACTACCAATGCTATAGATAAAAATCAATACACTGAAATAATTGCTTATAGGGTTGGCATGAGAAACCTGTGAATATACAGTTAGTTATACACGGACTCTACCAACAAGCATTAAAATTTTAAATTTATTAAGAAGCTGAAAGCACCGCGTTTGGATATCCATATATACCCATAAAATCTACGACTAATTACACATTGAAATTTTAGCAAATCACACTCTTCGATGCCTTGGGCCTCCGTACTTGTGCACCATGTATACACTAGTCTTTTTTTTTAGGGTATATATACACATAGTCAAAATCACAATAGTTAGAGAACCTACTAGTGGCGTTGACCCACTTTTCTTTTGTTCCACTTTTTTCATTATAATTATTTATTTGTTTATTTTTGTGTTACAGTATGTAGGCACTTTGTTCTACCATTTTGGATTATACATGTGTAGCACCTTCTTTTTGATAAAAAAAAGCTACTTATGGGTCTTGTACTCTTGTTATTTTTTTTTTCTCTCTCGAGTGGATTAGTATAAAATACTGTCACAAACTAATAATTTCTTCAAGTAGGTACACTAATATGCTGTAAGTTTTTTGTTTTCATTTTAAAAGAAGTTAATGCGTATATTTAAGCATCATCTCTAATTTTGTGCCATCGTTTATGTACATAGTAAATTAGTAGTTTATATTTATGAAACTGTTCCCCATAAATGAATACATTCTACTCCAATTCAATCAAGTACAAATTATTAAATAATACATTATTATTTCACTGACACGAATAACCACATAATGTGTCCTTGAAAATTAAAAAGGAATAATGTAGTGTTGTCTGTGCATTTGACTTTATACACCGCCCCCTTTTTTACCACAGTACTCCTGTATGATTCTACCAAAAAAAAAGAAAGGAGAAGGAAAAGAGCTGGTTATGATTTCTTCCACGTCCAATCATATATTGCCATCCTTTGATTTTATGTGGCTTGTAGTTTAGTTATTACATGATGTGCATTTTTAATATTTTAATTTATTTTTTTATTTTTTTAAGATATTATGTTTTTTTGCGGCACCATGTAAAAGTTTATGTCATGGGTAGGAGATGGGTTGGTGTATAAATATTTATATTCCAGTCGGAAATAAATAGCATCAATATATTTTTTTTATGTCCGAGATGTCAATTAAACTTGTTATTAAACTATACGCATCAAAATCTTATAGAATATCAAATTTTACTATTTATATTTTTTTAATTATTTAAACAGAATTTTGAAAGATGTGCCAAAATAAAAAGTAAATAAAATATTTGCATATAAAAAGGGTCGGAGGAGGTCTAGGCCCGGGGCCCCTAATCAGAAACTTTTATTTGTTCCTTTTTAAACAAACCTTCAAATGCTACAAACAACAAAGTACTTAAAATAAAGCCCATCAGCCAATATATTAACGGATCTTCGCTCAGGGTGAAAATGGATGAACATGCATTAATATTAAGCCCAGATAAAACAAATTGTTGGATGTCATTCGGCCTTGTAGCCTTGTAGGAAAGTATAGAGAAGACGAGACGAGAGAGACGAGACGAGAGATCTCTCTGTACCTCTTACCTCCTCTGAGGCTTTCATGAATCCACCAAGCAGTGGGTGAAGAAGATAAGATATTGTGCAATTGAATTCTCTACACGACTCCACCTTTGCACCTAAAAAGTAAAAAAGTATAGCTTAGAGCCCAATTTACGATGCTCAAGCAATTATTTTGTAGGCATCCGTCCATAGTCCATACCATAATTTCCTGTTTGATCGATCTTCGTCCAAAATATCATCTCAGTTTATAGATCAGATGGACATAAGAAGACACTACTGTGTTTACACATCAATTCGCATTATCCGATTCAAAAAAAAAAATCGAAATTGATCCCGAAAGAAAAAGAGAGGTATTACTTCTTCTTCTTCTTTTCTGAGAAAAGAACCAAAAAGAATCCATCCAACTTTTTTTCTTTGTTGACTTTAAAATAGTGTTTCTGTATTATAGCCGTTTGAATAAAATGAAGCAACAGACAAATTGTGAAATAGAGAGGATGCATGCATGCTTGCTCGTTTCTTCATTTTTTGTCTTTCATGTTAGAGAAAAAGGTTGAGGAATTTCACGGAAGGACCACCTAAATAAAATTAAACGTGTTGTTTGGTAAAATATGATATATAACAATTACTTTATTCAACTTTTTTTTTTCAATTTAAGCTAAAAGTCGCCAGTATGAATGAAACAGTTTTCTTTCACTTAAATTAAATTATCATTTAATGGGATTTTTATAAGATGACGCGCTTAAAAATTATTACAACGATGAAACACACTGGAATAATTCAATTGTCAATATTTTGATTTATAAAAACTGAACTGAATAGTATAAATTTTGAAAAGCAACCAATTAATCTGCCGAGCAGATTATAATGATTTTAGCTTTGTAATAAATTTACTTGAAAGTTAAATTCCTTTGGTTGCGGAATAAATATCTTTATTCCTCATTTAAGAAGACAAGCATGAATAACAAAATGAGGTCTAAAGAGGAAGAAAGAAGAGCTATGACTCTTTAACTTATTGAGCCTATGAAGGCTCCTTAAATCAAAGGCATATTTACATAAGTCTGGGGCTACCTTTTCTAAAAATCTTTTACCTCCCAACTTAAAGTCTGAATCTGTCCCTGCCTTAAATTATTTCTTCAAATTATGTCTTTATGGAACCCACAAATTATGCCTTAAATTATTTCTTCAAATTATGTCAATATTTTTAAAATAAAAATTATCGATCCCAGAATATTTCTAAACTCAATACTTTCATTTGCATTATATTTGTGTCCATATTTAATACTAAGCCTTTTTTTGACAGAAGGAAAGGCTCTTAAGTCCTCCCTTTTTCATTGCCAATAACTGGGAACAGAATCTGCAGCCCATAAGTGGGCAGGATTTTCCTGACCATAATAGTATCTAGCCAATGTGCAACCGACATGTGGCATTTACATTCTATTCAATTAATTGGCTTAACTGTGTTAATTCCTTCCATTATAAAATAGCAACATTCCATTAACACATTCATTTCTTTATCAATAAATTACAAATATATTACAGATATCTTTCCTAACCTCTTCAACTTTCCTTACTGAAATATTAAGAAAGAGCAAATATTTTTCCCTTTTCCATATGGATAATATCTATTACGATAAGAAAATAATCACAAGGAAAAAAAAAAAAAATATAGAAGCATTCATAGATAATTTTTTTTTAAAAAATAAACAATGTGATCAGTTAGGTTGATGTTATTATCGAAATATGATAGCATAGAAATTCACAATGACTTCAGCAAAAAAGAATGGAGCAAAAATATTAAAATGAAAAAATGATCCGTTTCTTGTGACGAGCTTGTAATGAAACTAAATAAATTTGGAACGTAATGAAGTACTCATATAAAATGTTTTTGAACGTCTTCTCTGAAAAGTGCTCAAGAACTTTATATAATTCAATAAAAAAAAATCTCAACCTGTTTATATCTTTCACTATGTATTCTGAAGATTCGTTGGGTATGTTGATAGGTTTTTGCTTGAAATTTCAATTTGTTGAATATTATGAGAAGAAGTCATGTCAGAATTTGAATTCATATTGAAAAACTTTTTTGACGTCATCTCTAGTTAAGTGGTTACAAATAATAAAAAGACACATTAAACTTGCTATTGAATAAAATACTGAAAATTAATTTGATTTATAAAAAAATATTATCAAGACATCATTTGAACATAAAAAAGCAAAGTGCATATATATATATATATATATAGAAAAAGCAAAAAAAATTTTTGTGCTTCGCGTCGTCGTATCTCGAATTTAAAAGTTCAAACGGCCGATCCAAACCGTAGCATCATCTTCATATTGAAATATCCTTGGAGATCAAATTTTATATTTTTTTGAATTTTTTTGATATTTTTTAGATGGGTACAAAGTCGCTTGTTTTGGATGGTGCAGAAATCTTTAGATCAACAAACTTTGTACCCACCTAAAAAATATCAAAAAAATTCAAAAAAATATAAAATTTGATCTCCAAGGATATTTCAATATGAAGATGATGCTCAACGGTTTGGATCGGCCGTTTGAACTTTTAAATTCGAGATACGGACGCGAAGCACAAAAAATTTCGCTAAAGCACCATAGCATTACTCTATATATATATATATATATATAGATTTACTAAATTTGAAAGAAATAAATTTCAGATATCAAGAAGTTGCAACAGGGAAATTATATAAGTAATTTGCTATTTGATTCAACTCAATATTTCGCAAGGAGAAATATTTGTCTTTTATATTAGTTCAAAATATTAAGTTGAAGAGACAAGGAAAAAATGAATATGATACCTAAATAATATATTGATTAAGCAAACAAAATTCTGTTGTGGAAAAAAAAATATTTGTAACGGAGAAAACTAGGCTAACTAGCACCGTTAATCTCAAATTAATTGGATAGAAGATGAATGCCATATGTCAACTTTAGATTGGTTGAATATCATTGTGGGCAGGAAAATGCTGCCCATATGTGGGCAGCGGATGTGTTACGGTACATTAGCTTAAAAAAATGGATTTAACAAGGGTGTAAAAATTAACAAATTAACAAATACTTAGCAAATATTAATTTGGGGAGTTTAGATATGGTAAATTAATCTATCATGCATTTCCCCCCATTATTTAGAATAATTTTCAACATCAATTGCACTGATACCTAACTTCTCTAGCTGTATTACAAGAATCATTGTTGTCTTTGTGTGGAAATTACGACCTTCTTGCCTTAGAAGCACTCTAAGAAAATTATTTATGCAACCTTCTTTTCAATCATTATCGTCCTGATCGACTGCAAATTAAGTAATCTTCAACTAAAAGTAGCTATCTCTAAACAAATTTGTCATATCTTCTACTATCCTTTATTTATTAGAAATTTAAAAGGGATGATATTATATTTTTAACTGAAATGATAATTCGCGGAACGGAATTTCATAACAGTACATTTGTTCTGTTAAATTTTATATGAAGTAAAATATTAAAGTTCGACAATTTTTTCTCCAAATTAAAATAATTTTCAATTTTTCTCGGAATTTGATGTGCATTTTTAAATTTTCATTCAATAACTCAAAATCAGACAAAAGAATTAAAAATTCTATAACAAAAAAAATTCTACACTTTTTTTTTTCGTTTTACGATACTTCTGGAGTTTTCCATAATTGCTACATATTTTACGATGAACTTATGATGAAAACAGTAAAAGCAATTGCCATGTAGTGGATAAGCAAACTCACGTGATATTATGATATGATTAAATGGATATATTTTCCGAGCACCGACAGAGTTCACCCCTTCAATGTCCATTTATAATATTGAACTGAAGTTATTAATAAAATGTATAAATATTAATATATAATAAGTTTATGTTAATAAAATAAAAGATTGTTACACTTAACATCTTCTTTGATTTGTCGATTTGTAAAACAATCTTGAATTTTACAATTTGTTTTGTTGAGTTTTGTGCAGGGATTAATATGCAAATGAACTAGTGCACAAGAACCAAGACTAGTACTGGGATACAAGAGCTTAATCAAGACTGCACTAGCCTTAGGTTTAGTAAAACTCAAACTGGATTGAATTGGTCAAGAGAAATTGAGCTTAAACAACAAGAAAAGTGTTTCCGCCCAGTGAATCGTTATAACGGTTAAGTAACTCGTTATAACGGTTCATCTCGATACTCAAAAATACTCTAAGGCAGAAACATTCTCAAAGAAACCAGAGTGAATCGTTATGTAACGATTCCTGAACCATCACAACGATTTGTAAAACGTATAACGATTATGTAATCGTTACAACGATTTCATGAAACGTATAACGATTTGTTAAATCGTATAACGTTTCAGCTCAGTTGATCAAACGGCTATACGGCAGATCAACGGGCAAATTTCTCTGACAATCCTACCGTTTGAAACTTAATCCGTTATAACGATTTGTAAACCGTTGTAACGGTTTTGCAAACCGTTATAACGATTGGTAAATCGTTATAACGGTTCAGGGCGAAAAAGTAAGTCATGCTTGGTTTTCAGCTCTTTATAAAAGGGAGACCATCTCCTTTCTCCTACTGTTGTTGAATATATTTGCAAAATACATTCTTACAGCCACCATTAAAGAGCATTAAGAAAACCTTGCTATACCTAGCTAAAGCTCAAGATCTTTGATCTAAACTTGTTCTAAACACTTGTGAGATTTGAGTGATTTGCTCCATTGCTAAATCTACTCCTAGCTTTTGCTACTCCATTTAAGTTTAGGGTTTGTCTCTCATCCTTTGTGTGTAAGAGGGCAAAATTCGACCTTGTACAAGACTCGTATTTGGTTGAATAGATCGGACCGGCTTTATTACCGTTAGACGGGAAGCTGGGGACCCGAGGAGTAGGCGCATAACGTCGAACCTCGTTACATCGCGTGTCAACTCAATCCTTTGATTGAGCATTTTTAAACTTTTTCTCTTTACTTTATTTCGTATCTTTGGTTTAGAAATTGCTTGTGCTTGATTGTTGTAGAACTTGTTAAAATTACAATTTAACCCTTGTACTGTTTACTAATTGACCAAATTAGTATTATTAGTGGTAATCAAGGGTTACAAAGATAATTTTTTGGGAGGTCACTAAATTATATCTTAAATTAATATTTGATCATTGAATTTTTATTTATCTATTTTTAGTAATTAAATTTTGATCACTCCGTTAGTTTTTTCATCCAAAGTTAACATAATATTTAGCATGATCTCTATATTAATATTTTTATATAAAATTTAATATAATAATATAAAGCACAAATTAATTAATTTTATTTTTTTCTTTAAAAATTAGAAAATTTTCATGTTTTCATATATTAGTTATTTTTAAAAATTATTATATTTTTTAGAAGAGCTAGGTTACAATTGTACGTGTCACGTGTATCACGGATGGCACGTGTGTTACGGATTATTTTTTTATTTTTAAAGTTCAAATGGTCGATCTAACTGCTCAAAATCATTTTCATATGAAAATCTAGTTGGAGATCAATTTTTATATATTTTTTAAAATTATTTTATTATTTTTTTGATATTTAAAAATTACTTAATTTAATTATTATGAGTCATTCAAAAAATATAATTTTTAACTATCTAAAAAATAGTAAAAAATTTTAAAAGATACAAAATTGGATCTCCAACTATATTTTCATATGAAAATTATTTTCAGCAGTCAGATCGATCATTTGAATTTTAAAAACAAACAAATAGCATGTAGCATACGTGTCATATGTGTCACACATCAACATAGCTCAATTCTAAATTAATATCCTATATGTCATTATGGTGGATAGTGGATGAATAATAGAGTGTATTCTAATCCCTAAAAGGGGTAGAAGAGAGAGAGTGATAAGGTAAAATATTTTATATTTTTCTGAATTAATTTATCCCATGTTTAAAATATGAATGAATAGAGTCCTTTATATAAATATTTAAAAATTATATAGTTTAGACTTTTATTTTTACTAAAAAATTTTACTTACTTCATAAAATATATTTAAAAAATAAAGAGAAGAGAAAAAAAAAAGTAAACGCTTCTATGTAAACTCAATAAATTAGTTTACCCTTCATATTGAGAAGTTAAATTTCATTCTCCCCTTCTAAACAACTGTACTTTCTTTCTATCTCTGTCCCCTCTTTTATTGAGCACGCAAGCACGGTATAAATATTTTTATAAATTTTAATGGGTCACATCATAACATACGTCGAAGCAGAAGGTCGTGGACATTTATGCGATTGTCGAAAATTAAGCCTCTGAATAGTACGAAACTTGCACACTAGCTTTCAATCATCGTGTTTACAAAAAACCTTAAGAATTCTCAATTTAAAGATCAGAAATCAGCGAAAAGACACAATTATTGAAAATAGACCCAAAACAAACACTGCACGGGATCAGCGTTAATTGATTAACTATGAGTCAGAAAACTGTTAATTGATTAACTTTAATGCATATATTTTAGGTCACTTGACATAGAATGAAATGAAATCAGGAGTATTGACAATTATTCCTTCCCTATAAATATAAATAAACATAACTAATAGTTTGAATTTGAAATTTGAATATTGAATTTTAAAATATAAATGAAAAAAAAAGTTTTTTGTGACATCTTGTATGATAGAAAATTTGTGACATTTGAATCTCCTCGTAAAAAAAAAGTATGAAATCAGTAAAAGTTAGATACATAAAAATATCACATTAAGTTTCTTAAATCGATTGTCCAAACTCCAAACGACAAGGACGATCCCAGCTACTTTATTTCAACTAAAATATAAATATTTACACAATAGACTGACTCAAAAGGCACTGTTTAATTAAATCCAAAGCAAATACGAAAATATTCTTCTACCAGACCACTAGACCAACCCCTTAAACTAATAACTGAAGCTGCTGTCTGCTGACGGAATTTCTTATAACTCCAATTAATTAATTAATTAAACCTTTAGAATTCTCATTTTACAGCTAAGAAATCAGCAAAAAAACAAGTTGAAAATAGATCCAAAACAAACACTGCACGTTTAAACAGCTTAGACTGTACGGATCGGCGTTCTCGTTCTAACAAAATGGAACCATGAAAAAAATGTTTTTTTTTTTATAAAAATATGGAAACAGTTTAAACTGTCTTCAATTTTTCATTGAATATGGGTTACACGAGTTGTGCTTTCTCTGGAAGAGTAAGTTTTAAAATTCAAACTGAAAACTACAAACAGTCAAATAAAATAAAATGCAAAATCACTTTTGTAAGAGTACTTAGGTGATGGTTATATAGCAATTTACTTCCACTCAGTGGGCAGCACGACAGATCTGAATAGTGCACAAATAGTGAGTTAGTAGTTGAGAATAGTATAAGATTAATGATATTTAAAAAAAATATAATAAGAGTGCTAATTTTAATAATTTCGGGTTAGTAAAATATTGTTAGGATAGTAACTTGAGAATAATGGAGGAATTAATAAAATAAAAATATTTTTTTGTTTAATATAACATTTAATGTTTTATTTATTATAACAATTGGTGTTATTATTTTTAATAATAAATATTATTTTATTTAATACAACTGATTATTATTTTATTTAATATTAAAACTTATTATTTTGTATGATAATTTTTAATTAACCATTATATTTTAATAGTAATTACAATTATTTTATTTATTATTAATTTCTTAATTATTATTTTTCATTATTTTATTTAATATTATTAACTATTGCTTTATTTAATATTAATAATTATTATTCCATATTATGATCTTTAATTAATAATTATTTTGTTTAACACAAATGATTATTATTTTATTTATTATTATTTATTATTAATTTGTTAATTGTTCTTTATTCTTAATTTGTTAATTATTATTAACTATTATTTTATTTAGTATTATTAATTATTATTTTATTTATTATTAAGAATTATTATTCCATATTATGATTTTTAATTAATCATTATTTCGTTTAATACAAATAAACATTATTTTATTTATTATTATTATATTATTAATTATTATTTTTTTAATATTATTAATTATTATGATTATTGTTTTATTTAATTTTATTAAAAATTATTAATTATTTTATTTAGTACTTATGAGTATTATTTATTACTAGTTTATTTATTATTTTTTTTAATATTTGTACTTATTTAATAGTAATTAATATTATTTTATTTATTATTAATTTCTTAATTATTATTTTTCATTATTTTATTTAATATTATTAACTATTGCTTTATTTATTATTAAGAATCATTATTCCATATTATGATCTTTAATTAATAATTATTTTGTTTAACACAAATGATTATTATTTTATTTATTATTGTTTATTATTAATTTGTTAATTGTTATTTATTCTTAATTTGTTAATTATTATTAATTATTATTTTATTTAATATTGTTAATTATTATTTTATTTAATATTAATAATTATTATTCCAATATTATGATTTTTAATTAATCATTATTTCGTTTAATACAAATAAACATTATTTTATTTAATATTATTTATTATTAATTAGTATTTTATTTAATATTCAGAATAATAATTTCATATTATGATTTCTAATTAATCATTATTTTTTTAGTAGTAATGATTATTAGTTTATTTAACATTAACAATTATTATTTTGCTATTAATAATTATTTTGTTTAGTACTTATGAGTATTATTTATTATTTTTTTAATATTAATATTTATTAAAATTAGTTTTTATTATTATTAGTTATTGTTGTATTTATTAGTAATGAATATTATTTTTTTACTATTATATTATTATTTATTTTTATTTTATTTAATAAACAAAATTATAATAACTAATAGTGAAAATAATAGAAAATGGATGAAATATTTTTTTATTAATATTCAAAAGAGTAGAAACAGTACAATTTTACTAAACATACCATTTAAGCATTATTCTGTAATTATTTCAAATCTCAATTTCATGTTTGGATCAAATACCAATTTAGAATAGCATGCTATTCTAAGGTTAGTGCTAGTCTAGCACAACCAAACACAGCTAAATTAAATTATCAAATATGACTTTGGTGATCTATTTATGTTTCCATGCATGATCTCTTATGTGTCCATGTATATCTCTGTGAAAATTGGTTGGCATCTCTCTCCTTTCAGATGTTGAAACACATGGCTGCCTGGCATAGTCATGTTCTACTCTCCTCTTACAAGTCAATTATCCCATTGTGTTTGTATAGCAGCATTGGGAAAAAATATGCCTTACTAATTCAGCATCTTGTCTGCATACATATATATATATATATACACATATTTGGTAGTTTTCATCCCCTCTTGACTAGATTGTCCACCATAAAAATTTTGTTTTTAAAAGCAAGCCAAATAAAGATGAGAACACGAGATGGCACTTTTACTTTCCACACATTGTTGAGTTTTGATTTTGTTTCAGCCATGTGTGTGATGAACCAATAAGCAGATTTCGTAGTATATAAAGATTAGTTTGCACGAATGAAATGTTAATTGATTAACTTTAATAGCAAACCAAGAACTGTTAATTGAAATGTTAAAGATTAATTTGCATGAATGAAATGTTAAAGATTTTTATGAGCAAGCCAAAAAACTGTTAATTGATTAACTTTAATATATATCTTTAGGTCACTTGACCATGAATGAAATGATATCATGAGGATTTACAATTGTACCTCCAGTATAAATATATAAATAAACGTAGATTTAAATCTGCATATTAAATTTTAAAATGTAAATGAAAAAAAAAGTTTTGTGATATCTCTTGTATGATATAAAAAAAATATGACGTTTGAATCCTCGTAAAGAAATTATAGAATCAATAAAGTTAGATCTATAATAATATCTTGACAACTCACTAATTTTCAACTTAAATATAAATATTTACATAATAGACTGACTCAAAAGACACTGTCTAATTAAATCCAAAGCAAATATGAAATATTCTTCTACCAGTTCCAGACCACTAGACAATGCCTTTAAACTAATAACTGAAGCTGCTGTCTTCTGACGGACTTTCTTATTTATCCAATTAATTAATTAAATATCACAATGCAGCTGACACGAGTAACATGCGAGACACTACCTTCAATAAATGAGTTGTTTAATGCTATTTAATTTTGTGCACAGTGAGCATTCAAATTTGCAAATGCAAACACACAAGTTGGAGTTCACACTCCATCCAACGCTACAAATTTGTTTCTCCCAAAAAGGACAATTTCCTATAATTCAAGTGCAGCAGCAGATAGTAGTCCAGTCTAAATCGGATGGTAGAAAACAACAAATTTCAATACTGAAGGGCTAAGTTCTATCTTGTCCAGAGAATCAATAGTTTATTCCAAGCTGTCCAATGAAAAATTGGACCACCTTAAATATAATACCAAAATAACATAAATAAAAACTTTGCAATGACAGCGAAAATTAGCCTTTGATTTATTTGCAATAACAAAATTTTATGTAGCAGCTTGCTTTTTAAAGGTATTCATTTAATAACCAATGAATTGAATCTATCTTTATCTCAGATTTTTTTTACAAACATAACTGTCAGGAAAAAGAATGAGAAGTACTGAGAACTATTGTCCACAGAATAAAGGGTATTTTTCAATTTAAAATGAATGGATTTTATTGAATCAATTGATGATTTTTATGAAAAGCCTTTTAATATAATTCATGTCAATTGTATATGTGAAGATACACTGAGCACGGAGACATTTTTTTTTTCATGTTTTGGGTAAGAAAGAAAAGGCAGCGCCATATAGAAGGTATGAATTTAATCATAAACCAACATTTAATAAAAAAAAAAGCAAAATGAAAACGAAAATAATGCAATGTAATCATAATATAACAAATGAGCAGAGAGCTATTGTTTCAACTAAATGAAAGAGTATAAGTCGATCAAAAGCGTATCTTCTATGGGGATCCAAATCAGCTATTATTTTTTATAATAGTAGGGTTCTACTTTTAAATCTCAAAAAATATTTTAAAAAATCCTAAAAATTGAAAAAAAATAATTATGGATATATTTTCTACTTGAAGATTGATAGCATATGAAGTTTTATATAATTTTTATTAATGTTTGATAGTTCATCAAAGATTATCAAATTTAACGGTCTTTCATTAACGTTTGTAACAATTTTAAATTAACGGTCTTTGATACACTATCAAATATTAATGAAATTGCATGAAATTTGACGGACAATCAATCTACTCGTAAAACAATATATTTATAATTTTTTTCTATTTTTAAAAATTTATTTTTTTTAATTTAAAAAGAGGACCCCTACTATTACTAAAAATAATAGCAGATTTGATCCCTTCTATGATACTGCAATCCGTGTAATAGCTGTCAGGGTAATTTGGATCGTCATTTTGAAAGACAAACAAAAACAATCACAGTAGTGCTACTTTAGATTCATGAAACCTCTTTACGATAAAAAAAAAACAGATAATTACCATATATTTTTCTGTACTTTAAAGAATGTAAATTCATGTATATCCCCTTTCCTTTCTGGAATACATCTCAGTAGCAGCTTAAACAAGTCTAACTGCTCTGATTTCAGGTCCCTTCAATTTGCGCACAAATTCTTCAAGATAAAAAACAAGTCTACACGGCTATGATTCCAGATTCTTTCAATTTGCGCACATATTCTTCTAAGGTTGTCAGTTGTCACAGATTTTGTCCACAATATATTTTTCTTCCGACATTTCAGATTTTTCAGACTTAGAGCTTTTCTTTTCAAACATTAAAATTTAAACGCAGCGACAAATCAAGAGCTTCATGGATAAATTAAAAAAGTTGGGCAATATGTAACATTACATCACACAAATACGGTACAGCTAGCATTTCATAAAAAATCATCCAATAACTCCATCTAATCCAACAAAATATCATAAAAATGAAATGCGTATTTTACAAAATAAAATCAGCCTCAACCAGATGAAATCCGTGCAAGGAGAGGAGACCATTTCTTACTACTAATAGTGATTTTGCATGGGGACCCTTCGACATCTTTACAAACACGCATCCTGATGGTCGCCTTTTTAACGCACTCATTCATGCATGCCACAGTGCCACTACACCTTTTCCCCTTCCATTTTTTAACTGAGGTTTAATTTAACTTGAGCTTTTCAAACCATTGTGGTTATCATTTCGCATTTTTTGCATGCATCGATCTCTGACGCACTCCTCTTTTAGCTGAGTTGCACAGAAACCGACATACCAACCGATGGATTATGTATTGTTATGGATCAACGACACAGGTTCATCTTCAGACAGAGTATCAGAGAGATCTCCTCCTCTGTGTAACTCATTATTGGAGTTCCCATCCTGTTGCCTTTTCTTTGCCTTTTACCTTTTTCCCATTTTCTTGATTGTTTTTAGCCACTGTTGTTTGATCTTTCTTGTCCCTTACGGCCTTAATTACCACCGTTGCAGTTTTAAAATAGCACCTGTTAAGATTAGATTCAGTAGATTTTTTAGGGTGTGCTTCCTAATGAGATAGAGAAGAGATAAAGAAGGGGAGGAGAGGGGAGGGGAGAGATGATTAGTTTATCTTACTATTTAATATTTGTTTAAAAATTTTAATTTTAAGAAGGGAGGGGAGGAAAGGAAGAGGAGGTGAATAAAGAACAAAAATTATATATTTTTTTTCTGCAATCTTTACATCCGATTTAGAGGGTAGTTACCACACTCTCAATCCTTCTCTTTCTTTTTTTCTTATCCCCTTTCAAGCTCTATCTTTGAAACACGCATTAAAAAATAAGTTTTAGCAACGCTCTTTTACACTGTGCTCCTCAAAAAAGAAGAGGGAGAGAAAGTAAAATGAGTGAAAGGAGGAGTAAAATGAGAAGTGAAGATTATTATTTATCAAATTATTATAGAAGACTTTACCTCATCTCCTCCTCTCCCCCTCTCTCCTTCAAAATAATATGTTGTGAAACAAATAAATTTGTTTGAGCAAATAAAATATTAGCTTAATTTTGTCTATATTTTTCAACTCTTCCTCAATTTCTTATTTTTTTCCTCTACTCTTATTTATTTTTTGTATAGCCTTCAACTCTTCTAAATGATTTTTTATTTGTCCATCAAATTAACCTTACATGACTAATTTGCTAAATAAATAGTTTTAATAAAACAATCATAAAAAATATCTTAATTTCTCCAAAATAAAATTTTCTACAGTAATTGATTACTGGTTAATTTCTCCAAAATTAATTAATTCTAATTGCTACAGTACATTAGCTTTGTCATTCTTATCGCTACAGTACCAATAAATTGGTTGTATCAAAACTGTAGCGATTACAAGTAATTATGGAGAAATTTACTCGTAAATTAGTTACTGCAGCAATAACCATTTATTGTAGCAATTTCTATTTTGAAGAAATTAAGGTAAAAGACACTTTTGTTATTTCTATTTTAATTTAGAACTAATTATAACGTTTTAATAAGATAATCATAGTTAATTAGATGTGATTAACTATGATTATCTTATTAAAACATAGCAAGTTAGTTATGTAAGGTTAATTTGATGGGAAAATAAAAAATCATTTAGAAGAATTGAAGGGTCACTACCAGAAAAAAAAAGAATTAAAACGGGTTTTATAAACAATTTAGCACCGGTTATAAACCGGTTTTAAAAGTAAGCGGTGCTAAATGTTTATAACCGGTGTTAAAATAAAATATTTAAAACCGGTTTTATAAAACCGGTTCTATTTTAGTTCGACAATTAAAACCGGTTATTCAATAACCGGTTCTATTTTAGTTCAATTAAAATCGGTTATCTATTTTACTTAAATAACCGGTTCTATTTTAGCCCGTATTCTCCACCTCCTTAGCCTTCTGACCCGTGCATTTAGTCTTTTGAACACATAAGATATTAACGTGTCTCCTAATCACAGTATCAACTAACTCTCTTAGCTTACCTGTTAAGGACCCTACATTTAAACTACCTAAACGAATCATACTTTCCCCGACTAGCTTCCTTGCCCCTCGCACTCATCGAGTCAAGTGCGAAGACTCTTGTTCATTTGACACTACATCCGGGCGCCGATGCGGCGTGTCACTAAGGTGATGACGATCCGGCCCTCGCTCACTTGTCACCATATCCGGATTCCAATATGGCGCGCTCAAATTTGATGAAAATATTAATATTGGATCATCCATCATAATAACTTCAAATTTGATCATGAAAATTTACCTACATAATTATTTTATTGAATACTAAAAACTTAAAGGTACAGATGATACATTTTTGAAAATATATGAACATCTTCATTCTTTCATATATAATATCATCTCACATTACTTACTTATATAACTTGCATAAAAATTTATTATATCTCTTCAATGATTTTAATTGTCCTGTGAAATCTAACCGTACCGATGCATTCAAATATACTAAATTTTATTTTTCCAAATTTTCACCTATTTTTAATATTATATGGTCACTCAATCAAACCCCATATACATACATCAATCAATGAAAAATCTATCGATCAATGATATGGTGTCAATGGGTCGGGTCAGGTCAGGTTAAGGTCGGGTCATCATTATTTTTTTTTTATTTTTGTTCATCATTATTTTCTTATTTTTCTTGGTCCGACCCGTTTAAATTTGGGTCAAAAAATCATTATCCAAACCCGACCCATATAAAATAATTAAATATTATATTAATTATTTTTATATAATTTTAAATAATTAAATATTAATTCATTTATAATTAATTTTAATTAGTATATAATTAGTATATATTTAAGCTTTAATTAGTATAAAATCATAAAAATAATTCAAAAAACATAATTAAACGGGTTAGGTCGGGTTGACTCGAACCCAATCTGACCCGATTCGGACCCATATCCAAGATATTTATCTTTGGTTCATGTCCGGTCAGGTCAATTATTGATACCCCTAGCTTATGTTAAAATTTTGTAAATGAACATTACAATTAAATTTTAAGATAAATTTGTGCATTTATCATTTTAATATCGGATTACTAATGAAAATCCGACACTAATTATTTTTTTGTATAATATATTCAAAATCAATAAGTGTCAGAATTTTAATAAATATAACATCGAAAGATCAAAGTAATAAGAATTTAAAAATGAGACACCCATAAATTTTAAACTTTTATCATATCCATCGTCCATTTTCTATTTCATCTGACGCTCCTTATCGAACAAACCTTTCAATATATAATTTTCTCCTCTTTTAATCCATTCTATTCATTTTTAAAACTCAAATTAAGAACAATTCAACAAACTGATAAGAGATAGAAATAGAGTGGAGATGAGATCGCAAGAGAAAATAAAAACCTAAGCACCTCATCTGCAAACAATCATAATTTTTGATAAAAAAATATTGATTAGGTCGTTCTATGCGGTCATAAAAATCTTAAGATGAGATCTACAAGATTAATTACTTACATCATTATAATAATTTTTCGAGGCCAAAAAAGCTCATCTGAGCCATCAAAAATATATTTATTTTTTAGATTTGTGGGAAATGTATTAGATGGTGCAAAAATTATTAGATCAATAAATTTTGTACCCATCTAAAAATTAACAATTTTTTTACAATATATATAAAATTTGATCTCCAAAGATATTTCAATTTGAAGTTTATGTTCAATGTTTCAATCACCCGTTTGGACTTTTCATTTTGAGATACGAACATGAAGCATGGAAGATTCTGTACTTCACGAAGTACCGTACTCTCCCTCTAGAAATTATTTATATTCTAGTCCAAGTCATCATATATAGTTACATTTAATAGCATTGATGATGTATTTTTTTAGATTAGTTACTTTTATTTATTTTTTTATATTTGTGTACGATTATGTTTTAATATCAACTAATGTGGTATATATGTTTGATTATTTTTGTTGTTTGTGATTGTCTAACTACATATTATTATTGAATACATAATATCATATTTAACATATTATTATTATAACTATATTTTTTAAATAATAAATATATATTTAACAAATAGTGTCATATTTTTTTCATTACGTCGGTATTATATTTAGTATTAGAGGTTTTAGTGCGGCTCAAAAGTTCGACACTAAGGATCTCAAAAGGCTGATACTAATTGACCATTTTGGACTAGTGGATTATAATGTTAAGCAACATTTCCCTTACAGAACCGTTACAAAACATCGACCCAACAGTAATTGATGTGATGAATTCATAATACATAAAGAGAGTTAAACTTTCAAATTTTTTAAGCATGCCATATGACCATTTTTCTGTACCATTGATTTTATTTTAATCTTTTCATGTTTTTTAATCCAAGGGTTCACATATACAAAATAGTTTTATCCTCTCATTTAAAATAATATGTGTAATATACTTAAGGTTAAACTTAACAATTAAAAAGATCTATCATTATTACTTAGCATTTAAAATATTGTGTCTAAATTTTCTTGTTGTATTAAATAATTTCTTTGATTTTTTTTATTTATAAAATAATAAACTTGAATTTTATAATTTTTATGTTTGAGTTGTTTGTAGGAATTCTTACAAGCAAAATAAAGAACCCGGACAAGAAAACAAGTCAAGACATAGAATAGGATACTTAGAAGATTTTTGCTTTTATAATTATTTAATTTAAATCAAATTAATTGAGTCAAAACAAGTCAGAAAAGGCTAAAAATCAAGAAACCGTTATCTAGTCATATTCATCGAACTTTAGAATATGATATGCTTGAAATTTAGAACAGATAAAAATATAAAAGTTGTAGCTATCTTTCTTATATTTCCAAAACATTTTTAATTATTCAAATCCTATATCGTATGAAAAAGTTTTGAGCAAAATAGTCAGCAGTGCGCAACAAACCACTATGTAACGGTCTCAAACCGTTGTGTAACGGTTTGCTGAACTTCTTCTCTATAGTTGCTGGCTCTAAACTATTGAAAAAGGTTTTAAACCATTGTGTAATAGTTTGTGAAGAAAAAAAAAAATAATGGCTAGTAACGGCTATATTCCTGCAAACCGTTGTAACGGTCTGCAAGCAAAAAACTTTTCTGCTTTCAATCAGACTTAAGACTATAATGATCTCGTAATTTGGGAGTGATCAAAACATAAAAGTTGTAGATATTTTTTTTATCTTTCCAAAAAATCTTCGATCATCCAAATATGACATCGTATGAATAAGATATGATTAAAACAGTCAGCAATGCGCAATAAACCGTTTTGTAATAATTTGTGCGCATAATCACTTTTTAAAGGTTGCCTTTTCTATATAAAGGTTGGCTCTTTCTTCCCTCAAACAGTGGAGTTCACTCTAACAAAATATATTCTCATATTTGAAAGAGCAAAATCATTGTAGAGAAAACAATCAACCTTAAGCTAATTGATAAAATTCAAAGACTTAATTAAATTGGTTTAATCTCTTTCCCTCTATTATCAAATCTAGAGTTTTAGTCTCTCTTCCTTTCTCTAGTATTTCATCTATCCTTGAGCTAACACCTTTGAGGCATTGTGCACTCGCATCTTTTGAGTCTTTAAGCTCGCTCCTTCGAGACATGATATCGCTCCAACCTTTCACCTTCCATTTGATTTGTGTGACAAGGAAAACGTTCAAATTTGCAAATTATTGCATTACTTAGTGCATCGGCTCGACCTTGTTACTGTGTTGAGGGTCGGGAGTCTCGGAGAGTATGATCGTCAATATCCGAACTCAGTTAAAACCCTTGTGTTTGTATTTCTCTCACTCTTCTCTATTTACATTCTATTGTAATATTTTTATTCGAGAATTATTATTGAATTGCCTTATTTAGTTTAAAAACTTCCGCCATTATTGTCTAATTAAACCATTAGACCCTGATTATATTTTTCAACATTTCTTTGGCGTGAAATTTTATTGAATATATTTAAAATTTTATATTATTAATTATTTATTTGAAAAATATATTATCGAGGTGCGGTCCGAGTTATTTATTTAATGAAGCTTTGTAATGATTTTCTTAGAGAACTATTACAAAATGTTTTTTGAATTCATGATGGCGCAATTTTGAGCTCAACTATCAGTAACGGTTCTTTTAAATAATCATTATTAACGTCCCAATCAATTAGAATTCATAAAATATGACACATGTGGATTCTAAACTCTTGTGATTTACATCATCCATTTTGTACTTATCCGACGTTCCTGATTGAACGGACCTCAGAATAATAAATCTCTTCCATGTCCTTCTGCTCCATCTTATCCCTTCTACTCATTTTCAAAACTCAAATATGATTTATTAAAAACTGTTGAGAGGCAGAGATAGAAAAGGAAGAAAGAAAAGGAGAAAAAAAATGCAAATGGCAATTCCAACACAACAAAAATTCAAGCAACTGATGGGTTATAAAACTTTAATGATTTTTGATGAACTATCAAATAGTATTTAAATTGCAAAAAATTTAAAACTATCAACTTATAAATTAAATAATATTTTTATAAATATTTTTTCTATCTTTAAAATATTTTTTTAGAATGTAATTGTCAACATAATCCATTGTCAAGGATCCTGCCTTTACTTGAATCTGTAGAAAGAATACTGAAGTATATTTCTGAATTAGAAATTCGAGCAATACGCTGTGTAATTTAGGTTGTTGGCCTATGGAGAGTGTATTGCTGAATTTTAGTTTAGGTTGTGTGATTTACTGTTATAATTTAGTTGTTGGCTGAGTCAAACTAAACAGGCTCTTACATAGGTTAAACCGCTGGGTGTGAGATAGCTAACTACCGCAGGGGTTAGCATCTGCAAGTTTGCAAGTCTGTACATTACTATTATGATTAATACAATACTTGAGAGCCCTGTCAAGTTTTCTTAAAAAAGAATACTGAAATATATTCATATCACATACTTTTATAGAATATGAACATGTACAATGGATAAATGGTTATCAAAATAAAAAATATTTTTCTATAATTTAGATATGTCATATATCAACTTAGGAGGTACAACTTAGAAAATCAATTGAAAGTTAATTTTGCAAGTGCCTTTATTGATCACCGAGCAAGCATAATATTGCGGAGAAATATGAGGGGAGTATCCCCTTAACAATGAGTTATTTTATCAATTTTGATAATTATGACAACAAACTTTTAAAAGAAAATTACAGATATGTTCTTCTAATTATGGATTGATGGTGTTTTAAATTTAATATAATTTTATTATTGTTTGATAATCGATCAAAAAACGTTAAATTAGAATCATTGCAACTTGCATAAAATGTTGATGTCTTTTTGAGGAACTATCAAATGATAATGAAATTGCATGAAATTTAAAATATTATTAATCTATAAATAGAAAATATATCTATAATTTTTTATGTATTTTTTTTCAAAATTATATTGTCAAAGTAACCTTGACATTGTCAAGGGTTCCCTCCCAAAATATAATATACAACTTATACAAACTATATAGAAACTTTTTACGTTTTAATTTTTTATTGATATATGCTTGCATAATACATATGATTTAAACTGTAGATTTTAAATTTCTGTTTAACTTTTTTGTAGTGTAAAAATAAATAAATAAAGCAATATAAAGTGAATCCTCTTTAATTAACGTGATTTGCCCCAAAATAAACAGTACAGATTCAAATTAAATAACCCCAAAATAAACAGTACAGATTCAAATTAAATAACCTATACAGGGACAAATCGATATCCTCTAGAGCGTCCCACTCTGCGGTTCTTTTTATCTAAACCGTCCGATCAACGATCAATATTTTTAATTTAATAATAATAATTTTTATACATCAAAATTTATATTTACACTTTGAAACAACCATTCAAATTAAAATGTATTGTCCAAATTAACTTTTTAATATCTCTCTCAAAAAAAAAAAGGGAAAATTAGAAAAATTTTAAATTTAGCAAAATGCCACTTTAAAACAACCATTCAAATTAAAATGTATTTCAGTCCAAATTAATTTTTGGAATTAAAAAAAATATATCTATAGTGATATTTTAATATCTCTCTAAAAAAAAGTTTTGAAGTGGCATATGCCCCTACAGGGATGGATAGGTCTTCGCTTCAAGGCCCGTTATCAAAATCATGGCCCACTC
The DNA here is from genome assembly GCA_037127355.1 of Schoenoplectus tabernaemontani. Taxonomy (NCBI): domain Eukaryota; kingdom Viridiplantae; phylum Streptophyta; class Magnoliopsida; order Poales; family Cyperaceae; genus Schoenoplectus; species Schoenoplectus tabernaemontani. Next base: position 10,383,878 of record CM073741.1, on the reverse strand, counting down.
ATCAGTGAATAATCCAGCATAAATTCCAGGAATACCCATAAATTTTGATCTGGCACTTCAATTTTTTTTTTCGATGTATGAGTTAATTAATCCTGTGACATCTTTGTCCTTACGCCTTCTTCGGTCTTCCCTTCAGTTCACTCTCCCTATGCTGTGCATACCCATTTGCAACACTCAATTTTTAACCCCATTCCTTGTCTCCTTCCCATCTCTCTCCACACTCTCTCTCTCTCTCTGGCAATGGCCAAGTCATACTGCTCACTCTCTCTGCTGTTCCTTTTCTTCTCAGTTTCTTCTTCTCTGCAACAGTCTACTCTTCATCCAACTGACCTGTCATCTCTCCATGACCTCCACACCTCGCTCCAAGGCCTCCCTGGTAGCAAGTTCTTCTCCACTTGGGACTTCTCCAATGGTGACCCATGCACCACCTTCACTGGAATCGTTTGTTCTTCTGACGAACAAAACCCCTCAAGCCAAAATTTTCGAGTATCAGTTCTTACACTTGGTACCGGGCTTGCTGACTCGCCCGGCCTCACTGGTACACTCCCAGACTCCATATGCAATCTTACTTCACTAACGGTTCTGGTTCTCTATCCAGGTCAGGTAACTGGCGACATTCCGTCTTCTCTTGGTTCTTATCTTCGACGCCTTCGTCTTCTTTCTCTGACTAACAACCTGCTTACCGGGCCAGTACCTGATTCACTTGCTGGGTTACCGGATCTACATACATTGGATCTTAGCAACAACCACCTTTCTGGCCCGATACCACCTTCTCTCCTTCTCCCATCATCTCCAAGTCTCAAAGTTCTAATCCTTTCAAACAATGGCGGTCTCACCGGTGAGATACCTGCTGGTTTCTCCACTTCTCAAGTTTTACATCTTGACCTTAGTCATAATTCAATTTATGGTGAGCTTCCCGTGCTCCCGGCGACACTTAGGTACCTGTCTGTTGCAGACAATTCCATGTGTGGCGCACTCGAAACTGCCTTTTCTGGTGCCACAGTCCCTGATCTCGCATTTCTTGATTTGTCTATGAATTCTTTCACTGGACAAATCCCTTCACATGTATTCTCTGTTTCTAGTTTGACCTCCATTTTTCTTGATAGAAACAACTTCACTGGTACACTCACTGTACCAGCAATAACAATACCTGTATCATGGACAGTCATAGATCTGAGCCACAATGGGATTACCGGTCAGATACCGGATGGGCTAGCTTCAGCTGGTGCCTTGTACTTAAACAGCAACCGGCTAACCGGATCAGTACCCAGTAAGGTGGCACAAAGCGTCTATACCGGGCAAATGACCACATTTTATGCACAACATAACTTCTTATCAGAGTTCCCGACGCAACCCGACCCGTTGCCTGAGTCGGTTGCATTGTGTCTATCTTACAATTGCATGGTGCTGCCTCTTGCTGGAGCGAATTGTCCGGTGAATGCAGGTCCTCTCCAGTCCAGACCACCAGAGCAGTGTGGTAGCAGCACTAGCGCAGGAGGAAATTAATTAGGAGCGTTGTGGATTCAAATTATTTTGGAGGTTAGAGGTATAATTTTCTTGGTTTTGGCGACTTGTTGTTTTTACCCTTGAAAAAAAAAACATACCAACTGTAAATTGTTTAGCAAAATCATTGTAAAGTGTTTTCATGAATAATCCAAAAAAAAAAAGATAATCTTTTACAAATTTGCAGTCTAAATTTGACTTGATTTGGAGGGGAAATGTGTTACAGTAACATTAGAATCATGTTCTCCTAAATTCAGTAAAATTACTCAAGCAACAGTGAGATAGCAAATATAAAATTTTATTTCAAGGGTAAAAAAGCAAAAGGGCCAAAACTATTATGACTTTGCTGTTTGCAATAGGTTTGTATTTTCTTGGTTTGAAATTTTGCGTTTGTTTGATTTGGTGAGGGATCGGATAAGCCAACGGTCCGAAAGGTCATTTTGGCTTTCTGTACGTGTGTTTGTATCTTGTCTATAATGCAATTGTGCTAATACAAACAAATATAACAAGGACCTGATTTGTGAAATCCAATTCACGTCTGTCTGTCTCTGCCTCTCTGGTATCATCTACTCACTGTATAGAAAAGCCACTATCAGTAACTCTCAAGTCTCAATTCTGTAGCTATTCAAAAACTTTTTAGAGGTAATGATGAGAAACATAAAAGCGTAGTTAAACCAAGGCAGGAACTGCGCTGAACCATCCCCCCTTGTGTTTGTACAGGATCCTCTGTAGCAAAGCATTTATGTTGTTCGTATGATGCTATACAGGTTACATTTCTCATTTGGATGTACAGTGCCACCCAGTACTCAGTACCAGTACTTCTTAGTCAATGTTACGTTAGCCTCACATGGCGTGTACATGAGTAAAATTGTGCTGGTTGCAAGATTGCTAGCGGGGTCTTCAAACAGAAAAGAAAAGATTGCTAGCAAAGATGATCATATACGATTATTCGATTAAAAAACTGTTGAAAATACGGCGCATATTAGGAGCTAGATTATTAGCACCCAACTCACTAGCTGGTTTAGTACTTCTTTTCTAGCTAGTAGCTACCAAGTGACAAGTGTACAATTTGAAAGTAATCAGTTTCTTACACTTAGGTTCTCATGATAGAAATTATAGTTATAGGTTATGATGCTATTATAGCATAGATGCGATTCTTTCCCTGAATCATTTTTTTTATTTTAATTTTTAAAATTAAAATGATTGATTTGAACTGTTAAGAATGATTTTCATAAAAATATCTAGTTATAAATTATATTTTTTATTTTTTATATTTTTTAATTATATTTTAGATAGTTAAAAATCACTTCTTTTGAATAATTCATAATAATTAAATCAAGTGATTTTCTGTCTAAAAAATAGTTAAAATTTTTTAAAAAATTTTAAATTTTATCTATAGCTATATATTCATATGAAAATTATTTTGAGTTGTTTTAGATTAACCATTTAGATTTAAAAAATGAAGAATCAATCCACAATAGAAATCCGTACTATACAATGTGTTGAGTTGTTTCATTAATAATTCGTTAGTAATATACAATGTGCCTTTTTGGTCAAAAAATATTTTATTTATGAATTATTCAGCATTTACATTATATATTATTTCAAATGAAATTTTTATTTTTATTTTTATATATTTTATCATTATAATATATATTTTTTTATATTATATAAAATGTATTATTTCCAAAATATATCCACATTATATTCAAATGTCGAACGTTTCACGAATTATTAGTTTGTTACTATGGTTGTTACCCTGTTAGCATTAAAATTACATAGGTCATGCCATAGAAAATCCTAAAAAGAATGCGTTAGTAGTGTGCCTTGAATGACATCCTCCGGAGCGCCCAAAAAAAATCTCAATATGTAATATTTTTCTTTGAACTGTTTAATCAGCTATCAAAGATTCTGATTTAATACTAATAAATTTTTATACATTAAAATTTATATTTAGACTTTTTCAGATTAATCTTTATAAATCGCTTCAGAATAAAAGCTGTTCAAAGAATACCTATCCTTGATTCATAGGCCTGTAGTTTACTTGTACACAGTAACGGGCTCCCCGAGCCCACATGATGACATGAACAAATCTGCTATAAAAATATTCTCTGGACTGAGTGATTTTTTTGGGAGTAAGACTAAGGAGTGATCAGTAGATGTGTCACATGCGATGTGGTCCCTCATGTGGCACATCAATGGGTCCTGCGTCCTGAATTTTAACAATTTAAGCCTCTCTCAACGTTCGAGTTTTTTAATATATAATATTTATAATAATTATATTATTAATAATAAGAGTGATGAAATTAAAATTTTAAAAATACGAATGGCAACGCGTCACTGGTAGTGGCGCGTTGCAAAGACGACACTGTCAGTGACGTCTTTAATTATTATTTTTTTTACTTTTAATTTAAAAAAAAAAAACTAGAAGACCCGGTGAGAGTGACGTTTTCCCACTAGCGTCAAACTCCAAGGAGATGACTATAAGAGATGGTTAAGGAAATAACTTTAAAAAAAAACTGAAAGGTGCAAACGCGTCACTCTCAGTGACGCGCTGTCATTCGTATTTTTAAAATTTCATTTTTATCACTCTTATTATTAATAATATAATTATTATAAATATTATATATAAAAAAACTATCCAAACTGTGTGGTCTACATAGGCATAGATCACATGTTGCTAGGTTTTGTAGGTGCAATCTTTTTTGGTGTGATGGTAATCCAAAGTGAATGCACTAGGTTTCGTATGTTTTGGATTTTTATCCTTGTTCTTTTTTCATCTTCTTTTGTAAGCTCGCAGGCATTTTTCAAATGTTTCTTCAGCAACTTATATTTTTTTGAAGTGACAGACTAATAGTTTGTTTCAAATTTTCATTAAATTAAATTGAAAAAGAGTATAATTTTGATTGGAGAAAAGAAGAAAAAAAACAGTCATAATTGAAATACAAATATCAACCAAGATAGCGGTAGCTTGACTCATCATCAAGTGATGCGTTATAAAGCAACACATATGATGAAAGAGGGAGAGACTTTGTAGGAGCGAAAGAGAAGCAAAAATCCTGGAGTCGACAAACATCAGAGTTGGTCATCATGGTTGTTGTTATTTGATCAAGTAGGTTGGTGGTTGGCGGCGAGGAAAGAAACACCTCTCCATCTCACTGCAGGGTTGCATGGGGGTGGTTAGATTTTTAGAAGAAGATGAAAATAGGGGCGTGAGATGAAGTACCATCCTCGTGATTGTTGTGATTAAATTCTTCAAAATTAATTGTGATTAAGTTTCTGCCACCATAGTCTCAAGTCTTAGTGCATATGGATAATCATGGACATATCAGAGATCATGGTTGTTGTTATTTGATCAAGTAGGTTGGTGGTTGGCGGCGAGGAAAGAAAGGGGGTGCAGGGTTGCATGGGGGTGGTTAGAAAAAGAAGATGAAAATAGGGGGTGAGATGAAGTACCATCCTCGTGATTGTTGTGATTAAATTCTTCAAAATTGTTGTGATTAAGTTTCTGCCACCATAGTCTCAAGTCTTAGTGCATATGGATAATCATGGACATGCCGAGACGGCACGCTGGCTTAACTCAAAAAACCGATGGATCCTATCTAACTACCCGACTCACATGCAAATGCAGCGAAGCATCTCTGTCATCGCGCAGGACTGTCTCTAGCACTCACTCCAAGAGAATCCCGAACCTGAAATACCTGGATCCCACAACCACCGTGGAAATGTGAGAAATTTTAAAAATTTCACAGTACGAATTTAGATCCAGGCTTAAGATTTGATCTTCTTTCCTAGACTGGATCTAAAAACCGATACTGATGTTTGAAATGCAATATAATATTGATGGTTAAATGTAATAATATTATTATGCACATTTGACCTATATGTTATGACATGAAATGGTAAAGAAACCCGAAATAGAAATTCTGTGTAAATAATAATATAATATAAAATATAAGGTACGAGAGTCAAACACCCGTAATAAATATCCAGATTTATAAATATGCCAGATCCATCCTGAGCAGGCACAACCAGAGCCCAACTTACTATCTCGGGCCTTGCCTCGGGGTCGGCGTGTGCGTACGTCGGGTCAGGGGTGACCTCGTACTCCTCGAGGGATCCAAGTCGACTATATCACCTAATATCAATTTAAATTGAGTGTCCGTTAGTTTTTACGTGATTTAATTTAGAATTATCAATTAATTAAAGCGTATTCTTATTTAACGTCCGTTCGGCATTATTCCCTTTTTTCTTTAAAATTTTTGACAGCATTTCTGCTGTATTTAGGGGTGTCAGAAAGTTTAACGATCGTGTTTCGGTCTGTTTATTCGTGTTTATTGTTTTAATCATTTTCATAAGTTTGTTTGTCAATTTGGTTCTGAGTCGCGATATTAATTACTTAACCATCCATTTATAAATAGAGAAATTGGTTGATATACAATATTTTAAAATTTAATAATAATATTACTTAGTTGTGTACTTAGAGAAATTGATTGGTATATATATATTATTTTATATGAAATATTTATGTTTAACTTTTCTCTTTGTATTTAAAAATAGAGAAATTGATTAATATATATTTTTTATAATATGATTAATCACTATATCTTAATTATCATTCTATATCTCTTAATTATTTATCTTATTTAAAAAATATATATTTTATTATATTTTATTTCATTTACTAATATTATTTTTATAAATTAGATTTTCTATATTATAAAAGTATAACTAAAATAAATAAATAAAATAAAATAAAAACAAAAACAAAAACTAAAATAAAAGAAAAGAAACTCAATCAAACTCAAATTTAATTTAAACGTTTTTAATATATTAAGGTGTGTTGGTGTTTTAATGTTCGGGATCATACACTGACTACCAAATTGTTGGTGCCAATGCACCGATATCCCGAAATCGAGGGGCAGTCAGGGAATCTAATCATTTCTCGAATATTCAAGTTTACGTTTTAATCCATGGATACCGCCAAACCTTTCGGGGCGGCTTCCAATTAATTAGTCTCATTTTACTTTAGTCACTTTATTATCTTGGGACTTTAAAAATTATTGGGCATTAATTAAATATTACTAATCCTAATTAAGGTTTCATGTTATTTTAAGTTTCTTTTATCGGCCCAATAGGTATGAATTTATTTGTCTTGTTACTGACTTTGGCCCAATTTCATTTTTTTCATTTCCTATCGTAAACCCTAATTCCATTATTTTCCTAACTGGTCCATTAGGCCAAAATCGCACAAAGTATCATAGAACAAACAAGGACATTATCAGATCTCACAAACCAACTCAGTCAGGGTTAAATAAAGCCACAATTGAAACCAAAGGCAACCACTTATACAAATCGAAAGGCACCAGTAAATCAGGAGGCAACCAACATGGGTGATATCAGCATTCTAGTAAAGGACCAACAATGAAATTCAGTAAATCAGCAGTGACTCAGATAACATAACCAACAAATGCCAAACCCACAGCCCATAGAACCAGATTAACCAATCCCCAGTAAACCATCATATGAAATAAGGTCAGATAAGCCAAAAACTAGGAACAGTGTCAGCAGCATAATAAACTAGCAACACAAGCAAAACCATCAATCAAACCAGCACAGACTGGGGTTTCTTTTACCAACAAAAATCATGTCATAAGGTAAAGCTAGGAGTAGGCCATGTCAGCGGTTCAATGCAACACACATACCAGCACCAGTTCAAGAGGTACAACCAACAGAGGAGATAAAAAGGGCACAGGGCAAATGCCTCACTTCACTAGTACTGAATGGTACCAGTGTACCAAGGTCATTCTAACATCAACAAGCAACACTCAATCATACAGCCAACAATAAATTAACCCACAATAAGAATAGAAATTTTTAGGGTTCAGAGGCAACTCAGCAAACCAGAATCAAGCAATCCAATTACCAGCAAACAGCACAAGGAATAACCCAACCCCGAAATCAGTACCAGTATCAATCCACAGAGGAGGGGGTTGTTCTACCAGTAGGGTAGATACCAGAAAAGGCAAGAAAAATCATAGAGACCAACAAGGGACAGAAAAGACAGTACTCAGCATAGCAACAACCCAGATCCCAAGCAATAAGCAAGTAACCCGGCAACATACCAGCAGACAAAAGAACAACACAAAGAGTCAGCACCGGCTATCTCGGCCACGCCTCACTGGTACCAAGGGTACCAGTGTACTTGGGTTCACAACAACATCCAAAAAAAAAAATTCAATCAAGCCAACAGACTTACACTAGCAAAAGAACGAGTAAACGGGAATCTAGGGTTTACCAGAATCAGAGAAAATCAGATCAGCAAGCAAGGAAGGCACAGTAAGAGACAACCCACCACGGAAGGGCACGACCACCACCCTACTCCCTCTCTTTTTAACTATTTGAAAGTCGAGACCGTAGTTTTAGTTCTTATCAGTTTTACTGGTTAAATCTCAGCGCATGAGAGCCAAAGAGAGAGGGACGGAGGGCATTGCCAGACCTTTATAGAGGGTGGGTGAGGTGAGAGCCTCGTGCAAAGGTCAAGGGGGCCAGTAAAGATTGACGGGTAACGGGCGAAAGGGTGAGCCAACGGTCGATATATAATTTCAAAATATTTCATAAAAGCATTACGGAGCGTTCTTCTCTTTTTCCACAAGGGCACATAATTTAAAAAAAAAACAGGTGAATCACCATACAGTTTTCAATTTGGACAATCTTAGAAGTAAAATATAAATTTCAAGACAATTCTGTACTCGATTATCTATATTATACACATATCATGTTTATAAAAAAAATTGTGCATGTTTCATTGTATATCAACTAATTGAAAATTTCGGCAATATGAAATTAACAATAATTAATGAATCTTCAAATAATATTTAGATCAGATAAATACTAATCGTTACACTATCTATATGTTTATAATTTAGTAATATACTCATTTTTTACTGACTAAAGATAAGAGTTTAAACTATCCAACTTTTTAAATATTCATAAAGTACTCTCATCTAAATTTCCAACAACATACTCATTTTTATTTTACAAAATATTATTTTTATTTGATTATATTCTGAAATTCCAATGTGCAAATTACCAAATAAATCTTTGTCAGTTGATCTTTTTATTAAATAAAATGCTATGATCTGTCATTAAGACTGGACATTCATTTTAAGCAAAATTGGGTTTGTGCACATGTAAACTTCTAATTTAGATATTTACCCGCTATTTTTTCATCCTATTATATATTTGCGCTCATTTAAAGAATCTATAATTAAATTTAGATTATAAATCAAATAATTTCATGAATGATAATTTTACCCTTCTTATTGACTAGCAGGAAGTCTAGAATCGTCTAAATCTACTCACTTGAGTTGAACCATTGTCTTTCATTTTAAAGAGTTTCATCTCTGACACCGTGGGGAAACACGATACTCTTATTTCACATTAAATAAAAGTATATTATTATATGATCTAGATTTCTATTCGTCGCCATCTCCATTATTAAGTACGAAGAATAAAGTATTTAACTTATATATGTCCATTAAGTATAATTAGTATTTGTCTATGTGTTGCAATGGTGAGAAATATAAAAATTCATATCTTTATATGAAAAGAAAGGAAATAAAAATGAAGATAATTTAGTGATTAATATAAATTTCAATTATGAATGCATAATTAATGTAAAATAAAAATACATAATTGAGAGAAAATTTGACATTCAGAATTTAAAAAAAGTTAAAATTTATAATTGATAACAATTTAAGAAAAATTCAATCCGAAAAATATTAGCTCTAAAAATTCAATAAAAAATTTGAATAGAGCAATTATACTTTTAAATTATGCATTATATTAGAAATTTCACGTATGTAAGCATTCTCCCTTAATTTTCTCGAGTCTGTCCGCATCTCTTGACTTGTGTTGTACATTTCGGGCCTTTTGTAACAAATAAAATTGAGAGAAAATTATAATCTCAAAGAAAAGTACAAATAGTTATAGAGATAATAATATTTGAGAAAAAATTCAAATTTGGAGATGATTTGTTATATACTTTTGGTTGAGACATTAAGCTGGAAAAAGACTTTAAAAATTATATAATTTTTATTATATAAAAAATATTAATTATTGTTGTACTTTATTAGTATATTTATTTAATTCTATTTTTCATTAAAATAATTTTATTTTTATTCGTTATCTACTATTATCCGTTCATTATTTAAAATTCTTAACGGATAAAAATAAAATATAAAAAAATAATAAATAAAAATAAAGTATAAATATAAAAATATAATATCTTATCCTACCGGACAGCCTATATATATTTTTTTAGGGGTAAATGCCCGTAGGCTTGGACAGCTATATAGAGCGACAACAGTTTCGCAGCGCACCCAGATAAAGAAGGTACACTAACACACGGTACACGATGTACCTCGTTGAGACATAGACATAGTGCTGATGAGGGATACCAGAATGAAAATGTTTTCATGACTCTTCCTATATTTTAAACCTAGCATTGCTTTTAAGAGCGGGACGAAAATATTTTGTCCTGTAATAATGGCACAAAAAACCTTGTTTGATATTTAAATAGCGACTACCACTATTTTGCTAAAAAGATCGCGAGACTTATTCTGTGTCAATAGTGTTAGAGGGGAAAACAGAGAGAATTGTCAATTGTAATCTAGTTCTGGCCATTGAGCAAATAATTGATTTAATTAAAATGTTTTTGTGATTATGTGGAATTAATATTAAGCAAATTTTCTGATACAAGGGGTCTTCTAGGACAATGATTTGGGAGATGCCAGTGTCCTCCCATCATATCTCAAAGAGACGTAGTTAAATAGTTTTATACTTTTTTAGTTATCAAAAATATGTTACTTAAAAATTACTTTTCCGAACAAAACATGATTTAGTCTCAGGTAAGTATAAGAATGATGAAAAAGACTTACTATAAAGAATTAAAATTAAAAAAATAATTCATCATTATATAAAAAAGATTTTATTTATTGATATATAGTTCGACTATTCGTTGATATAATATGTACAAATTAAAATTTTGTTATATTTGTATTTCTTGATATTAATTAAAAGGATGTTTAAGAATTTATTGTTTAAGTCGAATGTCATACATTAGAATTTTATTTAATTCAATAAATAAGCATTAGTTTATTCAAAATTATAATTAAGTGAAGAATTAATTTTTGATCTAGTGACAAAAGATAATGTTCTTTGTGTGGAAGATTGCAAATCTGAAACTCAGATATGAGTCCTTTATTTGAGTAGCTTAAACTATCATATTTACTAAAATATATATATAGAGAGAGAGTTGACTATTGTGAAAACGTTTGCATTTCGAGCTTAAGTGCATGCGGCTCAAATTTTATCTTAACACGTCTGAAATTCAAAATTATCATTCTCATTAAATTCTTCATATCAAAATATTTAGGGATACAAAAATTTGGGGTATTTTGGAATTTTCTAAGTATTTGTTTTGATTTTTGAAAATCAGCAACAACAATTCAATATTTTATTATTATGATACCCCAATTTTTTGTATCTCAAAATACCCCAAATTTTTGTATCTCTCAATATTTTGATATGAAGAATTTAATGAAAATGATAATTTTGAATTTTGAACGTGTTATGATAAAATTTGAGCTATATACACTTGGGCTCGAAATGTAAATGTTTTCATAATAATCTAACTAACTAACTAACTAACTAACTAACTATATATATATATATATATATATATATATATATATATATATATATATAAAGTGGCATGAGAATTCAACACATGTTTAGATTTTAATTTCCTTAAATTTTATACTCTCCGTTTAATTTTTTATGGTAAATTTTTTTTAGCACAATTTTGGTTTTAAGCCTGAAAAGGCCATGCCTCTTGTTACAAGTAAAATTTATTTTCTTTTCCCCGATTTCGCCAAGGACTATATCGGATTGACCGACAAATTTAGACATCGTCATATTCTTCAAATACATAAACAGAGGTAGATGCAAAGGTTTTAATGGAGTTAGTTGAACATCCTGGATTTTAAAAAATAATATTATTAGTCTAAGGTTTTTTAATTTCACGCCTTCGGATTAAATTTTTGACCACTATGAATTGTCTAATTATATTTTATTGACAAAATATATTTAATAACATAAATAATGAAAGAATTATACAAAAAAAATCAAAATATAAAGTCTCTAGAGATTTTTTTCATCGTTATGATTATCTATTATTTTGACTTTTATTTTTTATTATTTTTAATATATAAAAGATATTATTTTAATAATTTTATTTAATACCCAATTAGCTAATGAATTTAATTATTTTGATTACTTGACTCCCTATCAAAATTCTGCATTACCCCTGTACATAAACATATTAAATATATAACAAATTAGATTTTATATCTCTCCATTATTTTAATACCACTTCAAACCTATTATTTCGCAACATGTAAAACGTGCAAATCTCACAAATAAAGTACCGTTATTTTAATATGGTATATATTTTTCTTCATTTCCAAATCAATAAAATATATGTGCAAGGGATCTTCCCCTGTAATAACATATTCTTTCAGTCAATTATGTGCGCTTTGAATGGACTTCGTTGAACGTAGAATATATGGACTTCATGGTGATGGATGGATAATTTTTGGTTAACGAACTATGAAATGATGCAATTTCAATTCCTTTTTTTTGCAATAAGCCAACAAGACGGATACATATGCCTCTTTCAATGAATCAATGGTGCCCCCCACTGATCGTGTACTAACATTTAAGTTCAAAGAAAAAGACATTACAACGTGACATATTGGACCAGCATGACAGGAACTATTTAGCCGCAGAAATTAGTACGACTACGCATCGTCCATTTTTCTTTCCGTTATCTGAAATGATAATTTATTATATATTTCACATCTTAAGGTTGAAAATTTGGTTTACAATTCTCTTGTGATATGAGCAAGGGGAACGGGAGGTTCATAGTTCTTTGGATTATTTTTTTAGTTTAAAGTCTATATCAGTCATTAATTTTACATCGAGATTTATAATAATTATTATATAAAATTAGAAAAAAAATACGGATCTCGATACAAAATCAATAATTAAAAAAAATTTTAAATTCAAAAATTGATTTAAAGATTTAAACCTCCCCATTCCCACGCGCAAGAATGGTTGATTGGTCGCACCAGATTGTAGGTTTGTTTAAAGTGCGTACTTTCCTCTTTTTTTTTTTAATATATGACATTTTTCCGTAATTTGTATTTTTCAAATATTATTTAAGGAAATTGACCTTCCGTAAAAATGAAAATATAATTTATCTCATATGTAATGAGTTTTTTCTTTATTTGCTTATATTAATTAATTTTTTATTTGAGGTCCAGAAGATTTGTCCCGGTATCATCTGGCATGATAAGTCTAGTACTGAAATGATGTTATTTTTTTTTAAAAAAAAACTTTAATTCATTTGCACCTGAAAATCCTTGTTATTTATGATAACAATTGCAATTAATAATTTCATATGAAATGATGAAAATTTTCTTGATATGTACTATTATTCGAAATATATATCTATAAAATCTGAAAGTGATGGAAACCCCATTACCAGAATAAAAGACTGACGATATAATTTTGTACGGCGGAAGAAGAAACGCACATGTGACTAGCCGTTAGATGCTGATCTCACGTGATTGGCCAATTGGTAATTGAATGTAGGTCAGACATGAATAACATCATCACATCCGTCATTAATTATTTCTTCTCAGGTCAGTAGGTCAGACCATTAGAGCAGAGCGCATCTAGGGAAAGTATTTTATTACAAAATTCATCCGGGGGAATGTTGGAATGAGCATCAAAATTGGAAATTAAAGTGATAAAATTATGAAAATGACATGATGCTTAATGCTATTTAACTACAAATTGAGCGTGCGTGGTTAACTTTGCTTCTTAAATCTTAAGGTAGATGCAACATTCTTATCTGCAATATGAAAGAGCAAATGAATATGTTGATGTTGAAAATAAGTTTGTACAAAAAAAAAAAATTCAATTAAAACTCACTAAAAATTGGATGTCTTATATAAAATAATTTATTTGTATCTACGACACGTAAAATATATTCTCTGTAAATTAGGAGACTGGCAAGAAAACACGATATCATCCGACCAGGATGGATGAATAATTAATAAAAATAAGATCCAATGGTTGAAGACTTTGTGATATGACATGGATAAAAACTTTCTATCATCTCATTATTAAACTCATCCCTTAAATATTCTTAGTAATATTTTTGCACACACTTCACAGAACGCACACTTGATTATTAGTTTGTTACGAAATTTTGAATCTGAAATTGCTAAATTAGACAGTAGTAGTACAGCGAGCTTGCTAATAGCAATTGTGACCTTTAAAAGTACATATGCACCTCTAAAATTCACACTTGATTATGGTAAATTGCTCATATGACCAGTGACGGAGCCCAATGCAATACAGGGTGAGAAAGTTACCCCACTCTAGAAAAAAAAATTCAAAAATATATTTATGATTCAAAATTTTTAAAACACATATATTTGATTTTTAAAGAAATTATGAAAAATTTCCGTCCTGAAAAATATTAAAAAAGTACCTTTAAAATTATACTTTCACTATAAAAAAATATATAAATATATTTAACTTTAAAATAATTATAATATTATATTCATGCAAAAAGAAAAATTGTGCATCCAGTTTTGCAGGCTGGCTACCATATGACAATTGTGATATTGCAAAACCCACATTACTTATTAGAACCTTCACATATTTTTTGTTATCACTTCTGAATATATACACTTAATTAGTAATAAGTTCACATATTATTATTGCAAAATTTATACTTAATTATTACATAATATCATCTAATTAGTTTTTTCCATATAAAATTAGCTCAAAATCTATAGATATTTAGGAATGAGAAAATAAAGCTCTCTGTGGAATAAATAGTACGAGCCGTTTCTTTAGAATTTTCATTTAGAATTTTGAAGTTTGAACTTTACTTTCGCTACAAAGCAAGCAAAAAAAATATTAAAAAAATAACTTTCACAATTTTTATCTGGTGAGATCCATGCACCAGATATCTTGAGGTGAACAACTAGCCAACTAGACCTTACTACTTGGCAATTAGCATGCCCCCACACGGTTTTGGGTTTTGGCTTTAGGATGTACAAAGAAAATTTCTGTTTTTTTTTTAGTTTGGAATTACCTCGATCTACTCATGTACAAAATAAAATTTACTACAGTTTTTCAAATTGGTATATATATACATTTTTATGATCAAAGAAAATTTAGAACAAGCAGCTTAATGCCGTGAGTTAGAGTAATTAATCGACATAGATAAAAATAATAATATTTTACTAAAAAAATATATCTTAGCTATTCTCTCTATTATTTTTATTTATCATTAAAATAATATTTTACTAAATTGAACAATAAAAAATAGCTCTATTATTATATTTACTAAGATACCACTAAACTCACATTATTCTCAATTATTAACTCAAATGACATTATTCTTATGATAATCTTTCCACATCCAAACGCTAATCGTCCAAAGGCAATGTTTCAAACTATTTCTTATTGTATATATAATTTAATAAATGTATACTAGCTGTTGCATAGTATCGTGCAGCACAACACATAAGCTGTTTGATCACTTCGAAATTTATGCTAACTCGAGTATCAAAATACTAACTCAAATTTCAAAGTGATCGAACGGACAACATAATGCGCTGTAGTGTATCTCGATCCACTAGCTGCTACTTTGCAATTTACAATATTGATAAAAAAAGCTATCCGTCAGCATTTTATATTATAAAAAATAGTTGAGATGTCAGACGTATCTTCACGGTTACAGCTGCGTACTAGATTTTTTTATTATAGTAAATAAAATAATTAAATATATGAAATTGATAAGATGATCTCATTTTTTAGTCATTATAGCCACACTCGAGTTTCAAACTCGGGTCCAGCACCCTGTTCCGAGTTTGAAACTCGGTTTCAGGTTTTTTTCTTCTGTTTATTTATTTATTATTTTTAATAGGTTTTAATAATTTATTTACTTTGTTTATTATATTTAAATATTTATTTTTTAATTTAGCTTTTTTAATAGGTTTTAATATTTATTTTTTTTTAATTTAGTTTATTTTAAAATATTTTTTAATTATCATTTTATGTGTAATTATATAATTAAATTCAATAAAGGGTCGAATTAATTTTTTAATAAGTTTTATTAGTTTGTTATGTTTAAAATATTTATTTTTTGGTTTAATTTATTTTTAAATATTAATCTAATTATTTTGTTATGTGAAACAATAATAAAAGATATAATGTTATAATAATTAAAATATAATTTGATAATAATTAAAATATAATTTTAAAATATTAACACGGAGTACGTTAATCTATATTATCGCTACAATAAAAAATCACTTGGGACAACACCCAATACAACGATTGAAAAATTAAAATTAAAAAACTGAAATCTCACGGATTAACAACCCCTTGTCATATGTTTTCTTATATAAAAAGAGAGGTAAGAGAGACAGAGAGAGAAATAAGAAAGAAAGAAGAGAGAGAAGAAATAAAAACCGAAATTCAATTATCTCAATTTCAAACAGCCATAACTTTTGACGAGATCTACAAGGTTACCATTGCCATCATTTTCGGGGCTAAAAAACACCATCTTCATCCTAAAAAACGCATTTGAAGTTTTAACTTTTATTTTTTCATTTCTTTCTTTGAATTTTTTAAATGAAAATGTATAGTTTTTCATATTATTACATGAGTATAATGTATGTACGTATTATTGAGTAAATATTTTTTTATTATTGGATGCATAATTATACTTTTTAGTATGGATTATTGAATGAGTGAATAATATACAATAACATTTATTTTTATCTAACCAATTTATTTATTAATGAATTTAATTATATAATTACACATAATAAGATAATTAAATAAATATTTTAAATAAGCTAAATTAAAAAGCTAAATATTAAAATCTATTAAAAAAGCTAAATTAAAAAATAAACATTGATACATAATAAATAAATTAAATAAACTATTAAATCTATTAAAAATAATAAATAAACAAACAAAAAAAAACCTGGATCTGAGTTTCAAACTCGGGCCAGAGTGCTGGATCCGAATTTGAAACTCGAGTCTGGCTAAAAAATAAAATCATTTTACCAATTTCATATATTTAATTATTTTATTTACTATAATAAAAAAAATCTGGCGGCGTACAATCAGTAATGCCTCCAAATATTTCCATTTTCCACGTCACTGTTATTATTCCCGATTTCATTTTTCAGAAAATTAAAAACCAGTTGTTCCATCTTCCAATTGGCACAATCCTAGTTTCTTTCCTATCCACGTGCGTTCAAACTCGAAAGGCGCAGAGCGGCAGAGATTTCGATGAAATAAATTATCTAACCTAACCTGTCAAAGATATTTCCATGATGCACCGAGTATTCTCATATTCTCATAATATATTATTTTGTTAAATTTTGTTTTTGTTAAGTCTCTACATCAAAGTTACCTAAGATCACCATATGTGCCAGCTTTCAGGCATACGGCACGCAAGTTAAGATGTATATACCTAAAAAATAATATTGAAATAATACAGGAAATAAATAAAGCTCATTTTGTTTAAACTCATCAACATGCCCTTATTTTACTTATAAAAACTATTTTTTTAAAAATTCTATATAACCTAACTAAAAAAGCATTGAAACAACATAACAAATAAATAAAGCTCATTTTGCAATTGTCCTTGAAGTGATAACGCATCTTTGTTTTGTAACAGCCTGTAAGATTTTTTTTCCTAATTTGAATATTAGTTGTTTTATTATTATAACAAAAAATGAAATTGAAGAGGTGAAAACATTCTAAAATTGACGTGAATAAGTGTTTCAATTGTAGATGTGATAATAAATTTAATTTTTATAATTATAATAATCAACATGCCGTACGTACAATGTTGGCTGTTTTATAATAAAAGTAGGCGGGATATATATATATATTATTTATTTTATTTTATTGTGTGATTAGATTTCAATTCCATATATAAAAAATATCTCTGTCGGATTCACGGGACAAATGTTTGACTGAGTTTCATCAATTTAATAGGTCTATTTTTATTATAGATAGATGAACCCACAACTTTCAGATGTAATAAAAGCAAAATCATTTTGTATGTTGCACAAATTTTAAAATCTGCAACGTGCATCGCAGTTTAATCTGTATTAGTAAACGAAATAAACAAATGAGAAAAAAAAGAATCTTGTGCGATAGCAGTTTAGATCTATTCTTCTGATGACCAAATATCTTGTGAGATAGAAGTTTGGAACAAGCAACATGCACTATTGGTACTACCCATGTGGTAAAATTAACCCCATAAAAATATCGTTTTCCCCTTTTAATTAAACATATCATGTGTGTCATGACATCACGAATGCATTTTCATGCACCATTGGTATTACCCATGTGGTAAAATTTATCCCATAAATATTATTCTTTCCCCTTTTAATTAAACATATCATGTTGTATCATGAGTCATGATCATGACATCACAAATGCATTTCCGAGGCAAATTTCTTATTATGATGCAGGCAAGGAGTTGGGATAACCAATGGGCCAGGTCGTATCTCTCAATCAACTGCTAATATTTGAGTGAGAAAAAAAAATATTATTCCCTTGACAGTCTCTATCAAGTTTTCAAAAAAGAGAAATATCTCACGTAAACAGTCGTAAAATGGTAGATAAAGAAAGACCTGCGAATAATTTATCATATATAAAATTCCGTTTAATATATATATATTTTTTAATTCCCTTTGAGACAGTGGCGGATCTAGGATTTTGATTAGGGGGGGGAATTATCGGATTATAATGGCTTATCGGGTTCAAACCCATTATAAATAAAAAAATTAATAATTTAATATATATACTTAACTAATAATTTTTTTATTAAATAATAATATTTTATATATTAAAATAATAATAAAATAAAGCTCAAAGTAATAGATAATCAAATTGATGAACAAAGTTTTCGACTAAGTAACTTTATATTTTGATATCTTTGCATAATTATTTCATTATGCACGGTATTAAATATTTTTTCTCAATAAAAATAACCGACAATTCGGGGGGGCAAAAAAAAATTTCCGGGGGGCCAATTACCGAAAACATTACCGAAAAGCACTATTTTCAAAATCCAGGGGGCACGTGCCCCCCTGATTATTGAATATATGCTCTCAAGTCTGCTTATTAGAGTTTGGTGAGAATCTTGGAGCAGCAGTTTAACCCTGCCTTGACTAATTGAGGCGCCGGGTCCTTATCGGGTCTCGGGTGTGACCGACGAAATTACGCAGCCTGTTTCCCAGTAGGCCCAAAATTCGGTCACGGCCCTCAACCCTCATATATTTTTTTGTTTTGAACTTTTGATAAATAAAATAAAAAAATAGAGAATGATATGATTGTGGTTGAAATATACATCCATAGTCAGACTTGAGTTTCAAATTCGATCCCAGTGAGCTGCTTTCGAATTTGAAACTCAGTCCCAGTATTTTTTTTTATAAAATTTTGAAGTTTTGATTATTTTTTTTGAAACTTTTTCATAAACTTCAACGTGGTCCATGATTAAGTATTGATTAAGTTTTTTTGATTAATTTTTTATATATTTATCAGAAAATTAATACGTAAGACACAACTGCATAATGAAAATTGTTACAAATGAATATAGACCGTAAATATTAGTATTTTATTTTGTACATAATTTATTATTTCAATATGATATAAATATATTTTAAAAATTATTTTCTTACTTTTATTACAAAAATAATATAATAAAAATATTAATATTTTAATAACAAAATAAAATATATGATTTTCATGAATAATACGAAAAAAATACCATATTATTTGAAAATTTCAGCAAAACCAAAAATAAGATAGAAAGATGGGCAAAAATATTCGAAAAACTTGCTACTATGGATTAAAATGAGTAGAAAAAGTAGGAACAATGGTCACCCCCTGATCGGAAATTTTTAAAAAATCATCATTGTAATTATGTATATTTTTAAATTTAAATTTAAATATATTTGTTGATATAATTTTATTATCTATCAAATACTTATTTATATTTGATCGAATTATCAATAAATTATTTTTTTATTAGCCAACTCCCTAGCTTAATTTATTAACGATAATTCTCTCCATCCTTACTTGAATGAGTTGACCATTACTTTGCTACAAAAAAAGAAATATAAATGCACTAATTAACCACTATACAATCTATATATAGCAATATGAAAATTTATTAAGAATAAACTAAAATTTTAGTTGATTATTAAATATATAACAAAATGGTTGGATGCTATATAACATATGTTTGAAAAAATTTAAAAAAAATGGGACCGAGTTTCAAATTCGATCACAGCTCTGTAAGACCGAATTTAAAACTCAATTTTAACTACAAATGTACCATTTTTATAATTTTTATTATTTTATTTACCCAAAAAAAAATCTCAACCCTAGCCGCCGCTTTGTTTGGAATGTCAAATGCCAGCCATATTATTTTGGTTCCTTTTCTGGGATCCACTGTGCTATGTTTTATATACACCAACTTGAATAAACTCCGACGCGCGGGTCCCACTAGTCTAATAACATTTATTTTCGGTCGATTACCGCACGGAAAAGCAATTTCTCCATTGGTGCAGAGATTTACCGATTTCTAGGCACCGCTCATGTTTTGTTCGCTCACGGCTCACCCGATCTCTATCTCGTCCTTTATAAAACAGCCCCAAATCGTCCCTAACATCTCCACATTCCCTCTCTTGCCCTTGAGCTGTTTCTCTCTCTTCCAACGCGCCTCCTCGCTTCCCCTCTCAGCCTCGATCGTGAATGGTGAGATCGCACGATCCAATTCGCGCTAATTCATCCTCTCCTTACGCCTCGTGCATGCAGGGCTGGCATTACCGGTGCCTCGGCCTCGATCCGTGAATTAGCGAACAAAGATCAGTTCTTTTTGCGAAGTTTCTGCTTAATAGATAGAATTTAGGTGCAATGGGGATTAAGAGAGGACAGAACAAAGTGAAGGGGTGTGGCAGGTTGCTTGTCACGGTCACGGTGTATGGCAGCGCGGGACCACTTAGGTTTCTTGTCAACGAAGGAGATATGGTATCCGGTGTCGTAAGAACGGCGCTCAAGACCTATGCGAGAGAGGGAAGGTTGCCTATCCTTGGAACCGACCTCGATGAGTTTCTTCTCTACCACGCTAATGGTGGATTTGATGGTAAGTTGTCTTATTTTATTACTTTTTGTTTTAACTTTAGCTTTCATGATATTATTTTCACAGACAGGTTTCTGGAGGAAATAAAATAATGTGTGTGTTTGGGGGTTGGTTGGGGGGGGGGGGGGGGTGTTATGTAATATTGAAAATTTTAAATTTGCATATTGGTCCGGTTGTCGGTTCTGATGAAAATTATGTTCCTCATGTTGGTATTCAATGGGTGATATGTATTGTTCTTCTCATGTTAATGTGTTATATTATTTGTCTAAATTTGAGTTTTTGTGTTGGCTAAATATTGGTTAAACATTGTACAGTACTTACAAAAATAAACAACAGTAAAAATACTAGTATGCTAACCCCGGACCACAAAAGGAAAATCCTTTTTTGGTTCTTGATTCTTGAACCTCCTATTTAGAACCTTGAAGAAATATAGGTTAGGTTTCCACTTCTGAAATGTGGTTACATGAAATGGTCACGACATCTGGATATAGTTGCCAATTTAGATAGGTTCACTAGTGCAATAATTGCAATTGCAAAATACAATGTCCAGGCGTAGTTGCCAATTTAGATAGGTTCACTAGTGCTAGAATTGCAATTGCAATGAACAATTAATATTTCTATTTGTTAGGACTTTAACATATTCTGGTCAGATACTATGATTTTTATTTTTTAACCTTTGGTTCTGTTTATTTCTTATTTTCAGCTTTGGATCCAAGATATGTAATCAGCTTTAATGGTGTCAGAAACTTTCTCCTTTGCAAGAAGCAGATAGAAGCACTGGATGAGAAATTAGAAGAGAAGTCAGTGTCTCGGTCTGTTACAGCCGGCAAAAGAGGCTATTCGTTAAGCTTGAAATCAAGTCTTAACAAATTCCTTAGTTTCAGGATCTGATTTTCTGGCATTATTAGGTTATTTGGTAATAAGCAGTAACTGAATAAAACTTTCTTGCTTTGGTGGTTGTCTTAGTTTTTCTAGTGGTTTAATTGAGTGTACTGAGGTATTTTGGTTTGTTGCATTTGGTTCTTTAAGAGTTACTGTTGTATTTCAAAAAAAGAGTAGGCAATTTCGTGTTCTTGTGGAAGTTAAATAAAAATGATAATCAATTTTGTCTTTTAATTAATTTATTTTTGCTGATTAAGTAGGTTAATTTTGTTAGTTGCTAAAAGTGAAGAAAGTTTTAGTTGGGAATGTAGGTAGATTTTCCAGATATGCTAGTATGATACTTATGGAAAGTTCCAGTTCTGAATTAAACTATTGTGGTTATCAGGAGAAGCAACTGAACTTTATTAATTTGGGGCATTTCATAAATTTGGGTTCTTTTTTTTATACTAAAATTTCTTATTTATTACATAATGGCAGGCATATTTCACAGAATTAGTAAATATGAAACATGATGATGTGAAAATTTACAGGAAGTGTCATGAGCCGTGAAAATCTTTCTTGTAATTTCGGCCTTTAAACCTCGCATTGTCATTTGTCAATGGGTTTTTTGATGTTTCTATGTTCTACTGGACGGGACATATAATTTACAAAATAGTTGTCACATTTGTACCAAATTGAAAATGCTATTTTGAGGGCCATTCGTTTAACTCTTCAATCAATGTAAAATGATCACTTATAAATCAGGTGTTCAAAAGCTTGATAGTTATCAATTATTTTTAAATTTTATTGCATTCATTGTTTTTTTATCATGTTTTGGCGACTTGATTTTATATTAAATAAGAACGTTAACAACCGACGTAGATCAATTTTTGGGTTCATGATTTGAAATCAATTCAACGAACGTTTATGTTAATATTAATAATTACTGATCACTTTTGTAAGCTTATGAATATAGATTAGTCGCTATTGTTGTCCATTAATTATAGTTTAATTGTTCAGTCACAAAACAAATTATAAATAAAATATGGCATCACAAAAGTACGTGACCGTGTTCAATCCTGTATACTGTTTAAAGGACTGTTATACATTAACATAAGCTTCACATTAAAAAAAAAAATACAAAGATGGTCACAACTCACAACCCAATATTCCAGTATGTATTTTGATGGCTGTAGCCCAAATAAAAAACAATTTAATTTCATTTGTAATTTTTGTTCCCCTTAGTATTCACTATGTGACTCTCCTCTGTTAAATTGTTAATGTTTTGTTATGAATTCGATTTTAATTATGCCAGATAGTGAATACTCAAAAGGAGAACACAAATTACAAATGAAGTTAGCACGGCATAATTAAAATCGACTTCATAGTACTGATAATGAATACTCAAAGGAGAGCCACATAATTAAAATCGATTTTGTAGTTCTCGTATTTGTAGATTGTAGTACTAATATTCGGTCAAAATTTTACCATAGAGTCATAGTTATTGAAATGCAAGAATTTTTATTAATAAAACATGTGGGAGTGTTAGTAAGCATTCTCTATTCACATTGTCGTCAGCAACTGTATTTAAAAAAAAGAAGAGAGAATTTTGTGCTGCTATGATACGAATTGCTATCCCTCCTACGCTGCACGGCTGCACCGCAGTGTGAATTGTCCCTTTAATTTACTTTGAGATGTGTAAATTTACAATCTCAGAACACCTCTGTACAATCTAAAAGCCACTAAAACAGTGCCAGTACAGCGCAACAGAAAATAACTATCCGCTATGATACATGAGTCATGAGGCTCTGTATTCACTCGTCGTTTCAAGCAGCTGAAAAGTAGCCTTCTCTTATTATTATTATTTTTAAAAAAAAAGTAGGGTGGAAAGGATGGGCTGTCAAGGCACCGATTTTTTAAACAATAATTTAATTGATTATATTTCTAATGATAAATCATTTAATTAAATTTTAATTATAAAAATGACGACGCGTCATTAACAGTGACGTTTTACAAACGTATTATTTCTGGAGCGGTTGCACAAAGATAATCTCCCAATGATATTTTTTTTTTCACAAAAAAAAAAAAAATATATATATATAATAACGTCCGTACAAGTGGCGTTCTTTCATTGAGTTGCTATAACTCATGTGATTTCATTCAATTGTTAAATGTAAAACGCAAATGCAAAGTATTAAAAAAAAAAGAAAAAAAAGACCGAAAGTGGGGTCTTTACAAAAGCATCTAACTAAATTATTGTTCCAAAAAAATCAGTGCTGTCGCGGACACATAGGTTGTCTAAGCTTATTATGTACTGAGTTGGTCACTGTTGGAATGAAATTATTAATCATGGCCGAGAAAGATAATTAATAAGATGGCTGTAGTTAATTTTTGGGATGTGCATCATTAGATTTGTTCAAAGTGATTGTGAAAGCCTCCTATAAAATTTCAAAAGTTTTTTTGTTCATCCAAATTGTAGTTGCAACTTTTTACACCCACATGAAGTATAAAAGTTAAATAGCCGACATTTATTAACAACGTGTATATATTTATTAAATGAAATATTATATTTATCAAATATAATATATAATTATTAACTAAAATTTGTCTGTCCAAAAGCAGTTACAATTTTTTCAGTCACGTGTGGCGTAAAAATTGAACGACTGACATAATTATTAATAACGGTTATATGTTTGTTAAATACAACATAATTATGAAGTATAAGTACTTTGTTTAATAAATATATAACTGTTGTTAATAGTTATGTCAATCGTTCGATTTTTACACCGCATATGAGGTGAAAAAGTTATATAACTATTTTTGAGTGAATAAATTTCAGTTAATAATTATGTATTATATTTGACGAATATAATATTTTATTTAATAAATATATATCCATCTCTAATAACTATATCATCTATTTAATTTTACACTACACGTAAAATGAAATTGTAACTATTTTTTTAGATGGACTGTCCACTCTCAAGTGCTCATAAAATTAAAGTTTTTAGGTATCAATCATTGTTTTTAGATGGACTCTGCCAGCGCTCATAAAATTTAAAATTTTAGGTATCAATCACTGTATCATGGTTTGCCGATGCAACAAGTGTCAGGCTCTCAGCGAACTAGCAAAAGCGAATTGAGTCTTCAAACAAACATCTCCAATTTGAAGCCGCATTTTTCATCTCTTTGTCATGCTTATCGTTGGTTTCGAATAAGTAAATCGATAAATTGTTTTGAGGCTAAATTCTTTCACTTTTATGGGTTGGGCCGGTTGATCGTTGACGGTTGGAGTTGATCTGTTATATTTCACATAAACTAATGTCAATCTATCCAAGAGATTAGAGATAATATGGGTAGGGATAGCTGGATAGGGGTCCGACATCTAAATATCTTTACTATCTTGACAATCAAATTGGCAAATTCATATATATTCATTTGCTCAACGGAAATAAGGTATGTAAATTATCGAAACTATGAAGTATTTATGTTATAAAACTGTACTTAACAAAATTGTGTAAATACATTAGGGATGGCAAAAAAACTCTCGTTCATGACTCGTTTGGGATCGACTCGCTATTGGCTCGCTCGTTAGTGGATCGAGCCGTTAAGGAGTTGGCTCATTAAGCTCGTTAAGTTAATGAGTCAAGTTTGAGCTCAGCTCGTTAGACTCGATAAACTATTAATATTTGTTATTTATATTATTTTTATTATGAATTTTTTATGTAGTAAATAGTTTATAGTATGACGTGTAGTTAAATTGTTATATTAAATTTGTATGAAATATATTGTCATTAGTTATTATATTAATTTTTAAATAAATTTTGATATAAATTATCATAAAAATATTATTAGCTATTAAAGAAGTATTAACGAGGGTTTACGAGCTAGCTCGGTTAGCTCATTAACGTAATGAGTCAATCTCAAACTAAAATTTTTGGCTTAAAAGTATCTAACGAGCCGGCCCGACTCGGCTCGTTAAGCTAAAAAACCTAGCACGAGCTTGCCCGGCTCGGCTCAGCTCGTTGCAGCATAATTCTCTTATGCAAAATGAATTTTGAGGAAAAGAAATGGCTCAACTGAATTTACTGTATATTATACGTTCGTTGTCTTCTCATATTATTTCAAAAGTAACAAGTAAAAACAGATTTTTTTTTTTTTTTTTGCATTCAAACAAACTCGTGCATTTGACATTAACAACTATTTTCTTTTGTCCGAAAATCGTGACAAATTAAATTGGTAAACATTTATTTAGCCAAAAAGAGTATATCAGAAGCTACCAGTAAGAAAATGGGATTTAGTGAACTCTTTTTTTTTATCCAATAACTTATATATTTAGTAATAATTTTAGTATAATATTTATAGTCTTAATAAAATATCCATTTGAACTCCATAAAAAATATAATTTATTTCAATACTGACCTCATACCTAAAATGTAGCAATTTTAATATAATAAATATATTAATGTAGATACCTGATACAATATTTGACCCACATTTCAGATTATTGTGGCTCCACTCCTCAAAGTCACTTTCCTCTTGAACATCAGGGTGGATCTATAGTGAGGCAAGTCTCAGATATATTATTTTCAGATATATTATTTTTCTTTGAATTTTTTGATGTTAGACTATAAATGTTAGCATATTATAATATAAAGGAACACATTCATTTTTCAGTTATATTATATAATCGTGTCCAAACTTAAATTTTCTTTGATCCGTCACTGTTAAACATCACTAAAATTTAAGAACATCAAAAATAAGTTTCAAAATAAAACATTTGTGCAGCTTTGATCAGAACATGGGGCTCATTGGCCTACAAATATCTGACGAGCTTGAAATGCACAAAAAGACTTCAATGGTGCATGTTCCTTTGACAAGGTGCCCATTTGAAGGGTCTTCTAATTCATCCTGCCTTATGAACATCGGATATCCCCATCCTATGTTGATCGGGTTGAAACTGTTGCGGACTACAATTAGAAATAGCAAAAAGGTTGTGTCATATAAATTAATTATAACTTTAAGGTATTTCTGACACATCGCATATTAGCCTTGTTACTTCTTAAATTGACAGGGGTATGAAGACATTAACAACTTGTCCAAGTTTAAACGAAAAATTCATGACTGCAACTCCAAGTGTCATTTCCGAAAAAGCAATCGCAATGGACCCAGAACTGGAAATGCTCAGAACCTCAAAATGCCATAGCCTACATGACCAAATTGGGTCTAAGGCCCAAAATGGCCGAATCCAAAATGACATAGCATTCATTTTCCAAATCTTTGTTTGGTGCACTTGATCGCAGACTTGCATTGACAGCTTGTAGTGATTGATAATGATATGCATTTAATCATACTGGGACAATCTTCTGATTTTGTTTCTTTGAATCTCTTCTTTCCTCGTGGGGAGGAAGCACACCAGCAGCGTGCGTTGCGTGATTCCACTGTGTTTTTTTCACTTGACTGGATGAACAGTTGACCGGAAGAGAACTTCGATTCGCCCGGCTAGCTGATTGTGTGATTCCTCGCGGCTAGTGCTTATCTTGTCTGACAACACTGCAAAGCGAGTAGCTCTTCTAGTCGGGCAGCTGTGTGATAACACTCCAGAGAAAGCAGCGCTTTCGTGTAACATGCTACGAGAGAGTAGTAAACTTCAAGTCTCAATTCCGATGGATCAAGAGCTCGAGAACACGACCACCTCGATAACTCTATGTTGAAGAAGCAACAGTGAGCACAACGAGCATAAGTTAAAGGCAAACTCGAGATGAACCAGAGATTAACAACTCAGGCTGCTGGTGTGCAAAAATAATGGAGGTCTTGGAGCCAGATATTTAGAAAGAATGAATAAAACCTT
This sequence comes from Schoenoplectus tabernaemontani, assembly GCA_037127355.1. Classification (NCBI taxonomy): domain Eukaryota; kingdom Viridiplantae; phylum Streptophyta; class Magnoliopsida; order Poales; family Cyperaceae; genus Schoenoplectus; species Schoenoplectus tabernaemontani. The sequence continues at coordinate 10,356,333 of CM073741.1, read as the reverse complement.
GTTATTTAAATGGACGTGGTTATGGACAAACACAAACACAGATGGATGGTGGAAAGAATCAATAATGAATACAGAAAATATTTTCAGACCATGGGAAATAAATGAATTATCAACATTCTGAAAAAATGTTAGTAAATTGAAGGAAATTTTCAATTGTTCCTTCATTTAGGGTAGGCAATGGATTAAAGAACAGATTTTGGTTAGACTCTTGGTTAGGCCAACCATTAAGTGAAGTCTATCTTGATCTGTATAGAAATGTGAGGAGAAAAGGTGCCTTGGTTGCCGAAGTGTATAGAGAAGGAGATTGGGAGTTTCAGTGACAAGTTCAGGTAACATTAGAGATGAGTATTCAAATTGAGGATCTGAGAGATACATAGAAGCAACATAGAAGCAAGTTGATCAATTCCTCAAGGATAGGCATCGAACTTTTACTCAATTGAAGTCTAATCTCCTCAAAGCTCAAAAAGGATGAAGCGATTGTTGAAATTAATTATTATTAATTACAATATATATGGACTTATATGTAATAAATATATATTATATAATGGTCTGTCAAATTATATTATAATGAAGTGATCAAATTCTATATCGGGTTTATTATATATCATGAGAAGTGAGTCTATTTAATGTGTAGAATGCGTATTAATGACTTTATGATTTAGTGATGTCTAAATTATATAAAGTCTTATAATAATATAATTATGCTTTTGGTCCCTGGAGAACACAACTATAGACAACTTTCTGATTAAGCAGCGAACCCGTTAAGAGAGAATCTAGATCCGATATGGACCCGTTAAGGTATAACTGCATTCAATTATATGGACGTCCATATATATGCAGGGATACTGTTGGTTTTGGAACAACACTCATTTCCCCACTTTCTGCACCCTTTCGTTTCCAACAGATCCAGATCTCTCTCTCTTAACACTCTTCCAGAAGAGAAGAAACTGTCGACGCTGGTCCTCTCAATCACTCCATCGGATTAGAGGAAGATCGCTGGAAGGCTAAACGAGTCTGGTGATCAACGGAGTTGTGTTTCTTTGAAAGACTGACAGCATGGATCAAATAACTTAATTTATGTTTGGGGTTCACTAGAGGATCATGACTATAATAGTAAAAATTTCTAACAGCGATTTGTAGATCAACATCGAATTGAGCGAAAATTCAGTAAAGGTGATTGGGTCTATTTGAAGTTACAGTCTTACCGCCAGATATCTATATCTAAAAGAAAAAACCAAAAATCGGGGCCTAGATTTTACGAACCATTTGAAATTGAAGATTGTATTGGTGAAGTAGTACAATTCACCCAGTCCTTCACGTTTCGCAATTAAAGAAACATATAGCTCGAGGCCTGACTATTTCTCCCACATTATCCATTTTGGGTACAGATGACCAGCTGCACATTTTCCCTGAATACATTTTAGCTCATCGTGCTATTAAGAGACATAATGAGGCAGTTTTGCAACTATTGGTGAAATGGTCAAATTTATCAGTCTGATGCTTCATGGGAGTATTATGCCTCACTTAATGATCTTTACCCAAATGCACTTCTTAAGGACAAGAATGTTTTTGAGAGCGGGGGAGTGTCAGACATCAGAAATGGAGCTGATCCAGAGAGTGTTCAAGCAAATCAATTAGAAATGGCGAAGAAGAATCAAGGAGTCGAGTGTTTGGGAGTTCGGTCAGAAGGGGCACTCGGGCAAGCTCAATTTAAACTTCGGTCAGTAGCTGACAGAGGGACCCACGCCAATGACCATTTAAATTAAGGGCAGTGCTCGCTTCGTCCGTTTCATCTCGACTATTCGTTCAATATTAATTCTTACTCAAATTGTAAAATTCTTTTTCATTAAGCATCGCCTATAAATAGGCAGTAAATGTTTGGATTCGATTATGTTATTATGTATGAAAAGAGTGAATTCCACCATTCCATTTTCTATCGGTACCGAGCTATTCATCGTTACAGAAAATTGTTTTCTTTTAATCATCAATTAAACCCAGTTCTTGGTTATTTGATGATCTAGAACACTACTGTGACACACTCTCTCTCTCTCTCTCAACAAATAGAGCAAGAGGGCCAGCGTCGATCTCCAATCGCAATCCCCATGTTGATTCCCCAATCTCCATGGCGTGCTGTTGCAAAAAGGGAGAACAAGAAAACTCTGATTTCTTTACGTCGCTTTCCATCCCCGACGCTGCAGCGCTACCTCCACGGCGACCTTCTCCAGTCAATCCTGGAGCTCCTCTCGTCGTGTGACCTGGCGCGATCCGCTTGCGTCTATTGGCAGCGTTCCTAGATACCTTCGCCAAGATTATTGAGAACCCTTCTTACATCTAAGATTTTTTTTATTGCCTGTACTAGAAACATTTCTTGCCCGATGCAGGAGGAGCGGCTTCGCTCCGCCTTAAACATAAGTCAAAGAGAAGGGTTGGGATGCCAACCAACTTACTTGTTATGCCAAATCATTTACTGGTACGACTTTGAATCAGTTTTCCTTTTCTTTTTCTAGCTTGTGTGTCGTTTTTGCTGGTTATGCTTGACTTGTCAGCCAAGGACTGAGCCCTTATGCCTTTGCTTGAGTTGATTTCTAATTGCCCTTGCTTGTTGTTTAAGATATGGTACCGAATGAGTATCGATTGTGGCTAACTGACTATGTTAATCTATTGTCATTCTCTTTGTGCTGTGGGATACTATAAATGTGTTGTTATACTTGGTGAATTGGTATAAACCTTTGGTATCATGTTAAGCCTTTTCTTTTGATTAAGGCACTGTAAATGTGTTATGTGGTCTGTAGCAGTTAATACCAGCATTAGCTCTAGATGCAAAGCGAAAATATATTTATTGTTTTTGCTGCACATGTTAGTAATTTATTGATCAAATTTTATGAATGTTCTGACATATATTGTTAATAACATTTTATCCTTTTTTTTCATTTCTTACTTCATGGTTTATGTGGTGAGAAGTATGATGTTATTAAAAGGATAAAATAAAAGATAACCCTTTTGCTACTTTCTTCTCTTGATCTTCTGTACTCAGTAATTTTGATGTACTTATTGTGTTGGATTAAGGCATCTCTCTTTTATGAAAGAGAAGAGATCGTTGACAATGAGTTATTTTGACAAACTTGACAATGAACCTCTAAATAAATATAAAAAAATCTTAAAAATAAATAAAAGTTTATAGATGTATTTTTTACCTATGAATTGATGGTCATTCAAATTTCATTATCGTTTGATAGTCCATCAAAGATCGTTAAATTGGGACCGTTGTAAATTATATAAAAATTTTATGGTCTTTGATGAACTATCAAATGATAATAAAATTATATGAAATTTGAATGATCATCAATCAATAGGTAGAATAACACATCTATGATTTTTTTTTTCATTTTTAAGATTTTCTTTATGTTTATTTAGAAGTCCATTGTCAAGGTTGTCAAAATAACCCATTGTTATGAAATACGTAAAGAAATTAGTTGTAACTGTCCTCTCTCTTTTCAAGTGAAGATGAGAAATGTGACTTGCAAAAATATTTTGGTGTACTAAACAGATAGGCTGCATTCAGGTCAGAACTGTCATTCTCTTTTTAAGAAATTGTTATTGAGAGTCATGTCTGAATTTGTCATTGGCGTTATACCTCATGAACTTCTCATTGTAAAGACTCATAAGTTACGTAGTTGTCTGTTACTTAGGTCAATTCAGCTTTTTTGAAAAGCGTTGATCACTTGATCTCAATACAGTTAACGACTACAAATATTGGCACTTAACTGTTGTTAATAGAGTTCATTTTTCACTTCTTTTATTTTTGTTGGGAAATGATAGCAGAGTTTTTGATGTTCCTATATTTAGAGGTCACACAGTAAAGGTCATCTTTCTGATTTGTTTCTTCTTTTTGTGAAATTTCTTAGAAAGATATTAAAGATGAAGATGTTATAAACATGAATGTTAAAGGGAGAAGCTCAGGAAGAAACGTATTTATAAATGCATCATGTACCAGTATTTGCTTTTTATTTAAATAAGGACACCTGTTAACTCTGACATCCTTTAATTTGTTGATATCTCTTATAGGAATTAATTTTTTGTTCTATATAGAGAGGTGAGGTTCACTTCTAACTGAATTTAAGGTTGCTTACTGGCCATATCCAAGGTGTCATAAATTCTATCTTTTCCGTTTCATTAATATACCAAACAACTAAAAATCTTGAGCTATGCAAGTATGCATATATTTCTCCAATTAAAAGTTTGGAATTATCTTGATGTACCACTTTGTGCAATAAAATATATTGCAGATATTAGGCTCTTGCAGCTACAACGTGCTTTAATCATCAGGTACTTAAATTTTAGTGTTTTTACTAACATTGATATCCCGTATTTATTTATAATAATATATGAGTGAAACGATTAGATGACGAATTAAAGAAGAATGCTTTAAAAAAGGCTTTATTCATCTTATTTATGTCTTAGTTAAATTGGTATTAAGCTTGATTGATCGATTATTAGTTAAATTGGTTTATGTTATTATCTCTTTTGTATATATTTTTTTATAGTGGCTGATAATTTGCGTTTTTGATAGACAACTTCTGAATTAATCCATCAATTTCCATTTTTGATATAAATCTACTGAATTAATTCATCAATTGCACATTTATGATGTCATAAACGCCTTCCTATATGATTGTGAACCGCTCCTTGTTTTTTCGGCCTATTTCTATTCTTTAGTTTTGCTCCTTTCTTCTATTATGATCAACATAAATTACTCTATTGATTGTTTTTATTTCCTTTTCTGCACTAATTATGTTTTACTTCGTCACTTCTATTGTATCCCTATTTTGGACAGATGGATAAAATATATTGCATATTACTTGTTGTATAAAGAAATGATAATAAAGAAAAAAATGAGAGGAAGATTGCTTCTTGGCTTGAACAAAAATATCTTGCCTTAAGTCAGTTGCTCATTTAAAGTATATTGTATATTACTTGATTATTTTATTTTTCCTTTTATTCTTTGTTCCTCTTTTAAAATACTTAGAATCCAACATTGACTAAAATACCATGCTCGCAGATTCTTTTTTGCTCCAAACCCTCTACACCTTTCAGAATGGAGACCGAGAAACACATGAACATCACTCTTGGTTATCTGATAACAAGATTCATTGAAGTGAGAATATTATTACCTGGTCACATCCAAAGATGTTAGCATTTTTGTGCCATACCGAACTAAAAATTTAAATTCATTGGCTTTGGTGTTTAGTTTGGTGCACAATTGTGCCATATGTTAACTAATTCTTTTATTATGTTCTCTTATTGTGCCATATTCTAGCAAATTAGAAATAATGCCATAACATTATAACATTATTTTTTAAAGATGTATAAATAGAGTCATAATTTGTTACAATCTTCCAGACTCGAATTATCCCCCCCCCCTCCCAATTATATATTTGTTAAGATAATCCATTGTCAAGGGATCCCTTCCCATTATATATTTATATGATATCGAACTGAATGAAAATGGCCGCTGCAAAGCACATGTACCTAAGTGAATGGAGAGACATTTTGAAAGTAGTGGTTTCCCACCTGTTTCATATATGAAACTTGTTCAGAATTACAGCAGAACTACATAACTAGTACGCCTATAGAAACTATTACAACCATTAACCATAACAGACATTCATCTTGATAGGATCTACTATTCGACACCATCTGATGAGCTTGAATAGGCCCGTTCATCGAACTCGGGGGCTTTTATAAGCCCATAATTCCACAAAGACCCAATTTCGAGAGCCCAATTTCGAGGGCCTAACGTCGAAGGCCCAACGTTGAAAGCCCAATCTCGAGGGGCCTTCGACACCTGTCGTGACATTAAGCACCATAAATTCTCATGCACGACACGCCTTAAATGCGCATGCGTCATAATAAATGCCATAATGGTCATCCCGAAAACACCGCCTGAAACGGTCTAACGGCTAGATGGTGCGAGATGGAGCCTATATAAGGTCTACCCTCGAGATACCTAAGGGGGAAGGATGATCACACACACTTATCTACATTGTGGACATGGGACAAGGATGAGTAATAATCTGTCTACCTTATTTCTTGGTGATTCAGACTACCTGTATCACAGTTCATCTCACATCAGTTTCAATGCTTACAAAATATTCAAAGGCATCACAAAATTCAAAATTAATATCTAAAACTTTCCAATCATCTTTTAATTCCCAAATGGCACCGCCTCCTAATCACTAGCATCTTAATACCAGCTGAAACAAAATCAAAACAGTACCTTTGCAAGATCAAGGTTAAGTTCAAATATAATAATACTTCTACTACAAATGTTGCATGCTTTTCTTAATGATCAATTTCTTTTTCAAACTAACCCTCTTGCTCTACCTCTAAGAGTTCTAAATTTATATCTTCCATAATCTGCATTGGTAAAGATGATATATTAGTTGGAATGATAAAATGTAGATTATTTATACAATTATCCTCTTAATCTGACTCCAGTACTTAGCCAACATAATAATATTATTATCGAGAATTCTAACAATTTTACAATTACCATCTTTAAAAAAAGTAACTCATTCCTTTCATTCTAAATTACCCATAATACAGCACCTCTAAGAAATAAGGAATGTGTGATTTAATGGTCTTTGAACAATGAATTATTCAAAGACCAATTCTACGAACACGACAATATTACATTACATTTGATATTATTTGGAAAACACGGTTTCTTCTTCACGGCCTCACGGGTGTACAATGTACAACAAACAAGGACAAAGCTTAAGAAATAAGGAATGCCTGGTCAATTAAGTTCACTCGTTAGGAAATATGAAGCACTTGCCTGATTTAATGGCTTCCTCGTACCATACCTCCGCAAATGAATTATGTGTACTATTATATCTATACTATTATATAAAGCATTTAAGAAGAGGGTCCATTTTTTGTCATGGTAATTTTTTGTTATATCAATTTTATCTCTCAATTAGACGAATAATATTTATTTGTAGTTGATGGAATGTATGTAATCGTGTCCATTGATCCTTTTTTCTCTCCATTTCTTTCTCATCTATATTGTTATTTCCATAATATAGTTTTTTTATTTAGCAACCTTGTGCATGTTTGGTAAGAAATTAATGGTGATAATACATATTGGAATAATTCACTTTTGTTATCATAAATCCATGAATCATTAACTCATACTGTATAGAAAATCTCATCAATGTGAATTTTTTATCTTGTAATATTTTAATATTTAAATAAAAGAGTTTGCTACAACGCGCGGGTATATAGCTAGTTATATAAAGTTGTACTATTATATAAAACAGTTAAGTATTGAAGACGTCCATTTTTATTATGATATTTAAACTTTATAATAATCATTTTATCTTCATATAACGATTGAGATTCATTTTGATTAACTTCGGTGGCACGATATCATTTCCAGTTTTTTAATTTCATCTCTATTCGAAAACATTTTTTTTGAAAAGATAAAGATTTGATTAAAATTTTGATGTCAATCAACCAAAACAATATGATATTATATCTTTCCTGATAATTGATAGAGATTTTCTAATCATCTTAGTTTTTATAGTAATTATTTTCTAAATTGACTTCTCTTATTGGGTGATCTTCTATAATAATAATTTTCTTTTAATTATTCTCTTTTTATTTTACTTTTTATAGAAGTTCTCTCTGATGATATATCTCATAATTTCAGATTTAAAAACACATACAAATATTAAAGATGAAGATGACAATCATGTTACGTAATTTTGGCGGAAATAATAGTTTGCTCATTAGTAAGTATTTTTTATTATTGATACGACGTACATCATTTATATAACTGAAAATATGAGAAAGAAAAAAATATGATAAATTAACTATCATAGTTGTATAAAAGATAGAGAGAGAGATCAGAAATAAATTATAATATTTTTTTCTCTTAGAAATATTAATCATGTCTTCCATCAAGATATTTTAGAAGATAGAGACGAATATTTTTTATTTTTTTAATATAAATATATTTAGTTATCAAAATAATTTATTATTATTTTTTATATATCTAAATAAAAATGTCCGCCGTAATGTACAAAATAGAGCTAGTTTATTTATAAGCCACAAAATACTGCTCTAGAACCGGAACTGTTCCATACCGACCACCAAGCCTAACCTAATTCAATATCACCGAGTGAACCAGGTTAAGGTATAAGATGTGTCAAATAGTCAATTGGTACATGGTCCTGTCATCCTGTCTATGATTGATATATACCAAATATTACGTGCGAATATAGCTAATTAATAAGCCAAAATATCAACAAATAAAATGAACAAATTATGATATTTTCTTTTTGTTAATTTTAAGTATTGCAAATTAAAGTGTTACAGAAAATTAAAGCATCGCACTACAAATCTATGCATATTATTTAATTTGCAACGGATCTGATAAGAGACGAGACTATTTCTCCATGATACTTTTTTTTTTTTTTTGATAAAAAATAAGGAGGTCAAGTCTCCAAATTTCATTGAATAATTACGGTTACATAGATCACAAGAAGATGATCTTTGCAAATACAATCAAAATACAAATAAAAATTCCACCATATCCTATTTCTTATACCTATTACCTATTATACCATTGTTTGAACTCCAATAAAATCTCTCGTACAATACTTATGTACTGTTTATGTTTATCTCGAAAAATTCTTGCACAACGCTCTCTCCAGATGACAAAGACAGTAGTTAGCTTCAATCTTCTCCACTGCATGTCTTCCCTTTTATCCGAGATCATTGATATGTCTCCTCTCCGATATCTTGTAGACGACTGATTATGGATTTGTGTGTTGTCATGGATATATGTTCTAGTTTCTCTTATATATCCATAATCTTGAAACAAATGGTTAATGCTTTCTTCTGCGCTAAAATACATGATGCATTTGGATAATTGCCAACCTCGTTTCTTCAAGTTATTTATTGACAAGATTGAATATCGAAGTATCAACCAAGCAAATATTAATACTCTTGGTGGAGCTGGAATTTGCCAGATATTCTTCAAATGTGATGTGACAGCTGGTCGGTTTTGAATGAAATCATAGCTTGATTTGACAGTGAATCCTTGCGTGCCTCTTATCCAGTGCAACGAATCCTCTACGTTACTTTGTAGTAACATTTGAGTGACTTTGTTCCTCAATTGTTGTTTTTGTACTTGCACTTCATTGCTGTATATTCCATCCTCATGCACGTCTCATTCCCCGCTATTGCATATTTGAGCTACTGAGTGTCTCTTCTTGTTCAGAATTCTAAAGTATATATTTTAATATGCATTTCTTCCATCCAATTATCATGCCAGAATAGTGTTTTAGTACCGCTTCCAATGGAAAAACTTGCTGAGCACATAAAAATCTCTTTCAACTTTGAAATATTCCTCCAGAACGGCGATGTTGCCCCCTCATTCCATGGTCTATATGTAGGCTATGTTCCTAACGTTGCTTCCTTCCACCAATTATCTGTTGAAAGTCATGACCACATCCACTTCATTAAAAGCGATTGATTCACCGTTTCTAAGTTCCTTATTCCCAAGCCTTCTTGCTCTTTTTTTATGGTTACTACTTTTCAATTGACTAAGCACAACGACTTTTACATTTTGTTTTCACCTTTGTGACCATGCCATAAGAAGCCTCTTCGAATCTTATCCAGTTTTTTAATCACCCATTTAGACAATAAAAAACTGACATAAAAAATATTGGCATAGCTGAGATTACCGAGTTAATCATGATTGTTCTTCCCGATAATTTATCCGCCTTCCATCCCGATAATCTTCCTTCTTCCATGTCGATCATTAAATGGTATTGATTCCTGGTTAAAGCTTTGTTTGAAAGGGGGAGCCCAAGATATTTTATGAGAAAGGTTGCTGCTTGACACTTTAGAATTTGAGCTAAATGGTTAACTTGATGTTCTGAGGTACGTGTCATGATTAATTCGGATTTCAACAGATTAACTTTCAATCCAGATATTTTCTCAAAAATGTGGAGTATAAGCTTGAGTGTTCTCAGTTGACTTTCTTCAGGCTTGATAAATAGCAGTGTATCATCAGCATAAAGTAGACAACTTCTACATCCTTGAAATGGTGATTTCAACACTTGCAATTCATTGAGCTTCTTTATCCATGTTGGCAGGAAATCCATTTTTATTATGAATATATACGGTGATATTGGATCCCCTTGACGGACCCTTCTACTCAAAATTATCTTTCTTCTTGCTATTGAATTTAGAACCACTTGTGATGACCCTCGTAAGACTAGATTGCTTATCTATTGTATCCATTTCTCCGAGAAACCTCTCACTTGTCGACATTGCACTATAAAATATCAGCTTATAGAGTCAAAGACTTTATATATGTCATCTTTAAAGATTGTAATTTGCTCTCCTTACCTTTTTGTTGATGTAATGACCTCTTGTGCATAATGAAATCCTTCAAATATGTTCATGCCTTTGATGAAACCTGTCTGAGTTGGTTGTATTATGTCATGCAAATATAGTTGTAATCTGTCAGCCAATATTTTTGACAAAATTCTCTGCACTGCATGCACAATACTTATTGGTCGAAAATCAAATGGTAATGTTGCACCTCTCTTCTTGGGAATTACCACTATGTGTGATCCATTTAATGGATACAAGGTAATGGATGGATTCTCCAGAATTGTATCATATACTCATTTCAGATATGATACTATTATTTCGATGAAGCTTTGGTAAAATTCCCTTGTAAAACCATCTGGACCGCTGCTTTGTTTGATGGCTAAGTGTTTATTGCACCTCTGATTTCTTGTTATGTGATCATCTCATCAATTCTAGTTATTGCTTGTTGTGTGTCATAGACCCTGTTGAAGTCGAAATCTATTGAAGAGCTTATTTCTGTTCCCATCAGCTTGCAAAAATACTGGAATAATATTCTTGCTTTTCCTTTGTGACTTGTGTGCATTTTATCATTTTCTTGCATGGTATGGATTGTATTTTGCTTCTGAACATTTGCCACCAGATGAAAAAATTTAGTATTTTTGTCCCCTTCTGCTATCCATTGTCTTTTTGCTCTTTGTCTCCATATTTCTTCCTTAATTAATACAATTTGCTGATAACGATCCTTCAGTATTTTCAATACTAGTTCTTATAAATTGGTTATGCTCCTTATCTCCAACTGTCTGTCTAACCATGCAATTACTTCTTTGCATATCTCTTCCTGAAGGTGAATGTCTCCTATTCTTTTTCTTTTCAATCTTTGATTGCTCTTTTTAATGTTGTGAGTTTGTTGTTTAACTGTTCTGGTGTGGTTACTGATCCCTGCTGGTTCCATGTGCTTGCTACCAATTCTCTGAAGTCCTCCATCTTTAACTAGTAATCTTCAAATCAAAATGTATTAGACATTGGGAACTGTGAGTCACAAGTGTACATTATTGGGCAGTGATCAGAAGAAGTATTTGCTAATGCCTTTTGTGAGCCTGCAGGAAAAGTGGTGTTCCACCGCTGAGATACTAGAAATCAGTCGAGCCTTACAAATATTACATTTTCTCTTGCATGGACCATGTGAATCTCCTCCCTTGCAAAGGTAAGTCTATCAGTGACAATTCATTTACCAGTCTTATGAATTCCCTATCTACCCTTGTCAGTCTATTTGTAGATCTCTCTTCTGCTGCCAGTACCAGGTTAAAATCTCCATAAATTAGCCATGGTATTCTATTATTAGCTTTGCCATTCTCAATTGTTATAGGAAGTCCTCCCTATTCCCTCCAGTTGATGGACCATACACTCCCGTTATTTGGATTTTGAACTATCAATTTAAATGACAACTCCATTGTGATAGAATTCTTATATACTTCTTGTGATTGTAGTGCAAAAATTGATTTCTTCCATGATAACAATATTCCACCAGCTGTACCTTGAGCATCCACATGAATTCTTTCCTGGTATCTGCCTCCTACAGTTTGTCTCAGTAATACTTCATTGAAATTATCCAACTTGGTTTCTTGAAGGCAGATTATGTCGGGCTTCTCCGATCTTATAACATTCCTCACAGTGATTCTCTTATCTTTGTCATTCAAACATCTCACATTCCAGCTTATAACTTGTAATTGCCGACTAATGTGATTCACTAGTAACAATTATATGATACCTCAAAGTCAGTTTCTTGCTCATAAAAAACTTTTCTGCACATGACTCCATTTAGTCTTTGTATAACACTCTTGTAAAGAAAAATTTTAAAACACATCTTTTTTCATCGTTAAACTGACATCCAGGCTTCTCAATCCACTCACTTTCACCACACCATACTTTTCCTAATATAACTTCTAAAAGAAAATAAAAGAAAAGCAAAAACATTCTCAACCTTAACTACTAGAACTTCAAAACACTGACTAATAAACTTATAATAAAACATAGATAAACCTCAGACTTTTCCTTCGGAAAGCTACATCTCATATATAGCCACCTTCCATTTCTCTTACTGGTACTGACTGGTTAATTGGAGTACCAGGCCTTGCCGTCTCAGTTAAGGGAGCATCAAGGATAATTGCTCGTTCAATCTCTTGTTGCAATGGCCCCTTCACTTGCACTCCAGACAATTGAAATATAGCAATCACTTGTCTTACAGTCATTGGATCATTCTTATTCTTGGTATCAAAAGGTAATTTTGATTTAGATCTTGTTTTGTCCCTAGGTGATCGACTATTTTGTCTGGTTAGGAGATGCCCCTGTCTTTGACTGCTAAGCCTCGGACTTCTTCTTATCTCAGTCACAATTGCACCTTTCTTCTTTGTTGATCTTTTTTGCCTTGTCCTTCTACTGAGATTCTGCATTGTAATTCCAGTTTACAGTATTAATGTGCTGTGTTAACATTCATTTCCTCAGTCTGACCATTCCACATGCTCTTCTCTCTACAATTGAATGCCATTTATCACCCTCTGCTCCTTTAGGAGAAGTATCAACTGAAACATGTTGATGTTTGCTCGAATTGGTAATTTTGGCTCTAAATCAAATAGACAAATTATCCTATTCACTGAAGAGACATTCCAGGATGCTGTAATTTCATTATTCTTCATGCTGACAATCATCTTCGTTGTCGGATTTATGGGAATGTGCATTGCTTTCTCCCGTCTGTTTATACTTTTGTTGCTAACCTCCTTGAATGGACTTGAGAGTGGTACCACAACCTTTATGCTGCCAATCATGACCTCTTGTGTTTCCATTGCCTTTTTTTCATCTTCCAACATTTCACTTTCAATAGCACCTTCCTTGCTTGTTTAGGTACCCATACCATTTTATTCTGATGAAATTCTCTATCACGTCGCCCAGCTCTTCTTTGCAAAACCGATGGAAAAGAGATGTCAGAGGGAGTAGCATTGCTAGATCCTGAAAATCGTCTAGCTTGGTGTTGTAACACTTTTTGATTTCGATTCTGACCTCCTCCCTGGCGTGCATATCTATTCATTCCTTGACCATCTTGTGGAGATGGCGGCGGGCCATTGGCAATCTCCATCCAGTCATGAATATAAACTTCTATGAATGTTGCATACTGGCCTTCTCTGAACATAATTTGCTTTTCTATATCCGTTGATGCTCTCCTTCCAGAGTCAGTCTAATTTCTCTAACTAGCCTGAAGGGAGAGCATATGGAGAAATTCTCACTAGGTACCCAAACTCTTGTACTAGTCTAACGATCTCTGCCCTATATCAAGTTTGCAATGGTGCACCCCCGAGAGTTATCCATGTTCGAAGTTTGGAGGGAAAAATTGCATGTTGAAGTGAAAAGTCCATGTCTGCACATGAAATTCCACATTGGACCCTGGAAGTCTGTATGGTCCACTCCTTACAACATTGTCTTTTTTGTTTACTCCTGGACAGAGCACAATAAAATGACCTATTCCACATGAGTAGACTTCATAATCAGTCCTTCTCCAACCCACCCTAGCAACAATAACAATTTGTATTGCTCATGCCGTTTCTTCTATGCCTTGCGCGTATGGAGAGTGATTAGATCGGCACGATGCATAAATTGTGTATGCTGGTTTAGGTGGTCTCTTTCCTCAAAAGTATACCGTTATCATGGCAGGTCTCTCTTCATAAAAGTTGTTCGCCATTATTCTTCCGATCTTTGAGTTTTTTGTACTTCTTTTATCTATTTTTTGTCTTGATGGAATAGGCTTCTGTCCGAATAGGCTTATGTCCTATAGATTTTTATGGACATTTATAGTGAATATGTCCTGGCTTCCTACAGAAGAAACACTTGATTAGGTTCGTGCATTGTGTCTTGAAGTGACCCGATGAGAAGCACTTGAAACACTTATTATCTGGAGAGTCTAAACGACATCCTTTCGAAGGCCTTTTCTTGGATTTTCTGACCACCTCTTGCCATTGTAATGAAGCTTGCAACGGTATGATAAATCTTTTCTTTGAAAGGGTGCCGTCATCATAAGTATCAAGATTATGTTCTTGCAAGTCGCTTCGTATCAGCTTCTCATGATTTGTCTCGATTCGTTGCTCCACTGTATTCCTAGTTAAGATCTTCACTGATTTCGCTGTCCTGACTTGACCCTCTATGATCTGTTGATCTTCTTCAGCCATATTTCTACATTCCTTGACCATTTTTCTTGCTAGGGTTTCATCCTCCCGCAAGATGTTCGAATCGCCTTTTGAATCGCCTGATCGTTCGCCTTCTCTCATAATGCTCTGAGACTTTCTCGTTGCAACTCATATACATTAATTAAAAAAAATATATAACAAAGTATGTAAATTATATAATTCATAATTTGTATTCTGTATTTTTCTTCTGTAAAATTCGTAGTTGAATATTTTTGTTAGAGGAGGTTCAAATGCCTTCAGTTTTTGGAGACATTTGTGCCTCTATCATATCTTTATATTTTTTAAAATTTCTATTAACTCAAAATTTAAAATTAAAATATCTAAATAAACTAGATTTGTTCTATAAAACTTTTATTTATGTATAAATAAAAGTTATGAATCTCATGCAGGGGCGACAAAACTAAAGATACTTGAACTCTCCTTGTTTTATAATATTCGCATTTAATTTTATTCATGATGCTATCTAATTCTAAATCTCATGTAGGACGACAAGTGGGGACAGGAATCATTTCAGATTGTTTTTATTTTAATATATACTATATTATAAAAAGAATATATATTGGATTTGTTCACTAATATTAAGTCTTTTAGTCTTTTTTTAATGATCAAAATATTTCTAATCAAACGGTGCATATCAATATTTTTAAAAAATAACAGTTCATATTTTGATAAATATTATTTTTTCTCTCATTTTATTTCTTATTTTTTACTCTACATTAATGAGAGGTCTAAAAAAAAAATCTACACATCAAGTCAACTTTTTTTATTTTTTAAAAACAATGTACTACACAGCTTTATTGTAAATCACAAATCCATTTTTGCTCTAAATTTTATTTGCTAATTTCTATCATATATTTATAGAAGTTTAAAAAAAGTTGTGTATCAGATAATCACTATTTATTATGTTTTATTGTAAAAAAAATTACGTATTGTAGAATCATACTCAGAAAAATATTATATTTTATAAATCATTTTTTTATTAAATTATAAATTAATTTATTTAAAATTTTAAGATTCTTTGTAATAAAAATTATATTTAAATATAATATATTATTTATTTATAATAAAAATAATACTTAATATAAATATTTTTTTTTAGTTTTAAAATTAGAAGGACCGCAAAACGGACGAATTCCGCGCTAGAGACTAAACACCGGGACACCGGTTAGCGGCGTTTAGTGCTGAGACACTAATTCTACTTTGTTTATTGCCCCCGGTCTTTGTGCTTTACTACTGCGCCTAACTAAAAGGGGAGCATATCTAACTTCCCTTTATAATCACAAAGTCTTCTTCTCCTCTCCAAAAGGGGAACTCTGAGAAATATAACTAGAAATTGTGAGAAAAGAGAGAATGTTTGAGCGCGTGTTGGGTTTGTTGAAGGTGAAGGTGATTAGAGGCAGAAACCTCGCTGTGAGAGATATCTCCAGCAGCGATCCTTACGTTGTTTTGCGAATGGGCAAACAGGTTTATTTTTTTTTAATCTATTTCTTCTCTCCTCTCTTCTTTGCTGGTCAATTTTGAGGGTGAAGCTTATTTTCTTCTTCATTTATGCATGCGTATTTTCGAATTTCAATCTCGGTCGTTCTGATTTGGGGATGGGAAGGGGAGTTACATGCTAGCTCTTTGCAGTCATCACAATTCAAAGCGCTCCAAACCGTCTGATTTATTGATTTAACAATTTCTCGCTCAAGTCAAAAGACAGGTTTCTCGCTCAATCTGAGATGTCTAGTGACTCGTTCTTCTTCACAATCAAGCTAAAAGAACAATACATATGAGAAAAAGAAAATTAAGTTCAACCGTAAAAAAATACTAGTAAACTTATTAGATTGCATTTATTAACCATGACTTTTAAACTTATAGATTGCATATATATGAGAAAGAACGGGAAAATAAACGAAAGAGGTAGCTCATATGTACTCATCAGGACCAGTGCCTAATTAAATTTTTTGAGATAAGACCAGTGCCTAATTTTTTGAGATCAGACCACTCAACCCTGTATGGTATTTTGATCACTTTGACTTTGTCCTGATAAGTGATAAGATCCAAAGGGCTCCTGAACCGTCCGATTTAGCTGTTCACAAGCTTGATGGCTACCGATTATTATTATGGAAACACTCCAAGAGAAGGTTGTTTTTCCGCACCTGACTCCAGTACATAACGAAATTAAGTATTTTATCTATGGCCATACTCTTCTTTTACTACCGAATTAAGTATTTTATCTATGGCCATACTCTTCTTTTACTACCGAATTAAGTATTTTATCTATGGCCATGGAAAACAAAATTGTCCTGTACTTACTCCTTGTTAAATGACGGAGGGTGTATTAATTAGGTTCCTCTTCCTCTTTTTTTTTTTGGTTTCTTTTGGTCTTTTCTGGGCAGGTCAATCTAGGTGTTATTTTGGTTATAATAATGTTAGATTATTGGTGCTTCAACCGCTCATTGGTTAGTTAGAAGCTCCCTGAAAGGAATCCATTTATTGTATGGAAAGCGGAGCTCTTGTATGATTAGAGTTGGCTATCATTAGATTGATTAGCTGTGGCCTTTGAACAAATAAAAGACTTTGATCTATCCAAAAAGAACAACATAAAAGTTGCAACAAAAAAGAAGACGTGACAAGCTAAATAAAGTTTTGAGTGTCACCTTCTCAAGTTATTTGTGTGGGTATTCTGAAGTGAATTGGTGCTTATCTATTAATTTATTGTGAATTTTGTGGGGGCTCCTGAAATTGACTTGGTAATCAAATTGAGCAGTTCCAGCCTCATCTCTTAGATCAAATATCATGGAGACGCTTGGAACCCAGGCAAATGATACTTGTCAACTTCAGTTGCGATGGGCTGAAGGTCGCATGTTGTCTGATCTGAAATCTAGGGACTACACGCACTCTCTTAGATTTTCAATTGTCTCTGCATAATTGAAAGGAGCTGAATCATCATCCCCTTAACCCAACAGTATACAAAATTTCTTGGAAGTTGAGTGTACAAACAAATCTGAAAAGCAAGTAGAAACTTACAATACCAGATAAGCATCAGTGCATTTGTTCGCGACTGTGTGTTTTTATTTGTTGATCTTTTTTGGTCAAGCAGTTCTTATCAGGACCTTGACGCTTGCATTCTGGTATTAAAGGGATCATGGCTGGTTTGGATTTTTCCATCTTCCAACCGCATTTCAATCTGTCTGTTGGCTTGAACTCTGACCTGATTTTCTCAGTTGTGCAATGGGTCATTTACCTGAAATCTTTTCTCAAGTAGTGAATGCTTATAAATCTACACCTTATCCAAGAATTTTGACCATTTTTCATGGGTAAGAGTGGATACGATGGTGTTGGGAGCTGGACAGGTTCTCACTTCTAAGTGGCGCATAGGGCATGGTATTGCTGAAGCAACATGAAATTGCTCTCTTCTGGTTTGTCTATCCTGATCTTATAACGTTCTTTTTATATTTCGACAGAAACTGAAGACAAATGTGATAAAGAAAAATACAAATCCAGAATGGAATGAGGAGTTAACGCTTTCTATCGACGATCCAAATAGTCCTATCCAAGTTGTAAGTTGTCAATAAGAATCTTTTATACTCTGTA
Source organism: Schoenoplectus tabernaemontani (assembly GCA_037127355.1). Taxonomy (NCBI): domain Eukaryota; kingdom Viridiplantae; phylum Streptophyta; class Magnoliopsida; order Poales; family Cyperaceae; genus Schoenoplectus; species Schoenoplectus tabernaemontani. The sequence continues at coordinate 10,338,130 of CM073741.1, read as the reverse complement.
GTTATTTCCGGTATTTATTATCTTACAGGGTTAAAGCCTAAATATGCAGTAAATCAAAGCTCACCCACAAAGTTTTGGCCAGTTGTAGCATATACAGAATATATATGACCTTCGCATCTGAGCTCGGCACCCATTTAATGGCAAATTCACAATTCAGCAATTCTGTTCCCATGTTTTGTGTCCAGTTGCTATGTTAAGGTTTGTAAAGTGTATAATAGAGTTAATTGAAGTTACAAATTGTGACTCATTTACTTCGTCCTCATTATAGTGTGGTACTATTGTAATACAGGTGATTAGACTGATAATGAGCAACTGGGTTGCAAATTACTTTGAAAATCACTTAATTCGGTAAATGTCTTGTTAATAATTTTTCATGGTAAAATCCAGAATGTGTATGACAAGGACTTATTCAGCAAGGATGACAGTATGGGCAATGCAGAGTTTGACATCCGCCCATTTATCAAGATTGTGAAACGTGACCTTTCAAATGTGCCAAATGGCACCGTGATTGAGAAGTTCATCCCAAGCCGTCAGAACTGTCTGGTTGAAGAGAGCGCAATTTACAAGGCTGAGGGGACAGTCATGCAAGACTTGGCTCTTCGTCTCAAGGACGTTGAGTGTGGCGAGATTGAATTGAGGTTGACATGGGTGACAATACCTGGTGCCAGGGGTTTAGAGCGTTTCTAAAATAAATATTTTGAAAATGGGAACTTGTGTTTCATTTTGCAAGTGTACTTGGATGATGAGTATCCATTACATATGAACTCTTTCTTTATGTATATATTTGTGGGGTTAGGACGAGATGGAGTATTTAGATTTTGAAACCTCATCCTTTGTATTTTCTAGCATAATATAATCCTTGCACGTCTTGCAGGAACTTTGGTAGCGCATGTTATGCTTGTGAGTTATTATGTGCGAACAAATAGAAGTCACAAAACCCTGTTTTAAAATGTGATATATTTGTTGAGCCTCCTTTGTTGTAGCTTAGACCGGAACTACACATTCAAATGCATCTTTCTCTGGTTTAGCAATGGCTAGTGCACCCTGATTCTTAAGCCCAAACTGATAGAAGATCCAAATGCGCAGCCTAAGCCTTCCTTCAAGCCTTAATTGTCTGTTGTTGTTGTCACGCGTGCCTCAAGTTCAATCCAATCGAATAGTATGTTGGCATTAGATTTGAATTCCAGAGGTAACTTTTCTTTTGCTTTTTCCTTTTTGCAGTTATTGGATTTAGAACATACAAAATTTAGAACTCCTCTATGTGAAACAATACCTTTAACTAATTATATATAATGTGATTCTTCAAAATAAAAAATAAAAAGAAACACGTATGAACTATGAAGAGACAAAAACCGAGTGTTTGTAACCAACACCAGGATAGACTGGCATATTGCCTTGCATTGATTTCCTTTCTCAACTGATATTAAATTTAGGCCTCACAAACTGACATTCGGAGCTTATCTCACCACGCTTCAATTCCTCTCTCTCTCTCAAACACTCAACCTACATTCTGGACCTCACAACCACAGCTATCACTTGTATATATCACGTCTCTAAACTAAGTATCCCGGCGACGGAAAACCTTTTCTTCGTCTGTTTACGATACACTCGTCTGATTTTTACTATTGGTTGATAAGTAATACCTGAGACTGTACAAGATATTTCCTTTTCTTTCCCTCAGTGATGACTGTAAAAGATCTTTCAAGATGTGATATCAAGTTTTGGTATATTTCCTTCAAGAAAACGATTTTAAGGCAATTTGTCTCTTGTCTGTACTATCTAGGCCATTCCTTGTGTGAGATTGTTAAGCAATTGATTATCTGCAAGTTCTAAACCGTGGTTAAGATCTTGCAGTTGGGCTATGGCATTTTAGAAACATAACCATTTTCTATTTTCTAGAAACAAGAAACTCAATGCAAACTTGAAGAAAAAGCAAATTAGGAAGGTTTAAAAGCCACTAGAATACCAACACCTTGTCACTTCCTGAAATCTAATATCTATAGTAAACACCTTGTCACTTCCTGAAAACTAATATCTATGGCACACACTACAAAGTACATAATCTAATCTCACTCAAAATCTAATGCCTCAGGCTGCATTCCATATAGAACAACAAGAGAAGTCAACAAAATTACTGAGACCGTAAATATAGCCACAGATTTACATGGATTGGTCCTCCTCTGCAACAAAGCAACCCCCTCCTTTTGCCCCTCCTTTGAAGCGGTATTTGCATTGTCCAGCTCAAGACTAGTACACATGAAATAGCCAAATGCAAGCCCTGATAGAGTTGCCGCAAGATGGGACCTTGAGAACGAAAAAAATCAACAGAAAAATCAACATGAATACCTTTACTTTACACCAGCATACCTTTATATACAAATAATCAAATACATTTTTTTTGTAAACATTTAAAGGGACTTGGCTTTGCAAAAATTTTCATGTCCACAACCTATCTCTTATATACAAGTAAAGGAGAGAGTGTAGTATTTTCTGGCACAAGGATCCTCAAATTTTTAGTTGGTGTTTTTTCTGGTTCCAACATATTAACAATCAAGGACACAATGAAGAAAACATAACAAATAAGTACCTAAAAGGGAAAAGGCGGCAAATGTTGATTGGACATATGAAACATTGCACAAAACTAACTAAAACTAAAGGAGTTAAAATAAATTTAAATCAACATGTATCACTTTTTTCTCAAAAAACATGCCACGGATGTGGGGGACCTTCCTTTACAGGTTCCACTGTGGAGGTAGAGGAGGATGATCTAGCAGTCATCCATGGGTGTAAAAGAGAGATTAGTGAAGAAAAATGATGCAATGGAGTACAATTGTGTTTCACATGACTGTGCTCTCTCTGTTTTTTCTGAATTATTTTGTTGTGGTTGGTTGTATGTAATCTTTCTTGTTGTTGCTCTTATGGTTGTTATGTAATGTTTGTACTAGGTTTACTCTTTTCTATAAGATTATTAGTACAATGTTATAGGATGGTACTAGCTGTACAAACATTTTCTGTTTAAATGAAACATATGGACATGCTTCACTCTTATCCAAAAGAAAAGAAGGCATAACAGAGAATGACTAACCAGTTATCTATTCTTCCAAAGCAACTTAAAATGAAGCTTAGAACAGTAACAAGCACAGCTCTCTGAAACATACTCTCCACTACATCTTTTGGAATCACTTCTTTATTTTGCACTTGATATACAAGCCATGCCCCAATAATAGCAAACAAGGGGCCCTGATTTATGAGAAAAGAATGAACTTAATAAATACCAGGTACAAGACTTACAATTTGGGCAGGATAAAAGATATTCTGATCCGAGTTTGGTGGGTTTTGGATAATATTTACCATATGTCTATATCCAAGTTCTTGTATAAGCATCATTAAAACCCAAAGTATGGACTTTAAAAAGTATGTAAGCACTTCAAAAAACTTGCAACCAGACTGTATACTAGTACTAATACATACTGAAAAAGGTATTGCATCATTAAACTAGTCCTAAAACAACAATAGCATGACAAAATTAAAAGAAACGAATACAGAGAAAAATTAAATAGAATAAGCACCAAGATTTGGTGCTGGCATATGATGCAAGTTTGTAACAGTGCAAAAGCTGACTGGTATAGCATTTATATTCAAGTAGCTAGATCAGAAAAATTAGAATTAGAAAACTTAAAACTCACCGTGCCACAAACAGTTAATTCAGGAGTGTGAAGAAAGCTTGTGTAGTTGCCACATATCCCTCCCAGTAGATAGATAAGAAAGAAGGTTACATGCCCATATGCTCGGCAAACACGGGGACCAAATGTCAGCAACCCAGCATCCAAGCACCACATGAAAGAACCCTGAGTGCTGTTAATCGAGTCAAGAATATGTTACCCTTTTAGTTGGAATTCATAAATCTTTGTAAGTGGTTTTGTACAGATAATATGGTATTTACAAAAAGGAAGAAGCAATATTTGCCATAGGCATTTACTGCAGGATTAGAAAACTGAAAGCTCGTCATGTGTACTAGCTAAGAATTTTCTGGTAACATGTATGGCTTACACAATCAGTTTTTGAGCTGATTTAGTAGCATTTAATAATTATATGCTTGATTCCTATTAGAAATTAGTAGAGGTAGATAGCACTTTGTTGTTTTGTCAAATAATTTGGATGGAAGGACATGGACCTACTACCTACTCAAGTGCTTTTGTCTTTTCACATGAGGCTTAAACATTACTATTTTAGAAACTAAATATCAGCAAAGGAGACCAAAAAGACTAATTTATTTCCTCAACCAAAAAATGTGAATAACTAATTACCAGAAACATAGGAGTAAGGAGTCTCCACCACTCCCCGAGAAGAATTAATTTATTGACCTTGGCGCCATAGAAAAAGGGTAGCGAGACATACTCAAGGTCATCATCCATTATGGGGCTTGCTGTCTCAAATATCAGAACTGCAATATTTATTGCCACCAAAATATTTCTGCATAGAAAATAAATATATCAGCTGGCTCAGCAGCGCATAGAAATATATATTGAAGTACAGAAGACTCATGGGCAGATTCAAATATAATAAATGGGAGTCGATGTCCCACATTCTTTTTTTTAAAGGCATGTACACGTATGTACGGATCGCCTCCGTGCTATTGATCTGATCTTCATTTTTAAAGTTCAAATAGTCCATCTGAACCATACAAAATGATTTTTATATGAATATCTCGATGTAGACTAAATTTTATATTTTTTAATATTTTTTTACTATTTTTTAAGATAGTTAGAAAATCACTTGATTTAGATATTATGAGCCATTCAAAACACGTGATTTTCTAACTATCTTAAAAAATAGTAAATTTTTTTTTAAAATATAAAATTTAGTCTACATTGAGATATTCATATGAAAATCATTTTGTGTTGTTCGGATCGACTATTTGAACTTTGAAAATAAAGAACGGATCCATAGCACGGGGGCGATCCGTGCTATGCATAGCACCATAGCCCAACTCTCTCTCTCTCTCTCTCTCTATATATATATATATATATATATATAGTAGAGATACCGTGAGCTTAAGCTCATGGAGGCCTTCCGTGAGCTTAACTCAAAAAATATATCAAATCATCTCCAAATTTTAATTTATCATTCTCATTAAATTCTTTATATGAAAATCTCATGTGATGCAAAAATTTAGAGCGTTTTGAGCTTTTTAAGTCACCGTTTTTTATTTTTTAAAATGATGTTCAAGTATTGAATATATTATTATTATTTTTAGAGCTGATTTTAAAAAATTAAAAACGGTGACTTAAAAAGATCAAAACGCTCCAAATTTTTGCATCCGATGAGATTTTCATATAAAGGATTTAATGAGAATGATAAATTAAAATTTCGAAATAATTTGATATGTTTTTTGAGTTAATCTCACGGTATCTCCACTCTATATATATATATATATATATATATATATATTTTAAGAAAAATATATATTTGAACGCCATTAATTATAGGAATCATTCTATTATTGATCTCAGTAGCAATAATCTATGCTTTTGATTTGTTCATAATATTAATATTGATATGAAGAATGATATTTGAAACTCATACAAAAAACTTTCTGGCACTGCTACAGAAGACTTACATCAAGAAGAAATCAGAATCATCACTTTCAGTTGGTACACTCTTAAATTTCTCTTGTTTGAGAAGAAATGTGACATCACTCTTGTCATTAGTTGTGCTGTCACATCGCATGGATTGTTTTGCATCCGCAACAAAGTCACTAATTTGCTTGTACTTCCTAGCAGCAGAATCAACTATCCCAGTCTTATCATTTCCAACGGCGTTCTCACTTTTTGGCAACCTGAGACTGAGTTTCGCAAAATAATAATCTAATTGTTTCAGCTGCCGTCCTTTGTTTCCATCTCCGGCTTGAGATGAATCTCTTTTGTATGCAAACCTCGAGATGGAATTTCCTCTACTGACACGCTTCATGTGCTGACATAGCAAAGCTTTAATCTGGTGCGATTGGCCCAATTTCGTAGCAGGAGAAACCAACCCCACCATCAATCTGAAAAAAGAAAACACAAAATTGCTAAACAAAGTACCAAGTATCAATAAAAAACTGAAAATAGAACCCATGGTAAACACTTACTTGTATTCCATTCCCTTCTGAATAATAATAGTAACACGATACTACAAAACCAAGTAAGAACTATATAACACGATTGTAGTAAACATGAGCATCAATCAGGGAGCAGTAGCGACCCATGAGTGTACTTCACCTAGTCCCGCATTAATGAGTTGGGTCTGGATTTTAACAAGGAGAGGAACCGAAAGAGAGAGAAAGCGACTATCGCAGGAGTGACAAGCGCACGAGAATTGATGAAGTGAGAGCCTGAAGCGCGGAGGCAGACAGGCGCAGAGTCGTGGAGGGTGGGACCGTGGGATCGCCTTATCTGGAGGGCATCCAATGGGATTGCTTGAGTGGATGCTTGTGGGGCCCTAGGCCGGAGACCTCCAGTGGCAGGTTGTGGTTCGGATCCAAAGAGGGAAGAGTGGCTGTGGCTGTCATGGCTGATTTTGATTTTTGAGTAATGAACTAAAATCAAGGTCGCATGCTCACTTAACAACAACGATATTTAAATTATTTCTAACTCTCTTAAATGATTGAAAGCTTTTTTTTTACGACAACGATATTTTAAATAATAAAAAATAAAACTAATTCTAGAAAAACTATAAGTGTGTTATTTAGTTATTTCGCAACTCTATTTCTTATTGAATATTGAATTATTATAATTCTTTTTTCTGATATAAAATTCTCGACAGACCGACGTTTTGTGTTAAATTATGAGTGGACGATAATTAAACCAAGAGAGCTATGTTTTTGTTGTTAAAAAATACATAGCTCTGCTCTCTTCAGTCCATAACCATTGACAGGCCCAACGGCCCAATTTTTGTTTCCCTCTGACCAATTTGCCCTTAAACTCGGGTGGCCCCGAATGCAAAATCGCGTTCCAATTCCAATCACGTGCCTCCTTCCGTTGACTTTTTTTGACTCGGAACTCCCTCACCCTCACCCACTCGTGACTCAAGACATTCCCCTCCACAGAAAAGCCATGGCAAGGCAAGAGAGGAAATTTCCTATCGTCACTCACCTCCAGGCTCCATGGCTCTCCAGGCCCTGAATCTGAATCTGAATCTCGCTCCCTTCTCCTTCCTCTACCACACGAAACGCCACACGAGGTCCAACAACAGGAGGCCCTGCTCGAGGTTTGGGATATCCGCCTCGGCAGCTTCTTCTCCTGTCGTATCAGCGACTTCTAGTTCAATAAGGCTCACTTATTTGGAGGTACCAGTTATCTCTCTCTTTTCTTAATGGACTTTGAATGCAAGACGAATCGATATTTGAGATCGTATCTTTATTTTTTTCTCATTTAGATTAACAGTTGGATTTGGGATGTCAGTGGGGTTAATATACTGGTGGATCCTATCTTGGTTGGAAATTTGGATTTTGGCGCGTCATGGCTGTTTGATGGTGCTAAGAAATTCCTCAGAAATTATAAGGTATTCTACTAATTATTAAGCCTGATTTTTCTTCAACTTCTTTCATATATATATATATATATATATATATATAGTTTACATCGTTTCTGAATAAATGTGCTGGCCATTACCGGTACTCACAAAATTTGTGCATACAATTATAAGCCGTTCTAGCTATTTGAGCCAGATTGTCAAATTGTAAAATGGCAAATGGCAGATTGATGACTTGCCGGAGCTGGATTGCTTGCTAATCACACAGAGTCTTGATGATCACTGCCACATAAGAACTCTCGCTCCTCTCTCGAAAAAAAACCCTGACTTACCAGTAGTTGCCACTCCTAATGCAGAATCTATTTTGGCACCTCTCTTTCGTAATGTAAGTTCATTGTTTTTTTAATTTGCTTAATCTTTTTTTCCTTTGTGTAAATTTGGTACTTGTGATAATCCTGATGCTGACAGTAGAAGTAATTTACTAAATGATGACAAACTTTGTACAATGCTTCTGTTATGAACTAAAACTTTAAAGTGTAATATCACTGAACATGAAAAAAAAATGTTGGACAATTTTTCAGGTGACCTATCTGGAGCCTGGTGAAAAAACAGATTTGGAAGGAAGAAGTGGTGCAAAGGTCAACATCTGTGCTACTGCAGGACCAGTGCTGGGTCCTCCTTGGCAGCGACCGGAAAATGGGTAATTTTGAAAAGTGCCTAAATTGACTTTAATTTGCTGTTCATTTCAATTTGATTTGATTTTTTTTTTTTTTTGCTTTTATCAAGTTTAAGAACTTGAGATGAACTATTTGGTTGGAAATTAACTTGATACAAAATGGAATGAACAATTTCAATTGGTTTTCTTGTTAACCTGAAAATAACTTTTCATAATCATAAGAAAGGAGAAACTGCTTGTATATCTCTATAATCATTGAAAATGTTTATAGCCTGCAAAACTGAAAAAAAAAAACAATCGCACCCTTCATCATCATTTGAGATTGTCCTTTATTTTTGAAAAAAAAAACAAAATTTTCCACCTTCACTTCTTGTAAGTGAGCAAGTATTTTTGTCCTTTTTGAAGTGTTAGGTGTGAGGTAGGGATCATCTGATCATTATGTTTGGACAGTAATAGAAGCTTAGTGTTAGTATTTCTTCTTTTAGAGCATGCACAATTATTATTTGTCACTCAGGACTATAAATGAAATTTTGTGCCTTTGGTACTTGCCATTTGTATTTCTTCTTTCTAATAGTTACAATCTCTTAAATGAAAACTTAATAGGTAAGGTAAGTCTAGATGACTGATGACACATGCCTTAATGTCAATATTGTTTGCTTCTGACAAAGATATATTGGTCTGTTTGACTGTTGATAGGTACATTGTGAAGCAGGGAGAAAATGGTCCGTCGCTCTACTATGAACCACACTGTGTATATAATGAATCCTTTCTAGAAAATTATCAAGCAGATATTGTTATTACACCAGTTGTAAAGCAAGTGCTTCCTTTCTTCACCTTAGTTTCTGGACAAGAAGATGCCATTAAGCTAGCTAAATTATTACAAGCAAAGTACTCTCTCTCTCTCTCTCTCTCTCTACACCTACCTACCTACAACCAGAAACACAGGAACAACACGAAATGGTACTTAGAACTCTGTCTTTATTTGGGATCTTATGAAGAGTTGGTTCACTTACTAAGGCTTATTTAATTTTGCAAAAAAAAATTTGAACAAAATAATTTTGTATTTAATTTTGTAGTTTGAAGGAATAAAACAGGTTTTGCATGTCAAATAATTTCAGGTATATAGTCCCAATGAGAAATGGCGATGTAGATGTAAAAGGGATACTATCTAGCATTCTATTGTCTGTTGGTACCATGGAAGCATTTCAGGTCTAAATTTTGAGTTTTGTTTCTCTTCTCTTTCCTTTCTACATCATATGGGTGTTTGAAATCAACTATTGGGTATTAAAAAATATTTTTCCATTGCAAATATATCTTGTTAGTATTTTTTTATTTATTTATTGACTTGTACTCTAATTTATGTTTGCATTACAAATCAACATAATTATCATTTTTCAGGAGATGTTGGCACGGGATATACCAAATGCGAAGTTGTTGGAGCCTACGCCAGGCTCACCATTAGAGATCTCCTTTTCTTCAATATCGTGAATTACATCCACATGAATTGTGGCTGGAAGACATATAACCTGAAACAGCTAGAATTCATAGTTTAGATAAAGCTTTAGTTCATTTGTTTTATTTCATATAGTAATGTAATTATGTGAACTGTCATATTTAAGTGTATAAAATATAAAAAAAGTGAGAGTCATCACAGTATACTTTGTTGCTATTTATTAACCAACACAACTTTTGGTGGTGGTACAATGAATATTTACACACTCATCATTCATTGTTGTTCTTACGTTCCTTCATCCAATATACACATATCAGTACTTGGAAGAGCACATCCCAGCTATGAATCCTTTGATGTCAAATTATTATTGTTGTTTTTTCAGCTGCTGGGAACTTTTCATTGGTACCTTGTTTTGTCGAAGGAGAATATGCAGCTTTTTTAGTATCTATTGATATCGCACCTTCATACTATATACACTGCCAGCAGTTTTTCTTTGTTTTTAAAAGGAGTGTTGATACCTCCAATGATCATGAACCACTGGTTAGTCGTTATGAGTATGAATACACCATAGAAATACCCGTATCTGACAATGGCTCCGTAAATCTGGCTTCATTTAATCCAATTATTTTTTCTCTTCTGATTGTGCATTTATAATAAGTACTTAAGTAGGGTTTTACAAATAAATTTTTCTTTATTTCATAGTTCTTATCCAATTATTATTTTTAACTGCCAAAGAGTAATTGGGCTCTGTTTCTAAATTATTTGGGCCCAATAGTCTCCATGGTGCTTAGCATGATGGGCCTCTAAGGCTTCAATTCAAATGGATTGAGCTGATCTGGAATTTATTTTTAAGCTTATTAAAACAGTAAGGTATCTTCTCACAAAATAAAATAAAAAATTTCATAAATAATAATCAGCATTAATAAAAATTAGCCGAATAATCATCTGAATCCCAGCAGTGCCCGCCTACCTGCGACAAGACACACAAGTTGCGAACTTTTTTTTTCCATTTTGAATGGTTTATGTTATTTAGACAATGTTGTCTAAATCAATTGTAACGCCTTTAATTATTATTATTATTATTATTTATTTCGTACATCTTTAATTATAACAGGAAAGGCGCATACCACTTGTCTGTTTGTAACAGATCCACTTTTGTTTATACGCCCTATTGGAGAAAAATAATATATTCATGCTCTGTATAAAACAAAGAACAAGAAAAGCAGTACTTTTCTATGATACATGCACATTGGTTGGGGTACGAATATTCTTTGATAAATATCAATCATAGCACGGCAGAATAATATTAGGCTTAGCATATGCTTGAATTGTGCGTATTATCTTAGTCATTAGGAATATAAAAAGGAATCAGCATTGCACTAAGAGCCGATTTGCACCCTTTAATGAGATAGAATATTATATAGTACGTGCACATTGATCACAAGCAGGATTAACATAAACAGCCAGCATCAAACAATATCACTAAGAAAAGAAAAACAGAGTGCTTAGTTTGTTAGAGAAAATTATTGGAAGGCAATTTGCAAGATCATAGTAAAATACAATAACATCCTTTACTGTGTTATATAAGCTTGCAATGTATAGATTTTACTGTTAGGATCACATCGTTATTTACTAACAATGTTGAAATTTCATCAAAACAACATCTACTAATCTGACAGCCGGTAAAATGTTCTGGGAAGGTTTCAAAATTTGAAATGAAATATTAACGACACAATATGGGAAATATAAATTGAATTTCGGTACACATTGCATGAAAATGGAAAGTACATACAAGAAACTCAACAATATTTTTAAAAATGTGTAGAGTTCACCCACTAGTGTCCACATGATAACGCGGCATGTGAGTCTATGTGTTACTATCAAAGATATTTGTTAAACTGAAAATCATAATTAAGTATTTAAATTAATTATATATTATATTGAGTCGGGCTATATATGGACTATAGTAATATGCATATCATGGACCGGTTGGTGATATGGATCCTCCATTTTAAAGTTAAATAATTAATATGAACAACTCAAATGATTAATATATGTAAATTTAGTTATAGATCAAAATTTATATTATTTTTATAATTATTTATTATTTTTAGATAGTAAATAATCATAATGATTAAATCAAATAATTTTTAATTATTTAAAAAGAAGAAATAAAATTTAACCATTAAATAAATTTAGAGGTGGACGTTAGATAGGGTGTAAACAAAATGGAATCAGAACGGATAGTGCTGAAATCATATTCGTATCTGCTTCTTATTTGATAGATACATATATTAAATGGATGTCAAAATCCAAAATCAATTCCGTCTTAAACGAATATGGATACAAAGCAGATATTCAACGGATACAGATTTTATGATGGATATGAAATAAAAATTAATATATATTACTAATAGTTATGCATATATAATAAAAATAAGTACTTATATAAATAGTAAGTATTTATAATGTATATATTTATTAATATTTATAATAATAATGTTATATACAAATAATTTTTTTTTGACAAATAATACTATTTTATAAATAAAATTTTATAATATATGTTTTATTTTAGATATGAATAATAAAGTCTAAATCAAATTTATATATGTATCTGAATCATTTCTTACGGATATGAATTCAGATATGAATATGAATAATTAATATTTGAATACTGATGATATATTTATGGATAATTTTCAGATATAAAACCAAACGGAGCGGATATTTTCTGATATAAAACCGAATGGAACGAAACGGAATGGACGACTCTTATAAAGACTATTATTCTCTCTCTTTTTTCTTTCTTTCCTTCTTTATTTTTTTCCTCGTTTTCTCCATGAAATATTCTCACCTTGCGTTGTCATTTTTCTAATTTTTTTATGATAATATACATGCTTCAGTTCACTATAATCTTAAACGAAAGGTCAAAATTACAATTCATTGTATTTGAGATAGTTCCATATTTTACTTTTAAATGTCCAAATGACTATTCAAGCCGCTCAATATCATGATCATTTCAGAATCTTTCAGAAAATCAAATTGCAATTTTCATTTTTCTTATTTTGTTGGAGAGAATCATAGTTATTAGATGATCCATTTTTTTCTATTGAAAAAAAATTAAAATAAATCTAAAAAAATAAAATTTTATTTTCTAAAAGGTATCGGCTAAATAAAATCTAGAGCTGGTAATATTTGATCTGACCCCGAAAACCCACTCGAACCGTTCAGATCTGAATTTGGATCCGATCTGACTCAATTTTTTTAAAAAATTAAATTAATTTAATCCGTTCATAATTTGATCTGATCTGTTCCGACTCTAAATTGACCCGATCCAACTCGATATATTTTCTTTCAAAGATCAAACTGACTTAATTAGACCCGCCTAAGTTCGAACCTGGCCCATCCTTCCCCGCTCTGCTCGATTGCCACCTATAATACAATCAAACAATTAGATCATTTAAATATTTTTAAAAGTAAAACTGCCGTACACAAAAAAAAAATGTGATGTATTAAATTTTAGATGAGATTCTCTCATCGTAAAATATAACAATTCCTGTACTATATACGCTGGCTCCAGCCGTGTAGACGTACAGATCAACACACGATCGACCAACTTGGCTTGGAACTTAATCACTTTCTTATATACGATTGTACGATTTATTGAAATATATTAATGTGTACCATAGAAACAAAAAATATACAATATGTACACAACAATAACTTACAAAAAGAGTAACGTGCATGGAGACCGGACAAAGTGACTTTGAATAAATTTTACCGGCCTAAACATATCTTTCAAATAAAGAATAAGTATACGGTGCTTTCAGTTTTGCCTAAGGCGGGTTATTAATGTATTATCGTATAAATTGACCGAAGCATATTTAATATTTAATAAATGATTGACGTATAAATTTTTACCGACTAATTAATGATATAATTTTTTTATCAATAATAATATTCTCCGGCCGAGCTATTCGCAGTAAATCTTTATATCATCCCAAATTTATCAAATATAATTTTTTTTTTTATCAAAATCTAAATCAATCAATAACCCCGGTGCAGAACTTGGACACTGTATCAGCACCCAAGTATAAAATGGACATGGGAACCTATAGCCCTAATCTTTCTATCTTGCAATTGGTGCGAGACCTGATCCACTTAATACTATAATCGACTAACCGTATATTTAATGTTATCTCTTTAGCTCGTGATAATACATCCAATTGTTTAACAATTGACCTAATACTTAGCCTTGTAGGTGGTGATTGAGAAGTGGGTACGTACAAAAATATTGTTAATTAAGTAGAGTGGTATATCAAATAAAGTTTAGAACAGTGTGTTAGATTTTCCACCTCATATGAGCTTGACATTAGGGAACTAAACAGTACTTGCCAATTTAATTAAGAGTAGAAGCAACTTATTTCAAATTCAAGACCAGACCACATGACTTTATAATTTTTTTTAGGTTCTTTTTTCAAGCTTTTATAATGTTTCTCCGGATAACTGTTTCACGGGTGGCCAACAAATTCATTTTCATTATTTTCTTGCCAAACTTTGAGATCGATCTAGCTCTTCCTTATCTAAATTGGATCACTTAATCTTTTTTATTATTTTCTAGAGGTGAAAATTAATATGTGAGTTAGTCGATACATTATTATATACTTACATATGCTTGCAATTTATAGTGTTAATCTCTGAATATCATTGGATCATTTAATTCATTTTTTTCGCATTAAGTTCATAATGGACTCGCTCATAACATGTGGAACATGATTGGTACTTCATTGCATGATTTTAAACATAGTTTGACATAATTTCCACTTTTTAATTTATCATATATATTACCGTATCACAATGACATCTTAAACTGTTTTCGAAAATGATATATGCTTTGACAAACTGGATAGATACTAGCTGTCAAGCTAATTGTTTTGCAGCCAATCAATCAAACTTTTGTGAATTATTTATGTCCATATTCAATTCAAATAATTAATATATATATATATATATATATATATATATATATATATATATATATATATATATATATATATTTGACAATAAAACGTATATATTTATATCTAAAGAACAAGTAAACAGAAATTAAGCAACAAGCATTCGACTTAACGATCATTTAGACATGGAGAACATAATGTATATCTATTTATTATTTTTATCTTGAACCAAATAATGGCTCTATATCTTCACATCCAGTTATAAAGAAGAAAAAAATGATTACTATTCAGAGTCTAATTTTGTGGAGTAATTACGGTGCAAACGAAAGTAAATTAGTTTCAGAAATAAAATAAAAAAATCGTTGAAAAATATTGTTAAGTCTAAACATTCAAAATTGAAATTCTTAACTATTGGTCTATGAAAAGAAATTGAAATAAAGTCATTGCTTTCACAACGTGCTTTTATAAAAGTATTATATTATAATACAAATTAAACAATCTAGCACTACTAGAATTTGAGTTATTACCGTGGTTAGTTGATATTTTTTCCGTGGTAAATCTGGGTTCTACGGAAATAAAGAGATTGACGTGTGACGCTCATCATTTCTGTAGACAAGTCCACGGAAGAAATTTACACGGAAATAAAATCCACGGAATATAATCTATTTTTTCACGGAAATACTCCTGAACTTTCTATATGTTTGAAAAACACAGCGAGAGTGAAATTTTTGGGAGGGAGGCCAAAACTCTCATTTCCCTCCGTTGGAAATCCCCCCTAATCATTTCACCCAAAAATAAATTGCATTAGAGAGAAATCATAAAATGATAATCGCAACGCCCAGAAATGCATCACATCATAAATCTAACGGTCCATAAGTAATTTCAGGAGCCTAAAATTAGGAAAGAGGAGACATCTTTTGAAAAAAGAGTACACATATATCCTCCAAGCTAGCTCTCCGTCTTCATTTCCCCACCATTCTCATCTCCAAGTTAGGGTTCCGCTGTGAAACCCTCGCCACTCAGCCATTAGTGGTCGTCGAGCACTCATCCCAGCACATTTTTTCCTCGGCTTACCCACTTTGCTGACCACCATTCGCCTCCCCACTCGTGGTCGCCTCGACACGGTCGACACAATCTCGGACTGATCTTGGCCAAGCCCCCTTCTTGTACCTTGCTCCCTGTCATCGCATTGACATTCTGGTACTCCCTTTCTTTTCTTTACCTAGCCTAGTGTGCCATCTCGCGGTGCCAAGGACTGAGTCCCGTGCCCCTTTTCTTCTGTTAGAAAACCTTGTTTTCTGGAATTTGAGCAGTTTGACTTCATTTTCATTATTATTCACAGGAATATTGACATTACTCACAGGAATATTGACATTACTCACAGAAATAATGACTCTAATTTTATTTTTACAGTTGGTGTCATATTTGCTCTTCTAACAGAAGAACAAATATTAGTGTGGACTCAAGTGAAAACTAAAGAATCTCTGCCGCATAGAAATATTAGCATTACTATATAAATAGTTGTTTCTTTGTACTGGTAATATATATGCTAGCTTGCCCCAAAATAACTTTTGATACTTTAATTTCTATTCAAACAATACATATATACTATTTTCTGCCTTAATCAAACACTCTTTCGTGCTGTTTATGACACAGATTCCTTCATATGGCTGGTACAAAGTCTTCTCTACCAAGGGGAAAAAGGGTTAAATACACCCAACAGAGCCTCGTCCATAGCTCTATTGCATTGGAGCACGATTCCACACACACAGAAGTACCTGGGGTAGGCAATGAAGTGCGTAAGCGCAAGGGAAGAGGTCTTGGAAAGGTAGTTCAATCAAGACCGCCAAATCAGCAGCCAGAGGTGTGGCCGGTAGATTTTATTAACTCGGTAATTGATTAATTAATGTATTCACCAAATTGCTATTGTGTTGTTTTATTAATGAAAGAACAGTTTAAATATCGAGTAGGAAATGTCACAGCAGAGTTTTATCTCAGGTGAATTTTCAGCTTTCTATAGTGGGAATTGAGTGCAAACAAGTCAGGTTTTGATGTTTCACAATACTAATTTTTGTTGTTCACTGTATGTTGTGCTTGTAGACTCATGGTCTCATTTCTCAGCCAACTCAAGGACAACATATGTCTTTATTTCAGGTAAGTATAATTTCTAATAATTTTGAATGGGTGATGGTGTTTGACCGGAGTTGTGTAAGGTTTTTATAGTTTTTAACATTGGAGTGGACTAGTATTGTGAGATTCATGCATGTCAAAGTCTCTAGATTTAGTTTGTGTTTTAAGACTTTGTTGAAATTGATATAACAGATAGGTATGAATGTTGATAATTATCATGTTTCACTAAAAATTATATATATTTTCTAAAAAGGAATTATGGTAAATTTCAGGGTTCTTATGCAGTCATAAAAGAATATCATCGTAATATTAATATTTTCATATTATTTACTTAGGGTCACATGACCCTTCCTTATAGTGCACTTATTGGAATGCAAATGCCTCTGCACCAAGTAAGAATAAAACATATAGATTCAACTTTGTTGTTATGTCTAAGGTTTGATCAATTTTTAATATTGGGTTTAAGCATGCTTTTAGTGGTAAATATTATAAATTTATATTAGTCATGCTTGAGGGCAAGAATAAAAAACTGTATTGTACATGCTTCAAAATAGAGAGATACAAATGACCCAATTTTATAAATGTAGGTTGTTTAATTGTACTGATGCTTCAAAGTAAAAGATCCTAAGTATTTTTTTTTATACTAGAGATTATCTTCAATGTCGCAATCAAATGTGATGGGAGGGATACAAGCACTTGTAACGCAAGCTGCAACAGGTGAGGCAGCCATGAACCGATGGTACGAGGGATCGAACTCGGACAATCAACAAATACAGTAGTTAGGTTTGGTATGGTTAACGGTTTTCAATTTTTTGGTAATAGAATGTCCAATTATAGCAATATAGCAGACAAACAACTTTTCAATTATAGCAATATAGCAGTTGATATACGGGTTTATATTTTGGCAGTTCAATACCTGAATTTTTTGATTTGATGTACTTCCAATTGGTGTTTTTATATGCTATATTATTTTTCTGAAGTTATTTTTAATGCTTGATTGTTTTAATTTGTCATCAGTTGACAATTGGAAAATAAAATAAAAATTAGGGATGCTATTTTGTGTAGGAATGGGTTTTACTGCCAGAATAAGTGGTGTTACTCTCATAAATAATAGATTTCTTGATAAATTAATTAATAATAGAAAAATAATAATATGGATGAGTAGAGTTATTCCGTGACTTGTTAAAGTTATTTCCGTGGATGTAAAAACTATGAAAATAATATGATTTATTTCGTTGCTCAATTCCTCGGAACTGCCAAATGTTTACTACGGAATTAAGAACCGGAGCACTCAGACGGGAAACTATTTCCGTAGAATCATTTCCGTGCTTAATTCCTCGGAAAATGATTATCTCCGTGGTATTCTACGGAAATAGTATTTGTTCTGGCGATGAAAGTACCGTGGAAGCCTTTCCATGGGTAATTCACGAAAATGACGTCTTTTCCGTGCTTGACTCCACGGAACAAGCGTTTTTCATTCCACGGTAATAACAACAATTCTAGTAGTGTAGGTAACCTCCAAAAGGTTCCTATCAGTGTCCAAATGAGAAAGTAATAGTTGTTGCTTCTGTCAAGTATAAAAACATTAAATTAATTCTCCAATGAGCAACACATTGCAATTTGACAAATTAATCTCTCGATTAGTCCAATTTTGCTAGCTGACAGATCCGTTATATCGATTAATTAATGAACCAATATATCCGCAAAGACTCATGACAACAATATTTATTATCCGTGATAAAACTGATAATTTAACTACTAGCCCGTCCAGTCGATCTTATTACAAGTAGCTGCAGTTTATATATTTCTTCGAGGGAACTCATTTTTATCAATCTCGATGAAACTCATTTTTATTTTCATATTTTATTTCAATCTCAATGTTGATCCGACGGTTAAAATAACTCTTGGGATCAATTATGATCCCAAGGGCTTGAGAACTCACCCGATTCCTTCTTTGAGACTTGGGATGTATGCTGGAAAACGTCCAAAATCTGACATAGCTCATTCTTCATATATAAATCCAATCCGATTTGATTTTATAAAAAAAATCAAACCTATTTAAAATGACTGAAATCAAATAAAGGGTAAAGGGTCGGGTTTTCTCGGATTTTTTTTGAGTGGGTTTCTCAGATTTTTGGACGAACTTTAGGGTCAGATTAGACGGATATTAGTCAAATCAAATCGGATCGGGTCAGTCCTAAGATGCATGGGACAGATTAATTTTGTTTTTTTTTTTGAAAATTTTTGACCACAATCCATAATTGAACTATGAGTTGACCGATCCTCGAGTTAATCAAATTTTGACCTCAGATCAGGTCACAGCCCCAAATTTGGCAGGTAAGATTTTACACAGCCATTTTTTTTAAAACAATACTGATAGATAATGCAGATGATGATGATAGTGAAATATAATTCAGAACCAGCATGTATTCCAAATTTCACGCAAATACACATATATAATCAGGTAAAAACAATATAGGAAAATTCTCTTCACACTCACGCAAAGTACACACAATTACTTTACAGGTAAAGTGAGAGCAATAACATTATGCTGAATTATTATTTTTGAATTGATTCAAAAGAATCATACAAATAATACATTACACATACGTGTTACTAGCTGATTCGTAGGGATAATAGTCAGAGATTCAGCGATTTTTTAAATTAATTATCTAAATAATCCTAATTTTAATAATAAAAGTGATTGAATCAAAATTTAAAAATATAAATTGCAGCGCGTCAACAACTTCGAGTGATGTCTTTCCCTTACTTTTTTTTTACTTTGCCCAATCTCAATCCATTCAAAGTTAATGATTTTTAACTAATTTGCAATTTGTATCCAGTGGAGAACGTCACTCCACCAGCACGGATGGTGATTTTTTTTGAAAAAGTTAATTGAAAAGTAAAAAAAAATAGAAAGATGTCACTGATAGTGACGCGCTGTCATTCGTACTTAATTTTAATTTAATCACTTCTATTATTAAAATTAGAATTATTCTGATAATTATTTTAAAAAAATCGCAGTCAGATATTAGATTCTGAAACTCAAAATACCTCAAAACCATAACTCTATCAAACAAACTAAGACCGACTCTTAGAAGAACCAAGAAAATTATACCATGGATTATTGAACTAGCTTGTACATGGAGCTGGAGCTGGAGCTTAGTGCTAGAATCTGCTTTATAAACATGGGTTAAAAGAACAAAGTTAGAATTGTTGGTACTCTTGTCGCATTTAGCCAATTGTATGTGTTCACCATACTTTGTCACCTTTTTCTCAAGGTAATTCTAGCACTATAAAGTAGCTTAAGTCTGCATGTTGTTTAACACTTCAACTTGAACAATGATATGTTGATTATAAATCGGAAAGCTTTCTTCTTTTATGAAAAAAGTTATATCTACAAATGGATTGATGGTTTACAATCTGTATTATTCTGATAAAAAGTTCAACTTCAAAAACTTCTTACATATTTGATAAACAATCAAAATGACTTTCAGATTGATTAAATTTGATATGCATCCTTTTAAAAAAATAAGTAATGCATCGAACAATATTCCAATAATATCAAATGGTGTATAGTAAAAGAAAAAGAAGTCAATTTTTCAAACCAAAGCCAAAGAATTTTTTTCAAAAAAACTAGCAAAATGAAATGCCCTTAAATACAGATCTCAAGTTGTTTGACAAATGATAGGAGTTGCATTAAAATTTCATTACATATATCACAACTTCAAACATCATATCAGGTGTTATTTGGCAGTTGACAAGATTGTTAAGTTAATTTATTGTTGATGTATCCGAATTAGAAGAAATATGTAATGTATATATTATCCAAAAACAGAACTGAATTATTAAACAATAGTGAAGAATGGTAGTTCAAGTACACATCAATTTTTTATGATATTTTTGGCATAACTTGTCAAATACTATCCAAATCAAGTAATATGTTGTAGATGTGATTAATAAATAAGCCAACTAGATATATTGTATGTGTCATTTTTGTATAATTTGAGAATTATTCAATCATCATGACCAAAAAAACCAATTAAACAGAAGTATTGAAAATTTCAACCTGTTCTGATGGATGGTTAAATGAAATCTTAATTGGGCAATTTTTCATGTACACCATACCAGAATAAATGGTTATCCATATTCTACATGAAATTTCTTTTTTTGGACAGAATATTTCAATATATTGAACAAAAAAGCACCATAGAAATTAATGTATGCTAAAACCAATGATTTTGAATCATTGATTATCCATATTCTACATGAAATTTCTTTTTTTGGACAGAATATTTCAATATATTGAACAAAAAAGCACCATAGAAATTAATGTATGCTAAAACCAATGATTTTGAATCATACGATGTATCGTGTATCGTAGTATTTAGTATCGTATCGTGTATTGCATCAAATTGTTTAAGATATGTTAAGTTATTCTAAAAATTAAGTAATATAACTAGTTAAGAACAAATTTCATTAAAAGAAAGCTCCAATAACAAAATATATCATATTTCTATGACATGACATCAAGTCACATCTATATGAGCATTAAATATTAACAAAATAAACTTGTACAAAATTAGTAAAAAAAAAACAATTGTATGAAAAAGGAACCAATGTATATTGCCTGTATTCATTGCCCCCCTGGTCAAGTGCCAAGGTTACATACCATATTGAATTTGTTACAGTAAATAGAAAGAGGATTATAATATTCTTAGTATCAACAATTTATGTGCATCGTTTATTTGTATTCTTTATGCATGTCAATTTAAGATGAAATTGATAACATATAGCATGTTTATTTTTTTCATTAAAATCATTTTGTTAGATTCGATCCATTAAAAAGTGAAGCCATGACAGACATATTGACCCCTTTCACTATTTGAAAATATACTACATATTGAGTACTATTTTAATAAAAATATGTAAAAATAAGTGGGAATGAGATATCTATGCCTGCAGAGCCAACTAGCTTGCCCGTGACCAGTAAATATTGATTTTTAAAAGCAAATAACAATTAAATAATTTTACCTGCTGCAAGATGGAAGAAAAGACAGAAGAGTGTAAGAGGGAGGCGATATCGCTCCGTCTCTCTCTTGTGCAATGGAGATAGGTGAGCAAAACAGAAACTAAGAATCAGAGAACTCAAATCGATTTTTATCTCTCCACATCTCTGTCTCGTGCACTAAGAAGGGTGGGAGTTGAAGACTCAAAACGATGAGGAGACGAAGCGCACACGCGGAACAATGAGGTATTTCTTTTGGCTATTCGTCGAATCGTTGTATCATTAGATACGATACAATACACATATCGTTTCTTCGTATCGCAGCGATTAAACCGATTCAGTGATCTTCTATTACAACACCACAGTTCACATCGCCATTCCTTAGACTCGTACCGTATCGTATGGTTCGTATCGTGAATCGTACGATACTAAAATCACTGGCTAAAACCACCTAGAGAGAAAAAGGTGACAAATGTATGATAAACTGTCTTAATTGCAAATAACAAAAAGAAAATATGGTTTGTGCATAATAGGCCTTGTTGAAATTAAAATGAGGGAGAAATCTTACAAGTTACCTATAATAAGACATGGCTTGTTTGTGAAGAGGCTGATTTAGCTGTTCTATCTTTAGTTGGACGCTTCTCTAGTGTACCGTTGCGTGATCCATGCAAATTCCTGTTTCTGTTCTGATGGGGTAGTATCAAGTGTGCTGGAATCGATACCAAGGAAGGATGTACTATATTGGTCGCACTGCCACTGTCCTCACTGCCACTACAGTCTGCTGAAGGGACCCAAGCCCCAACTAAAACAAACTGGGGAGCTCGTGATGCATAATCATTGCTACTGCTACTTCGTACTCTCGAACTTGGTTTCTTTGTGTGCAGTCGATATTTCTGTAAATTTTGAGGAATTCATGAGTACATTCAAAAAAAGAAAAATTGTTGCTCTTGATTCAACCAAAAGAACAAAAAAATTTGAAGCTGCCATAAAATATCAAAAAGAAAACATTGGCAAAAAAATATAGTTGGCATTTATTTTCATTTTGTTGTGTAGAAACATGTTAAATATTACAATAAAAATGCAAGTTCAAGTGTACACGAACTTATAACTCTGTAGTGAATTTTAATGAGGTACACGAACTTATAACTCTGTAGTGAATTTTAATGAGGTACACGAACTTATAACTCTGTAGTGAATTTTAATGAGGTTACTCAAGAGCAAAATCATATTTAATTTTTTAGGCTTGCTTCTCATTTGGGTCAAAATTCCAAGTATTAAACTTTAATTCTTTCCAAATTAGTCATTACTACAATTTTTTTGGCCAAAGTTCAATGAAATCTAACACCAGCATTTTTTTTAAATATAAGGGAAGGGTCAAGTAAAAGCATCACACACTGGTGGATAGTTACATCATTTGTACTTGGACTTGAAAACAGTGATAATCGATCATACTTTGCCCAAAGAAGAAATTGAGTTGCACTGATGAGGTCAACTTCTATATTATCAGGACAAAATAATAACTTGACTTAATTGCAGAATGCGCCGCATTGGATCACATCTTAAATTTTCCGTCTAAGAAAGTAAGAAACAAAAGAAATATAAAAACTCTAAAAAATCATGACGTCTGACTTGAATTTTTCACCACTCTGTTACTAGTTGTCGGATTCCACTATTACACTAAAAAATATGTTGCAGAAAAAAATACTACATGATGAGTTAGAGAACTTAACATGCAGGTTAAAAGTTCCACTATAACAACAATAATCCTTTCAATTTGCAAATACTATGTTGATGTGGCAATATATCATCGGTTACATTTTGGATAAGTTCCTTTATTATGACAACGAAAAAACACCTAGCAACTGTATCATTAAAGCTTATGCTTGATTTCTATATACTACTTGCATCTGCCAAAACTTAACAGTTGCATTTGTTGTTGGAAGTAACTGACTTTAGATTTTACAAATTTAATTTGATAAAAAGATCACCTTTCAAAAATAAAATCTTAAAGAATTGTTGGAAAAAAATATCAATTTATTTTTGTTTGAGAAAAGTAAAATTTGCATGATCAAGTTTGAAGGAGGAGATGGGAAAAGAATTGGAGCAGAGAAGCATTCATCTCAATCCAAGTTTTAGACAGATCAAGAAATTAAGAAGCTATTCACAGGCCGCACAAGTGACCCATACAAAATAAAGGTTTCAAATATTTTAAACAAAACGGGAAAGTTATTCCAGTGCCATATATAGATTGGCACCTTTGCAAAATAAGAGGATGGTCCAACAAATATCATGCATCTTTCTAGATGTCAACTTGGTAGTCCAAATGATTCTTTGGACATTATCTATCCTTTGAGCCCTTTACCAAATCATAGCACTACTTGGTCTAGTATCTGAAAATTTAATTAGAAGATTTATCTGCACTTTTGGATAAGGATCAGATCAGAAATATATCAAATCGGATCTAGACAGGTAGTCTATACCAAGAATTGACCCAAAATTGTAAGATCACAGTACAAGCTGTCTAATTGCGATTGGAAAACTTTTTTGTGTGGGTGATAGCTACTTCCAAACCCAGTTTCATAGCGCAAGTAGATCTTCCTGTGTCAGTTAATTTCCTATAACATAACAGTGTTAAACAATCAAATATACTTTTCCTCAATGGAGCACATTTGGAATACTACATTCCTCTCCAAGTGAAACTCTTTCAAACTTCAAAGCATGCAGAACAAGGTCTCTTTAAGACTAGTCATTACTAAATTTCCTTCCTGAGTTAATACGAATATGACCCAGTCAAATGAGTACGTCTCCTTGCACGCACTTGCACATACACACACAGACCACATATTGTATTGTTATCTAATAATTTGCCACACTGTGAATATTCTATAAGTGGAAATCAGTACCCATCTGTTATTGCTAAAAGCCTGTATTGACATAAAATTTAAAGAACAAAAGTCCAAAGCATATATAACACTAAGGTGACAAGATTGTATTGGCCTAACTAAAGGTGGATGTATGACTTTATTCCAAGGAATCTAAACGCATTGGATGAAAACAGTGTTTTTAAATGATATACATGCATATAACTGACCGCACCTGCAAATGGCTCTTGACCTCATCATTTGTAAGATCATCCACTTTCATCAACTCCCTGATGTGTTTTGGTGTCGCCACTGCAACCACAAATTCAAGACTTAGGATATATCCAAAATTTCAGCAAAAAATTCAAGGCAGATGGATGTGGGAATTAAACTCATGTTTTTTTTATTAAAAATAGTAATTTGAATGCCTGATTAATTAAGTAGACATAACAACAAGATTTATGATGTTTACATAAAGATCTTGTCATACAAACCATTCCTTAATTAGGAGTTCTTTTAAATAGATTTGAAGTATCATATAGTTTCTACTTTCTACCCATAAGAGGGACCGTTACCTATCATAGAAACATAGAAAATATTAAAGAATATTTTGTTTCCATATTGGTTATTGTTTGAGTTTGGTTTAGACTTTGCAAACATATTGCAAAGTTAATCCATTGGTTGGAACTAACCATGTGCACCACCAAGCTGCTCAAGAGCATGCACGAATCGGCGGTGGAGTTCCTGTGACCAGCTCCTCCTCGTTTTCTTTTGAGCCTCACTTTTTTCTTCCTGTTTCTCCTTCTCTTTGTCATTCTCCTTCAACTCAATTTTATTTTGATCATCTTCTTGATCATTGTTAAATCCTTCTTCACTAATACATCGATTATCCATGGAAGCAGTTTCTTTTGTCCTCTTATCCTAAAAGTAAGAAAAAAAATTAATTGTTAGGCAATAAAGATAAACAAAAAAAATAGTTAAATCTTTAATGGTATGGTTATTTGAGTTACATGGGAGAATTGGTTCTGCTGTTCTGGATGAAAAAATATGATCCATCCTTGGGTTCCGACAAAAAGAAAATTCAATCAAAGTATATATAATAAAAATCTATTAAATTTGTTAAATGTAAGCTTGCTGTAGAAGTAGAAAAAAATGATTCTTTTATAGAAATTTGGTCTGTAGCATTTACTGTTGCTATGAAATAATTTTCAGGCTTGAATATCATCTTACCGTTGTACTGTTGTCCTTTTCGGTCTCTTGACTCCACAGCCGAAGAGAGCAGGACCAATCCTTTTCGTTTTTGTCAGATTTATCTTGTGAAATCCCATCATTCTCGCAATAAGAGATGTTTAGATTTATTGGAGTAAAATCCCCCAAAACTGTTTGCCGTTGCTCCTCTATCTGCTTTCTCAAGGTCTCAATTGCTAGATGTAACCAAAAAAATAAAAGACAACGGTAAAAAAAATGGTGAAAAAAAAGGATGGTGAAACTTGAAACCAATTCAAAACCTGTATCATTGTAAAAGGGAGGAAATTTTCCCTTCTTTTTTATACTTCTTTTCTTAAAGCAAGGGTTTGATGAGCTTTCTTATTAAGGTTCTCGTCAAATAAAAATAGTAGCGCTTAAGAAAGAACAACAAATGCTATGTATAATGTCCTGAATTGTGGTTAGCACATGATAGCAGGAAGAAAAAGGAAGGAATTAAGCGTACTTTCATTGACAATCTGGAGAGAAAGAGGAAGCTCTCGTTGAAAAATCTCTATCTTCGTTCTCTCTTCTTCTAGAGCTTTCAGGTATTCTCTCTTATCTGTCATTTTCTGATCCATCAGGAATCGGTCACAAAAGAATCAAGAATCGAACAGGGCATGCAACGTTTATTTGTAGGGGTAGAAGAGGAGGAGGAGAAGTGAGATTAAAGGAGAGATTTGAGGAGGTGAGAAGAGGCGGCCAGACGAAGACGAAGAAGAAGAAGAAGAAAATAAAGAAGGGTAAAAAGGGGAGAAGGGCAAAAGGTACACGAAGTCGAGGCGTCGCGTGCAGAAATAAATCTTTGGTATAAAGAGTTAGTGGGGTGGAGAGAGAGACAGGAGGAAATAGTCTAATAAGAGAGAGAATGGAGGGGGGAGGTGCAAACTGGCAACAAGGTCTAATGGGAAATGCTGACGTCATCGCCGGAGAAGGAGATAAGATCGACGACACGGCTGACTACGACTCCGAATCAATAAGAGATATTTTCTATATTGTTTATAGGTTTATCTCTTGTCTTGTTTATTATTATTTTATAGTCGTTTGTTTCACGCTTTCGGCTGCATTTTTAAGATCGCACCAGAAAACCAAAAACAAAAGAAAAAGAAGAAAAATAAAAGACCACAAAGCGGATTTTTTTTTCCATTAATAAAAGAAGTTGGGTTTCCATTTTCTACCGATATTTTCTTTTTATTTTGTATGAATTCTCTATAAAAGTTTCTCACAAAAATCTCCAAATAACATTTACGAACACAATGAATGGACGAAAAACTCATTTTTGAGATGACTAACCTTCTACGCTTCTAAATTAGTCACATATTATTGATATAAAAGTTACATTAAAAACATGTACTAATTAGTCTCGCGCTCTACAGCTTCTGCACTATCGATGTACACTTATTTTTTTCTTATTTTTTTCACTAGGGTATTCATATTCACTGCACCGGATTATTTATATCTACTGCATGTATTCATACCTCATTCTATCTAGATGTTCATATCCACGGGGATCTAATGTTCATACCCACTTCAAATGTTCTTATCCATTTCACTTAGATGTCCATATCTATTACATTTGAGTGTTCATATCTATTTCCACAAAGAGATCGCAATGGACTGGGTGGACGGGTAAAACGTCAATCTCGTGGTCCGACCCGTCCATCAAAATCACATACATGTCCTGCTTGGCCCATATATTCGGGCCTAAAAATCCCGGCCCGTCCTGCCTGCGGGCCAAGCAGGACAGTATGTGATTTTGATGGACGGGTCGGACCACGAGATTGACGTTTTACCCGGCCAAGTTTTTCTGGTCCAGCCCGGTCCGTCCAGACCCGTTCTACAGTGCACTTTTTTAAAATTAGCCGAAAAATATATTTTTTAAGCATTTTAGATTATGAATTTGAGAAAACTTAAAATATCAAAATTGTAGATTTTATTTTTATGAATCTATAAAATTTTACTTCATTTTAATATGATCTTTCAGTATAAAGTATGATTAAAAAGATATCTAGTGGTCTAAAATTTTTCAGCGGTTAACATTCATAATATGAATTTTTGAGATTGATATATTCTATTTTTGAAAGAGAACAAAATATAAAAAGAGAAGGGATCGGTTGACAATGGGTTATTTTGACAACTTTGACAATGAATCTCTAAATAAATATAAAAACAATCTTAAAAATAGAAAAAAAATTATAGATATGTTCTTCTACCTATGGATTGATGGTAATTCAAATTTCATGCAATTTCATTATCGTTTGATAGTCCATCAAATACCATCAAATTTTTATTCAATTTATAACGATTCCAATTTAACGATCTTTGATGGACTATCAAACGATAATGAAATTTCATGAAATTTGAATGACTATCAATCCATAGGTAGAAAAATATATCTATAAACTTTGTTCCATTTTTAAAATTTATTTAGAGGTCCATTATCAAGTTTGTCAAAATAACCCATTGTCAACTGATCCCCTCTCATATAAAAATGATAGATATAGTTGTCATGGTTTTGGAGAAACTAATTTTATATTTATTAGTTTTTTGAGTTAAAATATATGACCAAAAATGTATCAAGATGTCTATTGAATTATATTGTTCACATTTATAAATTTCAAAAATATTAGTGCTTCAATTCATATAATAATATCATAACTAAATACTTAATGTAATTTAAATAATATTAATATTATATTAAGATTCTACATAATATTTAGAATATATTGATATATAATATGTATAAATATATATAATATAAGTAGAGTTTGTCTGTTGTGCTTCCAATAGCATTTCGGTCGAAACGCCACAAGTTCAAATTTATCTTTTCATGCTCAAAATTTTAATTCAAATAGCTCAATAAAATATTTATATCATAATCTTATAGAATACTAATTTTTATCATATTTGAAATTAATTTACTATACTTAATGATTTTTGAAAGATAGCCCTAAAATAATAGGAAAATAATAAAATTTGTATGTCAAAAATATTTACTTTCTAAAAATAATTAAGCATAATAAACTAACTTCAAACACGATAAAAATTAGTATTTTACAAGATTATGATATATAGATTTTATTGAGCTACTTAAACTAAAATTTTGAGTATGAAAAATTAAAATTTGACTGGTAGCGTTTCGACCGAAGTGCTACTAGAAGCACAATAGACAATCTCATATAAATATAAATATAAATAATATATATATATATATATATATAGAGTGGAGATATAAATAGCTTAACTCAAAAACATATTAAATCATCTCGAAATTTTATTTATCATTCTCATTAAATTCTTTATATGAAAATCTCATATGCAAAAATTTGGAGCGTTTTGAGCTTTTTAAGTCATCGTTTTTAATTTTTGAAAATCATAAAAATAATAATATATATTCAATACTTGAACATCATTTTAAAAAATTAAAAACGGTGACTTAAAAAGCTCAAAACGCTCCAAATTTTTGCATCCCATGAGATTTTCATATAAAGAATTTAATGAGAATGATAAAATAAAATTTCGAGATGATTTAATATGTTTTTTGAGTTAAGCTCACGGAAGGCCTCCGTGAGCTTAAGCTCACGCTATCTCCACTATATATATATATATATAATTGCTCCGAACCGGACGGGTGGGCCTAACTCCAAACCCATATCCGTCCCGACCCATAGGATGGTCCGGGCCGGGACGGATCCGGGCGGGTCCACTGAGCTGCGGGTTCAATTATCATCCCTATGTTTCGCAGGGTGTTCATACTTATTATATATGAGTATTTATATCTACTGTATATGAGTGTTCATACTCATTGCACTAGAGTGTTCGCACGACAAATAGATGTGATCATAGCTCAAATCATGGGATATTTATATGTGTTTGCCATAAATATTCATAAAACACCTTAAAAATGTTAATGAAGTCAGAGATTCATTAATCAAGCCTCGTGAATAAGAGATTGAAAGCCAATGAATTGTTAGATGTAGATCAGACTCAGACCACACCATCTAGGGCTGTCAATGATATCCTTTTCGCCATTTATCCGATCCATATCGTATCCGATAAAATGGATATGGGTAATATTTTATTTTTATTAAGTCATCGTATATGGGTATGGATAAGAAAAAAATTGTTAATTTATCGGATATGAATATGGATAAGGGGTTTTCGTTAATCATTATCCATTGGGTAAATTATATAAATATATATATAGTTAAATATATATATAAATATAATTATTTTATATTTTTAATAAATATATATAGTTAAATTATATATATAGTAATTAGTATTTTTTTATGACAATTGACATGAAAAATTATATAATTTTTATTAGTGTGGATAAATAAAATTTTAATAAATATAAATATAAAAGTATTTTCACTATACCGTACTCTATCCATTAATAGCCCTAACACCATCACCTCTTCCTCTCCTCCACCCTCCAATCCAATCTCCTTTGAATTTAACTCTTCATTCATTTGAAAATTGAAATTGAAAATAAAGAACGATTTATCCATCAATTCTCCTCCCAGCAAGATTCTCCGAGAAAGAAAAAGAATAGCAAATTCTTTCTATTTCAATCGATCAATCCATCGATCCATACTCAGCCAATCAATCATCTTACACTTCCTCAATCCTACTTAGTCCTTTCTGCTGCTAGCACATAAGATTCAATCCAGATATGAGAGAAAGGAAAGAGGATAAAGGAGGAGATGTAGAGATGGAGAGATGAGAGGGAATATAGAGAGAAGACGAAGAGAAGGAAGGAAGAGACAATAAAGAGAAGATGAAGAAGATAGAGAGACGGGAGGGAGAGATGGAGATGGAGACGGAAGGAGAGATAGAAGAGTATTTTTTTTAAAATATCTGGAGGAAGAGAAGAAAGAAAGAGATAGAAGATGAGAGAGGGAATAAAATTTGGGTAGAAAATATTCTTTTTAATTTGATTTTTTTTTCAATTTATTAAAGCTGAACTTTAAGTATGTATCGTTTTAAAAAATGTATATATATCTGAACAAGCAAATTTATGATTTCTGAACCATTATTAGAATCATTATTAGGAAAATGTAATGGAAAGAGATTGGTACTAGATATTATATTATACAAGTATCATATATCCTCTCCCACTTGAAATCTTATTTGATGCCGTTAAAAGAAAGATGCTTAATACAGTATTTTGATGTGCTATGATCCTGAAACTAAACAGAAATTGCATTTTAATTTTTATGGACCAAACTGATGTGACCATTGGCTTTGACCAAATCTGATTGCTCAAGTTAGCAAGCTACTCAATGGTTCACTTAATTCTGTAGATAAATTTTCTCTGCTAATATGAATTTCGTTTGCAGAATCAAATTTTAATTGATCATCAATAATTAGAATAAGAGAGGTGCAGGGTTGGCTTGTCGTACACTTTTTCTCGCTAAATAGTGTAGGATTTAATCTTCAAATATGTATTGTTTATTCTTTGTGCCCAACAAAAGCTTTTATTAAGAAAAAAAAAGCTATTCAACGCTGCAGTGAAAAATAAAAGTTTGTGGAAAAGAAATAAAAAGAAAGTGCAAAGGCAATAAATAAAGTACAGGACAATACAAGGTATAACTTTGAACAATAAATAAGAAAAAAAGAAGGTTCAATTATATTTTAATTTTTGGCCAAATGAATGGTAACAAAATGAGGAAAAGAAAATACCCTAAGCTACGAAATATTAATCACTACAAAATTATTTAATCGTCTAAAATAATTTTCAAAATTTTCGAATTTAAGTTGTTATGAAATACTTAAATATGATTTTATCTATACATAAATAAAATAAATGTCTGTGTTCTAGGTTTTTTGGAATGTGCAAGTCATTTCAAGCTTGGAGTAGGGGTGTTAATGGGTTGGGTTCGAATTGGGTCATATTATTCAAAAGATTTGATGTCTTTTGATGATGTTATGTGTTGAAATGATGTTATAAATAATATAAAATTTGAATAAACTAACGGAAAAAGTATAATTTTGAATGCATTTGTATTTATCTTTGTATGAAAATTTATGTCCTAGCGGCTAGAGCACGCAAAGATTATAATATAAATCCATAGAATATATTATTTTTAATTATTTTTGTGTATTTTGGTGATTTTATGTGTTGAAATGAGACTTTAAATGATATAAAATTCGAATAAATTGAAATACTATTTTTATGTATTTGTATTAATCTTTAAATGACATTCGTGTTATAAAGAATCGAGAACATAATGATTATAATTCAAGCCTATAGGGGATGTTTTTCAAAATTACTTTGTGTATTTTGATTATTTTATGTGTTGAAATGAGCCTACAAATGATGCAAAACTCGAATAAAATAGTGGAAGAAGTACCTTTTTAATGCATTTATATTCATCTTTCTGCGCAAATTTGTATCATAATGCCTTGATCAAATTCATATCATAACGGTTCAAACACACAAAGATTATAATATAGACTCTTAGAAGACATCATTCAAACATCATTTGTGCATTTTGATGATTTTATGAATTAAAATGAGGCAACAAATTTTGTGTCCTACCTGTTCGAGCACGCAACGATCATCATATAAGTCCATATAATACATCATTTAAAATAATTTTTTGTATGTTGTCCATTTTATGTGTTGAAATGAGTCATCAAATGACGCGAAACTAGAATAAATTAAAATATTATTTTAATATATTTATGTTAATCTTTTAGCATCATTCGTATTATAAAGGCTAGATAACATAATAATTATAACATAAACCAATAAGGGACATCATCATAAATATCTTTGTATTTTTTGATGATTTTATGTGTTGCAATTAGTCCACAAAAGATAGAAAAATTTAATAAACTAACATGTGAAGTAAATCTTTTAATGCGGTTCTGTTATTCTTTCAACGTCATTCATGTTATAATAGCTCGACCAAAAAAAAATTATAATATAAACTCATAAAAGATATTACACAAATTATGCTGGAGTAACTTTTAAAAATAAAAGCCTTTTGGGGTCCCGACTTAAAAAAAATCACAAAATTTGCCTCCATTTTCAGAACAAAAAAAAAGTAAAAAGTAAAAAGTAAAAAGAATATTTAATTTTCAAAAATATAATTATAAAATTATATTTTGATTTTTAAATTTTGTCTAACTTTATTGATATCCTGATCTCACGAGAAGAGAAATCTAGCGGACTTCATACACAAAACTTTTCGATGGGAAATATCATTGATTCACCTCTCTAACCACCATGTCTTTTCTTTTCTACTTCTCCTATACTAGTTGTCTTCTAAAATTTATCTCTTCAAGCAATTTCTCATTCATTGTTCATCATTTTGGTTTTTTTGTTGTTGTGAAAATGTGTCTTCATCTGAAGTATTGTGATGTGGGTTACTTAAGAAGCGTGTTTTGTTTCAATTTCAATAAACTTAAATAGTGATTCAAAAATTAATGTGTTGCTGAGTGCTCACCAAATAATATGATTAAGTACAAATCAAACAAACAGGACGCTATGCATCATGATCAGTAATTTAAAAAAAATATATATATAGTTCTACAAATTTATTTCATTATATATACTGCAGACAAAATTATTTTAATTATTAAACTGTAAAGCTTAATTCAGAATTTATTTGATATTTCATATTATTTAGTTTTCGATCGGAATTTTTTCTTTTTATTTTCTTATAAATAAAATTAATTGTCAAACCTTTGAGGTTTGAAAAATAAATTGATATCTTGACTCCGCAAAAAGTTGCACCAATTTATTGCGTTACTTTTACCTCTGTCTTTTTACTTAATTCTTGTTATAATCAAAACACTATAGTTCTTTAAAGTAGTGCGATTCCGACTTCATGTTTATCTCAAAAAAAAAAATGTTCCACTGAGTTTGTAATTTGGCATGAATGATCCGAAGTTTAGAAAATTCCTTTGCTAATTTGTAAATCTACAAACCACTAGTAAATTGACTTTCATCGCTGGAAATCGGCTAACTCAATTGGTCGTCAGAACACAAGTCAACCCTCAGATATGATGGGAAGGATGACTCGACAATCAGTTATTTTAATAATTTTGATAATGATATTTTAAATAAATTAAAAAGGGATGGATTGTTTGAAAATGGCAATGGACATTTAAATAAATAAAAAAAAAATCTTAAAAAATAGGAAAAATTATAAAAATATTTTTTTACTTACTTGATAGCATTTTAAATTTCATGTAATTTCATTATCATTTGATAATCAATCAAAGACCTTTAAAATGAAATCATTGTAAATTTTATAAAATTTTGAAATCTTTAATGGACTATCAAACTATAATGAAATTATATTAATTTGAAACACTATCAATCTATCTCTATCTCTATCCCAACTCCTTATTAAGCATGTAAGTGTTCTGATCCTGCAACGGTCCAGATTTTTTTATTGTTAGAGCTAATATCAGTCATCGAATTGAGTTATTCATTAAATAATATTATTATCTCTATAGCCATTGTGTTGAAGTTATAATTTTCTCTCAATTTTGATTGTTACACAAAATGCTACATAATTTAGAAGCACAATTGTTCTACTTTGTTTTCTTTTTTTTTTTTCTTATATTGCCATCAATTATGAATTTTAACTTTTCTTAAATTTAGAATATCAACTTTCCTCCCAATTCTGTATTTTATTTTAGATTAATTATGTATTCATGATTAAAATTTATATTAATTACTAAATTATCTTTATTTTTATTTTTTTCACATGAAGATATATTTTTTTATATTTTTAAAAGACATCACCATAGCAACGCACTAGCAAGATACTACTAAGTAAAATAATATATCTATAATTTTTTTCTATTTTTAAATTTTTTATATTTATTAAAAATTAATTGTAAATATTGAAAAAATAACCCATTATCAAGGGATTCCTTCCCATTAAAAAAATTGAAATAAAAAAAAATGTTGATATGTTTTTCAATTTAGAGACCGCTTGTGTTTGTAATTTTATATAATTTAGTTACCATTCTTTGGTCATCAAAAAACATTAATTTTTTTATAATTTGTAAAGGTATTTGATGGATGATCAAACGATAACTAAATTGTATGAAATTAGAAATGATCAATCTAAGAATATATCTATAATTTTTTTAAGAAACTTTTTATTTTATTTAGAGTATGTTATGATGATTGTAAAAACCCACTGTCATCCCTTCCCATAGATTATTTCTATTTAAATAAAAAATTATACTTTTGTGTAAAAAAAAACTGAAGTTTGATACGTGTTTTGTCAAAATTGTCAAGTGAATTAATTCGTCGTCAATGAATCTGCAGAACATGGTTTCTCAAGTTAAATTGAAATTTACAATATTATTAGCGGATGTGAAACGATTTGCGGCCTAATAAAGTCATCGTTGTATAAGAATTTACGTTCTTAAATGCCCTAATCGCAAGCGTAAATTTAACAAAATCTTTGATGCATTTATTTCTTGTTGTAATTACGTTTCACATCATCATATGAATGATAAAAATTGTATGAAATTTGATCATATTTCATGAATATTACATCTATAAGGTACACATTATATTATACTTGTCGATTTTCAGAATCACACATTTTTAGATGGTTGTCAAAATTATTGAACTAATCTTCTATCAATGGATGAGGACTAGAGGAGAAAGATCAAGTGACACCTCACTCCCGAGTACAAATCGGAGATGTGTTATAAAACTTGGATATTCTGTGTATATAATGCTAGCAAAATTCTTTTATGAAAATTAATATAGTAAATATAATGAGTTACAAAAATCGAGTCTCAAGTTGCGTGCACATATAACACTGCCTTAAAATAAAATTGGTTCCTTTTAGTGTAGGGATTTCTTACCACAATATTCTGCTCTCAAGTATCTGTCGAGAGTCATTTCTCATTTTCTTAGTGGCATGATTCGTAGGAGATTTATTAACACGAATTATTCAAATTAATCACTATATATATATATCATTAGAAAATAATTTTACTATTAAATCTCTCTTTTTTCCTTATATCTCTGTTATTTTTATGTTTCTATCATCTGCCAATTCGATCACTCGGTTAAATATATATATATATATATATATGTGAGGTTACGGTGCTTTGTAAAGTAAAAAACCGATTTTGCTTTGACATGAGATTTCATATGCCGACGGTCTAAATGATCTATCTAAGTTGTTCAATAATTTCTTTATATTAAAATTGTATGGGATATTAAATTTCATGATCTTTTGAGCTTCCTAACTATTTTTTAAATTATTTTTAAAAACATCTTTATTTAATGTAAAAAAATGGTCTATTTCAGGGCTATTTTTAAAAATAATTTAAAAAATAGTTAGAAAACTAAAAAAAATCAAGAAATTTAATATCTCATAAGATTTTAACATAAAAAATTATTGAGCAACTTAGATAAATCATTTAAGCCGTCGAGATATAAAATCTCATGTCAATGAAAAATCGGTTCATTACTTTACAAAGCAACGTAACCTCATCTTATATATATATATATATAGAGAGAGAGAGTAAAGATACCGTGAGCTTAAACTCATGGAGGTCTTCCGTAAGCTTAACTCAAAAAATATATTAAATCATCTCTAAATTTTAATTTATCATACTTATTAAATTTTTTATATGAAAATCTTGTGGGATGTAAAAATTTGGAGTGTTTTGAGTTTTTTAAGTTATCATTTTTATTTTTAAAAATGATGTTCAAACATTAAATATTTTTTATTATTTTTAGAGCTAATTTTTAAAAATTAAAAACGGTGACTTAAAAAGCTCAAAACACTCCAAATTTTTGCATCCTATAATATTTTCATATAAAGAATTTAATGAGTATGATAAATTAAAATTTAGAGATAATTTGATATACCTTTTGAGTTAAGCTCACGTATCTTTACTCTCTCTACACTACTACACAATCCGCCTTTAATAGTGGTCAAAAAATATATTTTATAGCGGTCCAAGGGGAGGGCTGTTATTGAGGGGTGCTATAAAAAGTCTTGAGAACCGCTATTAAAGAATATCCTTTAATAGCGGTTGTTATATAACAACCGCTATAAAAGGTATGCTTTAATAACGGTTGTTATATAACAACCGCTATTAAAGGGTTGTGCCAAATTTAAAAAAAAATGCTGTCAGATGTGACAGCTTGTCACATCCGTCAACTTTTAATTTTTTTATTTTTTCATTCTAAAACACAAATTTTAAATTCAAAATTTTAAAACTAATTTGAACAAAAAATTTAGAATCGAAATAATTTGAACAAAAAATTTAGAACATAAAAATAATTTGGTTTTAAATTTGATCACAATTTGAATATAAAATTTAAAACAGAAAAGTAATTTGAATTCAAAATTTGAAAAAAATAAATTATAATTTGAGTTAGAAATTTGAACAGAAAATTAAAAAGAAAGAATAAATAAATAAATTTAAAAAGAACAAAACAAAAAATCTTGAACTTTTTGTTTAATATTTTGTGTTTAAATTTTGAAAAATTGGGAAGATGAAGAGAAAATGAGAGATGAATGGAGGGTGAAGAGTGGTATATTTATAAGTAAGAAAGGGATGAATCCGTAGAATTTTCTGAGTGATATCTGAGCGTTGGATCAATTAAAATGGACGTTGTGGATTAAAAAATATATTGGCGATCTGTGGATAGTGGTCCTTATTCGTATGACCCCTTTTATAGCGGTTGTTATTGAACAACCACTATTAAATGTTGACATTTAACCTTTAATAGCAGTTTTTTGAAGGGACCGCTATTAAAGATACCATTTAATAGCGTCTCTTTAGTAGAACCGCTATAAAAGGTTTTAATAGCGGTTGTTTAATAGCAACCGCTATAAAACCTCAGTTTTAATAGCGGTTGCTATTAAACAACCGCTATTAATATCTTTTATAGTTGTTCTATTATATAATCGATATTAAATAGGGATACAAAATCATTTTTGTGTAGTAGTGCTATATATATATATATATATATATCAGTCACAGATTATTATAATTATAACGAGGCATTATGGGTATAGGGTATTTATTTTTAATTATATCCACAAGACTTTTTCTTTGCCATGAAGCTATTTTTTTTAAATTAATCATAAACTCAGTATATATTATTAATTTTTCATATGCTTCTTGGGATTTATATTTGCGTCATCTGTAATTAATAAACATATTGTTTTGTCATGAAGCTAATCAAATGTGTACAGTTTCCTTTTCGTGTTTAATATGTAATTGAACTCACTAGCAAAACTGCTAATTGCTCAATTGTCACTTTTACTGCTGCATAATTAGCTGACCCATTATAATTGACTGATTGTACAAAACAGATCTTGACCAAGTACTTGAGCACCGGACTTCTAACATCGTACATTGGAAAATAAATATTTCAAGAAATTATTAATATTATTGTATAAAAGTTCTACATAATTCTTATGGAGAGATGGGATGAGAGGGTTAACGGGAATAATCATGTATTGGTTTTCTCGAAGTCGTTCATCCCCGATTTGGGTTCAGAAATATTATATTACCCCTCTTCTTTCTCCATCTCACACTATACTTCCCATCTACTGAATATATATATTTTTTGTTTCCTTAAAATAAGTTATAGTGAAAAAAAATCTTGTTTAAAAATCGTCAAAAAAATTACAAATATTAATTAGCAGATTTTCCATCATATTTATAATTTACATCACGTATTAGTATTTCTCTGTAAAATGAATGGCGATATTATAAATTTGGATAGGAATTTTTGACAACTAATTATTTTGACTAATGAAACAATGAATTTTCCAAACATTATATAATACTTTCAAAAATACAAAAGATTATAAACATGTTACGCTTTTT
Organism: Schoenoplectus tabernaemontani; assembly: GCA_037127355.1. NCBI lineage: Eukaryota > Viridiplantae > Streptophyta > Magnoliopsida > Poales > Cyperaceae > Schoenoplectus > Schoenoplectus tabernaemontani. The sequence goes on along the minus strand of CM073741.1, from coordinate 10,299,432 downwards.
ATACAATGATTCTGTATCAATATGAATGAAATGCAAGTAAAAAAAATCATTTGATGTTGCATCGTACAATTATTGTATATGAACCTTTGTAAAATCATGTCATTTGGTTTATAAACGTTTCATTTTTCCCAAGTCTATGGTATCTATTATGTAAAAATTATATCTTGATTGCCGGATCCTAAAAATATTAGTTTTTACAGTTATCCGCAGTCATCAAAAATATTAGTTGTCATTTGATCTCCACTACATAATTTTGGGTTAATCTTTGGAAGATCATTTAACTTTCATTTATTCATTTTTAATCACTAAATTTTGATGTATATTCAAATTGGTCACTCCCGTTATTTTTTTCATGTAATACTATGGGTGTCAATGGGTCGGGTTGGGTTCGGATCGGGTCATATTATTTTATTATTATTTTTAATCCGACCCGAACCGACCCGATTAAATTCGGATCAAAAAATCTTAACCCATACCCGACCCGATCAGGTCACGAGTCGACCCGACCCGACCCATGTAAATTAATTAATTAATTATTAATTATTTTTATATAATTTTAAGCAATTAAATATTGATTAATTTATAATTAATCTTAATTAGTATATAATAAGTGTAGATTTAAGCTTTAATTAGTACTAAACCATAAAATTACTTCAAAAATCATAATTAATCGGGTCGGGTCTGGTTGACCCAAACTCGATCAGATCCGATTCGGGTCAAAAAAATTAAACCCATATCCGACCCATTTATTTTCGGGTCATGTCGGGTCGAGTTCGGGTCGGATCGGGTCGATAATTGACACCCCTATGTAATACTTATAGTAAAAAATATTAAATTTGAATGAAAAAACTAATGGAGTGATAAAATATAAATAAACATCAAAATTTAGTGACTAAAAATGGATAAATAGAAGTTCAGTGATATCCAAAAAGATTAACCCTATAATTTTTAAAATTTTAAAAACTGAAGAGTAAATGCATGAGAGGAGATCTTGAGAAGTATATTTGAAAATGTACTACATATCAAATTTGCTCACCTAGTAAAAGTAAATTCTCCAAGCACGTGTATTAAGAGTTTATTAAATGGATTAATAATGTTTTATTATGAATTCCAAAATTTTAATTATTTTTATAGTTTTGAGTTATTATTTGTCAATCTGATCAAATAATATTTGTTCGTCTCGGATTCAGGTTTGGCAGGTAGTTTCGATTCATATTAATTTAGTTGGATTTTGAATTCTCCAGCTACGAATCATCTTGGATTTGGATACCATTGGGTTCAGATTGGATCGAATTTTAATATTCACGTTGGATTTTGAATCGTTATCAGTTTCTAAAGAATGAAATCAGATCCATCGAGTTCGATTCAGATAAGATCATACCATATTTCATTTACACATGCTACCTCTACAGTATATTATCATTGCACAGTAGTTTCAAACCTCCAACCCTCCTCTCTAGTGGCAAAATCTGATACGAACCAAAAAAAAAAAAACACTCGACTTGATTCATGCAGACTGGCTCGATTCAATCTGATCTTTTTAAAAAAGTCAAAATAATCCGATTTGATGTTAACTCGACCTAATCTGATCTGATATAAAATTAAATAATTTATAATTCAGTTAAGATTAATTTAAAATATTCTTACAAAAATCAATATATAAATTGATCAAACCCAATCAAATTTTTTTTCTAAAAAATCAAACTGATATGATCAAACTCATCCAAATCTGTACCCGAACTCGACCCAACCTATTCAATTACCACCTCTAATCCTCTCATCACCCTCCAACATCAAAACCACACTTTGATACTTTGATCATGCAAGTTACAAATGATCTAAAAATCACGAACTCAACCCTCTTTAATTAAAAAAAATACTTTGACCATGCATGTTAATTGACGAATAAATTAGAGAACCTATTGGCCCAACAATTTTATACCCCCGCCCATTTTCATGCAGTCAGAAAAAAATAAAAAAATCAGAAAGATGAAAATGTCATTTTTCCGATAAAAAAAAAAAGAAGAGATGAAAATACAAACAGAGATCTAGATGAGATAATGAGAAGGTTCCACCTTCCACGGAATTAATCTGCCAGGCAGGTGACAGGATAATCACGCTACTTCCAAAGGATCCATCCATTCCACATCCTGATTGGTTTAATTATTGTTGGCAATCATCCAAGTTTGTGCCCTGCGCGCTAATTTATTGCAGGGGTTTATTTCATGATTAAGATGTTATTTTTCGGCTTTTGATAGCTCCAAAGGGTCGTTTTATTTCATGCAATTCCGAGTGTCGGTGTAATATTTTGGAGGTGTTGTGGATGTAAAGTTAATAGTGTCCCCATCTCATCCGCCATGCTGTCGAATTGTTGATGTCCAACTTTAAATTTCAGCATATATTATTTTCTATATGTTTCTTTTAGATTTAAACATGTATTACTTTATAAAGAGATAAAACTTATTATCATTTATATTAAACATGCAGTTTCTAGTACGGGTCATTCTAGCAGTGTGGAGATGCACGCGTTCAAACTATTTTGATGGAACTATTGGTTCGTCCCATATTAAATAAAAGATGTACGTATCCAATCTAATAAAAGAAGCATTTCAGCACTTAGGCAAATCTGATTAATTCAAAAGGCGCATTTAATTGTTGATTTTTATTATGATATAGACCAAGATTCGCAATTTACGTTCCATGCAAACATTAAATTTAGACATGATTTTTGCAAGTTTAAATCTTGTTGCCGACCACGCTTCAATTTTGTTTGATAATTTGAGCTGATCATAAATTGAAAAAAAACTTATCAATGTTAATTAACATAACATTTTCCCTCAAATTTCAGTAGTGAATTTTTAATGTTTAATAAATGACTAAATCGAAATACTGCACATAGGAATTAGTTACATTGTTCTTGCAATTCAAATAAATTTATCCTTCATTTTATAATTAGATGCAATTTCCTTTTGGTCAAAAAAAAGATGTAACATAGTGAACGACAGTTATTAGCAATCGTGATTAATTTATGATGGCCATGGGGCTAGCTAGACCATTATTTTGTCTAAAAAAATGTAATTTGGGGTTTTACCCCATTTAATTTGATATGTTGCGCATAAATTGGTGTAATAAATATTAGTGTCATAATATAGAAAACAATAATTTTCTGATGTATTTCTTATCTTATATTTTGTTCATGAATTGGATCCTTATTTTCCATCAACAAAGATATACGATTATCTAAATGATGAAAAATAGCAATATAATTTTATTTTGGAAAAGAAACACGATTCTATTTACGTTGACAAATGACAAATCAATCGCCTCAATATTTTATTTCTTTAACTTTGACGCGCAGAGTTGGCAAATGAAATTGAATTTGCCCCATGCCTACTAGGCTACTATTATTTTTTCACTTCTAAAAATAATTTATGACTTAATAGTTTTTCAATAAGCTGACTTTTTGGATAATTATAAAATATACATTTGATTTTTGTTGCACGGGTGTGGGTATCTTATCCGATACGGTGCGGATGATGCGATACGCAAAAATAAAAAAAAATACAGAATACATATGCACCTATATAATAATAAAAAATATTTTTATATAATATATAAAAACAATGTGAGGTGGCTTTGTAACAATATCAACATTATCTATGTAACGTGGCAATAAAAAAACTAATTAAATTGATAATATATATTTGTTATCAAATATGTAAATACCTTATTTTGTTTGAATTAATTCATATTTGTGTATATTATAACACCGATGCCATACTTGTTGAAAACCCCGATTAGCCGCCCATAGTTTTCAGAGACGGAGTCAAGATTTTCATATAAGAAGAGCTGAGATGTAAATTAAGTTACTAGAGCATTACAATTAATAAATTAGGGGACAATATATCTCATAAAATAAATATATATGATAAAATTTAAGTTCGATATATAACTTCTATGCTATTGAGAGGAGAGAGCAGGCACCCCAGTTCCCTTGTCTCCACGACTCCACCCCTGATAATCCCATAACAATAATATTTATTAAGTGCATTCCATTTTTCCCTTACAATACTGAGAAATCACTTGGATGATTGAAGAACTTTCTTTTCGTTAAAAGCAATACGAATAATTAGACGAATTCAAATTATATGCAACTGGCCATGTACGCGGTTTGGCATCGTTGTCTTTAATGAAAACTAACAAGGTCCCGTATGTCCCCTCAATAATTGTAGGTGCCAATTTCTAACAAAATGTTCATAATATATCATTCTTCCCATTTTTTAGATTTGTTTTCTTCAATACACTAACCATATTGCTATTTAAATTTTTAATTTTGAGTAGATTTACTAGCCTGCAAACCATAAAGGATAAAAAAAATCTAATATAAATTGATCAAAATAAACTAATCCCTCAAACGGGGAAGTTTTCAACCAGCTCAATTTAAACTTAGCTAGCCCTTAAACAAAACCAATTTAATCAACAAAAACAGAGAAATCGATTTTTTTTTACACTGATTTAGAAATACGTTGTCAACCGTGAGATTGTTGGATCGGAAACTAAATATATAAAAGTCAAAAAACTTGATTTCATTTTTATTTCAGAAAAATTCTAGTCAGCAAAACAAACTTCAATTTTCGAATAGAAATTAAATCCGTCATGAAAAGAGCATCTCCTTATTTGTGGGAAATTGAGTACATTACAAGACAATTGTTAATTAATTAATTAAGTAGGTGAGTCCATAACAAAATAGACTTCAAGAGAAATTATTTATTTGTTGGTCTTTATTACTTGATTATGAATTTTTAGATTATTAATCCTACTAAGAGAGTAAAATTAGATTATGAATTTAGACATCCAATTTTTTTTGTCATTTATAAGACAAAAATCATTACTAATCAAATATGTAAATACCTTATTTTCTTTGAATTATTTCATATTTGTGTATATTGTAACACCGATGCCAAACTCTTTGAAAATTAAACCCAATTAGCCGGCCATTGTCCCATAACATCATATACGCAGTCAAATTTTGTCAAATTTTGTATATTGGATGATTGAAATTTTTTCTTTTTCGTTAAAAGCAATACGAAATATTAGACGAATTCAAATTTTGTGCAACTGGCCATGTACGACGTTCGTTGTCTTTAGTGACACCAAGGTTCCGTACGTCCCCTCTATTATTTTGTAAGTGCCAATTTGTAATAAAAAAGGATTAATGTTAGTTATCTCATAAAAAAATCATTCTTCTCATTTTTTAGATTTTTTTTTCAATACAAAAACAAATTATTATTTAAATTTTTATTTTGAGTTGATTTACTAGCCTACAAACCATAAAAGATTAAAAAAATCTAATATGAATTGATCAAATAAACTAACGCGGAAATCTTCAACCAGTTCAATTTAAACCTAGCTTAATCAAAACCAATTTAATCAACAAAACAGAGAATCGATTTTTCACACAGTGATCTAACGTTGTCAAACGTGACATCGTTGGATCGGAAAGTAAATATATAAGTCAAAAGGCTTAATTTCATTTTTATTTCAGAAAAAAATTAAGAAGGTGATTCCGAACAGAAATTAAATCGGTCATGAAAAGGGTATCTCCTTATATGTGGGAAATTGCGTACATTACAAGACAATTGTTGATTAATTAATTAAGTAGGCGACTCCTGAACAAAACTATTTTTTCTATTTTTTTTTCTTGGCGTCTCCAACGAATTAGAAACCGCGACAATTAGAGAAAAAAATATATAATTGGTGTCATTTTGTAACTTTCGTGGAACAGCATACTGTATAGTATGTGTCAGGGCAGAGCCCGAAAAAATCGATAGGGGGTGTCCGGTTCAAATAAATAGAATATGGATAAAAAAATATTTTTTATCATATAACCATTATTTTTTAGTAAACTGAAGGATTGCCCGGGCGCCTACCTTTGATCCGCCCCTATAGTGCTCAAAGCAAATCATATATTGTACTTTTTTGTTGACCACATTGAAAGAAAATATTTAAGACTTGCAAAAAACCAAAACCATGATTTAGAAAGTTGAGATGTTAGTGTATCACTTGTTGGATGCAGACTGCAGAAAATAGTTATCCAGTTATTTCAATTCAATACCCTGGCAAAAATATTGTAACTTTTATAATGAGAGCTGAAATTCAAACTTGCAACTTTTCCTGTAGAGGATAGTGCGTTACACAACATTAATTGGGATAATAACATGACCTAAATGGTTTTCCAATCTTTGACACGTGACAGTTATCTTCCTAAGACTTGTTGTTACTTCACATCATCAGCTTTGAGAGTAAAAAAATGTCTATAATGCTCTCGATATTTTTTTGTCTCTCGATAATGATCTCTACTCGAGAGTAAATACTTATTCAATATAATGTTTTATTACTATTTACAAAATAGAAATCAACCGTATGAAATTTGATTACTTATAATAGAGTGCAATACAACAACAACAACAACAAAATCTTTAAACCCAAATTATAATAGAGTACAATATTTGGTATAAAATAGATTAGGACATGCAATGAAAATTACAAAATGTAAAAAAAAGGGCAATTGTCATTTTAATTTGGATGTTGCTCATTTTTTTTTATTTATATTTTGTTTATTATTAGTTTTTGGCAATGCATTTAGTTTGAATATTAAGGGGTGCAAATGGCTTGGGTCAATTAAAAACTTAAAATATATGAAGTATTTAACGACATAAAATAAAAAAATAAATAAATGATCATGTAGTGTAACAACTATATTTTGCAACTATTCAATGGTGGACAAAAGGACCCAAAATAAAAAAGTTTTGTTTAATATCAGGTCACAACTAGCTAGTACTGGATTTTTTTTTTGGTTGCACGAATAATTCTTGAAAGGTAACGTGGATGCTAAAAAGAAATATACAATCTCCCTATGGAGGGGATCACTTGACAATGGTTATTTTGACAATTTTGATAATTAATTTTTGAATAAATACGAAATAAATCTTAAAAATAGAAAAAAAATATTAATGATATGTTCTTATACTTATAGATTGATGGTGATTCAAATTTCATAAAGTTTCATTATCGTTTGATAGTCTATCAAAAACCGTCAAATTATATAAAATTTTGGGTCCTTGATGAAGTATCAAACGATAATAAAATTACATGAAATTTGAATCACCATCAATCTATAAGTAGAATTGCCCGAGGAAGGAGAAGAGCTGCTCCTGTCCCGACCGAGCGAACAAAGAAAGAAGGAAGAAAAGATCCTCAAAGCACAAAATTAATTAACCTGCTGTGAAGCAAGCGCCAATTGAGCGTCAGACAAGCACGAAAGCACCAAATATCCATAAGTTTTTTTTTTCTATTTTTAAGATTATTTATTTATTTATTTGAAAATCTATTATCATCAAAATAACCCATTGTCAAGTTATCCCCACCCCATTATCTCTAAATGTTAAAAGAGAATTGAACATCAATCCAGCTAGCTTGTTACTATCCGGTTTACGTTTAAGTATTCTAGTCAGATTGTGGTAAACGGATATTCTCTTTACATTCCATGAAAAAAGAAATATATTTTGATTAATACAATTCAAACTTATTTATTAAATTATTGATTAGCTTTAAGAAACATGGAATAGCTTAGATACAAGATAATGTTCCAGGAAATTTATTTAAGGATGGGCATTTTTTGACAACTATTTTCTTTGACAATATTAACAAACAATTTTCATAAAAAATCTTGAAAATAAAATACTTTAAAACATATTCTTAAACTTATGGATTGATTGTGTTTCAAGTTTGATTTAATTTGAGTTTCATTTAATATTTCATCAATTATAGGTCATCAAAATTATATGATAATTTTAATTATTTAAACTTAATAATCTTTGTTGAAATACCAAATGACATTTAAATTACACAAAATTTAAAAGATAATCAATCGCCAATAAGAATATGTTTATAAATTTATATAAAATTAGTTTTCAAAATTGTCAAATGAAATAATTGTCAAGAAATCCCGACCCTTTATTAAAAAAAAAACAATGAAAATACTATAATCACTACTATAGGGGTTACAATCTTTACCCGATAATCCGATCCTATCTAATTCAAAATGATTTAATAGATAAATCAGTCGAGTACAATTCAAAAACTTTATGTTCCGTCTGGACCGACCCGTTATTATTTTTAGTTTTATTTTTAAACTTAACACTTATTAAAACTTATGCACGCGCTAATTATGATTAATTTTCTTTTATAATTGATATTATGTTCTTAAATATAAAACTTGATTAGTGAATACTTAATCAATTTATATTTATTGGGCTGAATAATAAATAGTAAGATAATGCCAACAAGACATGATCCATTTCCCCCTACATTATCCTCATTGATTTTGATACTTGAGCTTGCATCATGCATGCAAAAATAATGGTTTTAACTCCTATATGGTCTTCAAATTTTGAAACTGATAGTCCTTTGAAGTCCTAGGATGTTGGTATTGAAAGATTAAGAATGTGCAAGAATGTAAAGAACCTAAGGTAGAAATGTATAAACCGGTTTGGAGCTTAATGTTCAAGTGTAATGGCAGCGGAATACGATTTAAAACAATTCAATTCTCACAAGAATATAGCAATCAAAGAAACGTGAGAAAAGAAAGTAAAGATAAAGCAAGAACACAAGATGTAACGGAGTTCGGCTTCAATAATGCCTACGTCTCCGGGACCCTCAACCTCTAACAATTGAGGTTGAGCCGATATATTTAAAAAGGGTTTTTACACTTGTAGAACTTGGTCCCTTACAAAATTGGGCTGCCTAAGCCTATCGGTTACAAGAGTGACAACACACTAAAAAAGGGTGAGTGACAACACACTCAAAAAGGTTGAGTGACAACACACTCAAAATGTGAGTGACAACACACTCAAGAAAAGGTGAGCACTACAGCTCAAAAGAATATTTTCAAGAAGATCACGAAGGATCAAGTTGGGAGAATAGAGAGAAGTTAGATTGAGCTTGAACAAGGATTTGGCTAATTGAGTGTATCAATCTATTGAATTATCTCTCTCACTTTGTATATGGCTAGTAAGCTCTCTAGAGTAATGATTTTGCTAGATAGATCAAATTCCAACTCAGTCAGCTAATGTTCAATGAGAGAGGTGATCCTTTTAAAATAGATTTTCTGAAGAAACTATTTTCCGGTCTGAACCGTTATAACGGTTTACGAATCGTTATAACGGTTTAGAAAGAATAGTCATTGGATCAATCTCGAATCGAAACGTTATAACGATTTATCAAATCGTTATATGTTTTCCAAATCGTTGTAACGATTACTGAATCGTTACATAACGATACACTATGGTTTCTTTTAGAATATTTCTGCCTTAGAATATTTTTGAGTATTAAGATGAACCGTTATAACGTTTACTGAATCGTTATAACGATTCCCTGGGAAGATGCAATTTTCTTGTTGTTTAAGCTCAATTTATCTTGACCAATTCAACCCAGTTTTAATCTAACTAAACATAAGCATAATGCAGTCTTGATTAAGCTCTTATATCCCAGCACTAGTCTTGGTTCTTCTGCACTAGTCCATTTGCATGTTAATCCCTGCACAAAACTCAAACAAGGCAAATTGTAAAATTTAAGATTATTTTGCAAATCGACAAATCAAAGAAGATGTTAAGTGTAACGATTTATATTTATTGGGCTGAATAATAAAACTTGACACTTATTAAAACTTATGCACGCGCTAATTATGATTAATTTTCTTTTATAATTGATATTATGTTCTTAAATATAAAACTTGATTAGTGAATACTTAATCAATTTATATTTATTGGGCTGAATAATAAATAGTAAGATAATGCAAACAAGACATGATCCATTTCCCCCCTACATTATCCTCATTGATTTTGATACTTGAGCTTGCATCATGCATGCAAAAATAATGGTTTTAACTCCTATATGGTCTTCAAATTTTGAAACAATTATATAACGAAGAAACATTGGAAATAATGACAAATAAATAGATATATAGTGCATGACTGTATTATTTGATTATAAATTAATTGTAAGATTAAAGACTATTCTCGATCTCACAATTGTTTTTTCTCAAAAAAAAAAATCGCTCTGATTCTTATTTTTGTCTCACATAATATTACGACGCAATATCAGAAATATTATCAATCCACTTACATGAGCAAGTCTAGCATATATTTGAGCTCATCAAAGTTTTGGCCGATTTTAACTAGTAAATATAATTTATCATCTCTAGACTTTATTTTATATTCTAAGAGTCCATCAAACTTCTTCTTCTTCTTACTTTTAGAATTTTTTAGTATTTTTGTATTATTTGTTTAAAGTTTTTGGGATATTCTAAGAGTCTACCAAAGTTTTGGGCGATTTTTAGTATTTTTTTACTTTTTAGTTTATTATTTTTAGAGCCACCTTAAAAATATAAAATTTTAAAAATAGTTAAAAAAATATAAAGTATATATTATGTAACATAAATCAAAATGTTGGAGATGATAAAGTACACATTTTACTTAAGCTCATTAGTCAGTAAGGATTTTAATAAAGCTTAATTATATCACCGTCTTTATATTTTGTTGCACGTAACGACCTACCAACTTTTTTATATTTAAAAAGATCTTGAAAACGAAGATCCTGATCACCCACACCTCACGCAATGGAAATTGAAACCCGGCCGGAATCTTAGACGCGCTAGCCGCTAATCAGATTCCTTTTGCCTGATTGCCTAATCACCAAACCAATTACACTACTAATTTAACACTTTATCAAGGAGGCAAGCTGGCAAGGAATCCGATAGCAAGCCCCCAGACAAGTAGTAGTGACTCTTGGAATCTCACAGGGGCCAAAATAAATGAAACCACTTTCCTCAATTCCCACCTTACACCTGACGTGACACCCTTTGCGTGCAACAAACAGCAATTGATTAATTGCGTTTCTTTAATCAATCCAAACGGATCTCTCTCGAATCTTGCATAACTATCTCAAAACAAATGAATAGAGCGTCGTCACTGGTCCATGCCGTACGCGCGTTTACATCGACTGCCCACAAGAGGAATAATTTGTGAAGTATATGGCTTGTTTCTGACAAAATGTATAATTGTATATTAGTTACATTGTTCAAAATATAGCTGCAAATGAATTTAATTCGATCGAACTCATTGATGTTCGAGTTTAATTTGAAATTATTTCGAACTAACTCAAATTTGAACTAAATCGAACTTAAACTAAATCGAACTCAAACTCTAAATGACTCAATTATTCTAATATTTTATATTATCATAAATAACTAGAGCCAAAATAATTAATATTTTACCAATTTTAGAATAAAATTTAAAAAAAATTAACTAATATATATTAATTTAATAATAAAATAATTATGTTATTGCATATATTATTTACTAAATAGTTAAAATTATATGCAAATAACTACATATCGAATTATTATGAATTGAACTCGAACTAGTTCATTAAAAAAATTATCGAACTGAACTCGAATCGAACTAACAAAAAAGTCTAATCGAACGAACCAAACTCGAACTAAAAATGACATTTCTATGAATATAAAGTATACTATATATAATGATATTTATATGTATATAATAGTTGAATATGGAATAATGTTGTGAAGATGGTAAAAGATTGTGAATAGATTTGCCATAATTTAAAAAGTGTTAATTTGCCGTCATTTTATTAATGTCGTAGTTATAGTAAAAGATTACGATTATTATTTCAAACTTTTTATTTTGTTGGCAACTAGTCCCAAAACACTGAACTCAAAATAATACTATTAATTTGTCTTGATAAATGACAAATATTTTTGCACTTTAATATTTATTGAAGATATTTTGTAATTCACAACTCCGTATTTTTCAATTTGGATGCAGAAATGATAAATATTCATTTATGTTCTGTCGAGATATATATAAAAATATAGCAAAATATACCATATTTTTTTTTTTTGCAAATAAGTCTGAGTACAATAAAAAATCACATTAATTTCTCATTTTTTTATATGGAAAAGTATCTAATTACCTTTTATTTTTTATAATAAAACTACATATGTTGAAATTATATTTTGTTATTCTAAAGTTAAAGAAGCTCAATTATATATTATTTCGGTGGGATGGAGGGGGCGGGAAGATCAGGGTACCAAGGTCATCACATATTTGAGAAAGAAAGGAAAATAATTAATTGTATTACTAAAGGAAGTGTGTGGAGTGTCAAATAGGAGTGTCGATAGATAATTTTTTTTAACTTATTGGATATGGGTTATGGGCAATATTTTTTTTCATTAAGTAAATGATAAAGTTATGGGTAAAGATCATTTGATATCCGTTCACCTTAAATTATAAAAAATAATTAATATTATATTGAATATAATTATCTTTTTTAATAATTTCCTTCTTTTACATGCTAGTTGTCTCAAGTTCTATAAACTAATTAATTATAAATTATAATTATTATCTTCCCTATGTTCTACCTTCTTATAAACTATACTATTTGAATAATATTTAGTAAAATATTTCTTAAAATGATAGGATACGACTTTATTTTGATACAATATATTAATTTTGTTTTTAGTGTGTTTTAGTTTTTACTTAAAAAGCTTACGAAGAGATGCTTGTATTTCTTAATTTGTTTATTTTGAAATTACTCAAATTGGGATTAGTTGCATATTTATATTTTATTTTATATTAATAAAATAGATGTATATTTTATTAAATAAATGAGTTCAAATATTTTTATTAATGATGATAAAAATTAAGTAATATATTAGTATATTCATTAGTACTTGTTATTATTTTATTATCCATTTATTTTCATGGGTAAGGATATGATATGAGTAAATCCATTTTTAATGGGTAAACATAGAATATAGATAAAAATAATTTCAAATGAATATATATAATAATGAAAATATCTCCATAATGTGTGTTCATTTGCACCTCTAGTGCAAAAACGTTAACCCTTAACTTTTGGTAGGTTTACTAAAGAAACTTCTGGTTGAAATATGGCAAAGTATTCAGAATTAACAAAAAAGTTTTGGTTTTAATCGTTTTTGATAAATATATGGAAGTTGCTATAAAGTTGAAATAAATAAATTCAGAATTTGTTTAGGATAAGATAAAATGTAACAATTTAATAAAAAAATTCAAATCACTGTGTCGTGTGTAAATGATGTAATAGAAAATATACCTTTTATCACTTCAGTGAAATAATGTTAGGAAACAAGATCTGTTTTGTTCGAAAATCGGTATTATATAAATCATAAAAATACTTGTACACTACATAAATTTATAGTTTCATAAACATAGAAGTTTTTTTTTTATATTTTAGCATTTACTTCATTCAGTCATTAACATATACAAAAAAAAGTAAAATTTCAGATACCATATTTTCATTATTTAAATTCCAAAACAGGTCATCCTTACCAGAGAAGAAAAGAAACCTTCTGCTCCTGTAATCATTTCGCTTGAAGACAAGAACTTTTTTTTTTTAATATTGTTTGTCAAAGAAGTTCTTTTGTGCGATCACTACATTAATTGGAATACGTAATTTCCTGGTGCAAGCTGGGTATCCATATCACTAGTCACACCAAAAAGTCCATACCGTACGATGTACACCATGTTCGTCCGAGTATTATCATCCCGACAAGGCGTGGCAGGCCCGCTATCGCCTACAAAGATTCCTGTGGACAATTCCCTGACCGATTCTCCCCTTCTCTGCACCTATCTTGAAATCCCAGCCGTTCATTTCCATGTACCTCGCATCCTGTTCCTTGATTCGGTTGCTTGTTCTTATCCCCTCGTTCCAACCCGATGTCAGCTCCAGCACATCGAAGCGGAATCGCACCGCGGAATATTCAAAATCTCAACTTTAAATATTGTCTATTCCCCTCCGTTGTTACAAATGGAGATCTCCGTTTTAGTTGGCTTTTGATTTTTTTCAACAAGCACGCAGATTCAGATTTGCTGGGGTGAAAAAGGCTGTTGCCAGTTTGTAAGAACAGGAGACGAATGATAGTCCATCTCTGTCATTTACTGTTTCTCTCTCTCCACACCTACTCTTTTAATCGAAGATTCGCCGATTCGGTTCCCTACGCGACGCCCCGTCCCCGATTCCCGTTCCCATTACATTTCCTCTCTTCTTTTTCTGTCACAGTGATTCTTCCCTCTCAAGCTTCTTTCTTTTTCCTTTCTTTCTTTCTCGTAGCAGAGAAAAAAAAAATCAAATCTCACTGAAGGATCCAAATCCATGGTCGCCTCCATGGATCTGAGCGAGAAAAGTCGCAGATACCAAGACTACATACACGCTCTTGAAGAGGAACGCCGCAAGATCCAAGTCTTCCAGAGGGAGCTACCGCTTTGTCTTCAGCTCGTTTCGCAAAGTATTTTTTTATCAGATCAATCTATTCTTTGATTTTAATGGTTTGTTCTTTTTTATTTTGCAAATTTATCTAATTTTAACTTAATGTAGCAATCGAGAATGTGAAGAATCAAATAGATAATATGGTGAGTCAGGAGACGACGAGTGATGGACCGGTTTTGGAGGAATTTATACCGCTTAAACCAAGTTTGTCTTCCTCTGAAGAGGAGAGTGCGCATGAGGCGAAAAAAAGTGCGAGCAGTGAGATATCCGAGAAGAAAGCCGATTGGCTACAATCAGTCCAGCTCTGGAATCAACATCCTGATTCTTCTCTTCCTCCTCCTCCAGTGGTAAAGACCATTCTCTATTTTGTTCTGATTTAAAAATAGCCCATCTCTGGAAGTTTCTAAATTTTCTTAGATTTAAATTGTTTTTCCTCGAATATTGCAAAGTCCTTATATATATATTATATATATATTTTTATCTAAATTATATTATATTAAGTGAATTCATTTGCTACATGTTGCCCCCTCCCCCGAAATGAAAGTGTCCCAGCTCCGTCCATCTCTGCTGGGTATCAATCTCATATATCTTATAATTTGGAAAGCTGCTTAGCACTATATTATGCTGCTTATATGTAGAACCATTTTTTGCTAGCAGCAAGTCCTTCATAATAAATGACTCCATTTGTATTATTTTTGGTTTTTCTCTCCGTTATTGTTGGAGTTGTAGATACTAATATTTCATATTGGCTTTGCTCTTTTGATTTTTATTTAAGCCTTCTGTAGTTCGTAAAGTGCTAAAGCTAATTTTCCTACTGGTTTTTATTTCTGAAAAATAGGAACCGCCTTGTAAACCTGTACCGGTCAATGTGCGAAAGATGGGTGGAGCATTCCAACCATTCGAGAAGGAAAAGCTTGTACCGCTTCCGGCCACATCAACTGGTGCCACCAGTTCCACTGCTGGCGTCTGCAGTGGAGCAGCTGCTACCAGCAGCTATGCTTGCGGTGCAAATGAGAGAAAAGACAAAGAAAAAGAGAGTGAAAAAGAGAAGGAAAAAGAGACCAACAAGGAACAAGGAAATGATAAAGGAAATGAAGAACAGTCCCAAAATAACAGGAAGCCTAGGCGATGCTGGTCGCCTGAGCTTCATAGAAGGTTCTTGCACGCGCTTCAGCAGCTCGGTGGTTCCCATGGTTTGTCTCTCTTATTACCTAAAATAATATATATATATTTTTAATATATTGCAGAGAAATATGATATAAATGCATAGTACTCCTTATTTCTACTATTAGCAATTTCTATGGGATTTACATCAAGATAATTTAGCATTTTAGCTGTGAAAGTGGTACATGAAAATTCTGATTTTGAGCCTTAATTGTTGATGGATATAAAGACTATATCCCATATGATTGAAAGGAGCCAAAAATAGTGATGTGTTGTTAAAGACTTTATCCCATATTAGTCAGCAATGACATGGGATATATACCGTCTTATTATTTGATAGTTGTAATTTTTTAAATATCAATTCTTTTTTCTTTCATGAAAGACTGCTTATGTACAATCATCAAACAAATAATGCAGTGGCAACTCCCAAGCAAATTAGAGAGATGATGAAGGTGGATGGTCTAACAAATGATGAGGTGAAGAGTCATCTCCAGGTAATTTTTGCTCATTTTATTAGGTTGAACTCAATATTATTATTATCATTTTATTAGGTTGAACTCAATATTATTATTATCATTTTATTAGGTTGAACTCAATATTATTATAATAATAATAAAGGAACTCATAACTAGTTTAATTCATCTTCTTAAATCATGGATATGGAAAAAGGTTCCATATAACTAACATTATTATTTTTCTCTCTTGTCATTTGAGCCCATGGTAGAAAAATATTTGAATCATATTCATTAGAAAAATGGTTTGCTGTTGTGTCACACTCTGTTGGAATGCATGAATTGCAAGTCCTTGTCTACTGCATTAACCAATTTCATTTGGCCTAGTTGGATGACAGTGTATATTTTTCATCGGGTAATTTTGCATCAAAGAAGTTTGAATCATTTAATATATACTTGGTTCTAAAAGTACTTACATGTATGCAGTACCCACAAGTTGATTAAATTGAGCTTTGAGATTGTGTACCACATGTATTATTTTAGTTAATAGCTTGTTCATATATTGGACCATATATGCAATTCTGGAAAAATCATAGACTGAAAGAATAAGAATAAAATAGCACAGCATAGGATGCTCCTATTGGCCTTTCAAACCTGAGAAAGGACATAGCTGTCCCCTTGGAATATTCTCTCGCCATGCTTCCTAATAATTCTTCTAATTTCCCATTATGCCCATGCGCTTTGTGGGAAATATAGAGGAAAGGAAGAAAGCCAGTTACCACCAGATTATATTGAATCAACTCAAAACTTTTACTTTGGCCTTTGACCATATATTTGAAAAATTCAATCTCAGCGTCTCATTTTTCTCACCACCTTCCTGTAGTATTAATAGATAATTGTGAAAGTTTTGAAGAATGGGTTATCTTAATAATACTACTTTGAATATTCCAAGTATATCTGGATTATGGATCTGCAGCATGGACCACATGCTAAGATTTGAAACAGAATTTAAAATTTTTGTTTGATTTTTTGATGGGGACCAGTTACAAATCAAATGCATTTGTTTTGAGATATGGTTTATCTTTGTGGACCCATCAATTACCTCTGCAATTATATCTTCTGAGTAGGACATCTTATCTTTCATTCCTCAGGAACAAATATTTACAAAAAAAAAAAGACTTGTACTAAATGCGCACATATTTTCTTTTCATTTCCTTTTGCACAGAAAAAAGAATGCTTCTCTCTGAAATAATTGTTCTAACCCTTTTCTTTAAAACAAACAGAAATACCGGCTACATACAAGGCGACCGAACTCCGCAGCTCAGAGCAGCACCAACTGCAGCCAACCAGGCCCACAATTTGTAGTGGTAGGTGGCATATGGGTGCCACCTCAAGATTATGCGGCAACAGCTGCTGCTGTAGCACAGCCCTCAGCTCATTTAGCAACTCAATCCTCTGCAATTTACGCACCTGTAGCCTCGGTGCCGTCTCCTCAACAACAGAGTAACAAAAGACCATTGGTAATTGGATCGAGATGCAATGAAGATGCAGATATGAGTCCTAAATCTGCGTCTCCTTCAGCATCTTTTTCTTCGCAAACGACCACAGCTTCCCCTCGTTTTTGACTGTGTAGCACAGTTTATTATATTGGCCTTGTGTGTCGTTTGTAATGCTATTTACTTTTTCTTTTCTTTTTCATGGCAATCCCGCCATTTTTTGTTCCTGTGATTAGAGGTGCGGTACATGCATTGTCTTAAAATGAGCTGCATGGCTGCATATGCGGTCTACTTATATTTATATAGTGCGATGCAGTATACATCTGCATAATTAATAATATGCATTATTTTTGTAAAATATTTATCGTATTAAGTCTATAAAATTAATTATATTATATTTTCATGCAAAATATTTAAAATTATATTAATATATTATTATATTTTTAAAATAAATGATCGATTTAAATATTATAAATTTTTTTTGGAATATATATCCGTATATGTAATCTACATATTAAATTATATATGTATTTGTATGTCGTATATATATTATGTAGTGATTCATTGTATGCATATTTAAATTCGTATTTTATAATTTTGGATACATGTGTAGTGGTTTTTTCATTAGCATAAAGCGTGCATATTTGAGATCATTGCAAATTTATTCCCTTGAACAGATGTTACAGATGCAAGCAGTGTAGCCTTGCGGGACAATTTTGGAACGTGGTTCAAAAAAAAAAAGCAGATGGAAGTGAATACAATGCGCTATTATTATTTCGTTTGTTTGGTAGAAGGATTTGGATGACACGTGTAAGTCTGTTTGCAACTTTGACTCGGTAGGCCCTTATCTAAACAAATACGGTCGGAGTAAAACAAAATAAATCAATTGGATTTGAACTTTGAATGCCTGGTTTTCACCGAAATTTAATTTAAGCACCAAAAATAAACGGCGTCTCAAGTAGAGAGACGAATGCAATTATGCAAGGTTGAAACTTGAACAAGAAATCCCTGGGATGCGATCTATTGTCAAGTTTGGTCGCATGTAAGGACTGATTTAAAACTGAACAAATTTGTGTGTGTCTACCATTTTGTATATCATTCTCTTATACTCTATAGAGTAAATGGGTACAAAATAACTTTTGTTTGATACTCTTATTCGAGTTTCTATTCATATACTTGCCTTATGGAATACAACACAGCCTTGTATGTAGATGCCACTTCTTTAAGGCACTAAATTTCAAGAGCATTTGAAATGGTTGAAACCTGTGTTACTTGAATACTACACAAACATCACCGTACGCGTATCAGATATTTATCTTATATGGATTCACATTTAATACGGTGTGAGTACATATCAGATATGTCACGTGAAGTATATAATTATTTTAATCAGTTAAACTAACAGATACGGTCAAGAATACATTGGACAAGCCACATATAACCTATGCGAAGAGACACATACGCTCCCACGGGAGGAACCACATTAACATTATCATTGTAAATATGAGCAAAATTCACTGCTCTAGGTAGGAATCGAATTCAGAAACTCATCTATACCATCTGAATTTATATCCTCTGAAGTACTCTACGATGTAAAGTACCTGCCCAAAAAATAATTCAGTATATTCACATGAGTACGTTCTACCCGCTACAGTGTCGTATTAGTTATAGTATATCAAATTTGCCCATTTCTTCCTCTGAGGCGACTGCTCACTCATACCCAGGGTGGATGCACACTTGCACACGACTGTATTTATCTTTTGATAATACTTTCTTAGTTTGCCCCCCTAGAAAATTTTTGGATTGTCCGATTAATTTTATTGAGAAAAAAATATTTAATATCATGTATAATGAAATAATTATGCAAAGATATCAAAATATAAAATTTTATAGACGAAAATTTTCTTCATCAACTTGATTATCTATTACTTTGAGCTTTATTTTATTGTTATTTTTAATATATAAAATGTTATTATTCTAATAAATTTTTTATTAGGTAAGAATATATATTAAATTATTATTATTTTATTTAGTACCCGATTAGTTAATGGATTTAAACCCGATAAACTATTACAATCCGATATTTGCCCCCCCTGACTAAAATCCTGCATCCGCCCATGCCCATACCATCTAGCAGCGCTTCCACTCCACCGACCCTTCTTTGTGATAACTACAACTTTTCATTTTATATATCAGTTTTTATTATTAATAATTATTATTAAATTAATATTATTAAAAATAAGAGTGAGAACCGTAAAATTTCAAATATATGAATGGCAACGCGCCACTATCGCTGGGCAAACGCGCCATCGGCGATGGGCGCGTTTCATTATTTTCATGAAACGCGCCTCTGGTTTCGTCCAAACCCCGCGCAGCGCCTCCATCTCACTTGTGCGTTTTGTATATATAAGAAGTAAACGCGCCACTGCCAGTGGCGCGTTTCATAAAAATAATGAAACACGCCACTGGCAGTGGTGCGTTTCGTAAAAATAATGAAACACGCCACTAGCAGTGGTGCGTTTCAAATGCGCAGTGAACGCGCGCCACTACCAGTGCTGCCATTCGTATATTTGAAATTTTACATTTCTCACTCTTATTTTTAATAATATTAATTTAATAAAACATATTATTACTAAAAACTGTTTATATATTAGTTAAGGAATCACTACACCCACCTTTACTAATAAATTATTCATTCAAATTTTCTAAAGCTTCTTTCATTTTTTATTATTTTTACATAATCTATTAATATTATATATAATTAATAATATAATATATAGCTACATTTGTATTATGTATTTTTTTTAAAATTATTGTATCGCCACACTCGCATCGTATCGAATATTATGTCCGTACCCGCACCGTACAACATAGATTATTGAAACGTGTTTCAAAAGTTGAAATTATTGTTGCCCAACCAATAGTCATAAAAAGGAAAAAAGATGTGAATTAAGCATTTCCAAGTCAAGGTCTTGACTCTTGACATACCTGATAAAAGAATCTTATCGTGCGGAATCCGCACAAATGGATGAAATAGGGTAAAGTCTGGAACACACTATTTATCGATATTCTATTTTTTTTTTTTGAGTATTATGGAACTCGGCGGTAAATGTAGATAAAGAATAGTTGTTAAGAAATCTTCGTTGCGCTGAATCTTCGTCATGTATTGCACTCCATCGTCAAAGTTGGAAACACTTTTCTTTCTCCATTTAAAAAAAAAGAAAAAGAAAAATAAAACAATGGGCAACCTGATGTTAACGACAGATAAGGTCCGGTAAAGATGGATATTGACCTGAAATATTTGACATTCAGTTTCAGAAAAGATAAACTTTGTTAGACGCTATTGAATTTTGCTAATTTTCCTTTGTCCACATACTTATTTTGACTTTGAATTGGAACCCATGATATTTTGACTTTGTTAAAAATCCTTGATGATTTCTTTATTTAAATGAAATGTTGACATGCATTTTAGATACTTTCAACTTAATTTTTATAACAAATTGAAATCCCACCTAACGTGTCTCTATAATGGATTAGGTATGGTTTAAAAATATCTATCCCATTCTAATTAAAATTCTGAAACGTAGTGGTGATATGGTAATTTATATCATAGACTATATAAAGAACGATCCCGCTTCAAAACACTTTTTTTTTATACGCTCTTGCACTTTCTTTCCTATCAAAACACTTTCTTTCCTATAGAGAGGGTAAAACTATTGTTTTCACAGGAAACTTTGGGAGTTTAACTCAAAAAATATATCAACTTATTTCCAAAATTAATATTTATATTGCTCAATAAATTATTTATATCAAAAATTTATGAGATACAAAACAAATATATTTTTAGAACCTTTTAAATATTTATTTTTGAATATTTTAAAATGACTCCAAAAATAATAAAATAATAAATATTTTCATATGAAAACATGTCAATTATAAAAAAATCCAAAATAAATGTTTAAAAAGTTTAAAAATAGAAAATTATTGTATCTATTTTGATATAAAAATGATTAAGCAATATAACTTAAAATTTATAAATGATTTAATATATTTTTTAGTTAAACTCACTAAAAACCACATTATATTTGCACTCAATGTAGAGATGTTGATTTAATTTTATTTTTGAGTTGTGCTAAATTATTTTTGTTCTGACAAATTTAGATTCAAACTATAATTCAAGGAGTCTAATATTAGGCTTAATACTTAGAATCCGTAACCGATCTAATTCTTAATATATAAAGAGAGTTAAACTTTATTAGTTAGTTGAGTGATGAATTATTTCATACATATTTATTAGGCGAGTGATACTGAAGGCCGAAGGGTCCATAACAATGTTTGTTTACATCATTCTTTAATAGTTAGATCCTATGGTTGTGGGTCCACCTTTTTGTGATGACTTGGTGAATACTATTTACTCCCACTATAACAGATTTTGGATTTAATAACGATTTTTAAAGTCTTTTAACAACGGTTCTTTAACTTTTATTGAAGAGGGGTGTTAGAAAAAATATAAACAACCATTTTTAAATCGCGTTGTTAAAACCGTTCTTAGAAGACATTTAACAACGGTTTTTTTAGCTAATAACCGTTATTAAAAGGTCATTTAATAACGGTTTTTAACTAATAATCATTATTAAAGGGTTCTTTAGCAATTGTTCTTAGTTAAAACTATTATTAAATGAATTATTAGCATCAATTTTTAACTAATAACTATTGCTAAAGAACCGTTTAACAACGGTTATTAGTTAAAAATCATTTTAAAGATATTTTTTTAAATTTAGCTATGATGTTCTTTAAATATGAAGTCAGATTGATATATGGAGTCAACAATGAATATAGTCAAATTGATTACATAAGAACAAATATTATTATATATTATTCATTCATTCAATAATTAATATAAAAAATATAATTATTCATCCAATAAAAAATATTTACTCAATAATATATATTTTTCTCATGTAATAATATAAAAAACTATACAATTTCTAAGAAAAAATTCAAAGAAAGAAATGAAAAAAAAATAGAAGTTAAAACTTCAAATATATTTTCGAGCTTGAAAATGAGATTTTTCGACCTTGAAAATGACGGTAATGACGTAAGCAATTATCCCTGTAGATCTCATCGCAAACTTTTTGTGGCCGCATAGGACGCCTCAATCGGAGTTTCTTATCATTAGTTATGACTGTTTGAAGTAGAGATGGTCAGATTTTAATTTTAATTTATGTTGTTTCTCTTCTTTCTCTCTCTCAGCTCTTTTTTATATCAAAATAGAAGAAGAAGAAGAAGAAGAAGAAGAAGAAGAGGGGTTGAATCCGTGGAATTTTTCTTTTTGAATTTTGATTTTTGGATCGTTGGATCGTTGGATCGAGATGAACGAATGGTGAGATTGAAAAATATAGCAATCTGTGGGAGCAAAAATATGGATTACTATTGGTTGATTCCTTTGTGTCGAAAAAATCGAGTTTCACATTTTAACAACGGTTTTTAACTAAGAATCGTTATTAAAGAAACCTTTAATAATGGTTTTTAATTAAAAATCATTGTTAAATAATTATTTAGCAACGGTTCTTAGTTAAGAACCGTTATTAAAGGTTCGGCCCTATTTTTTGCCTTCCAATATTCATTTTAACAACGTTTTATTTTATTAATAACCGCTGCTAAAGATGTTCTCAATATTTCAATAATACCACTGACCCTCTTTTAACGATGAATTTCACCTATAATCGTTGTTAATTGAGTGTTTTCTAAACCCATTTATGTTGTAGTGTCCACGTTGTGAATTTACGTAAATAGGGTCATAGACCATTCATCTGATCGATAGGCAATTGGTGTTAGGCCTCAAACATGTTATTTTATTTACTCGTATATATACCTGCCTTTTAAATGGTGCTAGCCTTGCTTCTTAGCAACTGACCGAGGGAAGATGAACTAGAGCAACTTTATGATAATAGAACCAACTAATAAAAAGCATTATTGAGGTAAAAATCAATGCACCAATTGTGGTACAAAAAAATTATAATTCACTAATTAATTATACTAGATGTCCGTCATATTTGAATTTCGTTAACTCGAAAAGTGGTGGTTTATAAAATCTGTAAAGGGTTGTGAGTAGAAATAAGTTGTGCGAAGTCCTGCTTATCATCGAATGAATGAAATATATCTCTTTTGTACTACTGAGTCTGACTGTGGTCTTCATGTATGTGTATAATGAATTTCGATGGCATATTATGATGAATTATTCTATTTTAAATGCATTGGATTGAATTACTTTATAAATTTGTTTTAGAGAAATTATATTATTAAATAACCCGTTATTGAGATTTATAGGTGATTTTGTTTTATTTTATGTTTCTGTTGTTTTTCTTTTCTATTAAGGATGTAAGTTCTTGAGAATCTCTCACCATAAACAATGAAATGAAAATAAACCAGAAAAAAGAAGAAGAAAGAAAACAGAAAATAAAAGAAGAAAGAAGAAAAATGAAAAGACAATCGAAAGAAAAGGAAATAGAAAAAAATTAAATCGGAAGAAGAGATTGTATTTAGCGTTTCTAACTTAGGTGAGGTGTTCAACAGTTCATATTAATAATTTCTAGTTAGGATTTTATATTTTATATTTAATTATATTGTACGAGTGTGGATACAGATATCGTATTGGATACGGTATGGATACAGCGATATACAAATAATTTTTAATTTTAAATGCACTGAATTAGATTTTCTTGATTTATTTTGTAAATTTATTATAACTTTATATCTAAGTCTATTTTATTTTATTTCTGTATTTTTTCTTTTCTGTTGACCAGAAATTACTGGCCATCACAAAAGATGTGAACGTAAATCGCCACAACAAAATAACAATTGAGAACGTTCTACTCGAGTTGTTTTTTTAAACGGTCATATTTCACAAAGAATAAGAGATAAGATTCTCTCCATTAAATAATTTCGACCAGAATCCAATATGCCAGCGTGATCCAAGATAAGGTCTTAATTAATTTAACGCGCGGGCCCCAACTCAACTTGACATAATTAAATTAATGTCATTATTAGATGCTTCTTATATTGTCGCCAGCAACCGCCTTAACCATTAAAAATGCGGTTAAGGCTTAATTAAAAAGTATCTAAGATAAGTTTAATTATAGGAGGGATGCCTAATTACTATTCAACGGGGCACATCCTTTTAGGCTCATTAAATTGGAATGTTCCCTCTTCAAAAGGATATTCCCATGCACTACCTTGTCTAAAAAAGAATCTTTTGGCATCTTAGATGTAAATTGAATCATTCCATGGTTTATTGCCAGATTGCCAGTAATAAAGGAGATATTTTAAGAGCTTTGAGTTACGAGGAGCAATTTATGTTGACTTTTGAAAATTTTACTTAGGAAGAATAAACCTTATCAAGTTATAAGCAACAAAATTTGTCTAAACCATTTGATCTATTATTTAATTTGTCTACAAAACTTTATTTGGTACATTTAATTAATTTAGCTACACAACTCGATTTTGGTTAAGGTTTTATCTCTGGGAAAATAAAAATAAGACAACCACAATAGTAGGTTTGTTTTGTCGTTTTATTGCATTATTAATAGTTAGAATTCAGAACACTAAAAAAGTTTGTATTTATTGCTGATTCATCGAACACCTAAGAAATTAAGCATGGTCAATATTTGTGGGTGACATGACAGTACTTCATAAAATGATGGCCTCATTGCAAAAAAAAAAAAAGAATATTCCAATGGCATTTGCATACATGCAAACCTTTTGTCTTGCTTCGTTATTCTCTTTGCCTGGTTTGCATATTTGTTCCACAGCCAGTGAACCAAATTCGCTAGTAAATTGCACAGTGGATACAGTTGTCATTTCTCTTGTTCTGCGGTTGACTTCATTTAATTAGTAGAGGTTGGAATTATCACTTGTGGAATTCGTACATCAAATTCAAATCGCTCCTTCACAAAGCAACTAATTAAGGTCACATTAATCTAACTGAGGTCTGCAGATATTTTAATTTTATATTTTCAATGAAAAATGAAGAGTCAGAATATTTTGGGAATATACTACATTAATATATTAGTACGTACTAGACTCTTTGGTCTTTAGAAAGGTAATAGTTTTAAGTCACCATCCGATTTTAATATCGTCATTAAAATCAAGACAACTATATATAAAAGAAGGGAAGGGAAGGGATGACTTTGACAATGATTATCTTGACAATCTTCACAATGAATTTTTAAATAAATACAAAATTTTTAAAAATAGAAAAAAATCTTATGGATATGTTCTTCTACTTATAGATTGATGGTGATTCAAATTTTATGCAACTTCATTGTCATTTGATAGTCCATCAAAGACTATTAAATTATAACCGCTAAATTATATAAAATTTTGACAGTTCTTGATAGAATATCAAACGATAATGAAATTACATGAAATTTGAATCACTATCAATCTATAAATAGAATAACATATCCATAAATATTTTTTATTTTTAAAATTTTTAATATTTATTTAAAAATCTATTATCAAAATTATCAAAATAACTCATTGTCGATCCCACCCATAAAAGAATTGTTGCGTGGTGTTATGAACATGAGGAAATTTCCACATATATAATTAATTACAAGAAGCATTTTTTTAGATGCTTCTAGTACGCACTGACGTTTCGTGGGTCACAAAATAAGATTTTAATTTGGTACTTTTCTTTGAAAAACTTAGTGAGAAATGAAGAAAGATATAAACATATGTATTATTCAATTAATTAAAGCATTTTTTGATAGTGGCGTTTTAGGATCACTTATTGTGCTCCACATAAAACCATACAAATTAATGTTTACAAACTCTAAAATATTTCAATATATGCATCCCTGTTCAACATCATATATCAAACAAACAAAATAATGTGAGAGATAAAGCAACAAAGGGAAACATTGTATAATAGCCAACAGATGACACAAAATTGAGCTATTAAAAACCACAGTAAACTACCCATCGTAGCTCTCGTACAGAGGAAATATTTTAAAATGTGGTTCTGAAAAATGAGAAGGGATGCAATTACCATCATTTTGGTGTCACATCGGTACCATTAAAATTAAATATCAAATAACTATTATTTAAATTCTTAAATAACAAAACTAATTGAAGGAATATTTTGTAAATATCATCTTATATATGTATACAAAAAATTATATCATTTCGATATTATTTATATAGGCATCAAGCGTTAATAAAATCAACGGACCAAATTTTATAATTTAGACACATTACTTGATGGCTATGAAAATAAAGTTAAATTTTTTTATTTTTTATATACATACAATTGAGATGATATAGAATATATCTAACGGTTCACATTTTTAAATTTATACATAAATAAATAAATAGGTATCATGGGCACAAAAAAATGGTAATTAGATCCCTTCTCCTGAAAAATATGCGCAAATATACTGTATGCCATATTAACAATATACATATTTGCAGCAGGGGATAATTAGGATTCGAAGAGCATTATATTTAATGAATTATGAATTAAGAAGTCAAATTCAATAAATAATGTTTGGACTACGTATTAATATGATTAATATATCATATACTGTCGCAAATATTATGTTGTATAATATGATTGATATGCTATATAAATGTGATTAATTAAATGATGGCATAATATGTATTTCACTAAAATCTTGGATACGAATACATATAGAATTAATGATAATTAATTTTAATTATTAATGGACCAATTGGAATTAATTAATAATACTAATAAATAAGATTTTGGGCTAAAATTAATTTTATTGGGCTGAAAAACTTAATTCGGAATATTATGAAAATAATATTTAAATTTTTTGGATTTAATTTTCGGATTTTTTCTGAAATTATTCCGAAAATACTATTTTTTTCAACCAAAAAACGGATGTAAATTAATCTAAATTTAGCCTAAAAGCTTATGGAAGTCATGCCCACTTTCTGCATAATTAATTATGGCATGATCTAATTGTGGCATGATCTAATTATGACATGATCTAATTGTGGCATGCTATCTTAGGAGTTCCGATACTAGTATATAATGGGTTGGATCTCCATAGCTTGAATGATTATTTAGCAAATCTTACTCCATAAGAGACATCATACTCTACTATTAAAATTCATAAATAGAGAAAAGAAAGAGAGAATTCAAGTTTTGAAAGGACTCGTAAGCTACAAGTAAGATTTTTGCAAGATAAACGATCAACCTCTCATGCCAACAAAAGAATCGATAAAGGATTTGCACAAGCCTCATCAAGTGATCTCAAGATTCGCAAGGATGAATAGTAAGTTTTCATTTTCACTTTTATTTTAATCTTATTTCTTGCGCGGAGTTTTACTTGCAATTGCTTGTAATTTAGGATTTTATAATTTTGGCTCTACCTAAATTGAAATTACACCAACATTAGGGATTAATACATCTCATGAAACAAAAATACGTAATAAATTTTAATATCTCGAATAACTTTAGCGGGATTGGAAAAGTAAATCTCCAGTCACTTGTTTCCACTCCTGATTTGTGGTATGTGGATTTATGTGTGATAAAATATAAATGAGCTCAGAGTAGGATTCAGGATGAATGAATGGATATGAAAAAAAAAATTAATATGTTATAATAAGGCCTCTTCATTGTAACCTTCTTGTAATAAGATCATAATTTATGATCATGATCAATAAAATTTGAGGACCTGATCCTCATTTTCTACTAAAAAAAAACGGGCCTCTTCAAATTTTGATAAAATTAATTAGCGGAGTGGTAAATCAACATTATTTATCTAAATCTTAGATATGTACATGCTTTCTTACAAAAATCAAAACGAAATATACAGCAAAACCAGAGTTCATAACTTTAATATTTTATATGATTATTTAGAAAATAAAAGATAATAAGTATTTTGTTCAGTGGATGTGAATACTTTCAAAGAGGACGAAGTCAGAATTTAAATATAAACGGATAGGATAGGAGAGATTCAAAATATTAAATAATTTAAATAAATTATATAGGCCAATCAATAACTTCTATATTTATATAGTCAATTTTTATATCCTCTCTATATATTTACGTAAATCATAAGGGATCACGCCCCCTATATTGCCTCCCCTCTCCGTCTCTCCGCCCTTTCTTTCGAATCAGATAAAAAGTCACATATATTCTAAATGTGAACACTTTAGAACTGTAGATATGGTATGAAAAAGTTCAAATATAAGAATAAGTTCTAGATTTTTTTGGAGGGAGGAGGCGTTAGAATAATTTTACACAGACACAAGCTATTATTTTCAATATTTTCTTTTTAAAATTTTGAACCGTAGTCCCTCACCTCAAGTCCTTTAATTAAAGCTCCGCCCCGCATAATTTTATATATAATGAATGATACCAATATATATGCAAACTAAAATATTAATATATTGATGTCCTTAACGGCACAGATGATGCGCAATAAAAGAATTTTGAACTAGTTTTACAATTCAATATCAAGAATTTTGGACTAGAAAGAGAAAGAACACAGAAATTAACGGAATTCGGCTATGTTATACTAAACATGTTCTTTGATTTGTCGATTTATAAAACAATCTTGAATTTTATAATTTGCTTTATTTGAGTTTTGTGCAGGAATTAACATACAAATAGATTAGTGTACAAGAACCAAGACTAATGATTGGATACAAGAGCTTAATCAAGACTCCAGGTTTAGTTAGACTTAATCATGATTGAATTGGTCAAGATAAATTGAGCTTAAACAATAGAGAAAAATGCTTCTGCCCAGTGAATCGTTATAACGGTTCGGTAATCGTTATAACAGTTCATCTCAATACTCAAAAATATTCTAAGATAAACAAATTCTTATAGAAACTAGAGCGTATCGTTATGTAACGATTCAGTAATCTTTAAAACGATTTATGAAATATATAACGATTCAGTGAATTATTATAACGTTTCAGCTCAATTGATCCAATGGCTATTCTTTCTAAATCGTTATAACGATTCCCAAACCGTTATAACGGTTCAGGCCGAAAAATAGTTTCTTCAGTTGTTTTAAAAAATCTATTTTAAAAAAAGGATCACCTCTCTCACTGAAATGGATCAGATCCATCTAGATAAATCATTACTCCAGAGATCTTACTAGTCATATACAAAGTGAGAGAGATAATTTAAGAGATTGAAACATTCAATTAGTGAAATTCTTGTTTAAGCTCAATCTAGCTTCTCTTTATTCTCCCAACTTGATCCTTCGTGATCTTCTTGTAAATATTTTCTTGAGATGTAGTGCTCGTCATTTTTGAGTTGTAGTACTCAACTTTTTGAGTGTGTTGTCACTCACTTCTTGTCACTCTTGTTACTCATAGGCTTGGCACCCCATTTTTGTGTAAGGGACCAAGTTCTACAAGTGTAAAACTATTTTTTTAGTGTATCAACCTCAATTGTTGGAGGTTGAGAGTCCCGGAGACGTAGGCATTTTTAAACCGAACTCCGTTATATCTTGTGTTCTTGTTTGATCTATTCTTTTTTTTTCTCTCATATTTCTTTGATTGCTATATTTTTGTGAGAATTGAATCGAAATAAATTGTATTCCGCTGCCATTACACTTGAACATTAAACTTCAAATCGGTTTATACATTTCTACCTTAGGTTCTTTACATTCTTGCATTATTTTGATATTTTAATATCACCATCCTAGGGCTATCAGTAGTGATTCTTTAATTCTTGAGCTCGCGTCCTCGGATTATTTGAGAATTTATTTTTATTATTGACAAATGTGTTTGACTTATGTGCATGTTGGGGAATATCTTTTTGTGACTCATTTCTTTGAGTCCAATATTGTGACACACCTTGATTTTTCAATTCATAGAACCAACCATCTGGATCTCTAAAATAAATTTTATTTGACCAATAAGGATTAAATGTATCCCTATTTCTCTGATGGTAGTTATTGTTCCTATTTTTTCTATTTGAATACTTATATTGATACGTATGATTATGTTTTCTTCTATTATCTCTTGCATTTATAACATTGTCAGTTTTACTTTCTGATTTTTTAGATTGTTCCACATTTTCTTTTGGGCTTTCGGTGTTCTTAGATACCGATGAGGGTAAGGACTCAATGTACCCAAGTCCCGTTTTGTCATGTACCTTTTGAACTACATATAACTTTTTGAGATCCAATTTAGTGCTACATCTCAAGTCACTAGTTGATCTCAAAGCCCGATTTTCTGTTTCTAAATTTTATAATTTTACATTTAATAACCTTATCTTCTTTAAGTGTGACTCACAATTAATTTGACTTCTAGATTATTTGATCACACTCTCATCCTCTTTTACTTTAGACCCGAGCTCAATAATTTTAGCATTTAATTCATCAATAATTCTCTCTTTTTGAGTGAGGTCTTACTTACCTCATCAAGCATTGATTGTAACCTATCATAATTATGACATGTCACTATATTTTTCAAGCATAAGCTTGAATCATTCATAACACTACTATCAACCTCAACGCATTCATCACTATCATAAAAATGATTTAGATATACCTTGTTTCCGCTGCTTGAAGAGGTTGAGGCACTTTCTTACTGCTTGGACACCAACTTCTTGTTCTTGGATAGTGTTGCGGTCTCGTAAATCACGATTGGAAAGAAACCCTCCTTAGCATTTACCACGGGAGCTATATTTTGTTCTTTCTCATCTCCAAATTCTGAACGAGAATCTTTCACCTCAGTCTCAACCTAGTTATTATCTTCATACATATTGATTAGTGCATACCACATATCATAAGCGTTAGTCATATCAATAAATAATGATCCATTTGACTCGCTAACCGAGTTGAGAATAATATTTACTGCATAATCATTGTTTTCCTTATCTATTTTGGAGTTTGCAGTTAATTTCTTAGTAATTTCATCAAATTTTGGTATATCTCTATAATATCCCAAATGTCAAGAATATTCAGATAATTGACCATACATCTTTTCCAATAAATAAATTCTTTGATAGTTTGGCCAAATATCGTAGGTTCTTTAATATAATTAGTTTGTGCCATTATGGATCTAAAATAAACAGATTAAGTGTGCCTCAATTTAAATAACCTACTCTGATACCACTTTGATGTCCCTAACGACATAGATGATGTGCAATAAAAGAATCTTGGGCTAGTTTTACAATTCAATATCAAAAATTAAAGTAATAGAGAGAGAAATAACACAAAAATTAACGGAGTTCGGCTATAACGAGCCTACGTCTCTAGGATCCGTGATCACCAACGTCGATTGCGCCAAGTCATCAAAACACAGTGTCCATACAACTGTGAACTTTCGGTCCCTTACATCAAGTAAACGGGCAGTCGTCGATCAAGAAAATAATGAAGGCAACACCTCTAACAAGAACAAGTCTCACGAATGAGAAAACATTCAACAATCACTCTAATCTAATCTATTAAGGTTTTAGTGAAGTAATCTTGAGATTAGAATAAATTATTTTAAAGTTTCAAAGGTTTAGCAATGACGGTTAGGGTTTCTCAAAGGTATGGCTGTGAAAAATTATTTTCTAGAGGAGAGGGGTTATTTTTATTTATAGTCGGGCAATAAAATAGGCAACGAATCAACAAATCTGGCAGAAAATCTACAGAATCCATTGCAACAGTTAGGTAATGCTAAACCTAGTGAGATTAACCATTACAACGAATGTGAGATCCATTACAACGATTAGAATGGAAAAATTCTCTAGAAGATCTTGGATAAAATTTATACACAAAAGATTTATTCCATTACCACGGTTATAGGGATCCGTTATAACAGTTGTTGCCTGACAAATAATGAATAAGGTTTCAAACTCATCCATTGCAACGATTAAGAATATGTTGCAACGGTTAGGATAAAATACCTCTGTTATATTTGATTTAATCTCAAGATTACTTTGGTTACCTTCGTATAATATAATTCTAATATAATATAAGTATTTCTTGAGATCTTCATGCAATTTGGTTCAATGTTTTATACCTATATTTCATAAATTCAAAGAAACTATTAAATTCTTATGTGATTATTTTGTAAATTAACAAATATAATTTTATATAATTTTAAGAATTATTTATAACAACACATATATTAATTAAATTTATTTTAATACTTGATATATATTATAGAAGTGATATTATATATTTAATGTGCATATCACAAATCGATCGATTGGTGATATACATCCATATCTTCATTTCAAAATTTAAAAACTTGATCATCTAAGTCACTGTAATATTTGTCCCATCTCCATCCCGTCTTTTCAAGGTAGCAAGTTATGTTAAAATGTTCTACAATTTGATTATTTACCTAACACAGGGGAATCGCATTTACTATATACTTTGTACTACTACAACAGTGTTTGTATCTTGTACCACTACTACGTCCACGAGGTTGTGCACTTGTGCTGTTTTGCTTAGAAAAAATAAACGAAAAAAAAAAGAAAAATGCATTATAAGAAACAAAAGATTTCAATTTACATTTTACAAAAGATCTATCTCAACAACTTCTAGACACGTTCAACCACAAAATTGCATTGGCAAGCGCGCCTCACACAAAAAGAAATTGGATTCGTATTTATTATTTTTTTAATGTATTAATAATATTGAACTGTCAAGGATATTCTCGTTGACCACCTTTAGATACCCAAACGACATATGTAGAACTGAGAATAAGTTTTTTTTTTTACATGTTTGAATAAAAAATATTATTCCAGACCCGGAAGCAGCTGTAGACACTGATATTATACTTGTCATTCGGGGCAAAAAAAAAAGACCATATTATACTAGCTCTGGAGATTGACTACCATTAGTACAATTTCACCTTATAAACCGAGAATTGTGAGTTGATATTGTTTATCGGGGCATGGATTATTTTTGGATCCACGTCTCATAAAAAAATATTGTAAAAAGACCTAAAAACTTTGGATTGAAATAATTATTTAATATAAATTTAAATTCAACAAAATAATTTGGACTCATTAATTCTTTTAAATGCCAACAATTTATATAATTATAAGAATATTTTTAGCCAAGCCATGCGGTATTACATATACAAAATGTCGTAAAAGGAGGTGGATTACGTACGTAAGTATTGCTTTATGCTTCAGTTATATCAAATAGATTATTTTTAAGGTTGGGGTCCCTTAACAACTTTTATTTTAACAATTTTCACAACCATCCTCAAATAAATTATAATAAAATCTTAAAAATAGAAATTTCTTACAAACATATTTTTAAATTTATAGATTAATTATGTTGCGAGTTTCATACACTTTGAGTGTGTCATTTAATATTTCACCAAAGTTCATTAATTGAATTTATAGAACCATTATAATTGTTATATAATTTTGACGACCTTTGATCAAATGATACATAAATTATATGAAACTTAAAACACAACTAATCTATAAGTGCAGGGATATTTTTGAAAAAGTTTTTTTTTATTTTAAAATTCTTTATGAATTTATTTGAAATTCATTGTCAAGATATGATGAAAATAAATAGTTGTCACGGGTCCGTCCTATTTTCGACGATGAAATATGCACAATGTGTGAGTCCTCTTTTCTCTGTCATAACATGAATGCATAAAATATTAAATGAATGCTAGAAGATAGGGGTGTCAATTATTGATCTGACCTGTGAGTAAATCCGATCTGATCTGAATTCGATCCGACCCAATATGACTCGAAGATAAATGGATTGAGTATGAGTTTAATTTTTTTGACTTGAATCAGGTCGGATCAGGTTTGGTTCAACCTAAATTGACTCGATTAATTATATTTTTAAAATAATTTTATGATTTTGTACTAATTAAAACTTAAATATATACTAATTATACTCTAATTAAGATTAATTATAAGTTAATCAATATTTAATTGCTCAAAATTATATAAAAATAATTAATAAATAATTAGTTATTTTATACGGGTTGGATCGAGTCGGGTCGACCTGTGACTCGGTCGGATCAGATATGGGTCAAAATTCTTTGACCCAAATTTAAACGGGTTGGGGTCAGATTGGGTCAAAAATAATAATAAAATAATATTACCCAACCTAAATCTGAATCCAACACGACCTAACTCATTAGTACCCCTACTAGCAGCTTTAAGAAAAATGTGATGGACAGTTTAAAGAATGTATCAAGCTGCAAAATGAACGTAGCCCCCATTAAAAGAGTGAAAATAATTAAAAGAAATGAACAGAGCCTAGAAATTGGTGAGATGCTTTCACAGTTAGGAACGAGATCTGCTGCTCATAAAAAAAATGAGTAGCTTTTTGCTCGTCGATATCAGATGGTTTAAGTTAATTTGATTTTTTTGACATTCATGCATACGGTTTTCGAGATGATTTTGATCGTCGGATTTATGCATAGGATGCTGCTCGTTTATCAAACGCTTATCCTCACGGTGAACAAAGCCCAGAAATGGAAGTTGCATCTAATATAGATTTCCACTGTTGGCACTAAGATATTATCTTCAAATTTTCTTTAATCAATGATAGTACGATCCCGTTATTAAAGAAAGATGCATGTTTGATTTGTTTTAAAAAAATAGCTTTAGTCAGACTTATGCATTTATATTGCTAAAAAAAAAGAAAAAGAAAAGAAGATTTGACATTGTAATAATTTAAGGGGTATGGAAAGAATAACAAAAAACCCAATGAGGGCGATACGCAGTGTGGGGATGAACAAAGACGAAACTAACATAAAATGATAAAATTGACAAACTTTTTGTTTAGAAACTGCCATCGTATGCAACATTGATAAACCAAACTGTTTGTGGGCTGACTAAAGGACCATTAAGTAGTGGCCAAGGAAGCCTAGAAATATTAAGAGAAGCATGAGCGGCTTAAAATTTACTCCGAACAGATTCACTAAAATATTTTTCGGGACTGAATTTAATTTTCTATTTGTTTTCTTTGTTTTAAAATTTTATAAGTTGTCTCTGAAAGTGAGAAACTATAGAAGCGTAATCAGAAGGGGCTGGCAGCTACCTAAGCAGAGCCCATCAGCAGCTGGTACAGCATATATTCCAGCAATGCTCTTACATAATTAAACTCCGGGACTATATGATAGCAACAACGACGATCCAGACTTCTCAGCGGTATACAGCAGGGAGTTTATTGGACATATTGTTAACACATCATGAGACCATTCAATGGAAGAGGATAGAGGTCATGATCAGTGGCGGATTCAGAATTTCATCTAGATGTACACACAATTTCATCCAGGGGAGATTCGACGACGAGCTGATGAGAAACGACTAGACGAGGGCACCTCAACTATCACAATTCGCGAAGTAGGGTTTAGGGTTGAAGAATCGATCGTTGGGACTGGCGAATCGAAGTCGTCGAGTCGATGGGTCGCGACTCGCAATGGAGCGGGTCGCGAACTCACGATTTTTTTTAATTTTGGCGGACCATTATCAAGCTCCAGCGCCTAGAAGGCCAGAAACAATTTGTGAAGTCGCAAAAGAAATATTTTTAAGCCGAAAAAACAATGAAGAAGCATATTCAGAATCAGATCTAATTTAATCCAAGATCAAACACAATTAGTAAATGCTATTGACTCTCTCAAGGATTTCAAAATCCAGAATCAAACACTTGCCCTAACTTGAATCACTGTAGATCCACCCTTGATCATGACAACGTCATCTGAAGAGGAAGATACTGACTTATATTCGCTCAGAAGTCCCAGGATATTATTCAAACGGCGAGAGCAATTCATTCAGAGTTAAAATTATGGTTTTAACAAACAAAACTCTGAGAAGGAGATACAACCATGGGACTGGGGAGCGATACCTGATTACTATGATTTTGTAAATTTATCTTCCACTGTTGGGTTTCTGTTTTTTTTTTTTTTTTTACATATGTAACTAACAACCGATCACATCCCTATGATCGTTATATCAATAAAATTTTGAGGACTTGAATCATATCTTTTCGTAAAAATAAATAATAGATGATGTTTTTTCACTTAAAACCCTGAAACTGAGAAAAAAATTTAAAACCACCATATTTTTGTAAATATAATATTCATATCTGTATATAAAACCAAATTGCTCAATATTATATATTTCTACTAGTGGTGAAAATAGATCGCATATTATCCAATAAATATCCACATGTCATGTGATATGCATATATCTGATATTCGGAAATTCGCATGATTAGAAACCCATCTAATTTTGAATTCAAAATTGAAAACGTATTAGAATAGAGGATCCTTGACAATGGGTTATTTTGACAATGTTGACATTATTTTTTTATAAAAATAAAAATGGTAAAAATATTTTTTTATAGATATGTTCTTCTACTTAAAAATTAATAATGTTTCAAATTTCATGCAGTTCTATTATCGTTTGATAGTTAATCAAAGTCCATTAAATTAGATCATTGTAAATTATATAAAATCTTGATGACCGTTGATGGACTATCAAATGATAATGAAATTACATAAAATTTAAAATATTATAATTTTATAAGCAGAAAAACGTATTCATACATTTTTTTTCTATTTTTAAGATTTTTTTTCATATTTTTTAAGAGTCCATTTTCAATATTATCAAATAACCCATTTCAAGGGATCCCTCCCGTTAGAATAGGAGCTATATACTTTAAAATATAATAATTAATATACATATATTATATATTTTAATTTTATTATAATTTTTTACATTTATATAGATAATAACACTAACAAATATTTTTATAATTAGATGAATTTGACATTTAAGTTAATATTGTGTTCATATCTGAATTATTTTCGTATATGTATCTTTTGTATCCGTTTTAATGTCCAATTGTATATGTATTCAAAATTTATATTTTTATTTATATTCATATTCATACTAATAATTTATTTGAAAAATTAAAAAAATATAAGTTATAGTTTGACCACTGTACAAATATACGGACCATTTTCACCTCTATTGCAATAAAAAAGTTAGTAATAGTTCCAAACAACTAATAAATATTTTTACATTAGATGTTTAGAATATTAATTTAAGCAGCAACGATCTTGTAAGGTTCCTCATTGAGAATAACAAGGAATCTCGCACTTAATGTTATATAATTTTGTAAAAAAAAAATAGCTTTCGTTGATTAGATGAACTCAATATGGGCCACCTGAACTTAGTCACCATATATGGATTTAAAGATGTAGTTTGGAAGAAAAACAAAACAGTTTCCGTATTGTTTGGAGCATTATTTAAGCTGTTCGGATTATTATTAACCCTGCCCAAAGCAGCTCCCTTAATGATCCTCTATTAAGAGAAATATTGCAATATAACATTGGAATACAGTGACAGTAATTTAGGAAAAAAAATTGACTATCCAAATCTAGAGTTGTAGAAATCTCTAAGATGCCATTTCCCCCTCCCCAATTTTGTTTAATGGTCCTCTATACTCTCTGTTGTTAAATGGAGAGATGTTATCTATCTAATGCTCCTCCACTACTGGTAAAGAATAAACCTCAGGTTTACTGAGACAGAATGGGGATACAATTTTTTGAGGAAGTAGGCCAGCCTGCTTGAAATTTTATTTAAAAAAGAAAACAGAGTTGTATTTACAGATGTGGGGTTAGAATTTACATTCTATACAATCTTATTTGCACAGCCTTCTCCCATAGCAAGATTTCCCCCACGATTATGGAATATCCTTCTGTTTCTTTCTTTCCAAATGTTCCACAGAATGGCCATACAAGTTTGATCTCAAGCCCGTTGGACAATGCTAGGCAGTGTAGTCCTCTCCACTTGGACCAGAATTTTAGCCACTAGTCTGAATTTGTTTGCTTGTCGTAAACATCCTCCAGATTTGCTGTGCCATCCTCCTGATTTCTGGATTTCAACCTAAAGCATGATCTTAACCTCACAGGGATTTTGATGTGAGCAACTGGAACTCTCATTTCTCAGATTCATCTCGTCGCAATTATGTAATAGAATTAAATCATTACTGACGATCTGTGCAATTTCACAATTTAATGAGAAATGAGAAGATAATTTCTCAATTTTTGGAATCGACCAAGTGGAGGATAAATAAGGAAAACGATTTCTTTGTTTGGTAGTGCAGTTTTAGTGTAGAACGGGCCGAAATCAAGTTTTCTTAAACAGAACGGGCCGAATCCGAATTTGGGCCCTAATTAAAAACTTCGGGTTGGAAAGGGCTTTGAGGGGATATCCGCCCATTAGAACACCTAGTACTACTACTTACTATGCGCGTGGCTGCTTTAGGCAGAACCGTTGGCGTTCAACTTGAAATTAGGCCTAAAAATTAAAGAGCACAAAGTTGAACAGCGTAAGCGTAAAGGGCATCCATTTTGCTAGTTGATATAAATTCGACAAAATAAGGATATGCATCCATGCTGGTAAGCCCAGCCTCAGCATTTATTTGTGCCAATGTATGTGACAGACTAAAGCAAGCAAATAAAAAGTGTTATGCTTCAATAACATGGCACTACAAATTGAAAGGAAAAGGAGAGAATTACATCTCTCACAGATAAGTAAACAATGTCAGATTACAACTTGAGTCATGAATGGAATATACCACAATTGCCCCTATAAGTTAACAAAGCTTATCTTCTAATCAAACATAAACTGCATCTACCAATTGTAAACTCAGTACTAGGACTAGGACTATAACAAGAAAGACAAACTCTTCAGATTCTTCCAGGAACCCACACCAGTATGAAACCAACTTCAACAAAATCCTACAGATGAACAAAAAGGGAAGAACAACAGGTGACCTTTAATTTCAGAAACAAGAATCACAGTGCATTTTAGATAATATCTTGAAAGGAATAAATGAATAAACGAATATGTTACATACCAAACATTACGGAAGGATCAACTAATGAAGTCCTGGCATCTGAGAGTCTTGATTTGAGGTGTTTTTCTTCTCTTTTCGAAGTGGCCGCAGAGCATTGTTCAAGTTCTTTTGCCATTTCCTATGAACAGCATCAAGGATGCAATAAGATAGAAAAATTATTTCTGTTTTGATAAGTAACAACTTGAGGTCAGGCTGGCTGGTTGATGGTATTATTGTAAGAATGTATTTCCCCAATACTGTAGCACACTAATTAAGTCACCAACTCATCATTGTGATTTGCAAAAGACCTTAAATGTATGCACCTTAATCACCAAGATCATGGCTATAACTCCACTAATGACAAAAACATACCAAAAGAAACATGGAAAAACAGAAATGAATGTGTGGGTGTTTATTTTACCTCACAGTGGAAATATGCCCTTCAATAATTTTCTCATCATCTTCAGAAAAAGAATACCACTTGTCACCATTTTCAAGCTGGTGCCAACTCTCCAGATCTGTGGAAAGAACAAACAAAATATACATAAATATTACTAGATGTGCAACATATACAGAAGTCATTGAATAGTTTATTATGAAGATCAGATGCTACTAATTAAATAAACTATTTACTGACATACAAGACAGAATAATAATTCCCAAACAAAAAAAAACTATTTAACGTAGAATAGCTGCGCAAAACTTTATTGCGTGAAAGTACTTTTCTTTCAAAATGCCTGATTCTCATGTATGCAGTTTTCAAAATGTTTCAAAATTGGAGTCTAAAACTTTAACAAAATGGTATCCTAAGATAGTAAGATGTAAACTATATCACTTTCATAGTATTTTGCAGTACGCTGCAGCATCAAGTACCTCACTTTTAGAACCATCTTTCAATTATTTTAAAAGATGTACATAAACATCGATCCAAAATTTTAGCTATCAATTTTTCATCACATCAGAGGCAACAATTTTCCTTTTTTTTTTGTCAAAAGACAGATATTAAACAAGGGTGGTAATCCTTTGACAACTATTTAGTTTGACAACCTTGAATTTATATTAAACTGGTTGCCAAGTTTGTTAAACTAAATAGTTGTCAAGCGATCCCCACACATTAAACAAACTGTGCCATTAACCTTGGAGCAAGATTATGGAGCCATTTGCATAGCCATTGAGCTTCCAGTACACACGGCCACTGCCTTCCAGAAGCACAGGTTCTGTTCCAAACACGCTTCTTTGTTTTTCTATTATTTCACCATCAAAATTTTAAGTAAAAGAATATTTGAAGTCCGC
Organism: Schoenoplectus tabernaemontani; assembly: GCA_037127355.1. Classification (NCBI taxonomy): domain Eukaryota; kingdom Viridiplantae; phylum Streptophyta; class Magnoliopsida; order Poales; family Cyperaceae; genus Schoenoplectus; species Schoenoplectus tabernaemontani. The sequence goes on along the minus strand of CM073741.1, from coordinate 10,258,809 downwards.
ACTTTAGCCTAATACACCACATATAGAAAAAAAAAATAGAAATAACCACAAGGTATACCGAGGGACAACGAATTTATTGTTTCAGAGAGCTCAGCTTGAGCTTTCTCTGTTTCGTCTTTAATTTTTGAGACAATGTTAGCATGTTCTTCAATCGTCAGAGCAGCACCATCTCGCTCTGACAGAATAGACTTCGCCATGTCATTCCTCATCTTCTCTTTAATCTCTTTTTCCTGCATGGCGTTCACATTAATTATTGATTACAGCTTCAAGATGAAGTCCCACATAAGAACTATTTATTACCACAAATACACTTACACTAAGTGGTTAACCTAAAATGACAACAAGAAATTTGGTACATGTTTCGTGTAGTTTCCTTTGTATCATAATAAATTCAATCTTCAAAGTCCCAATTTATCTGTATCCTCACTATAAAACGAAGCATTCATGTGGTAGACTCTCACTTTGGTTCAGATTTTTCTATTTTCTCATAATGCCTAAAATACCTGTCAATCTAGGAGAATTAGACAGCTCAAATAATGGCTACTTGAAGAATTTAATATCAAGATATCCCATTAAAAGCTCCTTTGATTTCGAAGAACTTTAGGTCTTAGTTTTTAAGTTTTCTGTTACTCCAGTATCTGTACATTGACATACCAGAAAATAGAAACAATATTTCTTTTCTTGGTTTTGGTTTGGTTGTGGTTTGTTTTTTTGTTCCCGAACTCAATACTTGATAACCTATGCTCAATTAAGCCTTGGTCCTTACTGAATCTGAGAAAATAGCAATAAAAATTACCATACATAGCAGCTAAGATCTAGATCATTCCTAATTTTTGTGTGGACCCTGACACTAAGGCATGACACACTGAAATATTATTTTCCTTCAAATTTGTTGTTCTTTCGAGGTGGCGGTAGTTTTGTGGCTTAGAAAGTTTCGACGTGAACAAAACACCAACAACATTAAGCAGCACCTAATGAGACATAAATTACAGTTTTCTTTAGGCACGTATGCTGTAAATGGTACAACCACATTAATACAAGATCTGGTGCAGCTGACATATTGTGCAATGTGTATGTAATTCAACTGCCAGCTGATATCAGAATAAATTTGTTGGTGTAGTTGGTTATTTTCAATAATTTAGTACAGTGCAACAAGTGTCAATTGGAAATTCAAAGTTTGACAAATCTGCACAGAGAAAGCTTCAGAGTTGTTTTGCAAGAACAACCAAGTATATGGGACAAGATTGGCAATTTGGCATCATGAGTGAGCCAATTATGGATAGTAGTATTCCGCACCTGCCACCCAAACCACCACCACCCACCCCAAAAAAAAAACATCAGTATACCTTTCTTTTGGCAACAAGAATTTTCTCACAATTCATCTTCTTTTCTTCCCGTGACTTCAAAATTTCAGCATCTAGAAAACATCTCACTTTCCTAGAACAGCCAGTCAAAGTTAATTTATCATACAGGACTCCGACATACTGGAACAAAAACTACAAAGAGAGATATGGGTCCCAACTTACTCTGTCGAGAGGGCCTCATCACATAGAAAATTCAAAATACATAATTTCCAATAGGAAGCTAGATTGTCATATCCCAAAATGCCATCACTTAAGGAATCTTCAGGTAGGCCCTTAAAGTAATATTCCGACTCAGAAATGAAGTTTTGCAGAGATTTGAACCATGCATCCCCCTTCTTTGTGGATTCAGAAACGGGTCTATACAAGGAACATATGCAAGTTATCACCAGATGAATTTAAAGCTTGAATTCTACCAGTTACCATTTTAGATTACACATACCGTTCCCCTCTGTCAGTTTGGATTGTAGATAGAAGATTAATTTGGAGTTGTAAACTTGCAGAGGAGAGACCACGACGGCCCACCCGACCTTTTGCAATTTCTTGGAGTATGCATTCAGGTTGCCCCTTTTTTATATTAAAAACCTATAAAAAAAGGTAGCAATAGTTAACTTATGTAAAAGAAGCCAACTGTTAGGAAAGCAGTCATATCTTCCACACCAACAACCTTTGAAAGGATACTAAAGAATTACATCCAACCTTTGAAAAAGTACTACAGAACTCCAAAAACTGCAAAGCTAGCCCTATACTTTCTGGGTCCATCTCGATATCCATGATCTCTGACAAGTGGATACCACAAGGAAGTGTGATGATCTCCTCCTCAAGCTTCTTTAGCCGCTTCAGGGCTTCATCTGCCTCATCATGCTTGCTCAAATATGGCTTGTGCTTTGCAATTTTCACTTTACTGATAGGATTCTTGCTTTTGTTTTCAACATTTTCTTTAATATTTACATCATTTGTAGAATATTGTTTATCAGAATTATTATTTCGGCCTTCCTTTCTGGACTTCTTAAAGAGCTGCTTCTTGGCTTTTGGTTCTTCATCTTTGTTTTCTTTATCTTCATCATGCTTTCTCTTTTGGGGGGCAACAACCTTCAAATTCAACCAATATATAATAAATTCTTTTTCCCTGAAAAGAAAAGTATTTTTTTTTACTATTTTGGAAACTGAAGAGAAACCTTTGTGCTTGCTTTTATAAACTCACTGCCTCTTTTGTCTAGCAACTCAAAAACAGAAGAGTAGCCAGTAGCCTTGGCTGTGTGTATCATTATACCAGTTGGAAGGTGTCCCCTCTTCTTCCTACAGTAATAGAATCCAATTGCAGATGATACATTCAAATCATCCTTATAAGCATTTTAGAAGAAAAATATAGATGATTGCTCACTAATGCAATATTAAGAACCATATTACTGAGAAAGTAGGAAATCAGGTTAGTTCGAAACTTCAAATGAAATTAAGGTAAAACAACTGACATGCAAAAGCTACAGTTGCAAATTCCACGGCACTTTGGACATATCCAATCATTCAAAATTGCCATTTCTTCTGCTTTCTCGCCATATCTGACCATCAAGGAAACATAAATAAATTAGACTGCCAAACATTCATCAAGGCAGCAACTTAAATAATGATACCACCTATTGAAGAGACACTTATGGCAGAATTTAATAGGGCAGAGTTTATCTTTCTTCATTTGCGTGCACTGAACCATGAAGTCCATAGTTTTCTGCCGACACTGCAATAGAAAAAAGTTGCTATTATTCTAACTATGGAAACAACCTATGAGAAACTTCCACCGGGTATTATGCATTAAATATTAAAATTGTGAAGTTCTTTGAGCAGAAAAACCAGCTCTGTTGTCTTGCAGATTGTGTGACAATTCATGTGACAGCTAGTTGCACCTTATCCTACATTTTTAAGAGAATCCTGTGAAGCAATTGGAAACACAGTCTCCTTTTTCGGATATGTAGAGCCCAGGTAGAATTGATACTTGTTCCTAATTAAATCCAGCCAAATTCAGACTAAATCAACACTGTTTTTTTTATTATTATAAAACCACACAGCTACTAATATCACAGACAATAAGCTCTCCCTACGAAAAAAAAAACTTCTGAAAGACTATTGACGCAGAAAATTTTCAAATAAACAGCATCTTCAGATCTTCAATTGAAAAGATAAATACGAATTCCGCTAGGTCTAGTATACATTATCAACAGAATTTGTACCACAAAGTGCTGAAAAACCCAGAGAAGAGAGCTAGATTTGCTACCTGATGGCAAGTCTTGCCATTTTTGGGATCGTAGATGCGACCACCAACCACTCGCACATCCGGCTTACTGTTCCTCTTTTTTTGCACCGATGGAGACTTCTTTGCAATCTTGGCGTGATTCAAGGTTGCTTCACTGCTGACCTCAACAGCCGTGCTAGTCTCTCTACTTATCACAGCCATGTCTAATTGAATTGAAAGAAGGGGAGGAGAGAGAGGGCGAGAGGGAATAGAGAGAGATTTGGGAATTGGGAGGCAACCGAAGGGTACTTACCTTCAAAAAGGCATTTGTTCTCATCTCCGTTTCGAGAAACCGGAGACTTCCATTTTTACAGTTTGAACTTTGTGCCGTATCAACAGTTTATTGCATCTTACATTTTCAATAATTAATTACTCCAAATGTTGTATATTTTAAGGACATGACGCATCTCTTCTGCACCGAGTTTTAATGGACAGAAAGAAATGGGATATGAAATGGAGATGTGATGAAACTATTAAATAATTCTTCACTTTCGTGCCGTGGTTTGAATATTTTCATTTCCCTCCCTCCCGCGCGTTCTGTTTGCGTTATATTAGTTGGATTTTTTTTCTTGATGCCCTCAAAATAAAATGATATATTCATTTTTGCTATTTTTATTTTGATTGGTATTTTGTTGGCCTTCATATTTACAAAATAATTTGCACAGACAGTAAATGAATAACGATAGGTGTATGAAAGTTCTAATCCATGTTTAAACGAAATGTTGCAGGTTACTTGCACGAATTAAAATGTGAAATATCATATCCGAAGTTCGAAGTATATGGATTCTTTGCAGAATTACTTAATCTTTTTCACATGCGGTTTTGGCGTGTCGTGTTTATCTAACATAATGCAACGAATTCGGCCTAATAAAGCTGTTACAGAAGTAGATTATGGGTCCACCAGTCCTAAAAGCCCACTACAACACGAGAATTGGAAAAGAGTATTTGCCACTTAATGGTTTGTTTTGTTTTATTTTAATCTTGATTCTTGAACAATAAATAATGAGATATTATGCTTTTTTTTTCCCAGAAAACTGCCTCGATGAAGGTTAAAAACACAAGATAATTATGAACAAAATTTGTTTTGCTACGAACAAAGTAATGGCTATTTTCCGTTCTATGCCTTTTGTTTTTAGTATAAAATTATATTTGATAATCATAAAAGATACAAGCACAAAAGAACGGTGGTTTTAACTCTTGCAGAGGAGAATATAATTAGTAAATGAACGAATAATAATTTTCATAATGTCTTTCAATTTATCATAAGTAGATATGTAATATGATTTTTTGGGTTAATATTCTAACAGGTCACTGAACTTTAATGCTTATCCATTTTTAGTCACTGAACTTTGATGTTTATCCATATTTAATCATTCCAATTAGTTTTTCCACTAAAAAATATTTGAAAAACTAATGAAAAAATAAATATTATTTTATTTTTTTTATCTATTTTTCATTCCAATTAATTTTGACAACAAATGTAATTTTATTTTAATTATTTTTTAGTAAAAAAACTAATTGGAGTGGCTAAATATGGATAAACATCAAAGTTCAGTGATTAAATATGAATAAACATCAAACTTTAGTTTCCTATGAGAAGATTAACCTGATTTTTTCAACTTATTTTGGGTTTTTAATATTGAAATATGAAAATAAATCTTACATTAAAAAAGAATAGAATTTTTGTCGGTGACTCGCTACATTATTTTACTCGTCACGTGATTATCCTCTAGTTTTCTCACATCATGTAGTCCTTGGGCCCCTATTGGGCCTAATAAGTCCATAGCCCAGTGGATCAGCCCCAAGGTGAAAGAATAAAATAAGAAAAGGGTCCAGCCCAATGATAACTTCACCCAAATTAGAGGAGAAGAAAAAATCTTAGTACACACAATGTGAGCCTCATTTTCACAAGAACTTATGGCCTTACTCAGGTCAATGGCGAGGGACACAAAAACCCAACGCCTAAAAGATATCTACAAGCCTTGGCCTGCTTCTTCTGAAAAATATATAGTGCATCCGATCTTTTTTCCCACTAATGCTCCATCTATATGACAAATGTTCTTATAGGTAAAAAAAGAAAAACAGTTTACACTAAGTATATATATATATATATACCTTGAGCTTAACCTCACGGAGGCCTTCTGTGAGTTTAACTCAAAAAACATATCAAATAATCTCTAAATTTTAATTTATCATGCTCATTAAATTCTTTATATGGAAATCTTATGTGATACAAAAATTTGGAGTGTTTTGAGATTTTTAAGTCATAAATTTTAATTTTTAAAAATTAGTTCTAAAAATAATAATAATATATTCAATACTAGAACATCATTTTAAAAAATTAAAAACGTTGACTTAAAAAACTCAAAACACTTCAAATTTTTGCATCCCACAAGATTTTCATATAAAGAATTTAATGAAAATGATAAATTAAAATTTGAAGATGATTTGATATAATTTTTGAGTTAAGATTATCGAAAGCCTCCGTGAGCTTAAGCTTACGGTATCTTTAATCTCTCTCTCTATATATAGAGGTTACAGTCGGATGAGTCGGGTTGGGGTCTGTTTGATCTTTTGAAAGAAATAAGATACGGTCAATTTCTGATCTGATCATATTAGCTTGGCTTTCTCAAAAAATTGGAATGGGTTGGATTCAATTTCGGATGAGTTTCTCGAGTGGGGTCAGGTCTGATATATTTATGCACTAGGTGGTAAAAGTTGTAACTTGACCGCCGGAAATTTCATTTAATAATCAACAATTCAAAGGATAAATAAGTAATAACTCCGCACAGTTACCATGCCAACTTCAAAGGATAAATAAGTAATAACTTCGCACAGTTACCATGCCAACAAGAAAAAAGTTCTCTGCTGTTTAACAAGTGTCTATAGATCCTTGTTGTGAAACAAGTATTCAGTTTTTAAAATATTTATTCGAAACCCAAGCAATGAGACATATTTAGAATGAACAGAATATTATATATTCAGAAAAACTCTCTTTAATACTGGCAAAGATAGCAGTAGAACTACCATGAAGGAATATTCAGACTCTGAAAGGATCAACTAGCAAAATTTGACAGAAGATATCTCTGTTTTCATCAGAAAAGGAAAAAAAAAAGGCATCTCTTCTGGCTCCAGAATATTGAAAGGCAAGTGGAGGAACCTAAGGTCTGATACCAGACTAGTATGGGACGCAGGGTGCGGAATTGGAGGTGCTGCAAGAACCTCTCAATAGATAAATTTTAAACTTCAGAAACCATTTAGTAAATATTATTTTACGTACATGATTGTTATCCTTTGGTTAATGGGTGTAGATATGATACTTAAAGGGACAATATTTGATCAATGATGAAATCAATTGTGGGCTGCCAATTCTCATTGATTTGCTAATGTTACTAAGATTTATTAGTTTCGTCAGAAGGTCCTGTTAGCAAATGTGACATTTTTTGGGTTTCATAGAAATTTAATTCGATGTGCATACAAATATAGCTTCAAGGAAGATGAGGAAAGAGGAAAATACCAGTTAACTCTTGTATTATTTTCATAATATTTTGGAAAAAAGTTGCTTGATATTAATTAAATGGACCCAGTTTTGCAGCACAGTACCGAAAACTTTTTATTCTTTCAGCTTTTTAACTTTTCTTTTAGACTTCCTAGAAGTGAGTGGTACTCCAAACTGAAAAACATTCATAAAAACAACAAAGCGAGGATTTCCAAAACAGGGAGTAACCAATTATAATCCAGTAAACACATTTGTGAAAGAACCAGTTTTCTGGTCATCCAAAACCCAATGTCCCTCATCTTTCATTCGTTTCCTTAACCAGCTCCGTGTACCAATTATGGACATGTTGCATAGTTTCACACTTCAGTGAAGAAAGCAACATAATTGGGCTCAATCCATCATAGAATCCAAAGTATCCATACTCCCTAGGTAAGTAGCACGTACCAGCTTTCTGAGAATCATATTTCCTCGAAGAGAGAGGTACTGTGATCATGTGCAGCTAGTTGCCATTGCGAATAACCTGGCTTGTCGACCACATTGCAAGTTGCATCCCACACTGCAGAAACCGCTACATTACAAATAACATTCTTTTGTTGGCATACACTTGCTTTAGTTACTGGTTTTTCTTTTTTACTTCGCTCCCTGTAGGCTGGAGCTTCTCCCTTGCCTTTTACAGTGTAAAACCATAAACAAATGTACAAGTGTCTTTCTGTTTTGCTGGCTGCAACTTTTCTTTTTCTTAATATATAGTTGTACAAATGAGTGCAAGTTTGTATATCAAAGCTTGACTGGCTCATTTTGGATTGGAAGGAGTTAGATGCCCCAGGTTTTGCTCCTTCATTCATCGATGCTGCCCGAAATCATATGTTTACCAATATTGTGGTGATATATATTGGTAGTAAAATAAATAAAAATTATAATAATATGTATGGTTTTTAGAGATGGCAATCGGACGGGTCGGGTCGGGTTTGGGTTTGGATCAGGCGGGTCGGGTCAGTTTGACCTTTTGAAAGAAATCGGTCGAGTCAGGGTCGGGTCCATTTACATATTGTGTTTTATCAGATTTTTAATAAATTTTGATTTGATTGAAGATCATTTGATCTCGGGTCGGGTAGGATCGGGTTGGGTCGAGTCAATTTGGCTTTTTTTTTAAATCGAATCGAGTCGGGTTCGAGTCCGAGCGGGTCGAGTTCTGCCACTTCTAGTTTTTATGAAAAATATTTTGTCAGTAGATGTGTATGTGTTCAGTGCAGTTATTTGCCATTCTTATTTTTTTTATTTTGTTAAGAGTAAATTATATAAATGATTCTTAAAGTATCACTCTTTTATCAAATTAGTCCTTAAAGTATCACTTTGCTATCAAATTGATCTTTAAAGTTTCAAAAATATCATTTTAGTCTCTAAAATTTCATTAACTTATCATTTTAGTCCTTTAACTTTTTTATTTGTAACAGATTTGTCCTATCATTATCAATTTTAAAAAAATAAATATTTATGTTGATATCCATATCATATAATATATCTTATAATTAGTGAAAAGTTTATAAATATTATATGAATTAATTTATAATAATACGACAATAATGCAGTATTTTTATTGTTATATTCATACTAATTATAATGTTAAAAATTAATTCTATAATAAATGGAAATATCACTTTTAATAAATTTTAAATAGGACTAATTTGGTATAAATTAAAACTTCAAGGACTAACATAATAACTGATTTATACTTCAAGCACTAATATGATACCTTTGAAATTTAATGATCAATTTAATAACAAAGTGATAATTGAAAGATCAAATTGTTAATTTTGAAATTTGAAGGACCAATTTGATAAAGTGGTGATACTTTAAGAACCATTTGTGTAATTTACTCTTTTTGTTCAATTTCTCATTTATTAAGTAACGCTCTTGAACTATTGTTAATTATACTGAACGGTTGGTTTTAAAATTTTATACGATAAGAATATTGCCGGTAAAAAAAATGTAGCATGACTTGTAAATATCGTGGTCATTGTTGAATGTTATGATAAATTTTCAAAATCTTACTTGTTTGAATTCTGCCTTTCCCCTTTTTCGTTGAGTTTCGTTGAACTTTGACACAAAATTTTACCATTAGAAAATCGGGTAGCCCTGTACTTACTTTTATCATGGATTTCTATATATAATATACAACATCTTTGGCATACATCTTTTTCGTATTCGTATTCCACATCATCATATACAGTTCTGGGGGTAGAACATGGGGGGATTATATCACTGTCCAAGCTAAAAAATGGTCGGTGTAGAAAAATTGGTTAGCATAGGATGATTATCATTAATTCATTATGTAAGTACAAGAGGAATTTACTTGTATATAAAAGAGTACAGTTTCTAATATGGGAAAAAACAAGAATTTTCAAATCATATGAGGGGACTATAAGGGGAAAAGACAAGAATATATCGCCCGGCCCCACTATTTCTGCCTCTGGTACGTACTAATGGGGGTCCAATTCTGCTATTATTTTTGGATAGTCACACTTTTAAATATAAAATATATATATATATAATTATAAAAATAAAAAACTTTATAGATATATTTTTTTACTTATAGATTAACAGCCCGATAAATTTCATATAATTTCATTAACGTTTGATAGTCCATCAAAGACTATTAATTTAAATTATTGCAAACATTAATGAAAAATCGTTAAATTTAATTATCTTTGATGAACTATCAAATATTAATGAAATTATATGAAAATTTATATACTATTAATCTGAACATATTTATAAACTTTTGTATTTTTAGAATTTTTAAATTTAAAAGTAATACCCTATTATTTACAAAAATAATAACAGATTTGGATCCGTACTAAATGGCCCAATATTTATTTCCTAATTAACTGATTTGAACCCCAGTTAGCTGTCAAGTAACAGCTCGGGGAAAAAATGATTTTAGAGGATGAAATTGTACCTCCATGAGGCATTAACACGTGTTTATAAAAAATGTTCGTCTTCTAATTAATTTTCTTTTTTCTAAGTATATATAACATGAAATCAAAAATTTCTAAGATAACTAGGTTGTATGTGACATAAAAAACCAAATACTAATTTTTAATTTTCGCCAATAATCATTTTCTCGATTTTGTCAATCTAATAATTTGACGATTCATTTTTTCAATCTAAGTGAACGTTCTTTTACTTCTATTCCTATGAAATACTACATATTTTGCAGATTTAAATATAATATTTTCTCATGTCGGTGACATTGGTTGACGTCTTGAGAATATATATAATATAGAAAACTTAACGACTAATTTGTGATATTAAAAGTTAAGTGGCTTTGGAACCAATTATTTTTATACCAATTGTAGATTGAGCAACAATACCGAAGGACACATCAAAATTTAGTTATCAATCAAAATTTAATGATTAACCTCTAAAATGTGTCCGATGTTATAATTAAGCACGGAGATACGCTTCTTAATTTCTAGTTTTCTACGTTTTGCAGGGAAATCTTAGAAATGTTTTCCCTTCGGTGGATGTCCCTTAATTAATCAATTTCATAAAAAAAAAGTCTAGCAATATATATAGTGCATAAAAAGTAATGTTGAATGCTGCATAATTAATTCTTTACCGTGGTTGTTTAGCCCTGTTTTAACTCTTAGTTCCATGGGATGGTGCCTAAAAATGGTAAGTTCCTTGCAAAAAAATTATTATAAAAAAATGGAAAATCCTCTATACCCGAGAAAAATGGTAAGTTCCTTGTCAAAAAATATTATCAAAAAAATGGAAAATCCTCTATACCCGAGAAAAATGGCAAGTTCCTTGCAGAAAAATATTATAAAACAAAAATGGAAAATCCTCTATACCCGAGAAAAATGGTAAGTTCCTTGCCAAAAAATATTATCAAAAAATGGAAAATCCTCTATACCCGAGAAAAATGGCAAGTTCCTTGCAGAAAAATATTATAAAAAAATGGAAAATCCTCTATTGGTATCAAAAAATATTATCAAAAAATGGAAAATCCTCTATACCCGAGAAAAATGGCAAGTTCCTTGCAGAAAAATATTATCAGAAAAAAAATGGAAAATCCTCTACCTCGATATTATCTTTATTCTCATCGCCTGGTACGCTGGAATATATAATAGCAGTTAATTATTGGTCCCTTTTTAGCAGCAGTGTGGTCAAGACTCAGGACCTCCGCCTCTGTAAAGAAAATTTATTTTTGTCGTTAGAATATAAATCGAATTAGTTTGTACCTTGATCAGACGTACGGTTTATTATTTTTTTGTCGTTAGCATATATATCGCATTAGTTTGTAAAAAAAAATTGAAATGTTTGCATAGACTATAAAATCATGGATCGATATTGAACTCTCAATTTTTGAACTGAACAGTTTCAAATTTTTAGAAAATCGAATTAGTTTGTAAATTGATCAGTCGTACGGTTTAATTTTTAATACCACCACTTTTCACAAAACTTCCGACTTTGGTAATATAACTAGGTAAGCATTCCAAACTTACACAAATTTAGAGGTGCTTTTCATTTAATGGATGGGACATCTCCGTACGCTGATCAATTTAAAAAATTAGGCAATGCACGTGTTAGATGATTGGTATTTTATTTTTAAATTAATTATCAAATTTTATTTAATAATTATTATTTAAATTTCAGAGATATAGAGACTAAATAAAATTAGATAATTATTTAAAATTGACGGTCAATTTGACAAGCCACATCAACGAATGAGTAGAAAATTAATTATGAAAGTGTCATTTTGATAATTTCATTTTATTCAGGGATGTCATTTTTAAAATAAATTGTCAATTTGATGACGTAGCATGAAAATTTAATTTTGACAGTCGATACCAATGCGGATACTCTAATTAAACCACTGATAATTTTCATATTTTCGAATTACACCAAAACAACCTGGTTTTGCGCAAGTGGTTCCACAACTTAGTTGAACATTTCAAATGACTCTCTGTGAGCATGTGGCTCTTAGAATATCTACATTTCACTGTCAAATTCTAATTGACAATTATCATTTTAGTTTCATAAATGCAAAAAGTAGACAAAATTAAATAATTGTTAAAATTTAACAATTCATTTAACAAGTAATGTCAGCAGTGGCGATGAAATTTCAATTACTTTGTTTGTAATCAATTACTGAAATGCCATTTTGAAAGTCAAAAAGAATTTCAGAGATGCAGCATTTGAATTTCTTCTGTACGAATCTGACGTGGCATGCAAATATGAGAGAAAATATTATCTGCGATATAGATGCTCTTAGCTTGTGGAAAGGGCCAACACTCCATTAAATTTTGCAGTTAAGCAAAATGCCAATGAAAATTTATTTGTCAACTGTACCTGAACGTATTAGAAGGAAAATGAAAATTAATGCTTTCATCCGTCCGTTTTTTTTAGTACGGAACTGAAAATCAAAGTTCAAGGCACCAACTAGAATTCTTTCAAGTTTTAACATATAGTTGATAAATTTCTGTATCTCCAACAAAAAATAAAATATTTAGATGACACTACTACACAATCTATCTTTAATAGCGGTCAAAAATCATATTTTATAGCGGTCCAGGGGCTGTTAATGAGGGGTGCTATAAAAAGTCTTGAGAACCGCTATTAAAGAATACCCTTTTAATAGCAGTTGTTATATAACAACCAACCACTATTAAAGGCACCCTTTAATAGCAGTTCTTATACAATAAATACTATTAAAGGGTAACAACCGCTATTAAAGGGTTGTGCCGAATTTAAAAAAAAATGCCGACAGATGTGACAGCTGTCACATCCGTCAGCTTTTAATTTTTTTATTTTTTCATTCTAAAACACAAATTTTAAAACTAATTTAAACAAAAAATTTAGAATTGAAAATAATTTGAACAAAAAATTTAGAACATAAAAATAATTTGAGTTTTAAATTTGATCATAATTTGAATATAGTTTTAAATTTGATCATAATTTGAATATAAAATTTAAAACAGAAAAGTAATTTGAATTCAAAATTTGAAAAAAAAAAATTTGAGTTTAACATTTGAACAGAAAATTAAAAAGAAAGAATAAACAAATAAATTTAAAAATAACAAAACAAAAAATTTGTCCTAATTTTTTTTTTAAATCTTGAAATTTGTGTTTGAATTTTGAGAAATTGGGAAGATGAAGAGAAAAATGAGAGATGAATCGGGGGTGAAGAGTGATATATATATAAGTAAGAAAGGGATGAATCCGTGTGAATTTTCTGAGTGATTTTTGAGCGTTGGATCGATTAAAATGGGCGTTGTAGATTAAAAAATATATTAGCGATCCGTGGACAGTGGTGCATATTCGTAGGACCCCTTTTATAGCGGTTTTTTGGAGGGACCGCTATTAAAGGGTTTAATAGCGGCTATTTAGTAGAACCGCTATAAAAGGCTTTAATAGCGGTTGTTTAATAGCAACCGCTATAAAATCTCAGTTTTAATAGCGGTTGCTATTAAACAACCGATATTAATTTATAGTTGCTTTATTATATAATCGCTATTAAATAGGACTACAAAAGTCTTTTTCTGTAGTAGTGTGACATAAAATATATCCATATTAAATAAACAAATGGAAAAGATTATATGCTCCAATTTCATATCACTGATCAGGAAGGAATTTCAGATTTACAATAATTTGGAGGAAATAAACATTTCACTCTAGTAAATTGCATAGAAAGAGGGATGTTAATTAGTAATTACTTCGGTAAAAAAAACGTCCGTCTGGCAGTTAAGATAGAGATAAATAAAATAGGATGGAATCCTTGACAATCAATTATTTTGACTATCTTGACAATCAATTTCATTTAAATTTACAGAAAATCTTAAAAATAGAAAAAAAAAATACAAACCTATTTGTAAGTTTATGATTTTATTAAATTTTAAATTTCATATAATTTGAATGTGATTTGATATTTCATCAAATACCATTAAATCTAAACCGTTAAAATTAGAAAAAAATAGTTATTTGCCATTATAAAGTTTTATATTTAGAAATTTGTCACTTCAAAGTTTCAATTAAGAAATTTGACATTGCAAATTTGAATTACCCTTAAATTTGCCATTACACATTTTTTATTAGAATTAAAAATTCACAAATTTAGAAAACACCTACAATACCCTTCTCCCTCCGCAGACTCAATTGATTCATATGTATGATGATTCACTCTCCTCTTATTTTCCCCTTCGATGAAGAGGAAGACCCTCGACTTCAGCTGAAAACCCTCTGCTACTCACCCTTGACTTCAGCTGGTGATTGCGCTCAGACCCTCCGCTCCTCAGACTTTCGCTTCAGTCCAGTTGCTTGTCTTATGTCTAAAGGACGCTTTTTGAGAGAGCTATGTGGTGACATTTGAGATGGATGTGCCTTAGCTTGGTCAAGCGTATACTGTGCTCCTGTCCAGGAAATAAATTATCAATGTGTAGTCCCTAACATTGTATTAGTGATGATGACAACCATACATCTGCTTAATATTTCTTTAATTTAGTTAATCCTGTTAAGACCTTCTTTTTTCCTTTAAGTGCATTTGTGTAAATTCTTCGCATTTCTCAGTAATTAAAATTTTGGGGGTTTTGCAGTGCTATCATTCCATATCATAACATTGAATCTGGTAAAAATCTTTGTTAGCATTTTTGCGATTTTAGGGTGGACTTATATGCCTCCTATACAAGTGCAGCTTAACTTTCAGTTTTGGATATCTGTTGTTGCAGTTTTTTTATGCTAGCTGATTGAATGGCAATGAAATTTGAGAGCTAAGCAGTCACCATCTTACAATTACCAGTAAGAATTTCCTTCAGTTGCTTTTTATTTTTTACTGGTAAGTGAATTTCATGAATTAGTATGCATCTTGTGTCTTATTTTTTTTACTTCCTAATTTGAATGTACATTGTGTTTGTTTTGTTGTAAAAATATTAATGTAAGCAAACACTTTGTGTTTGTGTTCTTTTTGGCCTTTCACATGCTCTTTTCACTTGTTAGTGTTTGATAACCGTTAGTGTTCGAATTAATAGCAAAAAAATAAATAAAAATCATTGCCTTGTATTTGTATCATTTCACATACTCTCTTCTGAATCAATAGCAAATCATTCGCTCATTTCACATATGTTGTATTTTCCCCAGTTGATATTATACTACATAACAGAAGTTACCAAATTATCAAAAACGAAACAGAAGATGAACTACATAATAGAAGTAATCAAACCATAAAAAAAGGAAAGTGTCTTTTTTTTTATATATATTTGAGAAAAGAACTGATATATTGTACTGAAATTGCATACTGGTATACTGTCCTGAAATTGAAATCTCTAAATTTGTGTAGCAAAAGAAATACGATTAGTCACTTTCCTTAGGAGCTTACAAAATGAATCACTACATTGAATAAGCAGAAAATTGAACTAGCTCAATTTTCAATGGTATACTGTATTGACATTAGACAACAACCAATTCTGTGCTTGGACTTGGTGGATTCAAAGATGAAGAGAAGGAATCAGATCGGTAAGGTATGGAGCAAAATCGATTGTCTGGGAGATACGTCGAAGAGAAGGCAGAGAGGCAATCGCCAAGCGATGTCGAGGGTTTGGCAGAGAGGCGATCGCCTATGGATGGGTCAAGCAGAGATGGAGGGTTTTCCTCTGTCGATGATAGTCAAATATAATAGTAACAATTCTGAATAGATCGAGTTTGAAATGGTCCATAGTCTAAATCGATCAAGGTATTGTTGGTATTTTTTAATTTATAATTTTTTTAATTCGAATTAAATATGTACAATGACAAATTTAAGAGTAAACCAGATTTATAATGGCAATTTTTTAATTAAGATTTTGGAGTGAAAAATTTTCTAATTTTGAAACTTTGTAGTGATTATCATGTAATTTTGATAGCGTTTGATGTAATATCAAATGAAATTCAAATTGAATGAAATTTAAAATATAATAAGTACATAAATTTAACAATATAGTTGTTAAAAAATATTTTTAATTTTTTTATGAATTTATATAAAATTGATGTTAAAATTATCAAAATAATTAGTTGGGAAGGATCCCATCCAATTAAAAAAATGAAAAAAATGAAGGGGCATAAAGGAAATGATACATCGGTCCAAGCTGACATAACTCTGGCATAACTATAATGCTAGTGAAAGGTCGTGGTCTCACGGATCGAAATTAACGGCTAATTCTTTTCTACCCACGTATATTTTTTCTTTGCATAATTAGAAGTGTGGGGAACAACGATATCCCACTTTATCTTTATGTCGAACGAAACCTAGATTGCAGCCAACCAACCGATAACAAGTCTTTTCACATACATCCGCAAACAGTATTGGTGCATATACACACAGTAAGAAATAATAAAAAAAATAGCAGCCAAAATATAGGCTGTGTTTTTGGGAACTCAATATTTATGATTGTAGTTCATCATCATTATCGTAGTAGTTTCCTACATAATTCAAAAATCGAAACAATAAGAATGAATTCAGAGTTATTTTATTCTTAAAGCATTCATGTAAAGAATCTAGAATAAAACAAACTAATAGTGTAAATGGATCACACTAAATTTTTTATTTTAGTTTATTTATCTTGTAAAACCAAACCCCAAATTAATTATTTCATCCTCGATTTCGACACATTGATTTAGAAATACTTAAGATCATTATTCACGTATCTTGTTTGAAAGTGGATTTTAAAATTTCTACTAGTCAATAAAAATAGTAAAATATTGTAGTGGTCCTAATTGGTGCATTAATATGCATGGAGTTCCTGTTATACATATAGAGTAAATCTACCGTTAGAATAAAAATATAACTTATTAATTTTGAAACTCTAAAAGTGATGAATTTTCATATGCAAATATTTATTATTTCATTAGCATTTTAGAGTAATCTTAAAATTTTAAAGCAAATACTTAAAATGATTGGAAAAATTGATAGTTTTGTACTGATTGAGATTTTGATACAAATAAACTATTTAGCAATATATAATTTAAAATTCAAAGATAATTAAATATATTTTTTAATTAAGCTAATGGAAGACCCATGAGCTTAAAACTAATTGTTATGCATTTACTCTCTCTCTCTCTCTCTAACACAGAGGGATAAGTTACGGTGAGTTGTAAAAGTAAAATAATATTTTCATTTTTACTTTAAATTTGTATCTATAAGATTGAATTACAAAGTATTAATTCAAGTTGCTCGGCGGTCGATACGATCTACACATCGAGTTGTTGTAGAATACTAAAATTTATTAATGTCAGAGTTTTCTTATATATTTCCTTTTCAGTTTTTTGAAAGATGAATCAAACTTTACTGCAATAGTATTATTTTCTGCAACATTTGAAATTCCACAAGTTTTTAACATATACATGACTCTCTCCCTCTCAGTGTACAAAAATAATTGATCCGAAATAACCCAACTGAATATTTCTCTTAATCAATAGATAACCAAATTGCACAATCAAACTTTATAGTTATTTAAATCTATAGCTAAACTTGCATCATGCATGAAATATTTCTATAACAAATATCCGTGCAATTTTCTCAAAAATGAAATATATGTGCGCGTACTATACTTCTTTTTAACTAAAAAATACTTGTATATCGTGTCATTGTGCAAAATTCTTTTAATTTAAAAAATAATAATTATAAATAAGTGAAATATTTTATTTAAATATAATTTATGTTTAGGTCAATTACCAAAACTCTTAAATTTTTAAATAAAAGCAATTCATTATTTGATAAAATGATGATTTATAAAATATATTTTTTATTAAGGTTATATAGTGGATAATTTTTTTTATTATAGGAAATAATTTCTTCAGTTTGTCAATTTACAAATTAACACTTGAATTTATAATTTATCTTGTTTGAGTAATATACAAATATCAAAATACAAAATGAATTAATGCATAACAACCAAGACTAATTATGGGACACAAGAACTAAATGAAGGCTACATCAGAAAGGTTTATCTAGACTCAAATTGAATTGGCTAAGGTAAATCGAGCTTAAACAATAAGAAATAAGCTTTCTATGCACTAAGCTGTTATAACGGTTCACGAGCCATTATAAATAATTGATGTTAAGTTGATACAATACAATAAGTGTTTATAAATATATAACTTGATCTCTTACACAATAAATGGGTTATCGAACCTAACAGATTAAAAAATGATCCGTAACAAAAGAGGGCCACCACGGGCATGAGAAACACGCTCAAAAGAAAAAGACTACTAAAGATTCAAGAAGAACAAAGAAAGAAGGAAAATAAAATCATGAAATGTCAAGTTGAGAGAATAGAGAGAAACTAAATTGAGCTTAACGTAAAAATTTGACTATTAAGTTCTTTCAATATCTTGGATTTATCTCTCACTTTGAATATGATTATGAAGCTCTTAGTATTTTACAATTTTGCTAGTTGGGATTAGTTGGTTATGAGTGAGAGACTATAAATAGACATTTTTGTGCTGATCAAGGATTAGTTTTCGTCTTGAGCCGTTATAACATTTTATGAGAAAATAGTCGCTGAATATTACTTATCTAATAAATTTGAGATCTTGAATTGAAGTACTCTGAGTTGTTGTTATAGTTTACAAATTGGTATTAGTTCTATTAAGTCGTTATATGACGATATGCTTTCATATTTTATAATAAAATAAAATTTTCAAATTCTAGCTTAGCATTGTGAGTCATTATGACAACTTGAGAACTGTTATAATGACTTGATTTATTTTCCTAATTTTTTTGTAGGTTAAACTCAATATAATTTAACTAAATTCAATTAAATTTGAATCTAACAAAATTTAAGTTTAATGCGGTCTTTATTTAGCCTTTAGTACTCATCTTTAGACTTATTTTTTTTTTGTATTTTAATCCCTACACGATATTATAAAAATCAATGAACAAAAATGGTTGTTGAGTACACAACACTAATAAATAAATACCATCTTAATATGATATGATAGTGAAATATCCTCATTTTTCATACTAGATATATATTGGCGATTAATTTTAGCCCTATTTGGTTGGCCTTATCGAAGCGTCTCCAAGTGGCTGCTTGACCTCTAGTCAATTATAAAATAGTATCTTAGCCTTTGCTCCCCATTTCAGTTGGAAACTCCGAGAAAACAAAAGAAATCGAGCAATCAAATGAACACAGATCACCGTCGGCAGCAGTCCCCTGCTGAGGGATTCACTACGAAAGAAACCCCTTGTAAGTTGAAATCTTCCCGTCACAAGGGTGTCGTGCCGCAACATAACGGCCGGTGGGGAGCTCAAATCTATGAGTGCCACCGCCGCATCTGGCTTGGCACCTTCGCTGATGAGTTAGCAGCGGCACAGGTTTATGACATAGCTGCACTGCGCTTCCGCGGTGTTGAAGCCGCCACAAATTTCAAGCGACTTTGCAGTTCTGATCCTGACGGTGCCTTCGAACTGTCATTTCTATCAGCACACACGAAGGCCGAGATTGTGCGCATGTTGCGCAACCACACATACAATGAAGAGCTTAAAAATAGCCGGCGGAAGCAGCACTTAGGCAGAGACTTCCATTGGAGGAAACCAAGTAATAAATGTGTTTCTGAGTTTCTGTTTAACAAGACGGTGACGCCAAGTGATGTAGGGAAGCTCAATAGGTTAGTAATCCCTAAGCAACACGCTGAGAAACACTTCCCAATTAGGAAAGATGACAAGATATCGATCAATTTTCAAGATGGAGAGGGGAAGGTGTGGAGGTTCACATACTCTTACTGGAACAGTAGCCAGAGCTATGTCATGACGAAAGGTTGGAGGCTGTTTGTAAAGGAGAAAGGGGTCAAAGAGGGGGATGTGGTGGGCTTCTGGCACTCCATGGATGGCGCTGGTTTCAAGCAATATTTGATCGACATCTTCCCTCGGCCAAGTCATGTAGCTAGCTTTGTTCCAACATCAATTGAAGAACATAACCACAATCAGGCAACTTTTAGGCTATTTGGAGTCGATATTTCCAAAGCAGAAGCCGACCGGCGACCAGAATTCGATGAGACATTAAGAAATGCGAAAAGAGAAAGGGAGATGGAATTCCTTCCAACAGAAAATTATTTCAAAAGAAACTGTCGAAGCACAGTTACTTGATTACCGTTGTTTTAATTTCTTCATTTTGTACTATACTTTAGTTAGTATTTAATTTAATTTCTTTTTGTGTTTTTCTTTAATTTCTAAATTATTTGCCTCCGACTAAAATGTAATGCTGTTTGATCATTGACGAGAACACTGCTTGTATTGTGGGATTGAAGAATGAAGATTGAGATGCATTTTATTTGTCAGTTTTACATTTCTTGTGTTCTGTTGGCATGCTACGATTTTCCTAATTTTGTGGATAATCTTGGATATAAAATATACTTCTCACCGACTATGATTTTTTTCTCATGGAAACAGCCCTTATGATTTCAAATAGAAGATTCAAAGACTTCAATTAGCTAAAAAAAGTTTTTATTAATAATAATTATTATTAAATTAATATTATTAAAAATAAGAGTGAGAATCGTAAAATTTCAAATATAAGAATGGCAGCGCGCCACTTCCAGTGGCGCGCGGACGAAACGCGCCACTGCCAGGGCGTGTTTCGTCCAAACCCCGCACAAGTGAGATGGAGAGGCGCTGCGCGTTTCGTATATATAAAAAGTAAACGCGCCACTGGTAGTGGCGTGTTTCGTAAAAATAATGAAACGCTCCACCACGACAAACGCGCTTGTTGTGCGATGAGCGTACTTTGCCATTCATATATTTGAAATTTTACGTTTCTCACTCTTATTTTTAATAATATTAATTTAATAAAAGTTATTATTACTAAAAACTGAAAGTTTCATTATGTATCTGATTAAAATTTACACAATTTTGTATTTTCCTCCGATCAGTGGTACGTATTATGGGGTGCCACTGATCTTGGAACTTGTACTAATTAATTTACTGGAACTTAGAATATCTCGGTATTATATATAACCAATGATAATAGACACAATTTTATCCATGCACAATCTAATCCAACAAAAGAAATATGATCATATGGGGGCGCGTATTAATTATAATAAAGCAATGAAATTTGATGCATAGGTTATGTTTTATAAATTATTTTGTTTTCTTTTAAAGGATCAATATAATTTATGTATATATTCCGTGGTACTTTGATCAAATCAAATAATATTTTATTCATAATATTATATAAAATTTGATTGAGTGATCCTCGTATTTCATATATAAAAAATGGAAAAAAAATATATATATCCTGGAGTTGGATTGAAAGGGCACACTTATGTTATGCGGATTAAAGAAGTAGATGATGATGATAGATTTTACTATGCAATTTATTTTGTTGTGCAACTTATTGATGTGTTATTTAGTTTATGTAAATGATTATTAATTTATTATTGATCTTAATAATTTTATTGTGTAACTTATTTTGTATAACACTTTATATTTCAATTTAAGTGAACTATTTATTACTTCATTGTCATATAGACTCGATTTAATAGAAGAATTAATGACTGATGAAAACATTGCTGAAATGGCCATACGTAACATTTCTTATTCAATTACGATACGATAGTATGCCATATAGGAGCATTTTAGAGCTGGGTAAAACTCGGGGCTTGTGATTAGCTTGCAGCTTGTTTGGATTTTAGTTCATCATAACTCAAATTGAATTTGATTTGGGCTGAATCTGGCTCATATATTCTTTTGACTCATGCACGAGTTAAAATTGACTAGCTCGACAACTAGTTAACACGCTCATATTATTGAGCCAGTCATTTTTTTTTATTTCTATTAAATATCATTTGTATTGTTTAAACTTATTTGGTTATGCAATTTACTTGTTGTTATATAATTTATTTAGTTAATATATAATTTGTTTACCTATTATGTAATTTGGTTGTTATTTATTTTGATATATCAAATGTTCTGATTTTAGTTTTTATTTCAAAATCAACTGATAAATCAAAATACAAATACAAGCTAATTCGATGAGTTCATGAGCTGACTCGAATCAAACACGAACTAAATATGAACTAAATTGACAACTCAAATTAAACTTAATGGCTCGAGTTAGCTCAGCTCATATTAGTGCTGGCTCAAGCTAGAGATCCTTATAAACAATACAAAAAGTTTAACGAACGAGAGTTTACAAACTTTTATTCAATTAGTTCAATTTTGAGTGCTTTTACCGTTATGCGTGCACATGCATCGCTAACTATATAATACCTATTATCTAGACGTACGAGCCTCCACTAGCTTTAACCGGATAGCTATCTCTATGTATATATATATGACCCTATAGTACTGAAGTTATATATGTTTTTTCAAACATTGTTTTTCTTGTAAAGAAAGAAATTGTTATACATGATTACTTAAAGAAAAGACATTTCAATAAATATTTATAAAAGATGTTTTGTTAGGAATTTCTATATGGCCGTGATCTTTAGTGAACTTCTAATTATAAATTAGGTTACCTTGATCCATACTGTCGATCTTTCAGATAGACACAACCCCGTTGATCACCAGACTTCTTTAACCTTTCAGCGATCTTCTTCTAATCCGATGGAGCGATTGAGAGGACCGACGTAAACATTTTCTTCTCTTCTGGAACTATGTTTAGAGAGAGATGAATCTCTGTTGGGAAACAAAAGGGTGACAAAAAATAGAAAAATGGGAATAATTTTGAAAACCAACTATATCCCTGTATATAATGGACACCCATATAATTGAGAGCAATTATATCTTAGCGGATCAATATCGGATCCAAAACTCTCTTAACGGGTTCGCTGCTTAATAAAAAATCTATCTATAATTATGTTCTCTAGGGACCAATAGTATAATTGTATTATTATTAGAGTTTATATAATTCAGACCATCACTAAATCATAAAGTCATTAATACGCATTCTACACATTAAAGGACTCACTTCTTATGACACATATTAAACTCGATACAAAATTTGATCATTTCATTATGGGTATAATTTGACAGTCCATTATATAATATATATTTATTACATATAAGTCCATACATAATATAATTAATAATAATTAATTCTAACAATCTTCCACTTGAGCTATATATATCTGAAATATAATATACTGAATTGAGTAATCTTAATTGTGTTGCCTTAACCTTTTATGTCATCATCCAATTTCGTATATCAATTATATTTATAAGGACTTATGTAGTATTCATCTCATAAAGCGAAACTAAACTAACACAAATCACGATATAAATATAACTGAATGACATGAATCATGAAGATGATGTGTAGTCTGAAAATTACATGCAATGTGATCCACATGCCTATTTTTAATTTGGTCACCTTAATTAATTTGAATTTGAGGTTAATCATAAGCTCATAGTGTATATAAAATTGAATAACTAAATAACTGTATGATACATATGAAATCACAAAATATCATATAAGAACTATTGCATGATATCTAAAAAAGTATATCATATAAAATATAAAATGAAATATAAGTACAAGCTCCCACTCAACCTAATAATCCTCTGTAGCATATATACCCATATGAGCGACATGTTCATGAAACTGTTTGGGTATCAATTCTTTAGTCAGTGATCTGCTAGTATCGAAGCTGTACCAATATGCTCAATACTTATAAGTTCACTCTGAACTCTCTCTTCACAACAAGGAACTTAATGTCGATATGTTTGGATTTCGACGAGCTCATGTTGTTGTTAGAATACAACACTACTGAACTATTATCACAATATAACTTAACTGGTAACTTAATAATATCCACAATACGCAGCCCATGTGATAAAGTTCCTTAGCCATATTAATTTCATGGTTCGATGTCTCGAAATATGCAATGAATTCGGCTGTCATGGTGGAGGAGGCAATCATGGATTGCTTTGCACTCCTCCAAGAAATAGCTCCTCCAACCAACATAAAAATATAATCGGATGTTGACTTTAAGCTATCCACACAACTCGCAAAGTCAGAATCAGTATACCCAATGACCTCAAGCTTGTACCTTAGTACCCTTTTGGCTGCTTTCTAGTGATTCATACCAGGATTACTGAGATAGCGACCAAGCATTCCTGTGATATACGCAATATTCTGACGCATACACACTTGAGCATACATAAGACTTCTTATTAAGGAAACACATGAAATCTACTGCATTTCTGATATCTCGAGTTCTGTTTTTAGGCACTAATCAAGACTAAACTTGTCTCTTTTAGCAATATGGGTATTTCCTGGTTTATAATTTTCTATACCATATCGCTTGAGAATTTTATCGATATATGCCTGTTGTGAAAGTCCTAAAATACCCTTATTTCGATCTCTATGTATTTTAAGACCTAACACATATGATATTTCGTCAAGATCTTTCATGTCAAAATGCTTGAAAATATATTTTTTAGCTTCACGCATCATATTTTTATCGTTACTGGCAAGTAATATGTCATCAACATATAAAACCAGAAATACAAACTTACTCCCAATGAACTTGTGATATATATATTTATCCACCAAGTTAGTCTCAAATCCGAATGAGATAATTATTTGATGAAATTTAAAATACCACTGATGAGATGCTTGTTTGAGTCCATATATAGACTTCTTTAATTTGCAAATTGTCTGTTTCGAGTCATCAGACTCGTATATGGTGGTTGCGACATATAAATACATTCATCAATGTCGCCATTGAGAAATACGATCTTAACATCCATATGATGTAACTCAAGGTCAAAGTGTGCCACTAAAGCCATGATAATTCTAAAAGAATCTTTCGTTGACACAGACGAGAAAGTTTTCGTAAAGTCAATACCTTCTTTCTGTAAAAATCCCTTAGCAACTAGTTGTGCTTTTATATCTTTTCATATTACCTTCTGAATTATTTTGGTCTTAAATATCCATTTGCAACTAATAAGCTTCACACCTTTAGGCAAATGGACGATATCCCAGACTTTATTGTCATACATTGATTTTATTTCTTCATCCATGAATTTGGTCCATTTGTGAGAATTCACACTTTCTAAAGTCTGACGGAGAGTGACATAATCATCCTCCATCATGTCAATGTTGAATTCATTTTCTTGAAGGAATACAATATAATCATTAGATATTGTGCTTATTCTCTCTCTAGTAGACCGTCTTAAAGACACTGCTTCTTGAGGTTCTTGAGGTGGTATAGGTTCCTCTTCAACATTAACATTGTCTTGTTCCAGATTCTCTTCTATTTCTGGAGGTTCATTGACTATAGGTTCATGAACCAATGAGTCTCCAGATATCCTTATTACAATTGGTACCGATGTAGGTGCCTCTCGTATAGGAGGATTCTATGATTCTTCAAAGACAATTTGATTTGTATTTTTCCATCTGAACCATAACATTCTCAAAGAACTTAACTGTATTTGTCTCAAAAATTATTCTATTAGTGGGATCATAAATTTTGTACCCACGGGACCTTTCTGCATATCCGATAAAATAGTAGCTAACAGTCTTTTCATCCAACTTCTTCTCTTGGTCTATAAGGCCGAGCTTCAACTGGACAACCCCAAATTCTAAAATGTTGGAGACTAGGTTTTCGTCGAGTTCATAACTCATA
This sequence comes from Schoenoplectus tabernaemontani, assembly GCA_037127355.1. Lineage (NCBI taxonomy): Eukaryota > Viridiplantae > Streptophyta > Magnoliopsida > Poales > Cyperaceae > Schoenoplectus > Schoenoplectus tabernaemontani. The sequence continues at coordinate 10,233,056 of CM073741.1, read as the reverse complement.
TGGAGTTTTATTTGTTGCCTTAGTCGGTATTCGATTCAAAATGTATGTTGCTGTCTTAAGTGCTTCTCCCCAGAGGTTCAATGGAAACGAGGTATGAGAAATCATGTTTCACACCATCTCCATTAATGTTCGATTGTGCCTTTCAGCCACACCATTCATTGTCGGTGAACTCGACATTGTATACCGTGATATAATCTCATTATTCTCCAAAATTTAGCAAAAGACCCTAACGTTGCCCTCCCGAGCTGTCAGAGCGACCGTAATATTCACCACCATGATCTATCTGATGCCTTTAAATATTTTTTGAGTTGTAACTCGATTTCATACTTGAATGATTTAAATGTGTCCAAAACTTGAGCCTTTTCTTTAATTAAATATATATAATCATATCTTGAATAATTGTCAATGAAACTATAATATATACATGACCGTTTCTAGCTGCCATAGGGAATGGTTCGCATATGTCCGTATGAATCGGCTCAAGAACATCCGTCATATGATTGGCTATATATTTGCGCATGATTGTTTGTTTGTCCTTAGCACATTCAATGTACGGACCAAGGTCCGACATGTTCAAGGGCCGCATAATTTCAATTTGAACAAGACGTGTAATTCTTTGTTGAGAAATATGACATAAACACTTATGTCAAAGTACAGCTAAATCATGATGTATTAATTTTTATCTAACATTTCGAGTTTCATTATTCAAGGTTTCATTATAGGAAGCAATAGTATCTAAAGCATAAATATTATCCATAACGGATAGAAAACCAGAAGCAACTATATTGGAGTGTCGATATAAACCAAATTTTCATCTCCAAATGAACAAGAAAAATCTAATTTGTCTAATGCGGAAATAGAAATTAAGTTATATCTAAAAGACGGCACAACAAAAGTATCAAACAAATCTAAATATAAACTAATTTTCAAAAGTAATCTAAAATGCCCTATAGCTTCAACTTCTACCTTATTGTCATCGCCTACAAAGATGTATCTTTCACTATCTCTTGGCTTACAATAATTTTGGCAACCCTGTATAGACATAGATATGTGAGTGGTTGCATCAGAATCTATCCAAAATGTATCTATTGAAACTGAAACTGAATTAACTTTTTCACAAAAAAAAAATTACCTTTCTTTGCACGTCATGCGTGATAATTGGTACAATTTTTCTTCATGTGCCCTTCAGATCCATAAAAGAAATATCGTTTCTTTTCCTTATCCGGCTATATCTTGATAACCGGTTTCTTATCCTTAGTGGGTTTCTTCTGTGAACTTGTAGTTGCAGCATCTGAATTGACTTTACATTTTTGTTTTCCTTTTCCCTTAGATGTGGAAGTAATGTTTGCGCTCTCACTTTTGTCCGTCTTCAAACGCTCTTCCTCCTGAACACAGTGCGAGATGAGCTCATTGACTATCCATGATTCCTTCTGACAGTTGTACCTCACCTTGAACTGCCCAAAAGAAGTAGAAAAAGAGTTGAGAGATAAATAGACTAACATATATTTCGATATGTTCCAGTTTATGTCTCTTCAATTTTGAAGCGGAATTCATCATTTCAAGAATGTGCTCCCTGACATTACTTCTGCCATTGTACTTCATTGTGCGAGTTTGTTTAACAGAATGTCTATTTCAGCTTTCTCATTCTTAACAAATCTCCGCTTAAGTTCCTTAAGATAGTCCAAGACTAGAGTGAATCGAAATAGTCCCATAAAACTTTTAGGAATGGTCATTTGCATGACCTTATGACACAAGCGATTTGACCTCATCCACCGTGCATGCGCATTCTGAACATTTTCAGGACTATCAGTAGCAGGTGTATGTGGTTTAGACTACTATAATGCTATGTCCAGGTCAAGACACCCAAGAATAATCTCTAAGGTATCTTTTCATTCCTTGTAATTAGAACCCATCAGCATCGAAATGCTATTGATGTCGGCAGTAAGATCAATATTTTTTGCTGAAAAATACATACAATATAACAAATCAAATGTCTGAATTATAATATTAAATCAAAATAAGACATATTCCATCAACTAAGTATCCTCGAATAATAAGTAATAAGTGTTCTTTGAAATCAATTATTATTCTAAGATAATTAGGCATAATAATATATATAACGGTCCATTTGATGTCAATTAGTCAACCTTCCTTTGGACCAATCAACTAATTATACCTAAAACTTATTGACTATTACCTATATATTACTATAATATATTTACATATAATAAGTGATTGTTGTCTTTCCTTTGGGACAATCCAAGAATTAAATATTATATGTATATCCTCCGTATATAAGTCTTGAAAAATAATTAATGCCAATATGAGAGCTTACTTTGGTAAGATAATATTTTTGTTAATTATTTCAAAAAATATATTTTTATCTGAATCCTTAATAATGATTTAACATTATCTAAATAAATATCTCAAATATGTTGGCTTAACCTAAATATCAATTCAAGAGTTCATGCAATCAATACCGAATAAATAACAACCAACATAATCAATTCATAAGTGAGATAGTATGACCCAATGCATGATGATCTCCTTCGTAAGAATCCTCCTTATAAAGCCATCATTCTGTCCTTAATGTAATTCTCTCATTCTTACCAAATTACTATCCTAACAATAAATGAAAATTACACAAGTCCTAAGGATGATACATACTTATGTGACATGCAAACCACCAAAATAAAAATAATTAATGGACACCTTAGGCCGCTTACACACATCAATCATTCATGCATTATAAGTTTTACACAAGACAACAAAGTCATGCTATCTCATAATCCATGCAAATACAAAAAAAACAGGCAAAAAAGTTAGACATGCAAATACAAAATAAGCTTCCTAACTGCGACGGTCCCAACAACAATTGATCTTGACATAACACAAAAATTATTAAAAAAACCGCCAGTTTACATAACCGTCTATTTACATAACCGACAATAATTGATCTTGATATAATTTAAAAATAACCACAACGGAATACAGATAAAAAATTTGTACTTTCTTGATAGAATTATAAAATTTGATAATTAATCATATATAATTTGAAAACTACTTTGTTGACCAATTAGTTTCTGAAATATTTCAATTTTTTCTGGAATCTGATAAACTGATGAACTTATTTTTTGAAACCGATCGCCAATCTAAATTTTAATATCAACAAACAAATCTACAAATTTCTGAATTATTCATAAAATATTTGATCAAAAGAACAAATCCAATTAAAAAGTATGAATTTCTGAGAAATTTTCGAATCAGTCATCAGATCTTAACAGTTCTACTAGAGTAGGCTCTGATACCAATTGTTAGGAATTTCTATATGGCTGTGATCCTCTAGTGAATCCCTAATCATAAATTAGGTTACTTTGATCCATGCTGTCGATCTTCTAGAGAGACACAACCCCGTTGATCACCAGACTCCTTTAGCCTTCCAGCAATCTTCCTCTAATCCGATGGAGCGATTAAGAGGACCGGCGCAGACAGTTTGTTCTCTTCTGAAACTCTGTTTAGAGAAGATGGATCTCTGTTGGGAAACGAAAGGGTGACAGAAAATGAAAATATGGGAATAGTTTCGAAAACCAAGAGTATCCTTGTATATAATGGACGCACATATAACTGAGAGTAGTTATATCTTAGCGGGTCCATATCGGATCTAAAACTCTCTTAACGGGTTTGTTGCTTAATCATGAAACTATCTATAATTATGTTTTCTAGTGACCAATAACATAATTGTATTATTATCAGATTTTATATAATTCAGACCATCACTAAATCATAAAGTCATTAATACACATTCTACACATTAAAGGGTCCATTTCTTATGACATATATTAAATCCGATACAGAATTTGATCACTTCATTACGGGTATAATTTGACAGTCCATTATATAATATATATTTATTATATATAAGCACATACATTAATAATAATTAATTTCAACATGTTTTACTTGCATTATTAAATAGGACATCTCGCATGCGAAGGGAAAAGCACGTAATGGGGAGAAATTAACTTTTTAGGGCAAATATGTATGTAAATTCGCACTTATGCGCTCTATTATACGAACGTTAATTAACATGCATGACATTTGACAGTCTAACATATCAAGTTTTGATTATCCACGTTCCAACGGTCTAGATGTCCCGGATTTAATATAGGTACAGTGCAACTATGCAATGGAGTATTTAATTGGTCCCTCTAATGGAGACAGCGTACCATGAGAGTTGCAAGGACCACGCCACCAAAGTGACAGTATTCCCATGGTTGGAAGTCGATCGTCGATCGAGGTGCTGAAATTAGATCTCTCATTTAATTTCTACTGCAGTGTCATTGGTGATTTTATTGTTATTTGCTAATTAATACTGACATATATATGAGCCTTTTCTCAAAAAAAAAAAAAATAATAATTATATGAATGAGCCGGATAAAGGCCTTACATTTCAAAAGGACGAGAAATAGAAAACAAAAAAGATGCCTTGCTGGTAGCCTGCAGGTACAGTGGTACCATTATATGCTTTCCTTATTTATTCGAGAAATGTTACTAGTACGCACTACGCAGTGACAACCCCAAAAACTGAAAACCAGTACGGGGTGTAACCTACTAGTCTACATATACAACAGTCATAATGATTTCATTTACTCTAACACTTTTGTACCTCCGTCACAATTCGTATACATGAAAAAAGGCACAATTCGTACCTCCGTACTCTTAACACTTTTGTCTTCAAATACACTTTCGCCTGTTACAGGAAAAAGATCTCTGCTCACAGTCACAGGACATATATATATATATATATATATATATATAAATCCAAATAGGGTTCATATTTAATTATTTAGGGGCCATCATGCAATAATAGAATCGTTTATACATGACTGTATATAAATTGTCTCATATATATATCCTTCCAAACACCTGCTGAGTAAAAGGCAAAAGCTATTAAGTTGGCTTATCTGCTCCATTTTGAATACTAAGCCTTAAAAGTCCGGCTTAATTGATATGTTTTTATATGTATATATGCATCCTCATAAGAATTTTCCCATCGAGCCCTTCAAAAACAAAATTAATAAAAAGCCAAAAAGAAAGAAAACCTCGAACCTCGAACCTAGGTGAGTAATTAATAAAGAAATTATAATTAAGCGTAGAGGTTGGCGCCATCGTCTGACGCCAGGGTAGATTGTGTGTAATTTTTAATTTATTTCCTTCCTTCCTAAAATGGCGATGCAACTCGACCACAGATGCAGTGCATTGCACCTACTTCTACCTTTGTGTCAACTTGGTACCCCTCTCTCTCAACAACTTGCTTCTACATTCATCGCACCTATGTCTGCCAACTGGCACATATCTGATGCGGAGGCTCATCCAATTAGTATTATTTTCTCATAAAATTTAACTGCTGTCCTTTCAAACTTATCACATTCGCCCAAAGAATAGTTGAATACAGATCTATAGACAGCAAGTGGCAAATATCATTGTCAATTTGTTTATTAAGGGCAGAATTCGTACGACCAACTTGGCTTGTATGCACTGAACCTGATTTTCCTTTTTTGTAGCCAACAATCAACATTAAGTTTTATTTGTAACCATCAACTATCATTCATTTCTCCGGTCCCCAGACACTGCATTATTATTGATGTCACATGAGCAAAGATATCGTAAACTTAAATTTACGGAGATCTTCCGTGAGTTTAACTCAAAAAATATATCAAATCATCTCAAAATTTTAATTTATCATCCTCATTAAATTTTTTATATGAAAATTTTATTTGGTGCAAAAATTTGAAGTGTTTTGAGCTTTTTAAATCATGATTTTTAATTTTTAAAATCAACTCAAAAAATAATAATAATAATATTTGAATATTATTTTTAAAAATTAAAAACGGTGAGTTACAAATTTCAAAACACTCTAAATTTTTTCATCTCACAAGATTTTTATATAAAGAATTTAATGAGAATGATAAATTAAAATTTGGAGATGATTTGATGTACTTTTTGAGTTAAGCTTACGGTATCTTTACTCATATCTCTCTCTCTCTCTCTCTCACACACACACACACATATATATATATATATAGAGAGAGAGAGTAAGACTATTATGAAAACGTTTACATTTCGAGTCCAAATGCATACGGCTTAAATTTTATCGTAACACGTCCGAAATTTAAAATTATCATTCTCATTAAATTCTTCATATCAAAATATTGGGGGATACAAAAATTTGAGATATTTCGAGTTTTCTAAGTATTTATTTTGAAAATTTGAAAATCAGCACTAAAATAATAATAAAATATTAAATTGTTATTGCTGATTTTCAACAATCCTAAACAAATACTTAGAAAACTCAAAATACCTCAAATTTTTATATCCCTAATATTTTGATATGAAGAATTTAATGAGAATGATAATTTTGAATTTCAGATATGTTACGATAAAATTTGAACCGTATACACTTGAGCTCGAAATGCAATCGTTTTCAGAATAATCTAACTATATATATATTATACACTTATCTCTGAGGACGGAAGTAAATCTATTAATGATTCAACAAATTGTATGTACAGCTAGCTTTAATTATCCACAATTTGTTCCACTCCGAGCTCGGCCCCTTTAATTGAAACAGCTGGTGGTTTAGGCAGACATGTTGCAGAGAATTATTAATTTATTAATATGGATGCATTTAAAGAGGTTGTCGTTCGTGCTCACCAATTCCGATTCTCTTTCGAGTGGCAAGCATTTCAATTGACGTAGGATATTTATCTGTTTGTAAATACACTTGGCTGTTTTCGTTAATTTTATTTAATAAGTGAGAATTAGGTATTATTTTGTATCATTATATATATACTTAACAAGAAATAATTGTGAAGTTCCATATTTCAATCATGAAATCAGATAATTATTGTATAAACAGCAGGAATCAATCGGCAACCATATTATACGACAACCAAGTCAGCATAATATTTTTATTTGGAACAATAGTATTAGACATCCATAATTTATATTCAAGACTTGTTAATTTGCGCAATCATCCCATCGATCTTATGTTCCTCTTCCAAAAATTTATATTTAAGACGGTTGCATCAAATTGCATGAAATCATCCCAAATTTCAAGTTCATGCAATTTGAGGTTATAAATTTTTGGAAGAGGAACATAAGATCGATGAGATGATTGCGCAAATTTTTGATGTTCACGCAATCATCCCATCGATCTTATGTTCCTCTTCTAAAAATTTATATTTAAGACGGTTGCATCAAATTTATATTTAAAACTTATGGATTATTCAAGTTCATGCAATTTGAGGTTATTCGACATTCATTAAAATGCTATTGAATTTTAGACCGTTATTATCATATAATTTTGATAATCTTTTAATGAATATCAAATGACACTCAATTTGCATTAAACTTCAAACACAACTAATCCATAAATTTACATAATGTTTTTTTTTCATATTTTTTTAATAAATTTATATGAAATTAGTTATTAATATTGTCAAAAGAATTAGTTATGGATCAAGCCTGCATTAGATTTCATGCAAACATAAAATCAATATCAAATGACACACAATATTATGTTGATTTCATGCAAACATAAAATCAAGCCTGCATTAGATTGTTTCATTAGCACTACGTATGTTTAAAATAATCATTGGTTTTATTAAAAGAAATCAACCAAGGCACAACACAATATCGACTAGCCTTAATTAGTTTGGAGGGTCCTATCTGTTTGCATCATCTCATGGGCATATGATTTACTAAAATTTGCTAACTCTAAACATCTTTGTTCTTGTGAATCAATATTGACTTCTCATTTCTTGACAACAGGGAAGGACTTTGACATAAACAAGTCCATAGTTCTTGATACGACAGGCGGGGAGTTACTTGAGAATGAGTTATTTTGACAATCTTAACAATGACACTCTAAAACACAAAATAATGGTTATAGTTACTTAATACTTGTGTCTATGAGGATAAAGATGGGGCTATTCAAAACAAGTTTAACTGACACTTGGAAAGTAAAAAACAGTAACCGATAATCGCAAATTTTGTTGATGAACCATATACTTTTCGATTTGGTGTGTTTCTCCATTGCTCATGACAAAATTTTATAATATTAGTCTGTACATACCTTTGATCCTTTTGAAAATGAGAATGAAACGTGCAGAATGTTTGAGCACGAGAGAACCACCACCTGGCAAGCCCGTCAAGAGTACATTCGGTCTATTTATCACTTCCTGAATTATTTGGTTTCAGTTCTCTTTAGAATGGTACTTCAGTCACATATCCAAGGATTACAAAGGATAGATATCTGTAATATTAGGTCATACCAGGGACTGCAGTTCTATCAAAAGACTGCTGGTTTGGCCCAACAATTTTTCCAAATTTTGGCTCAGGATTTCCTGTACCCTGTAGTCCCTAATCACACAATTGGGATCTAAATTGAAGTAAATTTGAGTTCAACCAAGGAAAGCTACAAGTTTATTGCCACACTTATTCTGCAAATTATTGCCATGAAAACTTCTGCCTGTGAAACAAACTGAAGCCCAGTAACACATAATGGGCTTACTAAAAGTCTGACATTGAGAGCAGTTCCTTGTATAGTCCATGCACATTCTTTCCCTAGTGAGACAGATCCTTTAAAACAGCTAGATACTTTAGAACAACAACCAGAACAATGTTTTAATCTCAAATAAATTAGATTGGACTAAAAATGAAAACCAATTCAAAATCATAGAAATTAGAGATCTTAAAAATAAAAAAATCAATGATACTAACAGTGATTGCTAGATCCTTCAGAAAAAAAGAAAAACCAAGAATGTCTGCACTAAGAAACAACATGAAGAGAATTATCATGCAAGAAAGTGAAATTAATAAATAATAATATTAATGTGTCATCTCCAGTACCTCAATAGGTCGAAGTATATGTTGCAATAGAGAGAACACAAACTATATTTTTCTCATGCACTTTTGTTGTTGTCATAAGAGCTTGATTGGTAGGGGACAAGAAGACGATACTTCCAGAATACTGCTAAAAGTAAAAAACTATCATTTTTTTTGACAAAAGCCTATACTATATATATATATATGCCTTTATCTACAGCTTCAAAATTCACTATTGTCTATGGGCAGAACTAGGGGATTCAGATGGACCATCCAGTTCAATCAGTTTCGGACCGATCCGTGCCTCCAGACTGGACCGTGGTCAAACCCATGTCTGACCTGTGCCCTACCATGGTCCGGTTCAATAGTGGGCTGGTTCTCCCTTCATCCAAAACCGGACCGTGTAGACCCATTCCATGCGGAACCGTGGACCGGACCAGATTGTGGATCGTACGGGACCGTGGACCGGACCGCACCGTCCCCCCACCTCAGACCCGAACCAGATCGCCCCCCTCACCCGACTCGGACCGGCCCACCCCAAACCCGGACCGACCCCCACCCCCATCCCATCCAACAACCCTTTTTAAAATAAAAGGTGCTAGCCCCCAAAGATACCCCCAACAGCCAAAGTTAAAAAAACCATTTTTTTTTCAAATTTTGCGAAAAAAAAAAAATAAAATAAAAAAATAAAAATAAAAATCTGAAATTTTTTCTTCCAAAAATATCTATAAATACCATCCCTATTTTCATCTCAAAACACATCAAAATTTCATTCTCTCTCTCTTCTCGAACTATCACATTCTCAATTTTCACCTTACCGTTAAGGCGGGTATTAAAACACAAGGTGTTAATGCATTAATTATGAAATTTAAAAATAGTATTCACCATATTTTTTTAAATAATATAAGAAAATAAGAATTTCACGCCTTGTGTGCCCGGTTGGGTTTGAGCAAGTTAAGAATACCATGAGATTTAGATACCCGTTGGAACTCAACCTATAGGATGTTCCATCGTTGTTTTCCTTACAAACACACTATAACCGAAAGCTTGAATAACTCAACCGAGGGTATTCATTTGCTTATCTCCGAGGGAGAATGGGACCAACTTGAGAAGTTAAAATCCTTTCTTGGTGTCTTTTTCACGGTAACTGTCAAACTATCATGCTCGTATACACCGTCTATACATGAGTTACTTCATCATCTTTATCGCATATCCAAGGTAAATTATCTATTTTTAATTTGATTCATTTTAACATTATTTTTTTCTATATTCTTTTTTCTCAAAAGGTTTATCGTAAGATGGAAGATATAAAAAATCTCGACTCCTCTCTTTCTCCAATCATAAAAGCAATGAAAGAAAAATTCCTCAAATATTGAGAGGAAGTACCCGCCGTGACAATTATTGCAAATTATCTTCATCCATCACCTAAGAAAAAATACACCATAAGGCTTATTCAAAGGTACAAATAAAATCTATGTTTACACACTAATGAGGAAGAAAACCACGTAAATAACTTATTAGAGGAGATATTCAACATTTATAACTTCCGACGAAATACTAATTATCCTTCTTCCATCGATCGCAACATTAGATATGAATTTTAATCATCATTCTTCTTACTACATAATTTATTCACTTATATTGTATTCATTTTTAATCGTAATAGAATTAATAGTTCATCTAAATTGCTAAATGAGTTGCGAGATGATGAATATTTTGAAGATCAACAAATGAACAATAACGAATTACTGAGTTATTATTTGGGAAGCATGGAAGATGATCAAATTGATATTTTGGAGTACTAGAAGAGGGATGCAACTGCCTATCCAAAATTGGCGATGATGGCGCGTAATGTATTTGCAGTGCCCGTGTCAACCGTCCATTCCGAATCGTGATTTAGTTTGACAAACAGAATTCTGACAGATAAACATACTAAATTGGGTTCAAAATTTTTCGAGCAACTTATGTGCAATAAAGATTGGATTAATGTTGAAAATCACATGCAACATGATATCACATTTGAGATAGCAACATCCGCCGTAGAAACTCAAGAAAAACAGTACTGATATCCCCGATATCTCTCTAGAAGATGATTTTGATGGCGCATGCTACATTCAAGACAATGACTTACCGTTTCTATCTTTTTATCCATTTTTTAAATATTTCAATTGCTTTTTTTAATTTCTTCTTTTAAAGAACAATAACAACAACAAAAAAAGTTATAACTCCGTCAATGTTCTTTTTACATAGTCGGTCCCAAATCAGGGTTAAAGGAGGAGGGTAAATCAAAATATTATACAACTTTTTTTATAATTTTTGGTATTTTTTATAATTTTTTGAGTATTATTCGATTTTTAAACAATTAAAAATATAAAATTAATTCGATGAAGATTATTATTTAAAAAATTGATAAATTTATTTTCCAATTTTTATTATTTTTTGAACTTTTCTGAAAATTTATTTTTTTTGGAATTTTTTTAATTTTTAAGTATTATTATATTTTTAAACAATTGAAAATAAAAATTCAAATTAGTTAAAAATTATTATTAAAAAATTATGATATATTATTATTTTATGCGGTTTGTAAAATAAAAAAAAAATCTAGACCCTCCCGGACCGGACTGTGCCCGTCCCGTCCTGACCCGTGGGGGTCCAGCCCCTGGGGCCAACGGTGGGACAGATTCAATTTTTTCAAGTTTGACCCGCCTAGACCCGTCCCGTGTGAACCGTGATGGATCATGGACCGTCCCGATCCGCGGACTGTCTGAATTTGACCCGTACCGGACCGGCCCGGATAGTTTGCAAAACTCTAGGCAGAACCACTGGAAGTCAAAACTCGAGGCAACTTGTGCGTACATCAAAATTTAAATCATACAGAATATCATATGTAAACTACTAAAATATGCAAAGAATTTAATAATAGCTGCATATGAAAACAAAACAAGCACTCAAGTCAGAGCTTCTTCAGTAAGCCAGGACACATTTTTAGAGTTTTTGTAGGTTTAAAGAGTAAAACTACTACTGTCAAAATTGTTTTTGAAAAACAAACTCAGACACTTACCTGAGGTTTGTCTCTACTTTAATCCGCCCTGAAACACTCACCAAATTCTTTTTTTGATAAACGTCCAATTCATAACATTAATGTGAAAAGAGCATTATTTTAAGAACAACTATCAGTGGAATCTGAATTTCATCCTTCGATTCACGCCTAGGACAACATAATCAATTTTTATCTTACTATTTTTTTCAGAAAGAGATTAATTTTCCCTAGTTACTATATTTCAAATGTTACCGAGATGCCACACAGGAACAAGAAGAAAGAGCCCTTTTCTGCGGTGGATCAGCTTAGATGGAATTAGAGGAATGAACTTGAACTTTTCACATATTCCTCTTCCCCCTGGTAAGGCTCCTTACCTTAGTAGAAAAACTACGAATCAGCTTCTCCTATGTCAATACTACTAGCTATAACCAAAGACAGTTTCCTTTCGAAGCAATTGGAAACACAGTTTCTTTTTGAATGTAGGTCTCCCTGTAGAATTGACCAAATCAACACTGTTCTTTTTATTATAAAACCATACAGCTACTAATATAACAAACAACAAGCTCTCCGTACGAAAATACAAACTTTTGAGCGGCTATTGACACAGAAAAATTGCTCATAAACAGCATTTTCAGATTTTCAATTGAAGTGATCAATACGAATTCTGTTGAGCCCAGTTTACACTATCAAAAGAATCTGTGGCACAGAGTTCTGAAGAGACCAGAGAAGAGTGACTACTACAACCAAAGATCACATACTTGAATGACAACAGATGAGGGAGGATCAACACGCTTAGCTGCTCCCGAGAGAAAGTGGAAGATAACTTCTTGTTGGCTTGACAAAAATATTTCATTTCACTAATACTTCAAACTAGCATTATAAATACTACAACTCTATCATACACAACACTACAAACTCAACCTCAATACTACAACCTGAACTACTCTAATAATACCAACATCTCTAATCTATGTTTTCATGTTATGGTGGAAGAAGCAATATTTGTGGCTTGACTCCAAATGAACCCACATATCCTGTTTATACTCCTCTAAGTCGGTGATTAGATAAATGTAGAGTATTCAATATTTTCTTGATTTACTAAACAAAGTTGGTTATGAAGAGTAGAGAAACTTCTTTATTAATTTGGTTAGTTTCTGAACTATGGCCTGGGCCTTCTACGGGTCTCACATACTCCATCTCTTCTTTGCTATGCATCTCCAGCGATTGTGCACCAAATGGTGCTGATTTCAACACTTCTCTTCTAAATTATTATGTTATTATAAACTCTTCTATTACCCTATACTGTAATTCTATTTGAAAAGAGTAAGTAGTGAACTTCTGGGAATCTGGTAGGACTCGGAGGGAGATCTGAGAAGGTTATCTATTTCCTGAAAGTATTTTCAATCACAACCATGAAGCCTAAAATTTTTTTTTTCCAAATAAGTGACAAAAGTGTCGCACACTTTCATTTCATTCCATCATGACACCTGGTAAATAGAGAGGAATGTTATGTAGAAGTAATTTAATTAGAGAATGAACTATCACCTTCTATGTGATGCAATCATGTGAACTATATCTGGTCTATGATGCTAGCAATAAAAGAACCCTCCTTAGTTTCCATTCATCAGTGCTCGCATCGAATCTGTCAATGCACAAGCCTAATTAATTCTTAATTACTAATTATGTGCCTTTGAAGTCAAAGGCCACTAAGAAGGCAAAAGGCAATAATAAAAGAAAAGTGAATTGTTTGAAAAAGAAAATGAAACAACTCTTACGATCATGAGAATAGCCATGTCCAAGCTTCAACAAATAATTTAGGAAGACTGGAAAAAACACCAATTGAAAGGGCAGTGTTATATTTAAGCTTGTTGTATTTTGCTTTAGTTATTTGTTTTGTTTGCGTTTTATAGCTGCCATTTGATAGCTGTCATTTTGACATTATTTCTTTATATGAGATGTGAGAAATAAGAAGTTACATCTCTATATTTAGAATAACTGTAATAGGTGATTTATATTTCCTTTTAGTTTGTACTCTATAATAAGATGAATGAAATCTCAGAAAACGGTGCTTCATTTTCAAGTACCACAAAACTTCCTTCTTCTCTATTTTGAACTTTGCTCTCTGTGAGTTGAAGCTTTGAAACCAACATTTGATATCAGAGCACAGGTCCCAGATTCATCATGGGCGATGATACAGCAGCAGCAGCAGCGGCTGGAAATCCACCAAGAATAGTTATAAGAGGAGGAGGAGTTCCCATTCAATACCCTATGTTAAGTGACACAAATTATGGATTGTGGGCGGTGAAGATGAAAATTTTACTGCGTGCATTGGGTGTTTGGGAGGCAGTAGAGTGTGAAGGTGAAGCTGACAAGGAGAAAGATCAGGATGCCATTGCTGCGATCTCACAAGCGGTCTCTGATTCAACTATCATGGCGATTGCAGAGAAGGAGACTGCGAAGGAAGTCTGGCAAGTGATCAAGCAGATGGCTGTTGGTGAGGATCGCGTCAAGAAGGCAAGGGCGCAAGTAGTAAAGAGACAATTTGACCGTTTGGTCATGTCAGATTCAAGTAGTTTGGATGAATTCTCACAACTATTGATCAGCGTGGTTGGTGAAATGCGTTCCTTGGGAATGGATGTAAAGGAAAGTAACGTTGTGGAGAAACTCTTTAGTGCTATGCCTGATAGGTTTCTATCTATCATTAGTACAATCGAGCAGTGGGGGGACACAACAAATATGATGGTTGCAGAAGCGATTGGACGCTTGAGGATGTTTGAAGAGGGTACAAAATGTAGGCAGCAGAAAAAAGTAGAGGAGGATGAAAAGTTACTCCTTACACGATCACAATGGGAGGCCTTATCACTAAAGGAAAGAAGGTATGGTGAAGGTGTTGAAGGCAGTGCAAGTAACAGTCAAGACAAGAGGCCTAGAAAGAAATTTGACAAATCTAAAATCAAATGTTTCAATTGCTCAATCTATGGCCACTTTGCCTCTGAATGCAAGAAGGCAAAAAGAGAAAGGGCATTCCTACAGAAAAGGAGGATGAAGACGAACCAGTTTTGTTGATGCATCATATTGCCTCTGGTGTTGAAGAGATACGCATCAAAGATATATGTGTACATTCTGAGCACTTGAATTTGGGAGCAAAACATGATCAGGTGGATAGTGTTTGGTATTTGGACTCTGGAGCAAGCAACCATATGATAGGTAATCTGGATCATTTTGTAAATCTAGATAAGTGTGCGGGTGCTGGTGGTGCTGTTAAATTGGGGAATGGTGATCGAGTGCACATCAAGGGGAAGGGTACAGTGTTAATGAAAGGAAGAAGTGGAGAACACAAAGCCTTGACTAGTGTGTATTATATTCCTAAATTGGAGAATAATATTATTAGCTTGGGTCAGTTGGAGGAGCAAGGGTGTAGAATTGAAATGGTGAATGATGGGCTAATTGTGTTTGATACAGCAGGACAAATGCTGATAAAGGTAAAAAGGACAATAAATAGGCTGTATGTGTTGAATATAGAGCTAGCTAAACCGGTTTGTCTGTTGGCAAGTACTACATCTGAGGCATGGAAGTGGCACACTCGACTTGGGCATGTGAATTTCCAAACTTTGAAAAGGATGAGTCATGAAGGGTTAGTTGAAGGATTGCCACACATTGATCATGTAGAACAAGTGTGTGAAGGGTGCTTGGTTGGGAAGCAGCGTAGAGTTCCATTTCCAAGTACCACACAATACAGAGCAGAAGAAGTGCTAGACCTGGTGCATGGTGACATTTGTGGGCCCATATCGCCTCCTACTCCAGGTGGGAATAAGTATTTCCTTTTATTAGTTGATGATCATAGCCGGTATATGTGGATTTCACTAATGCCTAGTAAGGATAAAGCGTTTCAGATGTTCAAAATTATAAAGGAATCAATAGAAGTTGAACAAGGCAAGAAACTAAAGGCATTCAGAACAGACAGGGGAGGTGAGTTCAAATCCGTTGAATTTGAGGGTTATTGCAAGGAAGTAGGAGTGAAGAGGTACATGACAGCACCCTATTCACCTCAACAGAATGGGGTTGTAGAGAGGAGAAATCAGACAATCGTGGGAATGGCTAGAAGTATGTTGAAGGCCATGAACGTGCCAGCATGTTTTTGGGGAGAGGCAGTAACTACAACTGTATATATATTGAATCGAGTATCAACTAAGACAGTGGTAGGGAAGACCCCGTATGAAGCTTGGCATAAGAGGAAACCCGTAGTGCATCACATGCGCACGTTTGGGTGTTTGATTCATGTCAAAACTGTGAGTGGTCATGTGAAGAAGCTTGAGAATAGGAGTAATAAGATGGTTTTCTTTGGTTATGAAAAGGGCTCAAAGGCGTACAGGGCATACAATCCAGTCACTAAGAAAATTATAGTGACCAGAGATGCTGTATTTGAAGAGAATAAAACCTGGACATGGTCACTGAATGATGCTGAGAAGGATGGATCAGATGATAATGGTCTCAAGGTGCCAATCGAGGTACAAGTTGGTGCCGATGAACTGAATCCTGAAACATATTTTGAAAGTCAAAATCAGAATGGTGAAACTTCTGAAAACGACATGGCTTTCCCTGATGTGCATGATAGTGAGAATAGTACAAGCACAGAAGCCAGTGACAGGGCACAACAAACTCCAACCAGGCTACGTAGTCTGATAGAAATCTATGAAGAAACTGAACCAGTTGGTTACTTTGGTATGTGCATGATTGGTGTTGAGGAGCCATCCAACTTTGATGAAGCTGTGAAAGAAGAGAACTGGAAGGTTGCTATGAAGGAAGAAATTGATTCTATCAAGTGTAATCGCACTTGGAGTTTAGTTGAACCTGTGAAGGGCAAAAGGGTAATTGACCTCAAATGGGTGTACAAACTAAAGAAGGACTCAGAAGGGAATGTTGTGAAGCACAAAGCACGCCTCGTTGCAAAGGGCTATGTACAACAACAGGGAATCGATTTTGAGGAGGTTTTTGCACCTGTTGCCAGAATAGAGACTATAAAGTTGATTATTGTTCTTGCTGTTCAGAGAGGCTGGCTACTTCATCACATGGATGTGAAATCGGCCTTTTTGAATGGTGAGCTGTTAGAGGAGGTTTATGTGACTCAACTACCAGGCTTTGAAGAAAGGGGAAGTGAGCATAAAGTCTTGAGATTACACAAAGCACTCTATGGCTTGAAGCAAGCCCCAAGAGCCTGGAACTCCAAGTTGGACAGTACATTAAACTCTCTTGGATTTGTAAGGTGCAAACTGGAGCATGCAGTTTACAAAAGGAAGCAAGGTAATGAGTGTCTCATAATGGGGGTTTATGTGGATGATTTGATAATCACGGACTCAAGTGAATCAGAGGTTGCTAAGTTTAAGCTGCAGATGAAAGAGAAGTTTCGAATGAGTGACCTGGGCTTATTAAGCTACTATCTTGGCATCGAGATCACACAAATGAAGGATGGAGTCATACTATGCCAAGAAAGTTTTGCTCACAAAATTCTCAAAGAATGCGGTATGACAGATTGTAATCCCACTATGACACCCATGGAAGCTCGTTTGAAGTTGAGTAAGGAAAGTGTGTCTTTGCCTGTTGATCAGAACATGTATCGAAGCATTGTTGGCAGTCTGAGATACTTGTTACACACACGACCTGATCTGAGCTACTCGGTTGGAATTGTGAGTCGATTTATGGAGTGTCCTAAGGCTGATCACATGGCAGCAGTGAAGAAAATTCTGAGATACATCAAAGGCAGTGCAGGCTTGGGGTGTTTGTACAAGAAAGGTTTGACTGATGAGCAGAATTTTGTTGGTTTCTCTGATAGTGATTTGGCTGGGGATATGAATGATAGAAAGAGCACAACTGGTGTCATCTTTTTGTTGGAGGCAATCCAATTAGCTGGTTTTCGAGGAAACAAAAGGTAGTTGCTTTATCTTCATGTGAAGCAGAATATATAGCAGCTGCCTCAGCAGCATGTCAAGGCGTTTGGTTAGAGACATTGAGAGCAGAAATGTTGGATGATAGCTTTCAGAAATTCAAGCTCAAAGTTGATAACATGTCTGCAATTGCTCTATGTAAAAATCCAGTATTTCATGACCGCAATAAACATATTGACACCAAGTATCACTACATAAGAGAAAATGTGGAAAGTGGGAAGATAGAACTCGAGCATGTCAGTACAACAGATCAATTGGCGAATTTACTGACAAAGCCACTTGGCAGGATCAGGTTCATCGAACTACGTGACAGGATCGGTTTGCAAGATGTGAGGAAGATGGCAACAAGCTTAGGGAAGTGAAATGTTATATTTAAGCTTGTTGTATTTTGCTTTAGTTATTTGTTTTGTTTGCGTTTTATAGCTGCCATTTGATAGCTGTCATTTTAACATTATTTCTTTACATGAGATGTGAGAAATAAGAAGTTACATCTCTATATTTAGAATAACTGTAATAGGTGATTTATATTTCCTTTTAGTTTGTACTCTATAATAAGATGAATGAAATCTCGTAAAACGGTGCTTCATTTTCAAGTACCACAAAACTTCCTTCTTCTCTATTTTGAACTTTGCTCTCTCATGAGTTGAAGCTTTGAAGCCAACAGCGCTTCACCAATTCAGTTCATCGAACTACGTGACAGGATCAGGTTCATCGAACTACGTGACAGGATCGGTTTGCAAGATGTGAGGAAGATGGCAACAAGCTTAGGGAAGTGAAATGTTATATTTAAGCTTGTTGTATTTTGCTTTAGTTATTTGTTTTGTTTGCGTTTTATAGCTGCCATTTGATAGCTGTCATTTTAACATTATTTCTTTACATGAGATGTGAGAAATAAGAAGTTACATCTCTATATTTAGAATAACTGTAATAGGTGATTTATATTTCCTTTTAGTTTGTACTCTATAATAAGATGAATGAAATCTCAGAAAACGGTGCTTCATTTTCAAGTACCACAAAACTTCCTTCTTCTCTATTTTGAACTTTGCTCTCTGTGAGTTGAAGCTTTGAAGCCAACAGGCAGTTCAGTCAATTCATATTCTAACCACAAAAATAAGATATAGTTTGACAATTTGGCTTAGAAATGCGATATATTTCATGAAGAGTGGAACAAATATATATAATTTGAGAAAATTAGTGTGAGACTAAGTCAAGAACCCTACAAGTCTTTCCTAAATTTTTTCTGATTGTATTAATTAACAACACGTTCTAGCAAAAATCAAACTCTAAGGAAACTAAATTATACTACTTTTTACCAGCTGAAATGATATCATCGCCTCTAGAGTATTAACATTGTATTGTTTTATTTCTAAAGCCAAAAGTACCTTCTATTCAATTTGCAAGGTACGTACCATCTTAACTGATCAAGTTAATTCAGCTGGCTGAGCTAACTTGATTAACGCCCTCTTCTACTTATGACCTGCTTGAGTAAAAGTCCCTATTCTACATGGTTTCGAAATAATTGCTAAGAATTTTTTAGCTGTTGTCTTTTACAAATATAAACATGTGTGTGGCTGGATACATACATTCCATGATAAGAGTCAGACTCGATAAGAGCTTTTAGAGAGTCGGGTTCAAATGACTTGATTAGGGATGAATCTTATCTTTGAGAGACTTGATCCTTATCAGGCTCTTCAGACCTTATAAATTTGGATTGGGGGTCGAATTTACAACAATAACAATAAAGTCTTTAACTCAAATAAACTGGGGTAGTCTAGAAACGAAACCTAATCTGGAAGTATAGAGATCATAGAACTTAAAGGATAAGGGTATGGCATAGAAGGGATTTTATTATTTTTTATTTTATTCTAGATTCTTAAATATAACTAAAATACGACACAAAATATTAAAAAAATAAAGCAAGATAGCATTTTTTAATATCTTCTATTTTTTTAGATTTTTAAATATAATTAGAGCATAAGAGTTTGAAAATGATCAAGTTTGAAAATAACTTAAGGGGTTGAAAAGAACTAAGTTTGATAAAGGAAGAGCCGGGTTTGTTAAGGACTGACTAATTATATAGGGATGAAGTAGTACTGTAAACCATGTAATTCTCTAAGGGTCCGTTTGGCAAATTAAGGAATAACTTTGGAATAGTGGTAATTTTGGAAGAGTGATAGAATAGTATTTTTTTTAGAAGAGTGGTAGAAGAGTGGTATTCTTGACTATTCGGAAGAGTGAAAATATCGTTTGGCAGTTGTTACTCAGAATAGTTAAAATATGAATAATTATGATACTAATAATGATGATGATAATAATAATAGTAAAATAATAATCATAATAGTAAGATAATAATAATAATAAAGTAATAAAAAATAATCATAATAAATAATAATATTATAATAGTAATATAATAAAAATATAAACATAATCATAATATAGTAATATAATAATAAAAAATATAATTATAATCATAATTATAATAATATAATAATAATAATAAGTAATCATAATTTTAATAATATAATCATAATATAATAATCATAATCATAATCATGATAATAATTATAGTCAAAATCATAATAATATAACCATAATCGTAATCATAATAATAAAAATATAATCATAATTATAAAAATAATTATAAAAAAATAATATTAATAAATAATAATAATAATATAATAATATAATAAATAATATAACAACATAATAAAATAATAATAAAGTAATAAAAAATAATCATAATAAATAATAATATTATAATAGTAATATAATAAAAATATAAACATAATCATAATATAGTAATATAATAATAAAAAATTATAATTACAATCATAATTATAATAATATAATAATAATATAATAATAATAAGTAATCATAATTTTAATAATATAATCATAATATAATAATAAATCATATAATAATCATAATAATAAAAATAATTATAAAAATATAATAAATCATAAAAATAATTATAATAATATAATAATAAATTAATAAATTAATCATCACTATAATCAACATATAATAATATAATACAACATAATAAAATAATAATAAGTAATAATAATCATAATCATAATCATCATAATATAATAATATAATAATAAATAATCTTGATCATAATAATATAATAATAAAATAATTATATTTATATTCATAATATAATAATAAAATAATTATATTTATATTCATAATATAATAATATAATATTAAAATTATATTTATAATAATAATAAATAATATAATAATACTAATGATAACGATAATATAATAACAATAATGATAATAATAATTTAATAATAATAATATAATGATAATAATAAAAATAAATAATAATCATAATAATAATATAATAATAAATTATAATCATAAATATAATATAATAATATAATAATACTAAACCATAATCATAATCATAATATAATAATATAATATAATATAATCAAACAATAATCGCTATTCCGATGAGAGCTAATCTGGTATTCCACCTATAAGTTAGTATACCAGATTAGCACTATTCCGCACTCTTCTACTTAGTCTAAAATTCGTTTGACAAATTAATTCGTCGGAATAGCTATTCTATTCCAATTTTTTGCTATTCCATTGAGTGCCAAACACTTCCTAAGGGTGTGTTTGGATGGTGAAAGGATTAGTATAAGAATAGCACTGTTTGGGTTAGTAGTTGAGAATAGTGTGAGGTTAGTGATATCTCGGGAAATGTGAGAAGAGTGCTAATTTTTACTATTTTCGGGTTAGTAAAATATTGTTTAGATAGTAACTTAAGAACGGTGAAGAGAATAATTAAAATAAATAATTATTTTTTAGTATTTTATTTAATAATATTATTTATTTAATACTACTTCATACTAATATAAAAGAAAAAAAATATTTTTTATTATTGTCACTACTCTCATGGACACTAATCCGCTAACCCAACGTTTTTTATGGGTTAGCGGATTAACAGTGTTCTGCTGCTATTCTCGATTTTATTTTTGTGTTTGGATGGTTGCTAACCCGAGAACAACACTACTATTTTGAAAACATTACTATTCTACACTACTATAAGTATAATATATTTTATTAGATATAATTTATATAGAAATCAATTAAAGAGGCTTTTAAATTTTTAAATAAAATTAATTTATTATTCAATAAAAGATAATGAACAAAATATATTATTTTTTTCTAAGTAAGGTTGTACAATGTGTAGTTTTCCTTTTTTATAATAAAACTTAATAATATTTGTTGTTATATTTATTTGGTATATTATTTTTTTTACACCTATAAATTTGTTGGTAAAAAATAGCAAATGGGATGGAGAGGAGAATGAGTTTGACTGAAATATGAACCGTTACTTCTATAAAATCAATCAATTTCAATCATAAATTGAATAAGAATATTTTGGTCCTTGCATATTGTCTGATAACATTAATAAACATCTTCCATATATACACTCTTTATAATATAATATACACTAGCAATGAACATGTGTCATTTAAGGGATCTATCTTAATTCTTAACGTGACAAATATTATATAATTAACTAGGTCTTATTCATTCTTTATTTTGATGCATAACAAGAAACATATATATCATTTATGTGAAAATGAATTTCATATACGTGACATAAAAAAATTATAGTTTTTTAAAAGTTTTGATATTTGATTTCCCATAAGTGCACAATTAGAACTTTAAAAACAAAACAAGTTATTTTGATCATTACAATCTATATTTTTACAAAGAATAAATTTAACATTTCACTTATATGAGACACTGAACAAATAAACTCCTATAGTACATGCGCTCTTTACTATATAGTATAAATATCTCAACTGATGACAATCCTATCCCTACTCTATATGAAGACATCTCTAATATTTAAAATAAGTTGTGCAAATTTATTAGCAACTGCTCCCATCCACAAAGTATAAGAATCAAATCTTTTTTTTTAATATTTAATTTAGCTATTTCATGCTATAAGTATCACTCGGATATATATTTTCAGAAGCTCTTAAATTCCTTATAATCAAAATTAAATTTGAGAAAAGAACAAGGATGGCTAGAATGCAGCAGGATAAACATGTGCATGATTATCTGGTTAGTATATTTTCTATGGTTCATCATTGAACTCGAATCATGTCTCAATCTTGGATTTTTGTACATTGATAATATGAATTAATTAAATTGCTCCCATCATTTTTATTGATATTCTGATATATATGATTATATATTATCATCAAGGTGTACACTTCTCAACTAAATATCATATATGAAGCTCTCCCGAACTAACTAAAACGTCACATAATTTTATAACGGTTCTTATATAGTTTTAATAACCTCACATTCAATAACGGTTCATGAACCGTTATTAAATGGTAAAATCAACCGTTACTGATTTTTTTTTGCGGTAGTGATACTAAGTATTATATAACTTACATCAGTGGTGAATTCGGCCTCTTTGACAAACTTGAGCACATTATTTACATAGACCAGTGTTAAATTCTCAATAATATTAGACATAAAAGATAATTTTTTCAATTAAGTCTAAACATTCATGTAATTTTGAACAACATTATCTAATTCAAAAGAAAAAAAAATACTATTTTACATGTACTTTCAAAAATCAAATCCAAACACCAACCGAATATTGCCTGTACATAGGTATGCATCTGACATATATTAAAATTTCATTCCTCACACGATACAATATCATAAACATAAAGATCCTAACAACTTAATTATCAAATACAAGGTACGTTTTAATATTATATTTAATAAATAAACAAATAATATCACAAGATCCACTTTTTAAATTTAATATTAGTTGTTTATTAGTTTCTAGATGATGGAGATGAATCGATAACAATGATAATAATAATTCGGGTGAATACCTTGATACCAATGATTAGGGATGTCAATTATTGACCCGACCTGACGGGTAATCCGATCCGATCCGAATCTGATCCGACTCGATATGATCCGAAAATAAATGGGTCGGATATGAAATTAATTTTTTTGATCCGAATCGAGTCGGATGGGTTCGGGTCAACCCGACCCAATTAATTATATTTTTTGAAGTAATTTTGTGATTTAGTACTAATTAAAACTTAAATATATACTAATTAAAATTAATTCTAAATTAATCAATATTTTATTGCTTAAAATTATAATAATTAATAAATATTTAAATATTTTACACGGTTCGGGTCGGGTCGGGTATGGATCAAGATTTTTTTTCCTGAATTTAATCGGGTCGGGTTCGAATCAGATCAAGAAAAATAAGAAAATAATGTGACCCAACTCTAACCCCACCCGATCCGACCCATTGACACCCCTACCAATGATGGAGATGAAGATGAGAATGAAAATATTAATTTGTGAAATTTTTTATACAAAACTTGAGGATCAATATAAAGTGATAGTTTAAAATTTAATGATCATTGATATCAAGGGTAAATATAACTAACATGCATGAACCTACATTCCATGCATATTTTTCTTTCTGTATTTGTTTTTTCCTTACATATGCTAACAAATCGAATTGTCTATAATTGATATAGATTGTATAAATCTTCACAATACATTTCATCCACCGAATACACACAACACACACTAATTAGCATTTAACAACGAAAATAATCAAGAACCTCTCTTGCACTACCCAACATGACCTAAATTAAAGGTTTTCTTATCTGAACTTATAAAATATATTGAGTAAGGATATGGTGCTATGCGTAGTTAATGATTAAATTTACTACGGACTAAAAAAATATAACTAAATCATCTTCAAATCTTAATTTATGAGTCTCACTAAATTATTTATATCAAAATATGATGGGATATAAATATTTTTTATTTTTAAAATTTTCTAACTATTAGTTTTGAATTTTTAAAAATAACCTAAAATATATATTATTTTATTACTAATATCTTGCCTGTGCGTTGCTACGTTGATATCTTTCAGAAATATAAAAATTCATATATTCATGTGAAAAATAAGAAAATAACAATAAAAATAATTTAGTAATTAATGTAAATTTCAATCATGAATATATAATTAATGCAAAATAATTATAAATTGAGAGAAAAATTAACATTCAATAACTTGTCCCTAAAAACATTCAAGTTCATATAGATAATACTTCAAATATTGGCTGGATTAAGTTCAGAATTGAATACGCTGGCCACTGTATACCTTATACAAGTAGAGCATATTTCTACTATGTTTGTACTAGACTACTAGTAGATGAATGCACATGCTTCAATGAGGTACAACAATAGCAAATTAATATCCCAAGCACTTACTGTAATTATTGTTGAAATCTGTAAGGTGATAAGCATTGATGTTCATCAATATATATGACCTATACATATAATGCTAAGACCATATATAAAAGTTAATTTTAATACAATATATGCCTATTAGTCTTTAAAAATAGTAAATTACTGGTAGATATATAGGTCAGCCAAAATAATGAATAATGTAATCGGGACCTCTTAATTATTTTGGATTTAGATTAACTTTGGATGAATTAGTGCGTGGCCATGAAATCGCATCAAATTAAAATGAATCCAACTAAAGGAGCACTTTATGAAATTGATTTTGAAAATATTTGACATGGTCAATCAAGATATTCCAAATGCAAGAAGAACATACATTACGGTGTCAATTATTGATCCGACCCGACATGATTTGAAGAAAAATGGGTCGGGTATGGGTTTAATTTTTTTGACCGATTAATTATGTTTTTTGAAATAATTAAGTGATTTAGTACTAATTAAAGATTAATTATAAATTAATCAATATATTATTGTTTAAAATTATAAAAATAATTAATAAATATTTAATTATTTTACATGAGTCGGGTTGACCCGTGACCCATCGGGTTGGGTATGGGTCAATATTTTTTGACCTGAATTTAATCGGGTCGGATTCAGATTCGGATCGGATAAAAAATTAATAATAATATGACCTAACCCTAACATACATAAATTTAAATGGAGAGTTGAGTGGATAATTTTAATTATTATAAATGGAAAGTGGACTGTTATAATATGATATATCTCGGTGGAAGGAAGAGAGAATAATTCTGAAATTTCTTTCTATTCAAACTATATCTTTTATTTCTCTTACATTTTTTCTCTTCTCTCTTACTTGCTTACAACAGAATACAAGTCTATTTATAGCCTTAGACATGACTCTTAAAATTCGTAATAAAAACATATAATAAAAATAGAATTCTAAACAGCACCCTTTCAGCTGATCCCTATCCACTAAAATCGCCATAACTCTCTGTAGGAA
The DNA here is from genome assembly GCA_037127355.1 of Schoenoplectus tabernaemontani. Classification (NCBI taxonomy): domain Eukaryota; kingdom Viridiplantae; phylum Streptophyta; class Magnoliopsida; order Poales; family Cyperaceae; genus Schoenoplectus; species Schoenoplectus tabernaemontani. The sequence continues at coordinate 10,206,882 of CM073741.1, read as the reverse complement.
ACTCCAAACGACTTGGAATTTGAACCATTGGAAACTAGACTTCAAGAGTTTTCATCCATAGGTCATACACTAAATTCCACGTCCATTTGCCCCTTCAAATTCTGCCAAAGTGCTGAAGTCGAAGAGTCTCCCTTTATTTTCTAATTTATTTAACTTTAATACTAAAATTAAGTTTATCTTTCAACAGGGACAAGGTAATCTTTTGTCTCGTTTTTTTAAGCAGCTGATGTTAAACATTTATTAAAAAATGCTGAAAAAAGATATTTGAATTAGAATTTTTTGGAGTAATTCATATTATTTTAAATTTACAGTTTACAAACGACATTTTCTTATTTATACAGGCAGATCCTAAAAGCTTGCATTGAGATTTGGAATGTCTTTTCTTGCTTTTGAAGACTATCTAAAAAATAAATATAGAAATGTGAAATAATTATATTGTATATTTCAGATAATGAAGGGATATCGTTTGCTAATATTATAGGGGTGTAAATAACTGACAATTACAAATATTTGGAGGAGCAGCTTTCATTTGAGAATTATACATTTGATGAATGAAAACATCTTTATATGAAGATAATTGATAAAAAAAAATTACAATGATGGAAAGGCATAATGTTATCTTCTGGTAGTAAATAACTTCACTGTCTTTTAATAAAAATAATCGAGTAGGCATAAGCCTACTTCATAAAAAAAAACTTCATTAAATGTTGTTTTTTCAACAACACTAGTATAATGGATGCCAATTTACAAATTCCTGTCTAAGGTTAGAAATCAATAGACAATCTGAGAAGGTTTTTGCAATTTTTCAGAAATTCTTTAAAAAAATTTGGTTTAGCGTCTTGGAGAACTGTCTGCGAAGACAAAGCTCAAAGAGTAATCATTTATATATGTGTCGATGACCCCAAAACCATAAGATTAAAACTAGATAGAAAGACATTTTACTAGCAAAATATGAGCATTAAAAAATATTCCCCGATCTTATCTTCTTTTATGGTTGATATTAAAGAAATTCCAGTTGATGAGATAGGATTAGATAAAATGATAGGAAAGGACCTTGCTATCATGCACAGAGTGTAATAAATAACCTGCTTTATTTTTTTGAGGAAAAATAATAACCTGCTTTATTATACTATATTTCTTTAAAAAATAAGATTCGGGCACTTAAAAAGCTGAAAAAAAGAAGACTGAAACAATACAAATGGAAAATATAACATGAAAGATCAACAGTATATTATGTCGTGCAACTGATCCATAAAAGTTACACTGCAGTATTTGACTTGGAAAGGCAAAGAAAACTTGTGAACAAGTGGCTAGTAAAGAACAATGTAAAGCTCCGATCGTAACTAAAATTCAGATTTGCCATACTATGTTTGCAAAACAACATGCAACGGTATTAATTAAAACAGTTGTCCGGTAACTGGTAAGGTAACAAACTAAGAGACGCTATAATCTGGCGTTATTGTATTTTTTTTTTTTGTATAACTAGCTGATTACTTGCGTCTTCCAAGGGGGAAAAACACCAGAAACAGGACAGACGAGAAAAGTGCACAACAGCTAAAATAAACCACCAGATGAAAAAAGGTAAAAGAGTTGAGAACATACCAATATATAGAAGGGCTATAGAATGGTGTTCCCTTGACCCCAAATTTTAGAAGGAACGTCTCCCTTGTTAGCAAGAAAAAGTGAGAAGGTCAAAGAGTATTACGCCTATACCACAAGAGAAGATAACTCTCACCGGCGTGAAGTGGAGAACAACTCGCACATAACGCCGGATCTACGAATGCACACGAAACGAGCGAGGCGCTCATTCGTTCGGTTGGTTGAAAGACGGTGGAGAGAAAGGTGAAGTGGAGAACAGCTGGCACGTAACACCGGATCTACAAAATGCACAGGAAACGAACGAGGTGGTCGTTCGTAAGGTTGGTTGAAGACGGAGAGAGAGGGGTGAAGTGGAGAAGAGATATCGTCGCACACAGACAAAGGGCTGGAATGACCAAGCGGGCCTCATTTGGATGGTTTGCTTTTAGGTTTTGAACGAATCGAGTGAAGAGGATTTATTTTCCTGAAAATCGAGGTAGAATAGTGCAAATCACTGTGTTGTGGTTGATTAATTTATAGAGGACTGATACAGTGTTCCTGCATTTGCTTTCAAGCTCTCCAGCTGTAATCACTGTAATCGCGCTTTTAACTTCAGAAAACCCTTTTTCAAGAAAGTGGGGAAATAAAGGGGCAAGGGTTGGGACATCCTATATTTTATTTTAGTTTATATTTTGATTGAAATCACTTCGTAATGGATTATTTTTATAATTTTGATAATGAATTTTTAAATAAATACTAAAATAATTTTAGAAAGGAAAAAATCTTATGAATGTGTTTTCTACTTATAAATTGATTGTGATTCAAATTTATAATTTTATTATCATTTAATACTTTATTAAGTATCATCAATATTTTATATAATTTATAATGGTTATAATTTGACGGTCTTTAATAGACTATCAAACGATAATGAAATTATATGAAATTTAAATCACCATCAATCTATAAGTAGAAAAATATATTCATAATATTTTTTAGATTGTCAAATAATCTCTTTAATTTATATTTATAGCCATAAACAAGTCTATATTCTTAAAATTGTAGTTAAGTTTGCATATAATGGAGAACTAGTCTTTGGTTTAGTGGCAAAAACAACACCTCTGTATGAGAAATCGGGGATTTGAAATTCGAATGGAAATCCTTATGAATAATTATGAAATTTAATAGCTCGACTCTTATCTTTTCAATCAAAAAAAATTTGCTTATAATGTAAATAATTTTGTTAATAAAGCATGTTAAACTAATTTTGACGAACTTTCCAGAATATCGATAGATATTGTTGCCATGAAGAATAAATTTTCGAATAAATTATAATATTTTCGACGGTAAGTATAATATTTTTTTTAAGTTCAGATTGTCCCTTCGCTACTATTTTAAAAATAATTTAATATACAAAACAACGTTCCGTGAACCGAAACCTGGTACTGCAAAAGATAAGTATCGCCATCTGGTTTCAGTCCACTACTCTACTTGTTCCCACTGTTTTGTCTCAGATCGTAAAATCTCCAGCGCCTCCATTTTATATATAATAGCACATAAGCACTTGATGGTTCAGCTTCCAAACAAATACCTTCAATCGCTATTTGACTATTCCATTATACCAAGACTAAGTGTAATTTATAAAAAAAAAACAAATCAGTTATAATATTAATTTTATGTTGTCATGAAGCTCTTTATAATCATCAACGATATATATATGTGTATATATACTAATTGAATTAATTATATACCTAGAGGATAAAATGAATGGATTATTCAATTTAAACTAGATCTTGCCTAAAAAAAGATTAACTAGGTTATTTGTAATTTTATAAGAAATTTAGAAATTAATCGTACCCGTCGGGTACAACTCGTACCGCCTACCCGTGTCCGTTACATGGGGTATCCGAACTCATGCCCGGGTATAGGTGGGTACACCGGTACACGGCTACGGGCATGAGATAGACCGGTCAGCGTTTTTTGGAAAAAAACCCGTCGTACCCGTATCCGCCGACCCGTCGGGTACAACCCGTGTACCCACCCGTAACCGTCTACCCGCCCGTCTGTACCCGCCTATCTGTACCCGCCTACCCACCCGTCCGTGCCAGCCCCCTGGATTAAGATGTTTTTTATATTTTACTATTTTTTATTTATATTTTAAACGTTCATTTTAAATTAAGTGATTTTTAAACGTTCATTTAAAATTTTTGATCTATTTTTTGATTTAATCTATTATTTTAAAATAATTGAAAAAAATGAACGTTTAGAAAATATATTATTCTTTTAAAATGAACGTTTAGATTTGTACTTATCCGAAATGATATTAATGAGATTTTACGACATTGTAAAATAAAAAATATATTTGTAAAAAAAACAACAAAAGAAAAAAACCTGCAAAAAAAAATCCCATACCCGTACTCGTCTACATGTGCCCGAGTACTCCCGTACCCGTACCAATGGTACCCGTGCCTGTGGTACCCCGTGTACCCGCGACGGGCACGAGTATGATACGGGTAAGGTACGGTTTTGAAAAAAAAAACTATCTACTCGTGCCCGCCGTACCGTCTACCGTCGTGCCCGTGCCCGCCATACTCGTCTACCCGCCGTGCCCGTGCCTGCCCTACTTGCCGCCCACCGTGAGTGTACCCGGCCCGTACCCACGGTACCCGCCGCCAAAAGTCTTATCAAACCGTGAAAATTAATTAAGAAATAATGATAATCGAAATAATAAATAAAAGGATTTAATGCTAATTAGTAAATATTATAGACCGCATTATAAAAGAGTGTATAAAAATATATGTGTAATAAAAATAATAACAATAAATTTGACATTTAATTTAAAATAAACAATAAATGAAATGAATTAAAGCGCTAAATAGAAACGAACACGCACTTAAAGAAATTTAATTAATTTTTATTTAAATAAATAAACGAATTATTATCAAAATTTAATTAATTAAGAAGAGTAAGCAATAAAAATAAGTATGATAATAATTAAATCGATCTAACGTAAATGGACTAGGGATATTCCTAAATAAATGATAATAGAACATGATATGCGTGAGTAAATTAAATAAGATTCATTCGGCTGATTTAGAATCAAACGAGATCATATTTACACATGCCTATTATGACCAAAAGAGATTAATTTTTAAACGATCCTAATTAAACTATAAACCTTAATTTCTCCTTTGACACGAAATGCCACACCAATGGCCACGAAACTCCTGGCCTTGGTTTGTGAGACCCTTCCGACCCTTGCTGCCTTCTTGTTCGCTATCGATCCCTGATCTACTTACTGGTAAACCTTAGCCCGACTATCTTTTGTGGTTGTATGTTGTTTGCTTGATGAGTTGTGCATATCTTGTGTTATGACTATTTTGTGTGGTTTGCGGTTGTGCTAGTGCTGTCCCTTTTGCCTCTCTTTTGTGCCACTGTTGCCTCTGGCCTTTTCTGGTAAAAACCCTAGAATCTTGATATTTTCTTTGCTGGTTGAAATATTTGCTCGTTGGATTGCCTTATTGTTGTGTGTTGTTTGATTCTTGTTGGTCGGCTTGCTTGAGTGGTTGTTGCTATCTGGCACAGCCTTGTGCCTCTTTCTGGTACTGTTGTCCATTTTTCTCTGATACTGGTACACTCAGAAATTTTGGATGTTGGGTTAGGGTTAAAACTGTGCTGAATTGGGATTTTTACTCTAATATGGTCATTGGGTTATCTGTTATGCAATGGGCCTTGGTACATCGGTACTGACTGGTACCGATGATGCGAGGCTACCCCTCCCGCTGCCTTGTTGGGTTCTTTACTGGTATACTGAATGCTTAGTTGGTTTTACTAGTTTTGCTTGTATCTAGCCTGTTGGCTGGTTCTTGCCGCCACTTTCAAATGCTACCATGGGTGCTGGTTGCCTATGTAAATCACCTTGTTGTTGTTGTTGTTGTCTGTTGCCTATGTCTGTGACAGTGCACCTCTTTCTTGTGTCCCTGCTTGATGGTTGTCCCTTTAATGTTTGCTGGTATGGGTTTTTGCCGGTTTGCTTGTTTGATTTCTGGCTGAGTGTTATGTTGTCTTGACTGCTGGTTGTGCTGCATGTTCCTCTCTGATACTGGTACCATTCTGGTATGGGTGGTTTTTGGGATTTAGACATGATGCCTCAGTTGCTGTCATCATGCTTGTTTCCTGTGATTGTTGTCTATACTGATTTACTGTTGCTTGTTTTCTACTCTGTTGCCTAGCTGTAAACTTGTGGCCCAGTTGCTCGATTTTGACTGTTGCTCTGACTTGTGTATTGCCTCGAGATGATATTATGTTAATTGGGCTATTGGATTAAGTAGGAAAATTTAGATAAATGGACCCTTGGATTAAAGGAAGGCCTTACGAGTAATGGGAAATCGACCCCAAATGTAATAACCAGGATTTAAAATAACTAGATTTTTATTGGGCCGACTAATTTAAATTAATTAACTTAAAACATTAATTAGGAATTAGAAATACTTAAATAAGGCCCAATAATTATAAATGTCTCAAGATAATAAAAGTAAGTAATTAATTGGAAGCCGCCCCGAAAGGTCAGGCGGTATCCATGGATAATAACGTAAACTTTAATAATCGGGAAATGATTATATTCCCTGACTGCCCCCGTTTCGGGTTGCGGTGCACGAGTGCACAATTGGCTCGGTAGTCAGCGTATGATCCCGTTCATTAAAACACCAACACATTTTTAATAATAAAATTTTTTCTTTAATTTTGTTTTATTTTTCGTTTACTTTATTTTATTTATTCCTTTTATTTTATTTTATTTCCTTTATTTTACTTTAAAACTATTTTCTCTAACTTAACCTAATAATAACACTTATATAAAATAAAGTAAACTACATAAATTTAAAACATCATAAAAATAATAATTAAGATATAATTAATATATATTAGAATATATATTAATCAATTTCTCTATTTTAAATATTATTGATAAATAAAAGAATATTAGGATAAAATACGATATATACTATATGGATATATTAATTAATTTCTCTTTAAAATCTTACGTTATTTTATTTCTTTTATTTTATTTATTTTGATTCTCATTGTACTTGTAAACGGTAGTTGTAACAGAAATGAAATAATAAAATGAATCAGTGTTTTTAGATGTTATAGATTGGAGTCGTTTCCCTGATTCTTTATTGAATATCGAAATTAAAACATCAATTAACCTAAAGTGAATCACTTAACGAGAAACACGCTAAAGGTAATGAACAAATAAAATAAATGACAATTTTGATCGGGACTTAAATTAATCAGAAAGAGGATTCACGTCCGAACCCTAACGCAAATAAATGGTTAAATCAATGAACCCGGGCAAAATAAAAATAAACATTAAAACAGGCGATAAATATAACAAACATGCATTAAGAATAAGAATACGTTAATTACTAATTCCGACACCCCTAATTACAGCAGAAATGCTGTCAAAATTTTAAGGGAAAAAGAGAATAATGACCGAACGGACGTTAAATAAGAATATGCTTTAATTAATTAATAATCCTAAAGTAAATAACGTAAAAACTAACGGACACTCAATTTAAATAAATAATAGGTGATATAGTTGACTCGGATCCACTCGCGAAGACCGAGGCCGATCCCGACCTCGTGTACGCAAGCGCTGATCCCGAGACGACGCGCTGCCTCCGGAGTAGAGCGACTTCACGATCCTCGCCAGCACTCTCAGGTACGGTTTCCTGGGATTTGATTTTCTTTCTTCAGAATTAGGAAACCCAAACCGAAAATAAATGTTTTTAAAATAAATCTGAACTGCGGTATTTTCTGACCAAACATTATTTAGAGACCCGAATTGAATCTTGTCATATGCATTCGATACTTGACCAAAGATATTCGAGACATACCAAAGCATTTGCATGCCATATCATATCATGATGCATGTAGACAGAGGAGAGGAGTAGGACTCGGAAATAGTCCCGAGATAGGATTATGTTAGAGTTAAATAAATAAAGAGATAGATTATAATTAGTAGATTAATATTATTAATATCATTAATTATAAATTAAATTAGGTAATTAATCATGCAAAATGCATGAGAAAGTGCTGAGATGCGGGCCGGGTGATCTCAGTCTGAGGTTGCCTTGTATAACCAGACCAACGGGTTATATTCCTTTGGTCTGTATATACACTGCGCACCTTTGCTTATCGGTTATCCACCGACCCCGTCATTTGGCGGGTTCGGTCGTGCTAGAGTGTTTAATTTTTGATCAATATTATACTTTTAATATTCTTAATATGATTAAGATTTCTAATCCAAATTTGAGCGATTAGGATACCATGTCTTTCAGTGTTTAGTGTGGGCGTCCATATCCGAGTCTGGATTCTATCCTGTTTTGTTATTTCTCGGGATGCGGTCCTCTGGCCCCTAGTGGGTAAAGTGTAGGCTCTCATTTGTATCATTTGTCATTTTATCATTTCTCGGGATGCGGTCCTCTGGCCCCTGGTTGGTACAGTGTAGGCTCCCCTTTGGGATGCGGTCCTCTGGCCCCAGGTTGGTACAGTGTAGGCTCTCATCTATATTATATTTCATTTTGTCATTATTTTCGGGATGCGGTCCTCTGACCCTTAGTTGGTACAGTCTAGGCTCCCATTTGTATTAGTTTTCGATTTGTTATTTCCTGGGTAGTTATCTCCTTTTGACGATATGGCAACTGAAAGCATAACTTCTTAATCTATTTTGTTTTATTATATTATTATTATTCTGTGAGGTGGATCATCAGATTCAAAATACCGAGTACATGCTTTTAGCCGTCACTCTCCTAGGGCGTTATCGCTCCGGGAGGCCGAATTTTCCTAGGGTATTCAGGGCATTGGCGCCCGCTTACTCGAAAATCCTAAGTTTGTAAGTTGGGCCCGAATACGTGCCCGCTTAGGTAAGTCACAAGTCCAGGGCCCGACCACGTGCCCGCTTGTGGATGGATTGATGATCTGCAACTGGGGTATGTATATATACGGGTGCTTTAAATCTCGTATCTTATATATATATTTATTATATATTATATTATTATCCACAGATTTTTATAATTTGTGTTTATCTGTCATTGCATGTCATTGTATCATAGCGAATTGGTAAAGAGACATATTAACTATAATTTTAATATTTAAATAGATAACTGTTGCATTTAAACATCAGTATCGGTGTTGGGTCCAGTCTAGGAAAGAAGATCAAATCTTAAGGCTGGATCTAAATCCGTACTGAGTAATTTTTAAAATTACTCACGTTTCCACGGTGGTTGTGGGATCCAGGTATTTCAGGTTTAGGATTTTCTTGGAGCGAGTAGTAGGGACAGTCCTGCGCGATGACAGAGATGCTTCGCTGCATGTGCACGTGAGCCGGGTAGTGGATTAGGATCTATCGGGTTTCGAGTTTTACTTCTTTCTTTTGGGTTTTTATTTGAGAGATTTGCTGCCCATTCCGATGGAGCTAGCCCCGCCTATGTAGGCGTTGTATTCTCTTTGTTCATTCTGGACTGTATGGTCATGTATATTTATATTATTATTGTTTTGTTTATTCTGAGATTTACTTTATTTTTATTCACTTAGCCTTTCGTACGCACGTCTCGTCGTGCGTACGTGGCGGGATTAAGCACCCCTAATCCGTTTTAATATTTTTGGGGTGTGACAAGTCTAGTCCCATATAGTTTACTTTATATTTTAAATATTGATTGAAGTATATAAGATTTTTTTTTCAAATATTATAATATAACATTTATTACTTATTTCTAGAATTTGAAAAACAGGAAACTTCTTGTGACAGACCGTAATAAATTTAGCTTAACTACGCGAGTATATTATTATTATTACAAAAAAATTACTTTTTGGTTGAATACATCAACATTTTTATCATATTTCTTTGAATTTAGTGAATCAGTATCTTATCTGTCAAGTTCTAATGAACACACTACCAGAAAAAGAATTTAGAAACGCCTATTTAAAATCAGTTTTTTTAGAAAACAGGTGCTAAATGATCAGAGTGGTATTGTTATAAATTTTATTGAAATTTTTAGAATCGATTTTATAAAGTTTAGAACCGATTTTATAAACAACCTGCTCTAAACACTTTGATTAAAATCGGTTTTAAATAACTGATTTTAAATTAACCCTTTTTAAAACCGATTTTGTTGAAAATCAGTTCTAAAATCTACCCATTTAAAACCAGTTATTTTTATAACCGACTCTAAAAACTTTCCAACTAAAATCGATTTAAAAAAAAATCGATTCTTGCTAAAATCTTTAAAACCGATTTTAAAAAAATAGTTTTTATTGATTTTAAAATCGATTGTTACTGAAAATTGGCTCTAAATTAGAGTTATTTTTTGCTATTTCCTCATCAGAGCGCCTCCTCCATCTTCTTTTCACACTTCACCATCAGTAGCTCTATCTCTTCGTTTTCTCTTCTCACCAGCAGCTACAGTAACTAATATTTTTGTGATCTCCTGAAGGTAATTCTTCGTCACATAATTTAAATTTATGTTAATTTTCTTAGTTCTATAGATTAATGTCCTTGTTGAAATTAATGATTATTAATTTGTATAATTATTACATAAATTGATTACATATATAAATAAAATTATATATGTGTAATTAATAGTATTGTCATATAAGACCAAATTATCATAACTTATATTAATTTAGGTCGGTACTCGTTCGGGATTAATTCAATAGGAATTAATCTCGAATAGTCCCCGATATGGGACTGCTTTTTAAATATTTTGCCTCATTTAGGATAGTGAACATATATTAGCTATAATTTTCTATTTGAAAAGAATTCGGTTAATATTTTCCTTATTATTCCTACGGGTACGTACGTATATGAAAATTTACGTTGGCGTACTCGGGGAGCATATGAGAAATATTGTAGAATTTTTCTCAAACACAAAATTGGCTAGTGTATGTTCACTAATGAGACAAAGTATTTAAAAAAATGAGTTAGGATGGTTGACCGGCCTAAAGCTAAACCTTAAACCCAAAACCCTAAATTTGAGAGTGATATTTTTTTTTATAGATGGATCGTGACACTTGGACATATAAAAACAAAAAATATACAATTGAATACTTGAGAGAGATTGATGAATTTTTGGAATGTGTCTCAGATGATATGAGAAAGAGGGGTGCACAGACACTTATTTGTGCTTGTCGAGATTGTCAAAACTTACAGAGATTTAGAAATATCAAACAAGTGAGAGATAATTTAATTCATCGTGGGTTTATGGATCGATACACCCAATAGGTACGACATTGAAAAAATATTGAAACTGTTAATAATATTGAAAATATTATACGAGATGAATCAGAATGTGATGATTTAAATTTAGACAATGATGAATGAAAATGTAGAAAATATAGAAAATACATACAATGTTGAAAGTCATCAATTGGATAAAATTATGAACGATATTGGAGCAGCCTTTATTTATATTCCTGGAATTTTTAAAAAATTGAGCAATGATTCCAATGTACCGTTATTTCTCGATTGTACAAAATTTATGAAAATATTTGTTTTTTTAATTGTATAACCTGAAAGCTAAAGACGGATGGAGTGATAAAAGTTTACCTCTTTACTATAATTTTTTGGAGAAATACTTTCAGAAAATAATTCAATATCATACTCTACATATAGAGCGAAAAAATTATTGTATCATTTGAGTATGAGTAGAGAGAATTCATGCATGTCCGAATGATTTCATATTATATCAGAATGAGTACAATGATTTGCATAAGTGTCCGAAGTATAACGCTTCACGGTACAAACTGAGAGATGATGATATAGAAGTTTGAAAATGACCAACAGCCAAAGTATTGTGGTATTTATCGATTATATCAAGATTTCAGTGTCTATTTACAAACTCAAAAGATGCTCAATTATTATGGTGGCATGTTGATGATAGAAAAAATAATGGAATGCTCTATCACCCTGGCAACTCCCCTGAATGGAGATAAACTGAGAAACTTACGATTAGGGTTATGTATGGACGGGATGAATCCTTATGATCTTATAAGTAGTGGTAACACAATATGACCAGTTTTATTGTGTATTTATAACATGTTGGTGGTAGGTAATTTCATTTTTAATGTATAATGTGTTCGCTAATGTATAAATAGTTGGTGGTAGGAAATTTCATTTTTAATGTATAACGTGTTCGCTAATGTATAAATAGTTGGTGGTAGGTAATTTCTATAAATACCTACCACCAACGTGTTATATATTATCGAAGAAGGAGAAAATAAATTTATTGGAGTGTCTAAAGTCGATTAAGGTTCCATCCGGTTATTCCTTGAATATCTCCAGAATAGTTTTGATGAATGATCTGAAGTTGATTGGTATGAAGTCACATGATTGTCTCGTCTTGTTGACACATCTACTTTCAGATGTAATTCGAGGAAATTCTCTCCCCAAATGTCAGACATTCTATCAATAAATTATATTTTTCTATAACTCGATTTGCTCTAAAGTGTTTGATCCTATCACACTAGGCGAATTACAGTCAGATATCGTGGTGACTTTGTGTGAGTTAGAAATATATTTTTCGATGTCATTTTTTGATATAATGGTGTATTTAACTATTCATCTAGTGAGAGAGATACGATTGTGCAATCCTATGTTCTTACGATATAATGTATCCATTTGAGAGAGCGATGTATCAATTAAAATGATTAGTCTAAAGCCGGTCTCGACCCAAAAGAAGCATAGTTAAATGATATATTATAGAAGAGGTCATTGAGTTTTATACTAGTTATCTAGAAGAAGTTGAACCGATTATTCTCCCTAAGTCTCGACATGAGGGTAGACTCCAAGGTGTTGGCACAATCGGATACAAATTGGTAACGGTAGGACTTGAATTGCGCCAAAAAGCATATCTTAAGGTCCGACAACACCTCGCTGTTGTGGCTCCTTACGTGAATGAGCACTTAGCAAATTAAAGAGAAAATAATCCTTTTAAAGGTGAAACTTGGGTCATCAACGAATATAATTTAAAATTTATAAAATGGTTTATGACAGAGTAAATTCTCAAACACCAGAGACAATCGATGAAATAATTAAATGGCAAGCGTACGGTCCATTTGCGATGGTGCATACTTACCAAGGGTACGACATGAATGAATTTACTTTGTATACTAAGAAATAAGATGGAAAAAGTACCGTTCAAAATGGTGGAGTTACGATAGTTGTTATGCCCGGTGATGAAGACACATGAATGTCATATTACGGGTGGATTGATGAAATATGAGAGTTAGACTTTATGAAATTCAGGATTCCTTTATTTTTGTGTAAATGAATTGAAAATCGGTGTGATGTAAAAAAAAGATAAAGAGAGATTTATCTCTGTTGTTTTCAACCGATTAGGTTATCATCATGAACCTTTTATACTAGCAAACAGAGAAGCAAAAAAATGTTTTGTATTATCGATCCGGCCGATAAAAAATGGCATGTTGTCCTTCCAGGCAAAAGAGGCATTATCGGTGTTGGAGATGTCATTGATGAAGATGAATACGATCATTTTGATTAAATACCACCATTTTCTATAGGTTCCAAACCCGTGCCTGTTCCTGATAATGATGAGATAAATTATTTGTGTTCATATCATAAAGAAAGTGTGTGGGTCAAACAATAATTGAAAAAAATAATCTTAATGTGAGTTAATATATTTTATTTAATTTGTATATTTCAAATTATTTCTATGAATTTATAATAATATTGAATTAATTTTGTTTTTTTTAATACACGCAGATGACAAATGAGATGTATGTATGGAATTCTAAAATTTTATTTTCTGCATGTGAGTTTAATTAATTATGAATTTTTATTTTCTGTATGTGAATTTAATTAATTATAAATTTTCTATTTAATTAATGTTTTTAAATTTTTAATATATTTTGTTATTTATTAATTTTATTTTTATTAATCGTGTTGTATTATTATTTTAAAGTGTTATGCATTAATTTTTCTTTTTATTAATCATCTTGTATTATTATTTTGAAGTGTTATGCATTAATTTTCTTTTAGAATATAATTCAAAGTTTAAAACCATTTTAATTAAAGTTTAAAACTGATTTTGTATATAATCGGGTATTTTATATACATTTTAAAACAGTCCATATATATTTTATATAAATTTTAAAATCAATTTTATATGTAAGAATTCTAATTAGAGTCGGTTTCTTAAAAAAACCGGCTCTAATTAAAAAATTTCAAATAGAACCGGTTTTTTTATAACCGGCTTTAATTAGAAATTCGTCGGTTAAGAATTCCAATTTAAACTGGCTATAAATAAAAAACCGGCTTTAAAATAGCTTAAAAAAATTCTGGATAGGTTCATCTAATATGTTTGAGCATGTGTTTACCACGGACATGGACCGAGTGACACCTTCCTCGGCTCCATTAGCGCCTCTTCAGGCTGCTGGTACATCTTCAATTGGTGAGGTGCGTATTGTACCTGTGATGGGTGATGATGAAGATTGACTAGATTACTGATTTGTTTGTGGTTCTGGCTATTATGCGCATATGGGTTAAGAGTGGATGTTCCTGGTGGCCTTGTGTATGGATGGTCTTGTTTTGTATTGCTTCTTTTACTTCCTGTTGGCTTGGTGTAAGTCTAATAAAAGATGGATGTTCCTCTTGAGTTGGATTATATATTATAATCTTATACTTTGTAATAACTCCTTGCTTTAGTAAAGAAATGGAAGCCGGCACCTGTTTTTAATGCTTTTTCTTTCAAAAAAAATAGCTTAAAAAAATGTATATTAATTTTAAACAAAAACCCGGCTCTATTTGAAAAATTCTAATTGGAGCCGATTTTCTAATAAAACCGTTGCTATGGTAAACTTTCAAAACCGGTTATAACAATAACCGTTCTAATTCACCGCTTAACATCCATCTTCCTCTGCTAGCGCTGCTCTACCCATATTCAAAAATTCATTTCTAACTTGCATTTTTTCTCTCTGGCGCCACTCTAGACTCCATTCTAAACCCTAGACCCCCGCTGCTCCTCCGCCCTCGGCTCTGCACGGCAACGCGTTGCTACACTTCAGGTTAGTTTTCAAGTTTCTACATACCCGAGTCCAGTACCTCAAATTTATTTTTGTTTTCTCATATTTACCCCGGTTGGTTAAGTAAATATTTGCCCTTGGCTTTTCCCCGGTCTAGACTTGACAGTTAGAAGAAGTGCAGAACTACCAAGTGAAACCCATTATACAAATTGTGCTTAATTGGTTGTGAAACTTTAATAGAGGAAAGCATTGGCCTTGTATACATGGTATGAGAGGACGGGAGCATTTGGGCAGGCACTTTAACTTTAAGAGACAGGATTATTTAGTAGCTATATATCATTGTCAAGTTGAATTAATCAGTCTGTTTACTGGTCCAGAAAAATAAATCTTTTAGTATCTTACATATTGTCGTGCTTGGTTATTCAAAGACTGTAAAAATAATACATAGCAATCCTCTTAAATTGTTCTGACATTATGGCAAATTGTAATATTGTTATTGTTGTGTTAGTCGATAAGTACCAATTATTTTCAGTTGGTACTGTTGTGTTAGTCGATAAATACCAAAGTTGGATTTGTGTTAATTAAAAAACCATGATTATATTAATTTTTAGATGTAATTGTGTTAAATTTGTTGGGATAATATTATAATATATGATTAAAACCAACATTATCACTTGATATCGTTTTATAGATTAGTTTGACAGTAATGAAAGAAGGATCGGGAAAAAGATTAAAAACATATTTATCAGGTTTTCACGGGAGTAAGAAAGTCGATGAGAGACACATTGAGTTTAGAAATGACAGCGTACCAATTGGTGATAACGCATCAAAATTTATGAATTATTTTGCTCTCTTGGTAAGAGAACGGGTACCGTGCACAATTGAAAATTAGAAGAAGGTCAAGGTAGAGCTAAAAAATAAGTTTTGGGAAGATATCAAGGTATATAAATATTAACTCCTAAATCATAAACTAAATAATATTTATTTATTCACTAATGTATTTGTTTATTTCAGAGATTTTGGAACATAAATGATGATAGATATAAAAAAAACTCTAGTGTTAAAATTGATTGGTTACAGATTACATCACCAATGCAGATCCCGAAGATCTAAAGACTATGTGTGATGACTTCAATATCACATTGGAGCAATGGGAAGAGTTTGTGAGGTAGAAAACCAGCGATGAGTTTAAGACAACAACAAAAAACTTTCTAATTTAAAATTTTATATTAGTAAATAATATGTTTTTCAATTTGTATTGACAGGCGATGAGTGAGCAAGGATGAATAAATGCTCAAAAGAATTTACATCCTCACATACTTGGTTCGGGTAGTTATAACACCGCGGAGAAAAAATGGAAGGAGAGCGACGTTATTTCATCGTCCTCCTCCTCGTCGGGCATCACTTCAAAAGCCGACATGAGGACTTTTAGATAGTGCATGGCTAGGCAAAGCCTACAGCCGAGGGAGCTTATGAAATTTCGAATCCAGTGACTAAAGAAGTAATCCAACAAGTAGTACGTAAAAAAATCTTTACTCAAACAACCTATGGGTGTTACTTGTTACGAATTAATGTAAGGTGCTCTTTCAGTTGAATACTTGAATGAAATGCTAGATACCACTATATGACAAGAATGGATGGTTCAAAAAGGATCATTTCAGCCGGACCGCTATAATGATGTCTTGACCATTTCCATTGGGATAGTTGAGCATCTAGAGAGAGTAAGAGGATTTAGTGGCATCGGTGTGAAAGTTGTGTACGGGAGGGGGTCGAATGGGAAAACATCTCATTCTGCATGCATCAGTAAATCTGAGTTGCAAGATGTATTGGGTCAACAGAAGGCGGAGTTAACAGCGCAGTTTAACGATTTATTTCGGAGAATGATGAGGCAAATTTTCACCGATTCGGTATATATATCACTTTCTATGGAGGAAGTTGTACTCCAGACTTAAGGCAGCTCCAATACTATATATCTGCTTCGGACTATCAAAGTTAATGTACTTATATTATTCTCAATTAATTCAAATTTCTAATGAATACTAAAGCATAATTCATATATCTATTAATTACTTTTTATTTTAGGAATCTACGTACACCATGCAATATCTTTGTTGAGATAGATGATAAACGGTATCAGACAGCAATCAGGAGGATTATTTCGATCGGACTCGCCGAGCATATGCATGACTCTCCAGTCTTACTCGATGAGGACCGTATTACTCCCAACGAGGTTAAAGAAGGATTTCACCACATTTGTGTTTTGTCTCCGTCGCCAAATGGACCGGAATGGCTTGGTGAGCTTGCTAGGTTCTTTATCAAATGACTTATACACCTTGTAGAGATCCGTGAGATATCTTTTATTTATCACTACAAATATATAATTCATAAATTATTTATTCACTAATATGTTTAAATGCAGGACAATACACCATAAAAATTTGTATCCAAAAAGAAGAAAATATTTGAGCCAACCCCAATTTTGAAATCTCGTAGAGAGTTGCTTCTCGATGATGACACCTTACAATGTCTTTCTAGACGTTTATTATATTTGCATAAGGTGATCATGATATAATCCATCAGTACGACTTATTTTTCTATCGCATTCTCAGAGTTATTCGGTTACGAGGGTGATGTTTATGTACACGTGACGAATATCATCGAGCTTTTTAAATATGAATGACTCAATGTCTCAATTCTATAGATTTTTTGCATGTAAGAATTTAAGCATAATATTTCTTCCAGAAAATTCATAATTTGAGAAATAATTATTTTATATATTGTAGTGTTTCCCTCGATACGTATAAGAATTTCTTAATTGAGAACTGTAATTTTATCGATCCATATTTTTTACACAAAAACACAAGTACAAACTGATTTGGAACGCATGATTAATTATCTGGGATAATGCTTTGTGAAATGCGAGGATCCAAAGTTCTACATGTTTCTTTCGTACATTGAGGAGTAAGCACTTCAAAACTTAATTATTTTACTTATGATATTAATAGGTTATCAAGCCAAGTGGTAAATAGTACGGTTATTATGTTATGAGATCGATGCATAACATAATAATCAAATATTCCGACAATAATTTTTTTTGACAGGTATAAAAATTCACCTTCATATTAGTCTTTTTAACTCTTTTATACATTTTTTGATTAATCAAACTAATGAAATTTTTATTTTTTTAACAGGTTATCAAGCCAGCTTTGTAATGTTATTCACAAGAAGACTTCGACGAAATTGAGGAGATGGTTGTAAATTATATTGCATCTAATGTTTGATTTATTTATTTCATGATTTCTTCTGTTATTGGTAAATATTTTTGTAATATATATTTTTAATTATTATATATTTATTTATGTTATTACTTGTTATGTGAAAATTTTATTATTTGTGTCTGTTTGTATTGTAAATATATATGGCTGACAGATTATATGCTCGCCACCGAAAATCGTGGGAAATATTAAAAAAATAATAATTTTAGAGCTAGTTATATTAAAACTATTAATATAAGAAACTTAATAAAATTGGTTATTATAAATAACCGATTCTATCTCTTAGTTTAGAACCAGTTTTTCAAAAAAAACGGCTCTAATTGGATTATTCAATTAGAATCGATTTTGGGTAATAACCGGCTTTAAATGGGATTTATTTAGAACCGGTTATTTAATAGCCGGCACCAAATGTTTTTTTTTAAATGGTACTAAAACAAAATCAGGTCTAAAGAACAATTTTAGCACCGGATATAAAATATTTACCACCGTCTACTTTTAGCACCGGTTGTATAACCGGCACTAAATTCTTTATAAAACCAATTCTAAAATATTTTTTTCTGGTAATGACACATTACTGATGAAAATTTTAAGATTGCTTATGAATCAAAATTTACACCAACTTTTCCATTGGTTGATAAATTATCAAAATTTATTAACAAAGAATATAAATTAAACACACACACAAACATATATATATATATATATATATATATTCGGCCTAAAAAATCTCAAAAAATCAAAGTTCAAATTATAAATCTAATTCACCCAACATAAATTACATATTCAAATATTATTGAATATCAAATTTGATTATATTTGGAGCTTTGTAACTATTTTTTTTGGTTTTTTTAAAATGTCCCAAAACTAATAATAAAATAATGATAGGTGCACCTACAAAATTATCATCTTTCAAAAATTCAAAAAAATAGTTATAAATCTTCAAAAATAGTAAAATTTGATATTCAATAAGTTTTCAATATCTAAATTATTATTGATTAATTAAATTGATATTTTAAACTTTCGGTATATGAGATTTGAAACTAAAGCATAACCCATCTTTGCTTCACGAAGCAACGTATGGTCTCTATCTCTATATATATATGACAAAATTGGGTATATACCCCTCAACGCATTCTAATTTTGAATATATCCCTTAAATTTTGAAAATTATATATTTATCCCTCAAAATATTAAAATTTTGGATATTTATCAAAACTACTATTATCCTCAAAAAATTATATTAATAATTAATTAAAATTATGAAAAGAAGAAAATATCACTTCATCAGTCAATAAATCATCTCAATTTCGCTGAGAGCTAGTAAAATTGAGAAGCATTAATTTCAACTTTACTATCTAATCAAGTTCAATAATATAAATCTTAAACTTTAATTTCTTCCACCTCTCAAATCTGAAACTCTCAACAAACACATACATTT
The DNA here is from genome assembly GCA_037127355.1 of Schoenoplectus tabernaemontani. Lineage (NCBI taxonomy): Eukaryota > Viridiplantae > Streptophyta > Magnoliopsida > Poales > Cyperaceae > Schoenoplectus > Schoenoplectus tabernaemontani. The sequence continues at coordinate 10,187,550 of CM073741.1, read as the reverse complement.
TCCTTCAGAGTCAACATCTAGAAGATCCAGTTACATGTGTCTCAGGAAGACTGCTGGAGCTCAATCAGTCTTTTCAGAAAGACTGATGGTTGTGCTGAAGGTTGCTGATTACCCCCTTCTCGAGTCGTTCCATGAGAAAATAAAGGGCAAGACTATTTAAAGATACTACTGTAGATTTAAGCAAATAGTAGAAATGAAAGGAAGAGTATTTTTGTCCAATTATAGTTATAATTAATTATAATTTAATTTTTATGACAATAATAGTAGTTATGGGTAAATATCTAAGGTTTTAACATTTTGAGAGATAAATATTCAATTTTTAAATTTTAAGAGGTAAATATCCACATTGAAATGTGACAAGGGGGTATAAATCCAATTTTGCCTATATATATATATATATATATATATATATATAATTGTTTAACTAGCAGTGAAACGAGTGGATCCACAAATGGTGTTAGCTTTAATTATAAAAAACTAAAAGAAATAAAATTGTTAAAATTTACAAAAGGTTAAATATTTTGAGTAATTTGGATAATTTTTGTTATTAAAATTTTTTATTTTTTTTCCAATTATTTGAGTTATTTTGAAGTTTTACAAAATTATAAAAAAAGAGAAAAAAATCCACCGGATCTGTAGGACCGACCCAACTCAGCCTCTCTTAATCTGAGCCGACCAGATCCATCGGACCGGCCAACCCATGGTACTATGAAGAATTACAGCCGGCTTTCCAAAAAAAGCTCGTCCAATCCCAGCGCAACGCGACTCAACCCATCTGTTATTCACTATGTAGAAGTATTAGCTCTCGAGACTTTTTGAATGAATATAAATTTTGGGAGAATCCTTGAACAATGAATTATTTTAATAATTTTGACAATAATTTTTTAGATAAATTAAAAAAATTGTAGATATATTTTTTTAACTTATAGATTGATAGCGATTTAAATTTTATATAATCTCATTGTCTTTTGGTAGTTCATCAAAGGATAACAAAATTTTATATAATTTATGACGACTTCATATAATTTTTGTGTGATTATCAAACACTAATGAAATTGTATGAAATTTGAATCATTATTAATCTTTTAATATATATATATATATATATTATATTTTTTTATTTTTTATTTTTTTTATCAAAATTATCAAAATAGTCATTCTGAAGTTATCACTCCCTATAAATTTGCCTCCAATGTAAACAATTATTTACTAGCTCTTTCGAAATAAATTATTACGGAATTCTGGGTGCGATATGGTGTTCCCTTGTCAATATCAGACCAGTTATACGACCGGACCCTGTTCAACATGATTTCTTTTAATCTGACCCCAAAAAAATACAAATTTACATATATATCTTTATATTGAATGTTTGACAAAAAGTATTTTCATTTATCTACGTTAAAGTTCATAATTTAAAAGTAAACAATCTCTTTTACAGAGAAAAATTGAAAAAAAAAAAATTCATTTCATCGGTCTAAACAGCGAGGCTAGACTAAATATTCAATTGCATCATCCATCTAGATCTAGAATCATGAATGCAGCAGTGCTACTTCTGTCAACATGAAAGCAGTGTACAAACAAAAAAAAAATTACGCAGAGTCTAGACGCTATGTTTGATTTGAATACGATATTCAGAGTCAGTCAGTCAGCATTTTTTTTGCAATTTTTTCTTTTAACATTATTTACGTGTGAATGCGGATGTGGAGAATTAGAGATAATTTTACTAAATATGTCAAAAACATATCTATTTATCGAAACTTATATTTTATAGGGACAGATTAAAAATGTTGGCTGAACCTACAGTGAGAAAAACCATACCCACTTTTTACAACCGGTGAGACAAATGCACGTGCAGGCGAAGAACAACTTGGTACTGCAAAAGGCATCGTGTTATGATTTTTAAACATAAAACCACCTGGTATTCTGTACCGAAACAACCAGGTTTCTGGACTTGGCGGGCCTAATTCTGAAGATTGGTCGGTGCATGCTAGAGTTGTAAAATAACCGGTTCGGGTTAGACCCGATCCGCGTAATCTGTGACCGCGATCCGCTCCATCCCGACCTGTGCTCAAATCTGTCAGATTCATGATCCGTTAGTACCGGCGGGTCTAGCATGGGCGCGGACAAAAAAATTTGAAAAAATCTCGTGCTAAACCCGATATGTTTTAAACTCGTCCCGACCCGACCCGCCCCTCCCAACCCGTGATGACCCGTGCCCGACCCGTGCCCGACCCGAGAAACCCGGGAATAAAATCCGAAAAACCCGGGAATCCAACCCGTGACCCGACCCACTTTACCCGTTAAACCCGACCCACTTTACCCGTTAAACCCGACCCGCCAGCCGCTGAAATTCAAAAAATATTAAAAAAATCGAAAAAATTCAAAAATAAAAATAAAAATCATAATTCAAATTTTTCCTATAAATACCACCTCATTTCATCTCAAATCCTCACACAAACAACTTCACTCAATCTCTCTTCTCAATTCTCCAAATCAAACTCCCTCTCGTTAATTCGTTAATCGTTAGATATTAGCAATTCTCTAATTATATTATTATAGTAATTTTATTACATTATCCAGAAAAAAATAAAAAATATTTATATTAGTGTTATTTAGTTATTATTGTCAATTAAACATTCATTATATTATTTGTCGTTAATTCGTTTTAAAGTTTCGGGCTTTCGACAATATTTCGATTCCGACAAAAAAATAGTTATTAGTATAAATTATAATTTATAATTAGTATTTTATAATTAGTTCATATTTTTTTAGTAATTAGTTTTTTAAATATATATTTGCATTCTTTTTTTGCCATTTATTTCTTTTAATTAGTTTTTATTAGATTTTTATTTTTTATAATTAGTTGTATTTTTAATTTATAATAATTAGTTCTTTTTTATAGAATATTCTTTAATAATTAATTTTTTAAATAAATATTTATATTCTTTAATTTTTTTTTCATTAGTTTCTTTTAATTAGTTTTTTGTTATATTTTATATTTTTTATTACAATCTTTATTTCATTAGTAGTGTTTTTAATTTGTAATAATGAATTCTTTTTTATTTTTATAACGTTCATTATATTTTTTTAATATTTTTTTAGCAATATCAAATGGCATCTCTCAATCCCTCTCATGCCGAAAAACTGACACATCGATTTAGCGTTTAATTTTTTGGTGAAAAATATCACGTTCTAACCCTCCGAACTCATACTATCAACAAAATTCTAACCCTCTGCATCCTTATTATCAACAAATTTCATCACAATAATATTATCCATCACAACCGTATGTTGATCCTAATTATAACCAATGAATCACTTTCTTTAGTGCCGGACAAGGTTCGACTTTATTTCCGTCAAGTTCCTAATATCCGTCAAGTTCTAATCAATATCCCTCAAGTTCCTAATATAATACCGATACAACTACTAGTGTTGAACTTCCACCGCTACATCCAACGAGTGCGGGATGTTCCACACTAACACCCGACTCAAGCGTGCTGGAATCCCCGGTCGAATCCGGAGCTGACAAGAGAAGGAAGAGAGCTCCCCCAACTTATGATGCACCTTGGTGGCGCTATTACGAACAAACTTTAGATCCCGATGATGTTCTAATAAATGCACGATATAAGGTAAGTAATTACAAAACTTCGTATAATTATGTAATAAAAAATGGTTTAAATCAATTTAAAAAACATGCCGATAAACATATAGAAAAAAATAAAGAATCTCAAGAAAGACCTGATACCTGTATGGTACAAAGTTATTTGAACTCGTACAGTACTAGAACCTATTACACTTAACATCTTCTTAGGTTTATCGATTTGCAAAACAATCTTGAATTTTACAATTTAACTTGTTTAAGTTTTGTGCAGGAATTAACATGTAAATGAATTAGTGCACAAAACCCAAGACTAATGATGGGACATAAGAGCTAAAACAAGACTGCATTAGGTTTAGGTTTAGTTAGACTTAAACTGGGTTGAATTGGTCAAGATAAATTGAGCTTAAACAACAAAGAAAAATATTTCTTTCCAGTGAATCGTTATAACAGTTCATCTCAATACTCAAAAATATTCTAAGGCAGAAAAATATGCATAGAAACCAGAGTGTATCATTATATAACAATTCTGTAATCGTTACAACAATTCATGAAACGTATAACGATTTGATGAATCATTGTAACGATTCAGCTCAATTGATCCAACAGCTATTCTTTCTAAATCGTTATAACGATTCTTAAACCGTTATAACGGTCCAGGCCAAAAAATAGTTTCTTCAGCTGTTTCAGAAGATCTATTTTAAAAGGATCATCTCTCTAACTGAAATATAGCTTATCCATCTAGCAAAATCATTACTTCAGAGAGCTTACTAGCCATATTCGAGAGAGAGAGATAACTCAAGATATTGATACACTCAATTAGTCAAATCTTTGTTCAAGCTCATTCTAGTTTCTCTCTATTCTCCCAACTTGATCCTTCGTGATCTTCTTGAAAATATTTTCTTGAGTTGTTGTGCTCAACTTCTTTTTGAGCTTGTAGTACTCACTTCTTGTTTTGAGTGTGTTGTGACTCACATTTTTGAGTGTGTTGTCACTAGTGTTACCGATAGGCTTGGCAGCCCATTTTTGTGTATGGGACCAAGTTCTAAAAGTGTAAAAACCCTTTTTAATATATTGGCTCAACATCAATTGTTGGAGGTTGAGGGTCCCGGAGACATAGGCATTGTTAAAGCCGAACTCCGTTACATCTTGTGTTCTTTATTAATCTTTTATTTTCTTTTCTCATTTTTCTTTGATTGTTATATTCTTGTGAGAATTGAATTGATTTAAATTGTATTCCGCTGCCATTACACTTGAACATTAAGCCTCAAATCGGTTTATATATTTCTACATTAGGTTCTTTACATTCTTGTACTATTTTGACATTTCAATACCATCATCCTAGGGCTTTAAAGTAATATCAAAACCCTTGCCAAATATGACGAATTTTTTTTTTAAGTGAGTTTGCTCGATATATAGCGAAAAAAGACACAATAAATAAGTATGGCATATTATACCGAATTTTCCCGATTGGTAATTAGAGGTTGTGGTCAACCATTATATAAAAAGTTTCATCATAACAAAATGGTATCTAAGTTAAAAAAATAATATGTTGAACGAAAAAGTAATTTATTGGTCGTATTTGCAGTTGCAACAAATAAAATATTAATTACATCTGATATATGGACCGTCGGTAAACATGATGTTAGTTATAGTTGTGTTACCGCCCATTATATTGATCATGATTGGATTTTGCAAAAAAAGAGTATTAAGTTTTCGAACGATGAATTATCTGCACACCACACAAATTATTTATCAAGCCATTATAAATGTATTGCATGAGTATAATTTGAAAAGAGATTTAGAGAACAAAATATTTTTAATTTCTTTTTATAATGCAAGCAATAATATTAAATCTATCAATTATTTTACACGTGCACTAAACCCAATTATGGATGGTAGAATGTTTCACCAAAAATGTGCATGTCATATTCTTAGTTTAACTGTGTAAGGCGGGTTTGAAGACAACTTTCGTCAATAATTTAATTTGTAAATTTAAAGATGATATTCATCATATTTATTCTAACAATATAAGAAAACCAGATTTTCATGCCTTGTGTGGACGATTAAATTTGAGCAAATTAAGAGTACAGTGGGACATAAATATACATTGAAATTTAACATATAGAATGCTACACCGTGTCCTTCCATATAAACATGCTATAAGTGAGATCCTACATATTTCACCCGAGAGATTACCCTTATTATGCTCCACGGGAGAATGGGACCAACTCGAATAAGTTCACACATTTTTAGAAGTTTTCTTCAACGCAACCGTCCAACTATCATGATCGTACATACCATCCGCGCATCAATTGCTTCAACATCTCTATTTGATATTCAAGGTTTGTTTTCTTTTCGTCTTGTATTTATTTCGTTACAAATTTTAAGTTATTTCATTACTAATTTATTTTATTTTTTTCAAGGTGTACCATGATTTTGAGGATATAAATCTTCGTCGAATCGCGGAGGATGTGCACGGTAACTCGCCTCTGTCATCGATTATAGAAGTCATGAGAGAGAAATTCCTGAAATATTGGGACAAAGTTCCTCTAGTTGTAATTATTGCCAATTGTCTTCATCATTCATTCAAGAAGAAGTATACTATAAGATTGCTTGAACGGTATAAGAAGTATTAATTATGCAAACAATGCTAGCAACTAATAACTATTTTATCATGTACATGCATGTGCTGGTTGGATATATACATGATCTAACAACTAATTAAGAACTAATTTAGAGATGAAAATTAAAAATATACCTCAGAGAAGGCAGCTGGCCGCTGATTGAAGAAAAGAGATCGTTGTTGCTAGCTTGCTGGTTGCTGAACAATAATCTAATTAGAATTGACTAATTTAACAAATATATAAATTAAAAACTAATTTAGAGATAAAAAAAACATATCTCAGATCAGAAGCTGGTTGAAGAAGAGAGAAATGAATCAGCTGTCGGCGCGGCCAGATAGAAAAACTTGGGAATATATTTTTGGCGTGAACATTACTAATGGTTATATTATCAAAAACTGTTAGCAAAACCCAGCGCAAAAATTTTGCTAATGATTTTTAATGAATAACCGTTAGTAAATAAGGGGTTTGCTAACGATTTTTATTAAATAACCGTTAGGAAAGAGTGTGGCGCTGTGATTTGCTAATGATTTTTAATGAATAACCGTTAGTAAATATTTTACGCTGAAATTTGCTAACGGTTACTTATTAATAACAATTAGAAAAGGTTTTCGACATTTTCCTGACACGTTTTTCTAACGTTTTATTATTCAAAATCGTTATAGAATAGTTATAGTTAATTTTCAAAATACCACCACCAAGTGTTACTAACGATTTTCACTATTAACCGTTAGTAAATTGGTGTTAGTAAAACTAAAATGATGTTCAAGTATTGAATATATTATTATTATTTTTAGAGCTGATTTTCAAAAATAAAAACGGTGACTTAAAAAGCTCAAAACGCTCCAAATTTTTGCATCCCATGAGATTTTCATATAAAGAATTTAATGAGAATGATAAATTAAAATTTTAAGATAATTTAATATGTTTTTTGAGTTAAGCTCACGGAAGGCCTCCGTGAGCTTAAGCTCACGCTATCTCCACTATATATATATATATATATATATATATATATATATATATCCGATCTTCCTTATAATAAATAAGTAATAGAATACATTAATTATCATTTTTTCTAAAGTGTACTGATTTTCCATTACGTGCTTATTTTCATTGACATATTTTTTATTGATTTCCGTACTATTCTTATTAAGCCCGTTTTTCTCGAGTGTATATTTTCTTTAATACTGTAAAATTTATAGTGAATGATTTTTTTTTAAAAAAAATACAGTATTATAAATAATATTTAAATTATAAAAAATATTTACTGTCCAATTCGGACAGTACTACAAATTTTACAATAACGTAAAGGATATGAATTCCATTTTCTCAGTATGGAACAGATTCTAAATGTGCTAAAATCCAGTCAATGCTTATCCATTGTAAACGAGTTAGCTATAGTACCTTGTAAACAATGGGCTACTTTATGCCAGGAGAAAACCAGTCTGACAACAAATTTGCCTTTTTTAAAATGAAACAAATTCTACTTTATTCAAGGATGCATAGTTTTTTTGTGCGTGTATTCGAAGCAAGCCACCAGCGATAATTTCAGTCTTAACAGATTTTTCTAAAACCTTGTTTTGAGCTTGATTTTTATTGTAACTTAATTAATGGTCATGGATTATACTGTACAAAATCTGATTTATCATCCGCTCACCGAACGCTACAAAATCTAATAAAATTACAGCCAGGGCTTGCGCGATACAAACCACCAAATCGAACGGACCCTTAATCTACAAAATAGAACAAAGCTTGGTGAAAATTATATTTTTATCGGGTATCATACACGATCTAAAGGTTATAGTTGTATAGTCCATAAAGTTGTAAAATCATGGTGAGTGAAAATGTAATGCTTGATGGAAGTGCAAATTTGAAAGGGTATTTTAAGAACTGTCAAGTTTAATTTTCACACTACTAGAATCTGTATTATTAGTATGAGTAAATGGTATTTATTGGATGGGCAATAAACAACGCACACCAATTAGAAAAAGCTGGACCCTACACACCGAATAGTGGCGTAGGTCTGTGCATACAAGAAATTGCACACACTATTATCTCCACTTTCCCTGAAATTCGCTCCAAAATTTCCCTAAATTTTCAGTCCCTCCAAAAATTTTCGCCCAAGTCCACGTAACAACTCGGTCGATCCGATCTAATAAACTAAACCCTTGGGCCTTGAGATCTATATTCTCACGAATACCTTTCGTGAGTTTAAATCAAAAAGTATATATTAAATTATCTCTAAATTTTAATTTATCATGCTTATAAAATTCTTTATATGAAAATCTTACGGAATACAAAAAATTAAAGTGTTTTGAGTTTTTTAATTCATGATTTTTAATTTTTGAAAATCAACTCTAAAAATAATTATAAAATATTCAATATTTGAACATCATTTTTAAAAATTAAAAACGGTGATTTAAAAAATTTCAAACACTTCAAATTTTTACATCCTACAAGATTTTCATATAAAAATTTAATGAGAATGATAAATTAAAATTTAAAGATAATTTGATATATTTTTTTAGTTAAGCTCACGAAAAATCTCCATGAACTTAAGCTCACGGTTTCTTTACTCTCTCTATATATACATATATATGTATATATAATTTACTCAATGAATAACATATAATGAAAATTAATTATCCATATCTATACCGATAAGTTAACAAAATTATTTTTTATCCATATCTATACCCAATAATTTAACTAAAATAAAATTTTACCTATACTATTTTATTGGATACAATATAGATTTATATACGATCAAGGAAAATGTCATTGCCCTAAACAAACGTGAGTTATTAAATTAATTTATTATTCTTGGTTGTGATGCATATTTTAACTTTCTAACTTGGTGCATGCACTAGTCTTATAAAATCGGGACGGGTCGGGTCAGGATGGGACGGGTTATGACGGGTCGGCGGGTTATGACGGTACGGGTCAACGGATTACGGCGGGGTGAGTTACCACGGGTCTACTTTGGGGGTTGGCCGCGACCCGTCCTAGTCCCGTCGGGTTGGACGAGTCCGTGGGACGGGACGGGTCAAGACGGGGCGGCCGGTCCAATTTTTTTTTTCTAAAATTCTGAAAAATCGAAATAAATTATCAAAAATTCCGAAAAATTTAAAAAAATATTAAAAATATATAACTAATTATATTCTTGACCAAAAAAAATTTGTTTTATTTTTTTGTCATTTTTTTTCAAAGTTCAAAAATAATAAAAAAAATCATATAAATTCTAAAAAATTATAAAAAAACTGAAAATAATTATTTAAAAATTAAATAAAATCTTAAATGATATGACTTAAAATAAATTGAAATAAAATTTTAAATGATATAAAAAAAATATTTTATGTTTTTGTCATTTTTTTCAAAGTTAAAAAATAAAAAAAAAATTTCAAATAAATTTTAGAAAATTATAAAAAACCAAAAATAATTTAAAATGATATAACTTAAGTAAAAATTTAAATAAAATCTTAAAGAATTCGAATAAAATGATATAACTTAAAAAAAATTGAGAAAAAAATTTAAATATTATAAAAATTAAAATAAATGTGTTATAAATAAAGTTACCCTCCTCTTTTATTCCAGACTTGGGACCGGCTATGTAATACATAGGCAGAATTCTAACTTTTTTTATTAGTAAAGTTTATTAAAAAATCAAATAAGGATTATAAATGCTAGAAAAATATTAAAAATAGGAAAAAATAAAGAGTATAAGTGTTAAAAAGTATCATCTAAAAATTCGAGTTCATATATCATAGCTCATTTTCTGGCATACCATCTAAGTCTTCATCCGCTTCTGTCTTAAATTCACCGGATGATTGTTCTACGGGTGCATATTGATTACGTTGTTACGCATTAAACCAATCTTTCAAGCATACGAGTCGTTCGAATGTCTTTGCACCCAATCTGCTGCATTTATCTGTTAGTATCCTGTTTTATGAACTAAAATCGAATTGGGAAGGGACGGTTGACACATGCACAATAAATGTATCACGAGCCATCATGGCAAGAGTTGGATATGCAGTTTCATTTCTCTTCCAATAACTGAGGATGTCAATACTGTCGGGTTCCATACTTCCTAAACAATAGATAACTAATTCATTCATATTTATTTGTATTTATGACTCGTCATCTTCCTCCAAGTCTCGTAATAATGCATACCGACTATTATTCCTGACATATTTTAAAAAATAAAAATATTAGTCTCACAATATTATAATAATATAACGAGTTCGAATATTATAAATATGTTTGATTTTAGTATCTAATATTACGAGGAATCGAAGAAGATGGTTGATTTGTTTGGTTCACATGAAGTTGGGTATTGTATATGTTGAATATTTCTTCCAATTTGGATGTCACACATTGTTTCTCCTCCGATATGTGGTAAATTCTACCCCCCTCTCTCTCTCTATATATATATATATAATATTTTAAATAAAAATATGTTATTTATGCAATTTATTTTAGGTAACATTGTCTAGACAAAAGGTCTATCTCATAGTGGTAAACCCAAATATTCAAGAGGGAATGAGGCTGCTTTACAATTCATTATTTGCACCATTTGTCTCACTTCATGTGTTTTTGAAGATATGATCAAAAGTTTAGATTTTGTAAGTTCGCCTTCAAACTTGATAATTTTGCAAAGATGTTCAAAATTAATTTTAAGATTCTAAGTTGTTATTCTTCTTGCTTTAAAAATAATAACATATCATCAGCGTAAAGTAGACAACTTCTGCAACAATAAAAAAATTGCTCCAAAATTTATAATTCATTCAGTTTTGTGTTCCACAACACCAAAAAGTTCATTGCTAGTATGAACAAATAGGGAGATAACAGGTCCCTTATTTGACTCCGCGTCTGAGATGAATTTTCTGTCTCACTACTGAATTGAGCACTACTTGAGAATACCCTTCTAGTACCAGATACCTGATGACATCAATCCATTTATTTGTAAAATTTCTAGCTTTACAGCATTTGAGCATGAAATCCAAATAAATGGAGTCGAATGTTTTGAATATATCTCCTTTGAATAATGCTATCTTTTGAGACTATCTTTTTGCAATTCAATTATCTCCTATGCACGAGTTTAGCTAAATTTTAGGTTTAGTTTAACAATCCGATAAGAAAATATATAAATTATCAAAAAACAACACAAACACTAAAATATCATAAATAATAACTACCAAAATATCACAAACAAGTACCACAAACAAGTTGCACAAATAAGGAGCACAAATAAGTCATACAAATAAATTTATCTACTTAAGTTTATTTTAACATTCATCTAAATTAAAAAAAAAATAATCATGCAAGACCAGCTCCTTAATCTTAGCTATCACAACATCACGAATGACTACCGTCGAACCTACAAAATAAAATAAAAATATAAATTATAACAGTTAACAAATTAGTTTATTAAAATAAATTTAGAAAGTGATACACATCCATTGAGATATCAAGCTACGGTGGCTCATACGGCATTCCTAGAGCTTTTACCATCACTTGATTCATTGAAATCATTGCTTGATACAATGAAATCACTTTAACTTTTTGAGACGACATTTATTGATCATTTTGCCTTATAATCTCCTTATGATTCTCAATTTCGTTAAGAAGTTCAACTTTTGTTGGTGCCATTACTGGTGAGACTGAAAAAAAGGATGATATTTTATATATTTTCAGAGTCAGATTCTCCCTCTCTTTCTCCTTCTTCTCGATGAAGCAGAAGGTGTCATTAGCGCAGATTGAGTTCTCCAAAGCTCAAAACTTCAATTTCTTCTAGCTAGAGCTAGTATAGATATAGGAGAAGAAGTGTAAGTGATTGAAATTGAGAAATAGAGAATGAATAAGGCAGTAAGAAGAGATGAACACCTCGGGTGATCAATGAGGGGTCTCAATCCTTGTGTTCAAACTTGAAATTGACGAAACAGACCTTCTCTACTCACCTAGACGACGTTGTAGGTGAAGAAAGGAGCAAAAATTGTGAATTAAACATGAAGAATTTAATCAAGGTGATAGAATCGGACAATTGAGGAAAAGCTTATACCTTGTGCTATAAACTCAAATTGCCAGTGTTTACACCTTCTATACACCTGCACGATGTTGCTAGAGTGATCAAGAATGGTAATTGAGTGGAGGAGATATGATTTGAGTCAAGAATTAAAATCGGGTAAACTGAATTTCAATCTTTGGAGATGAACAACAATGACAGAGAGCAAAGAGACAACCTTGGTTCTTTGAGTAGCACCTAGAAGGGTTTAGAAGGTTCTATTAACAGATGAGAAGTGAGAGGAGAGTCAAAGCACAGTTAACAGTCAATAATTTGTTAGACTCTCCATGAGGGGCCCACATTATAACCGAATTTGCAAGGAAGATTAAGCTAGTGAGCCGATGGTGAGCCTAACTAATGGTGTATAGCTTATGTATGGCTTAGATTTTTATGTGCACCCATTTAATTACCTATATAAGTCCCTAATCAGTGTAATTGAAGAAGGACATATTGAAAATTCATTCACTCTAGCACTAACAGTCAGAGAAGATAGCAATTGAGAGGTATACACAACATAGAAAGACAATTAAGAAAGAGATTATTTGTGAGAAGCATAGAAGATCAAATAATCGATTGATCTCAGTTTTAACTTGAGAAATCGGTTGTTATATCTCAAATTGTTCATCTGAGGTAAGTCTTGAACTTAGAATTGAGTGAGCTTGGAGCTTCAATGTTTGATTTTTAGTGTAATTCATGTAATTATGAAAAATTTGAGTTAATAATATAATCGAGGTTGAATTTTTAGTTTTTCTTTCAATTTTGCATCTTTATTTCTTCTGTTCTTGTTAATACTTGATTTGAATTTCGCTTCTTGCTTTGTTTCTTGATCAAATTTTGAGTAAGAACTTGTAATTAAGTTGAAAAAATCGATTAATCTCGGTTTGCACAACCTGACAACTCGATATACCAACTTTTGACCCTTCTTTCAATCACTCACATGAATTGAGCTGGTTAGTGCATACACCGAGTATATAAACGTTTAGAATTTCATGTTATAAGCTGATAGATCTCTCCCAAGCCTTGAGAACTCAGCGATACCGTATTTCCATATTGTTACGATGAGATTCTGGCAAAATAAAATAATAAATCGATAAGACGTGTTAAGGCACACAAATTAGCTGCATAACACTTAGCATTGTAAGCATATAGGGTGACAAAGGTATTGACAGTACAAAAGAGTAAGTGATTGTTAGCAATTCTAATGATTTAAACACTGGTACAGATCGGTCCTGAGTGTTATCAATCAATACCGAAGCCTAGCGTGATTGTGAGGTGATGAGAGTTTCCATAATTTCTTTAGATTGCATCATCTCACTAGAACAATGAGTATTGAGTTTAGAATTACAGCAATTATCGCTTAATTCGGTCAAATTTATCGAGTATAACTCATCGGTACCAAATCGCACTAGTGCACAGCAATCGATGGTAACGTTCATGGTGATCATCACATTAATATCCGATCAGTCACCACAGAAGGGTTCCTTATAGTAAGGCGACGCTGACGCACTCGGCCGATCGAGAATCTACCGTCTAGATCGCCGACGACACCACCAGCGCAGATCATGACAAAGCAGTCAACAAAAGAGTCAGATAATCGATGATGCATGATTCTTGATGCGCTTACATGAGTATTGAGGTGCTTGAGTGAATTTCAAAGGCTATCTAACGATTTAAACACTGGTACCGATAGATACCGAGTGCTATCAATCAATACCGAAGCCTAACATGATTGTGAGGTGATGAGAGTTGCCATAATTGATTCAGATTGCATCATCTCACTAGAACGATGAGTATTGAGTTTAGAATTACAACAATTATCGCTTAATTCGATCAAATTTATCGAGTATAACTCATCGGTACCAAATCGCACCAGTGCACAACAACTGGTGGTGATGTTCATGGTGATCCATCACATTAATATCCGATCAGTCACCATAGAAGGGTTCCTTATAGTAAGGCGACACTGACGCACTCGGCCGATCGAGAATCTACCGTCTAGATCGCTGGCGACACCACCAGCGCGGATCATGACGAAGCAGTCAACAAAAGAGTCGGAGAATCGATGATGCATGATTCTTGACGTGCTTACATGAGTATTGAGGTGCTTGAGTGAATCTCAAAGGCTATCCAACATGTATTATAAGTCGCAGCTTAAAGGGAATATAGCGAATGCATCTGGGCCTCTCATCTTGTATAAGTTAATCTCAAAGTAAATCCAACGGCCCACATTGAATAATAGAATTAAAATAGAAAGGGCCGGATCAGTACCATATTGGGCTCAATTCGTGAAAATAAATGGAAAAGGAAAAAGAGAAATGGATTTGGCCTAATCCATTTGAAACCTAAATAAGTTAATGACAAAAAAGTAAAATTAATTAGTAAATAAATTATTTAAAAATGTTTTCAAACTCTAAATTGACTCAAATTTATTTCTAAAAATTTATTATTTTTCATAGTATTTTTCAAAATAAAAATACTTCATTTTAATAATGGTTATAATATGTTAATAAATCAAAATTATAATTATAATAATATGGAATTCTATTTTGACCAAGGTTTAACTAAATAAAATTTGTAAAATTCATCTAAAATATCAGAGAATAATATATGAATTTTTCATGATTTTTCAGTATGAATTTTTTTATGAATATTGGGCATAATAATAATAGATAAGTAAATAATAATAAAAGGCTCTTTTATATGTAATAATGCATTAATAAGTAGTAATACCATAAAATAAAGAGAAAAATAAAATAAAAATCAGTAAATAAAATAATAAAATAAAATAATAAATAAAATAAAAGAAAAATGAAAATAATAAGGAAAAATAATATATTGAAATATTGTGACAAGTGATGATGATCATGATCATGATCATGATTATGAGATAATCATGATCAGGAGGTGATGATGTTATGATCAAGCAATGATGATGATCATGTGACATAGTTGATCATGTTAAGATGGAAATCATACAGGGATGATGATCATGATGATGATCACATGATGACAGTCATGATCACATATGGATGTTGATCATGCAGAGATGATGATCATTCAGATATGATGATCACATGATGACAGTCATGATCACACAAGGATAATGATCATGCAGAGATGATGATCATTCAGATGTGATGATCACTTGATGAGAGTCATGATCATGTTGAGATGATGATCATTCAGATATGATGGTCACATGATGATAATCATGATCACACAGGGATGTTGATCATGTAGAGATGATGATAGTCATAATTATACTGAGACGATGATCATGTAAAGATGATGATCATTCAGATATGATGGTCACATGATGATAATCATGATCACACAAGGATGCGGATCATATAGAGATGATGATGATCATGCTGAGATGATGATCTTGCAGAAAAGATAATCATCCAGATATGATGATCACATGATGATGATCATGATCACACAGGGTGTTGATCATGTAGAGATGATGATAATAATCATACTGAGATGATGATGCAGAGATGATGATTGTTCAGATATGATGATAATCATGATCACACGAAGATGTTGATCATGTGGAGAGGCGCTCCGCACCGCCGCTTGGTTTTGGGCGATGAGATGCGGAAGAAGGACACGAAGATCCCTTATAAGCGTGCATTTGTTTAACGCTGGTTAATCCTACCATTTAGACCAATTTGAATGCACATTTAGGGGGTTTTTAGTGATTGTGAGTTCTTGTAGATTCCAATGGGCGCAAGCCCCCACCGTTAATTACCCTGTGCTATTAACCTCGAGAAACCTCTAGATCTTGAAAGGGGGAAGCAAATAGTATAGCTAAATAATAGTCAAGTTGTCGCGTGCTCCAATGATCAGGGATTACTGGAGCATCCTGGATTTACCAACAGGTTAATCCAGTGGGATATGGTGGTAAAAAGATGAACTTACTACAGATCAGTTCAATCTTTACCGCTCCGAGAGACGATCTTACTACATATCGGATTGACCTCTACGGAGGGTTGGGAGGTGAGTCTACTTGTTTACCCCTGAAAGGTCGAAGGAAGAAATACAAGAAAAAAAGCCAAGATCAAACCCTATGAGTCCAATACTTCCCCGTGCAACAAGGAATCTTTAATGCCAAGCCTGGTATTTTGATATAACCAATCACAAGAAATCTCTGTGTGATTTTGCTTTCAAGTGACCGACCTGGTGCCAAAGTTTGTGAGCAACCACCTAACCATGCTTTAATTTGTGTCAATTCTTGATAAGTAGTCGGCTCTTTGACCAAATTACCCTCATGTTAAGGGATTGAAAGTCAATTTCACAAGACTGATCAGGTGCCAAAGCTTGGGAGCAACCACCTGATCAAGTCTAGATTTGTATTAATTGCTGATAAGTAGTCAGCATTTGATCAAATCAAACCCTAATAAATATCAGTATTGGTGTTAATTGGGGTGGAGTTTCTGCAAGGAGAATTTATTTGGCAGAGACACTGAGCTACCACTGATAAAATTGGGGTTTATTCAGAAGAAAGTAGGGTTTTTTTTATCATGGAATTTTTAGCACAAGCAAACAGGGGTAAAAGTGGAATTTAAAAATATATAGATGATCATCATGAATTTAGAGAATTTTGGTGAAAATTTCATGATTTTTGGATAAATGGATCTATTAGAATAAATTCAAAGAAGAAAATCGGATTAATTGGAAGGTTAGGATTTGATCAAAGGCCTTTGTGGGTGCAACTTGGAGCCAAGGGTCTGATTTGGTGCAAATTGGGGCTGCCAAACAAAGGGAATATGATTTAGGCGCTGAAAAAAGAATTTTGAAGAAGAGAAGGTTGCATGAACTTGGTTCACCTTTGTTGTTTCTCATTAAATATTACATGTGGGGCCGGTCTATGGGTGTATAGTTCATCCGAATGCATTACACCTCCCTCTCCATTTCCTTCACTGCCGCTGGGCCCCACCAAACAGAAAAAGCTTCTCCTTCCCCGCTGCTGCGATTTTCCCTCTGCTGAACACGATTTTTCAACAGAAAACAAGTGGAAAATGGAAAAAGGGTCAAACGGCGACGAAAAATTGCAAATAATATACCGTTAGAAAGCTCTCGGCGAGGAGAATATTCTAGAACAATTTATTTTCGGTTTCATACACTGTGCATCACTCGCATCAGAGGAGAAAGAAATTCGGGCATAGAATTCAATTGGATAATTTGGCGAGTGATTGGACGAATTGGCGGTTCGAGAGAGACTCAAGTGGGTCCCACGATTCTGTTGAAGCTCGTTCTTTGGCACAAAATTACTACTCAATGCATGATTTCCTTGGTGGAATTGGTGCACAAGATGGTATGCCGATTTTAACAGAGGTTTTAATTTGGTGTTTGAGAAGAAGGGAATTGGTGAATTGGAGCGACAACATAGACAAGTTACAACAATTGCCACGTTGGCAATCAAAGCCAAGAGATTTTCACACAACAAACACAACAACAACTCACCTGTGGCACCCGATTATTAGATCAAGGGCTATGATCATGCCATGTCAGCGATCCGTGGCACTTAGGAAGCACAAATTGTGCAGGAAGAAACACAATTGGCCGTTGCTAGCCCTCTATATAAGCCGAGAACGAAATTGAATACCCCGGTTGATAATCCTTTCCATTGCCTCTCTCCATTTTTCTGATTGATGTCAAGAAGATACTTGAAACCTCGTCCATCTATTATACCCTCAGGCTGATTGATCTCGATCAAGAATCTGAGAACTCAGCAAGATCAGCCAAGACCCTAGCCAATTGATTCTAATCCGGCAGCGAAGAGAATTGAAGGAAGGAGAGTCAAAATTCTGGAGAAAGTAAGAAGGTGTTGCGTAAGTTTTAAGGTGTAACTCATGAAGGGATTATTTTGTAAGTGAAGAGATAAGATTCATTCTTTTTGCATTCTTTGATCTATTTCGTCTATTTTCTTCTTCCTTTACTGTTTTTTCCCTTTCTTTCCTTTTGAAATATCTTTTGTGATGATTTAAAAGATAGTTGAAGGATCTGTAGATACTCCTATCTCCGCACAAATAAAACAAGATCCGCACAACCGACTGGTAGTAGGCACCAGATGCCTCCTAGTCTCAGTTAGTGCCTTGGTTGTCTAAGTGTAGGTCTTCATGACAGCCAAGGATGGAAGAATAGTGCTAAACCTAAAGAAAGAAAATAAAGCTTTTTTTGTACTAATATTGAGCACTCTATAAATCTGGTATGAACCAAATCTGCAAGCCTCCTCAATAAACTGTAATGATGACAAATTAGAGCATAAAAAGATTGAACTATAGAAAAAAAATAAAATGGTATCAAACTTGGCTGGCAACCACTAATAACACTACTTGATATAATTAGTACAGTTCATCACTCTAAAGCAGTAGAGTTCAAGGCAACAATCAGGTATATACAAATAGATTGAGGTTGCAATAAAGAATCAAGAATTGAATAATAACAGTCAACACCACCGATCAAATACATATATACTGAAAACACTAGTTGATTATTCAATCGAGCAATTGGCACTAGAATTGCGAGGTCCAAGAAAGAACCAACTCGATCAAGCATTTAAACGCAATAGACTGAAGCCGAAACCTCATTGTACCGAATTGGTACCGAGAGACGGAGTGGTACTGACTCATCCAACAATCCACCGAACGGATGCACCCAAGAAGACCACCGCTGAGCTCCTGGTGTTCAGGCGATGCTCCTGACATCGGCCGATCATTGATTAGTCACCGGAAAAACAGTGATCCACATTAACACAAATCTCAAAGTATATACGAAGATGCTATTCCTGTGAGACAATGAGAATAGATCTTAAGAACCTGCACAAATCTCAAAGGCAATATAAGAGGATCTGTCAATACAAGACACAGTGGGGAATCTGAATCTTCCATCTATTTGAGCACGGATCTTAAAGGCATTGAAAGATGATCATGATACTAAGGCATTGGGTCATCCACGCACGAGCTCAAGCAGAAAAAGGAAGAAAAGGGGTGATGCCAACATCAACTCAGCCCAAGAAGAATAACAGATTTTTTTTTCATTCCCGGCCCAAACACGTAGAGCCCATCTGAGAAAATAAAGAACAATAAATCTATTTGCCTGTTTACTTAGGCCCAACAAAAAAGAGAAGATAATAATAACGGGAGGAGTTCAGCCCAGTTGCGCATTGAGCCTATTTGCAAAAAAAAAAAAGAAAGAAAATAAACCGGCCCAAACTATTAAAACCCAAAACTCAGTTAATAACAGAAAATCAAAATAAAA